>CM077028.1:38172968-39372968 GCA_039090855.1 Macrothele yani
GGCACGCAGTGTACCGGGCAGAAGAACGTGAAATTTTTAGAAGTAAATTGTATAGAATTGTTTTGAAAGAATTTAATGAAAAAAGTAGTAAAAAGAAATATCATTTAGATAAAATTCAGTATGAGAAAGAACAACTGATTAAATTAAGAGATGACCCAACAATTAAATTTTGTGAAGCTGATAAAACAGGGCAAATTGTAATATTAAACACAACTGAATATAATCTAAAAATGAATAGATCTATAGAGGAACTGAATTGCAGCATTCTGGCAAAAGACCCAACCGAATCTCAAGTAAGGTACTTAGCTAGAATAAGAAATCACAGCACCTTGCCTGATGAAATAAAGAAAGCATACCCACCAATGGGTACTGGAATACCAAAAATGTTTGCAAAAATAAAAACTCATAAGCCTAATACACTTATGGGGAATTCCTTTTTGATACAATCACTATATAGTGATTGTATCAAAAAGGAATTCCCCACTAATAAAGCTGGAAAAAAATATCTACAAATTTTTGGCACCGTTGTTCATGAAAACAAGGTTCACTGTGATGAATACATACACGAATTCATTGAGAAAATTAAAGTAATTAAACAAGATTTAAGTGAATATCATATGGCTAGTATGGATGTGAGAGCTATTTTTCCTAGCACACCAGTACCTCAGGCAATAGAAATAATTATTGAAAAATTATATGTGTTACAGACAATGAATGCAATACAAATAGAGGAGTTAAGAGAAATTTTGTTGTACATATATGAAAATAACATTTTTAAGTTTAACAACAAGATGTACAAACAAAATTATGGTGGACCTATGGGGTCACCATTGTCAACTTTATTTGCTGAAATTATAATGAATGACATAGAGGAAAAAATAATAAGTAAACTCGAAGATCCACCACTGATATACTGCAGATATGTTGATGACATTTTTCTGTTGTCCAGGCTAAAAAATGATGAACTTGAGGACTTGACAAAAAAGTATAGTGAAATTTATCCATCTATTGAACTGACAGTAGAACAATAACATGACAATACTTTGGCATTTTTGGATATTTTGATTATTAAAACAAATGATAATATGCAATTCAGAGTGCATAGAAAATCTTCATATATCCCAGTACTTATACCATTTCAGTCATCGCATCCATTAACACATAAAAAAAAAGTGTTAAAACACTAATTAAAAGAAGTTTAACACACTCATCAATGGAACAGTATAAAAAAGAGGAAATTGAATATATTGAAAAAATTGCATATGATTTTGGTTACCCTAAACAGGTATTAAAAAATGGATTTATGAAGTAACTCAAGCTAACAATAAAGCCAAGATTGATAAAAAACTTGTAAAATATGTAGGGGCAATACCATATGTAGAAAATGTTTCAGCAGAAATTAATAAAGTTTGTGGCAAGTATGACATACAGGTAGGAAATCAGGTACTTACTGTAAAAAATTTAGTGATTAAAAATGAAAAAATCAGCCAATTAGATAGAGCAGAAATTTATGAAATCCCTATAAACCAGCAACCACCTGTGTCATATATAGGCAGCACCAAGAATAAATTAAAGTATAGATTGAACCAGCATATAAATAATTGGAATATAAAAGAAGCTAAGACAGCATTAACCCAATACTGTATGGAAACTCAACAGTGTCCAAGGTTTGAGGATATTAAAATTATTAAGAGCTGTAAAAACGAAAGGCAGTTAAGAATTGCAGAGTCAGTGTTAATTGAAAAAAACAGATCAAGATTATGCAATATTAATGAGCCTAGTAACTTAAACGAACAATGGAAGGCCCTAATAAAAATTGAACAACAGCTTAGAAAGAAAAAGGGAAAAAAGAGCAGCAGGGACAATAGATGGCGCCAGAGACACAACGATTCAGAGATAGCGACTGGGGCCCAGGCCTCGATGGCTCTGCTCACTTGAGCTGTGGTGGGCGGGTGAGACACACCTGCCTCCTGATGACGACAGTAGTCTGTTGAAAGCGCTAGAGGATTGTGTGTGAGGGGCGGAATGAGTGTGACACTTGCAGTGGGAGTGGCAGGGGTTTTGAAACAGAAGGAGCAGTTTGGTACTTACAGTTGACAAATGTTTAACCACCTAGGAATGTAAGGTTATGTAAATATGTACATAGTTTTTAATTGAATTGTATGAATGAGTAGTATGCTTGTGTGGTTTTTTATGGAATTGACAAGCTTATAGTTACATCTCATATGGCTTAAAAAAAATTTAAAAAATACGATGTTTCATACCCGGAAGTAGGAATCGTAAGCAAGATGTCTGTAAACCTTTGAAGGCCAGCAACATTACGATAATTGACGTGTTGGAAGTGTGTTGTCGATGGAAATTACCATGATCTTTAGGGTGAGTGATTGGTGCTTTCTAATAGTATTTCATTTTGCCTCACATTACACAACTGCTACACATCTTCATTCCTCACATGATCTGAACATGTCTTGCCACAAACCTCCAGTAAGTAACGCATTTCTCCAGCACACAAATGACTTGTTTCTTCTGTAGTACCCAGGTTTCACTGCCATACATCAGAGTAGGAACAATTACTCTTTCATACACAGCCATTCAAGACTCTCTTCAGAACCCATCATTCCTGCGAAAACCTCCTAAAGCCGCTACGACTTTCAATAAAGAATTCATTCGCCTACTAATTTCACCATCCAATTTGTTCTCTCTCTTAAACATGCTTTGTAAATTCACAAACTCATTCACCTGGTCAATCACTGTGCCATTTAGATTTATCTTGCATTCAGTACTAGCAGTTCCTCTTTCGTTTTTCCTTTATTTATACTCAGTTTGAATTTCATACAAACTTCGTACATCCGGGACAACATACCCTGCAACTCACTTTTGCTCTCTGCTAACAGGATTGTGTCATCAGCACACAGCAATCTGCACAAATGGATATTACCAAGATATAAACCAGTATTGTCCATCTTGGCAACACGCATGCCTCTTTCTGTTAAATATGCTTCCTAAATACACAGTGTTGAGATACCAGCTAGTTCTATGCGACATTGACCAAAAGATCCCAACTCACTGGGTTTTGTTCCAGAATTTTTAGGTGGAATGACCAACCGGAACAGTCAGCTGTGGGCTAATCCCCTGTGCTGGTGTACTTTCCTGATTAAAAAGACACAAAGAAATACAAATTCTTATGCACATTAATTTTTTATATAACTGGCGCAAGTCACACAAGTTCTTTCATACATACACACACAAATCAGTACTCCAAAGGCTTGGTTTGGTTGCAGATGGAGTAACACAAACTGATCAACAATTTGTTTTGAATTAGAACATGTATGAAGAAAAAAACATACTCACCAGTTACAATTAAAATAAAGCTTTCATCAGTTGAATCCAAGGTAGAAGATTTTTGTCCTGACTTGGCAGAATGAGTTTTATTTACAGCAACTTCCTTTTCAGGTCTCACTTCACGTTGAACTAATTCAAACCCCATATCGTCAGAAAATGATGAAGGCTGTTCTTTTGATTCCGGTAATTTTCTAGTTGAGAAATACTTCTCCCGCTCTGGTAACAAGTCAAAACTCTCTCTTGAACCAAGAGCATCAGGATCACGGCTGCATACATGACAGTCTTCAGAGTACATAACATTTTGCTTCTTGTGTAAGCAACTATCACTCATGCTAAAAGCTCTAGACAGATTGGAAGGGAATTGAGAATTTTTTCCTGACTTGTCATGCACATCAGCCCCAATTATTCCAACACTGTGTGCACTTTTCAATGGGTGATTAACAGCTTCTATCTCTTCCCACTCTTCAGAGCTATGTCTAGATAAGATGGCAAATGTCTCATAACTTCTCAGGTTTTTAAGCCTTTTTAGCTTTCCTGAAATCATAATAGTACATGAAATGTAATAATATTTAATAATAATCCAATTATAATAAACAAAATGATATAACACAAAAATTCCACTGAATGCTCATAGAGCAACAAGATGTCAACAAAACAATGTATCAGCACACTCCCACATATTGCTGACTGATTGATTTCAAAGTTAAAGTAGAACAATACAATTTAACATTTCAAACATAATGATATTACTATTTTCAGCTTTAGTAAAAATTTAACTACATACATGAAATCACCAGAAAAAAAATCATAAAAAAAAAATGCAAAATCAGAAAAAAAAAAAAAAAAAAAAAAAAATCTCTGCGAATCACCAAATCCGTAAAATTAACATTTTGCCTGTAAAACAAGTCACACTTCCGTAAATTTTATTGTTAAATCGTAAAACCTGGAAGGTACACATATTTCATATAGTCTTGGTACATGCCAGGGGTGAATAGTCAGGGTGTGCTAGGTGTGTGGAGCAAACCCACACAAAGTCGCAATTTAATCCACATTATCAATATTATTTCTTCGGATTAATTTCTGATAAAACTTGCCAGATTTTGTCCTAAGGCTTCGAGTGGTGGTTAAAATTAATTTCCCCATATAATATTTTCATTAAGAAGAAAAGGTTCACATTCAGTAAGCATATCGCATTTGCACTAAGATTCTCGGGTGCGTGTGTGGTTTTGCGTCAGCATATCCAATAATGTTCAAGCAACTGTGGTACAAGTACTCCTCAGATGACACTGTAGGTCACTTTCATATTTTTCTGTGGTTTCAAATGTAACAGCAGAATTCTCAGTGTGGGTTAGCCATTGCAGTCCCACAGGGCACTGCAATTAAACATTGTGATACGAGTTGCTGTTATATAGTTTTTTCGCTTTTTTTTTTTTATGTATTTCTAATAAGACTCGCCGAAGTATGTTCTAAGGCTTTGTGTCTGAAACTAAAATTAATTCCCTTGTGCAATATTTTGTGAAGAGGAGAATGCTCATTGCTTTGTTCAGTAAACAAAACATAGTAATATTTGCAGCTGAAGGAGTGCTATTTTACCAGCGGACACCCCAGGTCGTTAAAGTAACTGTAATACAAGTGCTTTAACGACCTGGGGTGATAAATCTTTAGATGGTGCTACAGAGGTTAAACTTACAGAGTGTGCGCGCTTAAAAAAAGCACTACTAGCCATACTTGTTTGCGTTTGGAATAGCGTGGAGTCATAAACACAATTCAACATTCTGCTACAAGTTACTGTTCTTCTGTCTTCTCGTCGCTGTGTGAATCGATGTGTTCATGAGCACAGATTTAAACATACAATTTGAATTATGATAGCCATTTAGGTTGATGATGTACTTGTTAGCTGTGATGATGAGAATTGTGAAACACTCGTGGTTGCAGGTGTTAAAGACTGATGTGTTGAAAAGGGTAATTGACCTTACTTTGTTCTGCACATGGGCTGTTTATGTTAAAAATCAGCTGACAAGTGGTACCCTTTTAAAAGGGATTATTCAAAACACAACATTTTTGGATGTTTTAGAACAAAGCTTTTTCTCTGCAGTCTGCCACATGCTCTTATCCAGTAAAGAAGCCTTTTTGAGAGCACCACTCCTAATGAATACAATGTTCAAATATCTTTATTTGTGCCATACATATGTTTACATTTTTTAAATTTGTTTGTGTTTTCTTCAAAATAAAAGGGTTAAATCTTATGTGGATACTTCAATCAAGGTACGTTACGTTAAGTTTAATTTCTTTCTCCTTTTGCATGCTACGATGTCGTTACGACAACTTTTATGCTTTACCATTCTGTGTCCCATTTTCTGCCAAAGCTTTTGCAGATTGTATAAAGTGGGTTAAAGAAAGTAAGATTTGTCCTGTATTTAAAACTCATAAAAAAACAACAACCAAAAATTCATCACTCAAATATTTGCACAAGAAATTCAGATTTTTCTTATAGTGGAGTGTATGTAAAGATCTTTACCATAAGTAATTATATGACCACTAAATAGAAGAAATGTATTCATAAGCTCAAAATCAATGCGTGAATTTTGCAGTTTGGGATACATAACTTTTTTTGTTTTTTTCCCATAACAGTGCACACCCAACCTAAATGGGAATGTGACGCCACTGGTACACACATGCGACAGCCTGATGTGGGAATTCCAACACTTCAGCAGCTGCAGTGATTGAACAACTAGCCTTCTGTGCATCATCTGGCCAGGGTTAAACTCATTTACATGGCTGCCTTTACCCATGATCACCTTTCTATGACTGGTTTCCAATATGTAGAGATATGCTCTATTAATAGGCATTGCCAGTTTCAGTCCTCCACATGACTGGACATGAAACTTCTGCTTTGCATATTGTTTATCATATATACATACATATCAGACACGGAGGAGACTGGCACAAGACAGACCGTTGTGAAGGAAACTTGGGGAGACCTTCGTCCAGCAGTGGATTGATAATGGTTGACAATGATGATGATCAGGATGGTCCTTATTTTCAAAAATTATAAATCTTTTGCTCCCATCCCTTACAACTATTTGTTTATATGATAATAGACTTATGTTAAAATTTCATGAAGATTAAATTATACACTGCCGTACAATTGCTAAGGACGGATGACAATAGCAACGATAGCAACCATAAAATGGAAGGCAGGAAAATGTGGAAATTAGCATAAGTGCGGGATACAGTAAGACGTGTTGTGCGTATGCAAATTTTGGATTGCCGAACTTGTTCGTGACGTCATAGCGCTGATAAGAGATATAAAGGATTGGACGCGTATTGACCGTTGTTGTTCAAACGTAAACTTGAAAGGGAAAGAATCAATTGACGAACTTGCAATTTTCAGTATGTCTTCCCGACATCACCTACAGGATTTTACGCGTGGCCGTATTATTGGCAAGATTGAAAAAGGGCGAAAAATAACAGATGTTGCCAGGGAGTTCGACGTCAGCCATAGTGTTGTTTCAAGGCTTTGGAAATCATTTCAAACAAATGGAGAGTGTAGCAAACGTCACGGGGGAGGTCGTGTTCGCAGTACGACACCTGCAGAAGATCGGTACATAGTGCTATCAACAAAAAGACACCGGCGCAGCACAGTTAGTGAGGTAGCAAATCAGTTTATGGCTGCTACTGGCAAGCGGATCTCCCGAAAAACTGTCGCCAGACGTTTGCATGAAGGAGGACTATATGCCCGCCGTCCTGTTGTGTGCATCCCATTGTCCAGACGTCACCGTACCGCCCGTTTGCAATGGTGCCATCAACATCGCAATTGGGCTGATAACGACTGGTCTGCCGTCCTCTTCTCAGATGAGAGTAGATACAGTCTATCGTCTGATTGTCGACGACAACTGATCTGGCGTGATAGTGGTACTGCATATTGTCCAGCAAACATACAGGAAAGGGACCGATACCCGACATGTAGTGTCATGGTATGGGCTGGCATCATGATCAATGGCCGTACGTCCCTCTATGTCATTCCAACTGGGACTATGACTGGCCAACGATACATTAATGATGTTCTGCTACCTCATGTTCGCATGTTCCGTGGTGCTGTCGGTGATAGATTCATTTTCATGGACGACAACGCAACATGTCGTCGAACAGTCGCTGTCCAGGAGTGTTTTGAGAGCGAGGATATTCAACGCCTCGTATGGCCAGCACGTTCTCCAGATCTGAATCCCACTGAAAATGTGTGGGATGCTTTAGGGAGGAGTCTTGCTGATCTCCAATGCCCTCCAATAAAAAAGGACACCCTCATCCGTGCACTGACAGAGGAATGGGATAAATTACCCCAACAGCTGCTTGATAATGTTGTGCAAAGCATGACACGACGTGTGGAATCTTGCATCGCCCTCCATGGTGGCCATATCCCGTATTGACATCTTACACCGGAACGCCTGCGGACGGTAATTGCATTTTTTTCACGTTTACCTATTCTGCACAAAATGGCCTGTTTGTCCCTTGAACACGTTCCAAAGCCTTCTGGATTTCAGAGCACAATAAATTGTCTTTCTTGTAATGTCCTGGCATTCTGACATTATTTTATTTCACTTGGCATCCAACCACACTTACTTTTGTATGCGCTATATAGCCGTTTATGATCCGTCCTTAGCAATTGTCCAGCAGTGTATTTAGGAATCGCCCAAGCATTTTTGCTGAACTAGCATATAGTGGACTTTGGGGTTATTCTTTCATATCCACGTAACTTCAAAGAAATCAATTCGGAAGGCATCACCTGTGATAAAACAAGTCACTGAAGTGTGGAACAAGGCTTGTATACCAACATGTAGAAAAGATCATGCCATTACAAAACTAGAAAAAAAACTTCATAAAGAGTGGACAAACCTAAAGAAGTGCTATGATCGAGACTCTCAAACAAACCATTCAATGGAATACGAGTTCTGTACAAAACTGAATAATCTCCTTTGATATTTCTCATGCTGATGCACTTACCCTCATCAAAATAGAAGATTGAAAATTTTTCCTTGCACAACGAGAACCTGGATGTCCTGCTTACACGAGATTAGTTGACACTGTGTTAGCAGCTAAAGAAGCACGTAAATTTGAACATATTGAACACGAAAAGAAAAGAACTGAAAAAGCTAAAAAAGAGTCATCTTCCAGTTTCAATTTGCAAAGCTGCAGTTATGATAAAGATGACACAACTGAAAATCAGTCTTCGGGAAGAAATAAAGACCTACTGCACAAGGAATCCAGCAGCGAAAGCAATGATTCTCCTATTACAAAAAGGACTTACAGAGCAAAGGTAAATGTAATAACTCCAGCACTTGCTGCTGCCTTAGAATGTACGTAAATGAGTGACAGAAGGGCCACCTTTGTCATTGCTGAAACAGCCCACAGTTTTGGGCATAACATTGAAGATTTTAATGTTAATCGCAGTTCTATAAAATGTCACCGTGAAAAAAATCATGCTCAAATTGCAGCTGCGTTAAAACAAAGGGATTTCTGGGGATGTCCCTCTTGTGGTCCAGTGTGACCTCTCTGGGAAGCAACAGCTGATCGACTTCCTGTGATTGCGTCTGGTTCTGATGTTTCACAGCTTCTGAAAGTAAGCAAACTGTTCAGTGGATCAAGTGAAAACCACCCAGAAGCTGTTATTGAGGCTTTGGAAGAATGGAATGTTAAGAATCATACAGTGGGGACGTGCTTCAATACTTCAAGCGCGAATACAGGTCGCCATGTTGGTACATGTGTTCAGTTTCTTAGAAAAAAAAAAAACTTGTCAAAGACTTGCTGAATTTGCTTGTTGTCACCACATTATGGACTTGCTAGCTGGTGTTGCATTCCAACTAAGTCTTTCACCCTCTGCAACATCTGAAGTTTTATTGTTTAAGAGGTTTCAGAAGAATTGGCATGTTATAAATCAGAACGTTTATTCTACATGGGATGACATTTCAGAATTGTCATCAGCTCCACTACTGTGAAGGAAAACAAACGATTTTGCCAAGCATCAGCTTTCGCAACAAGTTAACATAAGAGATGATTACCATGAATTACTAGAACTGTAAATTATCTTTCTGGGTGCCATTCGACCACGTGGAATTCATTTTCAAGCACAGGATGCCATGCATCATGCATGTTGGATGTCCAAGCCAATTTACTCACTCAAGATTTATATTTTTCGATCCCAATTAAAACTCACATCCTCAGAGGAAAAACTTCAAGAAATGCATAAGTTTATAGTGATTTCGTACCTCAAAGCCTGGTTCACAACACCACTAGCAGTAAGTGCACCACGTAATGACCTTCATCTTTTTAATGATCTCTGTCAGTATGAAAAACACAATAAAAATATTTCAAAAGAAACTTGTAAAAAATTGGAGAATCATCTATGGTATTTGTCAGAATTATGATTGGCCTCACATTTTTTTATACTGAAGTGTCAATTTCAACAAAATGGAAAATGGTCAATGTTTTCGATTTAAAACAAGACAACAGCCTTCTTACTCCAAAGGGCCCAAACAATGTCACTCTTAATGCCAGTAGTGCAGCACAGAGGCACCTTGCAGATTTTGTTACGCCCAACACAATTGGATTCATTACATAACTGAATATCTCTATTAAATTTATGAAATTTGACCCACAGACTGGGGAGACAGAGAGGACTATAAGGCAGATATTGCTATTGTACAGAAGATCGTGGTAACCAATGACAATGCTGAACGTGGGGTCACTCTTGTCCAGCAATCAAACAAGCTCATTACTTACAATGAAGACCAATTTCACTTCTTATGCAAGTTGTGGTTGATCACCATAATTGTTGCACTTGTACTAAAAGATTTCTTATCATTATGGAGCAGCAGAAGTCTACTCCCTACTAAATAATAGAACTGGTATTCCCATGAATTTGTTTTCTATACTTTTACATCAAAACAATGTCACTTTAAGTTTGTGTGCTTTAAATTTTGAATAATAAAATATTAATTTTATTGTTAAAAGTATATGAATGGCTGTATTATTGTTGCACAATCATGTAACACATTTTATGCAAATAACACAAAATTTCTAACATGCTGGGCAACCTCTAAACATTGCTCAATTGTTTTAATTTTTTCTGATATTGATATACCACCAAAAAGAATATTTCTAGTGGGTGGGAGTATCGATTTTACAAAAAAAATATTAATAATAATAATAATAATAATTCCCATAACATTAAGGACTACCCTAAACATACATATCACTAAGCTGTTGTCTTAGATTCAGAAATTAGCTCCTCAAAGAAAGACAATCCACCAAATAAATGTTTAACTGATGGAACTAGAATTCACTTACTGTTGTTGTATCAAACTCCCCATTTACAGCGATCTTGGCACAAAGCTTGAGCTTCACTGACATCCATCACATGACGCACACAAGACCTTTTGTACTTCATACTCATAATCTTTTTCTCATGCCGACATACCGGAATCCGCTACTCCCATGATTTCCTTGGCCTTCCTCTACCTTTGTTTCCTGCCACTTCGGCTGAATAAATTCTCTTAGTAAGCACCTCATCACTCATTCTTTCAGTATGGCCAAACCATCTAAGAATATTAGTCACCACCTTACTAACAACATTTTGCCTCACATCACACATCTGCAACACATCTCCATTCCTCACATTATCAGAATGTGTCTTCCCACAAACCCCTTGTAAGTAACGCATCTCCCCAGCATACAAACAACTCCTATTTCTTTTCTGCAATACCCAGGTTTCACTGCTGCACTTCATCAGCTTGGATAATCAATAGCATACTGTAAAGGGTAAATTTTTCAATTATCTATGCATCCCTCCACTGAGACAGTTCACTGTAAAGGATACTTTTTTTAATTACTTATCTGAGCATCCCCTCCACTTAATTATCACAGCTAATTCGGAACATGCGGTAAAGCAGGGGTCGTGCTGCCGTTTGCATTCTTCGCAATTTGTGAAAAAAATAAAAATAGTTTTGGCGAAAATATTGGCTATTATTTTATTTGTACTGTTATAACACTTTGGTGAAAAAAAAATTGAATTTGGGGAATGAGTTGGCGAAAACTTAAAAAAAGCTAGAGCAACCGCTGGTTAAGGAGATGCTTTTTTAATTATCAATGCATACCCTTCCCCTCTTCCATTATCTTGAAGAGCTAAGAGTAGAATGTAATGGATATGTTTCTTAGTTATCCATGTGTCTCCTCCTATTTTATTGTCTAGGATAACCAAAAGCACATTGTAATGGACATATTTTTTAATTATTCGTGCAGCCCTTCCACTTCATTATCCTAAATAAACGAGAGTGCACAGCAATGGATATGTTTTTCAATTATTTATGCATCCTTCCCTTTTATTACCCTGAATAAAAGAATGCATTGTAAAGGACATGCTTTTCAATTATCTATGTATCGCCTCCTTTCCATAAGGAAGGATAACTGAAAAAACCTACAACAGATAATGTTTTCAAATATCCATGCATCCCTTCCACTTCGTTATCCCAGATAATCAAAAGAAAATAGTAATGGATATATTTTTCAATTATTTGTGCATCCTCCACTTCATTACACTGGATAATAATGCACTGTAATAGATAGATATGTTTTTCAATTATCTGTGCATCCCTTCCCCTCCAGCAGCTTGAATAATCAAGGATACACTGTGTTCCTAGTTCTACCGATTTACTGCATGGCATGAATCCGCAGACATGTTGCTAGGTTACATGCTGAGGAATTTTCGGGAACAAAACGTTGGAAAATATAAAAACCATGTGCCATAGAATCTGGAAACCAACAATATTGTGCTATTTTATAAGTGTATAAAGCACTGAGTTGCTCATGCTTACTGGAATATGAATGAAGTGCACCAATCATTATGTAAATACTGAGACAATGAATTTCTCAAACTTACCTAAACCCTTCTCAGGGAATAAAAAATAAAATGATTTTCTTGCATGGCAAACGTAAGTCGAAGAGGCTTTGTGAAGCAACAGAAGAAAATCACAAACTGTGCACACATGTCCAGTACTGAATGGTTTCAAGAGCAATTTTTTCACAACAGGTGAAATAGCTGATGCAACTTCAAGTGGCAAACTCCCATTGTCTTCCAAAATATATTTCTCCTGTGCAAAGTAACAAATATATTGTTTTAACCTTCATAATTTTATTTTACAAAGTAACTCAAGAACACATGGGTATAATGTATTATCATACATATAATAAAGCAAAATAATCATATCACATAACAATGTTTTTCTGGGAACCAGACTTTACTCCTTAATAAGATAGCAGCTAAACTACCTCATCAAAAGTATCCAGATAACCTTCTTTGGTAAATATACTAGTCCTGTCTTCAGTGTGTAACACACAAATGAATTTACTCATAAAGAGCTACAATCAAGGTCATATGTATCCATTCATGACTGATATAAATTGCCATAACATCATGACATACATATAGCCAGCACTTTTTTCTCTCTAGAGAAAAAGGTGCCAGAACTCTTAAACATAAGTTGCTGTAAAGAGGGAGCATTAACCTAATAAAAACCAAATAAATTTCTTGAACATTGTTCTTTAATCCTTATCGCTGTGGCACAGTACACAATGTAAAATTATGATTT
Source organism: Macrothele yani (assembly GCA_039090855.1). Lineage (NCBI taxonomy): Eukaryota > Metazoa > Arthropoda > Arachnida > Araneae > Macrothelidae > Macrothele > Macrothele yani. The sequence continues at coordinate 38,185,952 of CM077028.1, forward strand.
GCATGCTTATATTATACTAAATAGTTATATTAAAAAAACAGCATTCCATAACAGTTTTATAACACATTAAAAATGCTGAAATTAAAATCTGTCAAACTTCACCCAAAAATGAGAGCTAATTCTGAGCTAAGGATTACATTACATTAAGTAACAGAAAGGAACTGCATTTTGATCAGAAAAAACGATCTAAATTTTGTTCAACTTTTGAGATATTTCTACCATTCTTGTCTGCTCCTTGCTTTTTGTATACAATGACCAATGGGAGCCTAATGACTCAAAGGAGCCCATGCTCATCAGATGGATTTTATAGGATCAAACTGAATTAGCGGATGCCTATTAATTTTCATGAAAAATAATGACATTATTGCTGTGATTGAAAGAGAAAACCTAACTGGGGTGATTATCAAATTTGTCTAAGAAAATACCCTTTTGCATTTGCAAGAAGAAACAACAATGGCTTGCAAAGTTCAGTTTTGAGCTGTAAAAGTTGCTTAGGTTAGTCTTTTCCTTGAAGCTGTAGGTATTATCTAAACCCACAAATGATGTCTTTTTCATTATGCTGAAACCTGTTAGATAACTTCCTGATTTCTTGTGTTCATGATATATTTCCATGTATATATGATGCATTGCTGTACAAAGGTTGTACAAGTAAAACATTATGTACAGGAAAAAAAATGTTATGTGATATAGTTATTACTGCATTTTGATTACATTTTTATTCCAAAACTCAAAACCAAAAATTTTGTGTTAAAAAGGTCAGCAAGTCTGACAAGCATAACACAAGCAAAATGAGTTCAGGAAAACAATTTCATGCGAGTTCAGAGTGGTATGTGATTTATCATTATTGCATCACATTCTGCGATTCACACTAAATTGTGATAGATTTCCATGGCATAAATTTTTCGATGCAATATTTTAGAGCTACACCCGGTTGAGTGCATTAAAATGTAGACTTATGCATGCTTGTGACTTGTTTACATTCATAGAGTATTTCTGAACTAAAATGTAAGCTATTTACGATCTCATGAGTCATTCTACTTGGGCTATTACTCAATAAATAAAACAGAAGTAGAATGACTCATGAGGTCATAAAAAGCTTTAGTTGTAATGTGTCAGTAAAGTGTAGGTTAATTTGTTTTGTATGTGTATATCGTAATACTGGTTTTTTGTTATATTTTATAAACAGAATAAATTAAAAAGAAAATGTTTTTTAAAGTTTCTTAATATTTTAGGTTTAGTGTTTTTACTTCCCAGCAGTAGGATTTGTTGAGGAAAACTTAATGTAACAGATTGTCTCCGGAAACGTTGTCCTTCAATGCCATGTGCAAATTTAACATGTTTGAAGAAGTCATTGGGATGTAGTGTGATGCAAACAAGTAAGTCTTTAACATTATATATATCCCCATATTAGTTATTAAACTGTATCATGCACGTTGATGATTAGTAAACCTTGGCAAATTAATATTTTCCAGGTTTTTAGTTTTTTGGTAAAATTCAATGATCCTTTGGTTTGGACCCATCCTGAAGAATTGCTGGCTAACTGTAAATGACTGGATATATCTATAGATTTACTGTAAGTTTTTAAAACGTTTCTCTAAGTGAGGAACACCCATAAATTAATAAAATTCTTGGAAAAAAGTAAGATGTTTGGATTTTGAAAAAGTGAAATACTTAGTGCCCACTATCTGTCTCAGTTAAGAAGATGGTAGTATAGAACACACTAAGTAACGTATAAAAGGTTTAAGGCAAATATATTTCAGCCATTATTATGGCTTTCATCAGTGCGACTACGATTTGTTTCGTTGCTAGATTGGAAAGGTAAGTTTTGTAACGGTAACTCAGGGTGACGTGATGCAATGATTGATTTCCAGATGTATGGAATGAAAATGGGGAGCTCAGAGTTGCAATTTTTGGAAAATAAAATTTCCAAACTTTCTCTAAACCTCAGAGCAAACCGAATTTGGAAGGAAGCCAACTTTTTTGTATTGGACCAAAGTGGAACAGCAGAAATGTCAGCCATGGTAAGTTGAGACAAGGAAGAGGAAGGTTTTCTAAATTTCACATCATGTTTGTGTTCCTGAAGTCTTGAGAGAATTTTCCGGAATGACCTTCCAATGTACACAGTTAATCCAACATTAGTCTTGATTGGAATTTTATACACTCCAGGCGAAGAAAGCGGAGGTCTTGGGTCTCTGTCATTATGGAAGATAACAAAAATTGAAAAAGAGCGAATGGCAAGTATTCCTTCTCTTTTGAAGATACTGATGAGCTTGTAGGAAGAAAGTTTGTGGTAAGGGACTGAGCCAGCAAACATTAGTTCCTTTTTTGATGAAACAGGTTGAAGAGCAACAACTGGTTGTTGTTTGGTTTAGAAAAATTTGGAAATTTTATTTTCCAAAAATTGCAACTCTGAGCTCCTCATTTTTGTTCCATACATCTGGAAATCCCTCATTGCATCACGTCACCCGGAGTTACCATTACAAAACTTACCTTTCAAATCTGGCAACGAAACAAATCGTAGTCGCACTGATGAAGGCCATAGTAATGGCTGAAATATATCTGCCTTAAAACTTTTATACGTAACTTAGCATGTTCTATACTACCATCTTCTTAATTTGTTTGTTAGTTACGTGCATTGCCTACCACTCTTTTATGATCTGTCTCAGTACATGATGCCACCCATATGGAGGTTTCAAGAAGGAACAGATAGAATACCACGCTGCTGCTTTTTAAGGTTTAGACTTTATCTGTTTAGTTGCAGTGACAGAAACCAGAAATTTGTGGCCCTACGTTGAAATTTCAGTGACTCCATTTTATTGAAATTTGGCAGTTTCTTGCAACTGGCCCGTAAACATGTCACATGTCAGTACATTTATAGAAGTTTTATCATTTGTTGAAAATGATATCCCTGTACTACACTGGACTTCTCAAACACCCAATCTGAATCTCATTGAACATTCTGGTTATAAGTTAGAGTTTTGGACCAGATCAACTCCCATGTACAGTTACTTCGATAAGCATTGGATTTGAAGGAAGAATGAAAACACAAATATCACCCACCATTTTATATTTCTTTATGAATAAAAACACAAATACGACCCACTTTTTATCCTTTATTTTTCTAAATGAATTGCTCAAAGGAATGTCAGTGCTATGTTAATTTACACAATGCACTTTGTCAATGGATACATATGAGAATTTTCAAAACACTAAAAGCATAATATTTAAAAATGTTTACTTTCAATGTATTCGAATGAATAATTTAAAAAGCGTTAATTTTTGGTGATGGTTTGCATTGGGTAAGGTTGTACATAGCTTTAAAAAAGAAATGCATACTCAGTTTTTGTGAGCAGGAAAATGAGATAGAGTATATATGAACAGATATACTGATTTTCTGCATTTAGAGCGGAAAATTACATACCCACCAAGAGCCATCAAATCAGGATTTTGCTATATTTTAATTTGTGAATTGTGTCATTGTTTTTAATATACTGGTAGTTGAGCTTAATTTTAAACAAGTTAATTTCTGGTCATATCTTGTTCATTGTAGTGTCTTTATTGAAGAATATTATTCCCTCAACAAGCATTGTGGCAAGTACGAGTAAATGCCACTCCATTGTAATACCTGGTGCAAATTCGTATCACTGAGATAATAGTAATTAATTTCAATGCACACTTACTTGCCTGTATGCTTAATCCTAAAGAGAAAATTAAACCACTGTTTGTGGTGACCATCCACATTTATTTCTATTATTTGCAGTATCTTTGCTGAGGTATATTGTTCAATATACAGTGCAACCTCATTTATATTGGGTTGTCAGAAAAGTCATGACGTATTTTGGCACCCGATGGTAGTTGGGCGGTTTTGGAAGTACTAGAGGCATGCACAGCTCTGTTATCGCTATGGCATTCGACAGGTGTCAGTTCTAGCTGCAGTCTAAAAGGAATAGTGAGCAATTTGGTTGATTTGCAAAGATTTGACATCAAGTTGAAGATGGAAGACTAAACTCTGCATCTTCGCCATATTTTACTGTTTTACTTCCGTAAAGGGAAGAACATGCATTAAGCTTGTGAAAAGTTGTGTAAAGTGTACAGTGATAATGCTCTAAAAGAACGGCAGTGCCAGCGGTGGTTCACAAAATTCCGTGCTGGTGATTTTGACCTCAACGATGCTCCTCAGTCTGGAAGGCCCACCGACGTTGATGACGACCAAATCAAGGCATTGATCGAGTCAAGCTCATGTCACACGACACGAGAGATTGCAGACTCATTGCACATCCATCATTCAAGCATTCACGACCACCTGAAGAAGCTGGGATACGTAAGAAAGCTCGATGTGTGGGTTCCTCATGAACTCAAAGAAGCTCAATTGACGGTGCGTATAAACAGCTGCGATATGCTCATTAAACGTGAGGAAAACGATCCTTTTTTGAAGCGACTTATAACTGGTGACAAAAAGTGGATTGTGTATAACAATGTGCTGTGCAAATGGTCTTGGTCCCGACGTGCTGCTTGGCCTCAAACGACATCCAAAGCAGACATTCATCGGTGGAAGGTTCTGGTCTCAGTGTGGTGGGATTTGAAAGGTGTCATGTTTTTCGAGCTCCTACCACGGAACCAAACAATCAATTTGAATGTGTGCTGTCAGCAATTGGACAGTTTGAACGAATCCATCATACAAAAACGTCCAGAGCTCGTTCATCGTTAAGGTGTTGTGTTCCATCATGACAACACGAGACCACACACAAGTTAGATCACCCGCCAAAAATTACTGGAGCTTGGGTGTGATGTGTTGCCACACCCAGCATACTTGCCTGACCTTGCGCCGTCAGACTTCCACTTGTTTCTGCTCTCTTCAACAGTCCTTGCATGGTATAATGTTCAATTCAGATGAGGCTGTAAATTAGCACCTTGTACAGTTTTTTTGCCACGAAAGACAGGCCCTTCTATGAATGAGGCATTCTGCAGCTCACTGAAAGATGGAAAAAGGCTAGCGAACAAAACAGGCATTACATCATTGATTGATCTTTGTTCTTTCTATCAACAAATGACCTTTGCAAAACATGGCTAAAATATGTCATGACTTTTCCGACAACCCAATACATTACTCACTTACTGTATATGCTTCTCTCATTTATATGCAAAACATCGTGGAACCCCAAATTTTTAAATGTTCTTAATGTTAACTTTCCTAGTTTCGTTAATATGTTTTTTTCAGTTACATGTTAATTTTAATTTGATTCCTTGAAAAACGAAGTTCTACTGTACATAATGATAAATGAATGCCCTATCTTGGTAATACACACACGTGTATTTCATCGTTTATTTGTACAAGAGAACAGTAGTTGATTTCTTTGCAAGCTTACTATTTCGTGCGCCTAGTCTGGAATGTTGGCAAGTTCAACCCTTCTTGTTAGGGCTAAGCTTATAGTACAGTAAATGTGCACAGATATCAACTACTGACAATGAGTCTGCTCCTTCTGTTTACAGTAAAGCTTCCAAAAATGTTTTGATTTGGGGGTTTAATACCACCATGAGCAAAATGCAGTCTCTCCTCTCCTCTCGTTTTGAGAGAGAGAGAGAGTGTGTGTGTGTGTGTGAGAGAGTGTGTGTGTGTGTGAGAGAGAGAGAGAGAGAGAGAGAGAGAGAGAGAGTGTGTGTGTGTGTGTGTGTGTGTGTGTGAGAGAGAGAGAGAGAGAGAGAGAGAGAGAGAGAGAGAGAGAGAGAGAGGTCATTTGTGACAGACATTGAGCTATAAAATGGAAGACTGCTGACTCTTCATTGATTATTAACAAGGGAATAAGATCCCTGCAGTCTGGCAAATGAAGTGAAAACTCAAAACCTGCACTTTTTTACTTAACTAGGTAACTTGCAGGGATTCAATAAACTTTTTTCCTGAGAAAATGTTTCAAAAAATATTATAGATGGAAACTTACAACATTGAAAGTGTGGGACGTTCAGAGTGGTTTTATGCCTGGTAAAGGCTGCACTAACCAGATTTTTACATTACGCATGAAGATTGAAAAGTATCTGGCTGTTGGGAAGAAAGTTTTTACTGCCTTCATAGATTTAGAGAAAGCTTACGATTGAGTGAATAAGACACTTTTGTGGAAGGTATTGAATGAATATGGTGTTACTGGGAATCTACTTAATAGTGTGAAAGCCATGTATGCTGGTAGTAGAACTTGTGTACAAGTGAATGGTGTTTTATCAAAATGGTTTTCCATTGGTGCAGGAGTTAGACAAGGTTGTGTAATGCCACCATGGCTGTTTAATATATTTATGGATGCCTGCATGCGTGATGCCAAAATAGATAATAGTGGTTTATGTCTTGGTGATATCCATGTGTGCAGATTGCTGTATGCTGATGACACTGTCCTGTTGGCAGAGAGCAAAAGTGAGTTGCAGAGTATGTTGACTCGGATGCACGAAGTTTGCATGAAATTCAAACTGGGTATAAATAAGGGAAAAACCAAAGTTATGGTGTTTGAGAGAGGAACAGGTAGCACTGAATGTAATGTAAGTATAAATGGCACTGTGATTGACCAGGTGAGTGAGTTTGTGTATTTAGGAAGCATGTTTAACAGAGACAACAAGTTGGATGGTGAAATCAGTAGGCGAGTGAATTCTTCTTTGAAAGTCATGGCTGCTTTGGGAGGTTTTCACAGGAATGACGGGTTCTCTAGAGAGTCCTGCATGGCTGTGTATGAAAGTGTAATTGTTCCTACTCTGATGTATGGCAGTGAAACCTGGGTACTGCAGAAGAAACATAGGAGTCGTTTGTGTGCTGGAGAAATGCGTTACTTACGTGGGGTTTGTGGCAAGACACGATCTGATTGTGTGAGGAATGAAGATGTATTGCAGTTGTGTGATGTGAAGCAAAATGTTGTTGGCAAGGTGGAGACCAATATGTTTTGGTGGTTTGGCCATGTTGAAAGAATAAGTGATGAAATGCTTACTAAGAAAATCTTTTCAGCCCAAGTGGCAGGAAGGAAAGGCAGAGGAATGCCAAGGAAGACATGGGTGGAACAGATTCAGGAGTGTCTGCATGAGAAAAAGATTATGAGTATGAAGTATAAAAGATCTTGTGTACGGCGTGTAATGGATATCAGTGAAGCACGAGTTGTATGTCAAGATCGCTGGAAATGGAGAAGTTTGATACGACAACATTAAGTAAAAATATCTGGTAGTTTGTATTTCTTTTTGGAGCTAACCTCTGAATCTCAGAGAACAGCTTAGTGATATGTATGTATGTATAATAAACCATAACTTTTAGTAATTTGTGGTGAAAGCAGGCTATCTTTATTTTTTACAAACTTACCTGGTAACCAAAATTTTGAGATCAAAAAATGAACATAGCTGTAAATATTTTTTGAATATTCAATTTGGTAATAGCAATATTTTAAAATTACACAACTTAATGAAAAAGCTACTTCTCCTTTTACTATCTCCCCCCTTCCAACTTGGAAAAAAAAAGAAAGGAAGAAAAAAAAACCCCACAGGCATCTGAATTTTGCAACTTGCAGTGCATACATGATGGCTTGTAAAATTATGGTACCATCGACAGGCAATTTGCATCCTGCTCCAGGGAGAGAAAGAGGTGGATTTTTTTTTTCTGCGCTTTATTCATAGTACAGTTGACAAGAACACAAGAAGAGCCATCTTCTTCACACATGAAAGTAGTGATGTCTCTCCTTCTTTCCAAACACATAAACCATTTTGTAAGTGTCATCCGTAGACAAAACCAAATACGCTCGTCCCTACTCTAATTAGGTACCCCAGTGCGACAGGATTGATAAACTCCTTGCTGTGAAATTCTCACAGCCTTTCAAGTTCCCCCTCTCCTGCAAGCATGGGATGAAGCTCTTTTACCTATTACGACAACGAATTTTGCAATTACAGTAAGGAAACAGTGGTGACAATTCTTTTATTGCATCACTTCTTGCATGTCTACAGTTCTTTTATTTCCGAGGTTATTAGATATGAATCGCACAAGCAAGTTGAAGTGTATTAAAGTTGGTAGTTTTCTAGGCTCCCTTCTCATGCCACTCCTGGACTATTGCCCCATTTGTCTCCAACAAAAGGTACACAACATACTATGGGAGGCAGAACAGCAAGCGCCTAATCAATACTTTTGACCCTTCTCTTTTTCAAAATGTGTGCATGGTTGTTATCATGTGCATTTTACATAACAATTTTGTGTGTGAGCTAAGCAAATTGTGTGGCTTGGAAGGTGGTATACATTTCTGAGATATTCCAGAAATAATGCTCAAACTTTAATGCCATAACACATCCATGTCTACTCTTCACAAAGTCAAGGAAAGAGCAGTAAGTTGAGGTAAGGTAGAGTAGGGATGGGCAGAGGGGGTAGAGTTAGTGATCAAATGTCTTAATTTCATTTTAATATAAACTAAACTACAACCCCATAGCAAAATAAAATAAAGAAATTGTTGACTCAAAGCATTTACAGAATTCTTTAGTAAGCCAGAAATTCCAATGCAGTTAATGATGTCTGTGCCATTATATTTTATCTAGAGACCTGCTTTTCACTTATTTCTTTTTCTTTAAAAGTAAAAATTATCCGGTAGTTTGCATTTCTTTGTGGTGCTAACCTCTGAATCTCAGAGAACAGCTTAGTGATGATGATATCTCTACTGCATTCACTCACCAAGTCAAACCTGTAAGAGCTGAACATGAGGTGCTGATTCCTAGAATTAGGTAAAACTCAGCAGTGAGGACTAACAATTACTGTAATGATATAAAAATAAAATGTTGATAAAATTATCGGTATTACTATGTTATTACTAGATCTTATATTATAATTCAAAATTTAGTGCCTGGTTAACGAATTTCACCTTCCGCTGTCCCTGGAATGTATTCTGCTACCATAGGCTGGAATCGAGATTTAATTTCACCGAACTGAATATTATGGGCTCCTGAAGTTTTTTATAATGAAAGCTTACTTGTATTTAACTAACAGTGAGGAGAGGAGTGGTTCCCAAATTAAAATCCCATGTGGTACGCTTACCAGCAGCTGACATCAGTGCGACATTATTCTTGACAACAAAACAAGGAAATGAATGGAATAGAGGTGCTACACTTAGTGCGTCCTTATTCTTGAAAAATATGGTAAGCATGAAGTGAAACCAACCACTGTGTTCTCAGCGATATGTATACAAAATGGATATTTCAGAACAGGGGGAATATGTAACCAGTTTGGTTTGAACAAACTGTTTGCTAAATTCCCATTTCATTGGGAACTGTTTGTTAAATTGAATGCTGGAATGAGAAGTATGAATTCAAATATTTGGCAGTTTGTTACTGGGAGTTTGTCTTTTTCCAGTTTTTATTTCTTTCCATTTTCCCACTATGTCATATCAGTTGTTAGTATTTGCACTACACACACACACACAATGAAAGGAGGAAGGCTAGCTAACACTTTTATGCCTTGTCACCACCTCCAGCACTGAAGGAACTCACAGAGGTGGATTTTTGATTTCACAACTAGCAGCCCCTCCATAAGACAACAGGGAAAGATGGGAGAAAAAGGCTTGGAATTTCTTCAGAGAAGTGTCATGGGCTCAAAATAAATTTTAACACAAAGCCTACAGCGATGCCTGCATTCAAAGCTGAAGTGAAGCTAATCCATAACTAAGTTCCATGTGATGGGGGCAAACTCTGTTGTAGTGTCGAAATGGAAATTTCATAAAAAAATTTGCATTTTATACAGGCTTTAAATCCAATTCATTAGCAACGGCAAGAAAAAGTCCATGAGATACAGCTTTCTTGCTAGCCCATAGCTCCAACATTTTTTTCTTCTACAGACTTAAACATGTTTGTTGTTTGTGTGTTTCTATTGTTTGCTACTACAAATGACTCATGTGTTAAAATTTATAAATTGAAATACAGAATGTCACTTACAAAGTGTTCATAAACATAAGTTCTAATGCTATATTAAATGGACCTTATTGAAATATCATTAATACCTAGAGCTGAAGCCCAACTTACACGTGGGAAGCCCGTGGACATACCTGAAAATCTGGGCTCTTCTATTTTAAGAAACCACATAGTATGATTTTGTTTGACACAATACACTTTGACAAAATTTTTGGGTCTCCTAAAAATAGGGCCCTAGGGCTTGGGCCCATGTATAAATCAGGCTGTGTCTGGACCTGAAGCTTAAAAAAACAACAACAAAAAAAAAAAAAACAGTTTAATGCAAAATGTATAATTCTTCAGGAATCACAATTATCTTTCACCACCAACATTCATATAGCAGATCATGTGAACTGGTGTAGACCACAAATGAACTTAAAATTAATCTTACCTTCATTATATTATTTTAGTGAATTATGTGCATTCAACTACATATCAGCAGAACAATACTTGAGCATTAAATTGTAGACAATTGTACTTCCATAAGTTGCATCAATTATATTTACCATGTAGTACAGAAGAGTGTATAATGCTCATGTAAACATAACATTTTTTAGATGAAACAACTAGATTTCACAAATGGCAAACTAGGAGTAAATGCATTTCACCATGAAAATGGATTGAAATGGATATGATGAAGCAAGAGATATTAAATTATTTTACCTTTAAAAGGAATAGAATGGTGTCTAATATTTGCACAAATGACATCTGCTGTATGTTGAACTCCAAATGAGGATTACTGTTGTGCAGCAACATTTGGATGACACGGAAAACAGAAACAAATACATCTTCTGTAACATTTTTTGACTTTACAACAGATTTCAACAGCAAACTCAGCAGAGATGGATTAATGACGACGACATCATGGCGCTGCAAACTTTTTGGCGCAAGAGTGTCAGTCAGCAGATTCTTATAATTTAAACAATGGTTCAGAATAACCTGCAAAAATATAAAATTCATTATTAGCAACTTAATTTTTTTCTTTTGAATGTACAGACCATTACAAAACACTTGTGACTTAGGAACAAAATGCTATACAAACATATGCATAGATTTCAGTGTTTTTCTGTTAAACAATACCCAGCATTATTAAAAAAAAAACGCATGCTACTTTGACAGTGCAACATGTAGTTCCAGAGCAAAAGTTCACAAAAATATGAAAAATCAAGTACTTCCCAGGTCAGGAAAAAGGGAAATCAAATTCCAAGAATTTTCCAAGACTTCAAGAGGACTGTGAACCCTTTGTGCATTGTAACAAAGTACAAAACATGTATGCAAAGTATTCATTGTGGGAGGTATTTGATGAAAAAAGAATTTTTTGAATACTATTTTTAGAACCAGAGATATCAAGAAAGCAGTTCATACACATGTATGTACACACCAGAGCTGGACTCAAGTTTGGGCAGTCTGGGCAGCTGCCCTGGGCCCCAGTTTTTGGAGGACCCCCCCCCACCACCACCAGCTTTAATTTTTTCTGTAGTTTTTTTTTTTTTCTAAATTTTCATTACATATTCATCTTAAATTATCAAGACATATTGGCCTCATTAGTATATTATTAACAATCTCAGTTAAAACACTAATTCTCCTGTATTGCAAATTAATTCCGACTCACATTAACTACTGCATTTTATCTTGGGGTCAAACAACTAAAATAAATTACAGGCATTACAAAACCAATACATCAGATTAATAGACCTACTTTCAAAACGAAGTATTACTATGACAACACACATGCATCCACATCTACACCCTTCAGTTCATCCTAATGATTTTCGAATACTAACAAAAAACAATACATCAACTTTTCTATTACAACCTAGGTAAAATCATGTTTCAGAGACTCAAAAATAATTTGTAGGTAGACTTAACTGAAATTAATTGCAATAGACACAACTATCAAACAAGAAATAGATTACTGTTTCACCAAAATACACCCTAAAACCCAGCTATTAAAACAGCGCTTAAATAATGCTAGCCCAGATTGTTGGGATTCATTACCACTAGATTTAACAAATATCAAGGACCAAAATCTATTTAAAAAAAAAACCACTTAAAAAACATTTACTGAATTAAAAAATAAAAGATTCTTTCTTTACTCAAATCCAAATGCTAAAACTAATTCATCATCATCATCATTGTCAACCATTATCAATCCACTGCTGGACGAAGGTCTCCCCAAGTTTCCTCCACAACGGTCTGTCTTGTGCCAGTCTCCTCCATGTCACCCCTGCATACTTTCGAATTTCATCCACCCATCTCCCATGTGGTCTTCTTCTGGGTCTTTTCCTGTCCCTTGGAATCCAATCTAAAATTTCGGCTGTCCATCGATGATCTGTCCTTCTGGCAGTATGTCCAGCCCATTGCCATTTCAGGGATTTAACTCTGATCATGATGTCTTCCACTCTTGTCATTTTTCGGATCCATGAGTTCCTCTTCTTATCTCTCCTGGTTACACCAAGTATGCACCTCTCCATGCTTCTTTGAGTTGTCTGCAGCCTTTGTATGTCTCTTTTAGTTAAGGTCCACGTCTCTGCACCATACGTAAGCACTGGAAGGATGCATTGATCAAACACTTTTCTTTTAAGACATAATGGCATATTGCTCTTGAAAATTATGCTGTTTCTTCCAAAAGCTCTCCAGGCAAGTTTTGTACGCCGATTAATTTCTTCATCAATGTGACCCTCACTTGATATCTGCTGTCCAAGATAAACGTACGTGTCTGTTATCTCCAGCTTTTCTCCATCAATCGATAAATCTTTATTTCTTGTAAAAGCATTGAACATCACTTTTGTCTTCTGAAAGTTGATTTTTAATCCCACTTCTTTACTCTTGTCAGCAAGTTCCTGGATCATACTCTGCAGCTCTGATGGGCTAGTTGCAAAAATGACTATGTCATCAGCAAAACGAAGGTGGGTTAGATAATCTCCATTAATCTTTATCCCCTTGTTTTCCCAGCTCAGTGACTGAAAAACACCCTCCAATGAGGCATTAAAGAGCTTCGGAGATATGGTGTCACCTTGTCTCACTCCCTTTCCAATTTTTATGTGTGTTGTATTTTCAAACAGCCTAATCTTTGCACTTGCATTTTCATAAATGTTATTAATAATATTAATGTATGCATCTTCAATGCCGCAGGTTTTCAGAGCCATTGTAACTGCTGATGGTTTCACCGAATCAAAGGCTTTTTCATAATCGATAAAAGCCATGCACAATGGAAGTTCATATTCCCTCGCTCTTTCAATTAGTTCTCTCAGCACATGGATATGATCTATTGTGCTGTAGCCACTCCTGAATCCAGCTTGTTCTCTCGGTTGAGCCATGTCCAGTGTTACCTTCAAGCGGTGTGAAAGAACTTTAGTGAAGATTTTATAAACTACTGATAGGAGGCTGATAGGTCTGTAGTTTCCGAGATCCTCAATGTCACCTTTCTTATGTAGCAGGATCATTGTAGCGGTGTTCCAGTCCTCAGGAATCTTTCCTTCATTAAGGCATCGAGTGAAAATTTGGGCGAGTACTGTTTCGATTTCTCCACTTGCTTCTTGTATGATGTCTACAGTAATACCATCTTCTCCTGGAGCTTTTCCCCACTTCATGTTCTTGATTGCATGTGCAACTTCTGCTGGAAGGACTGGAGGAACTCTGGTACTGGTATCTTTCATGATGTCTGGAGTGCATGTATCATCCCTTTCATATAATTTGGAGTAGAAATCTTTCACTCTTGTCAAAATTTCTGCCTCTATTTCTTGTTACAGAACCATCTTCTTTTCTCAGTGCCATAATCTGTTTTCTTCCCTTACTGAGATGTCCCTTTGCTATCTTTAGGCTTTGGTTGTTTTCAATTGCTTTCCTCACTAGTTCACAGTTGAATTTTCTTACGTCTTCAGTGATACTTTTTCGTACTGTCTTGCATAGCTCTATATATTCCACTTTGGAAGTCACATCTTCTTTAGTTGTCCTCATCTCTCTTCTTTTTTGCATCAACATTTTCGTTTTTCCTGATAATTTATTTACATGCAACTTGTTCTTAGACCCAGCTAATCTTGTTGCTGTTTCCATAAGAGCTTCGGTTACTTTTCTGTTAACTTCAGAGATGTCCACTTCTTCCGATGTTAGGCCTTCTAAAGCAGAGAACCTGTTCTTCAGTTCCAACTTGAAGGTATTATGGTGTTTTTTAAGGTTGGTTATGTCAATAGATTTTGTTTGTCTTATGAGCTTGCCACGTTCAAGTTTAGTGTTGAGGTGCATCTTACATCTCACCAATCTATGGTCACTACCTGTGTTGAACTTGTTTAGCACACTGCAGTCTTCTATGACGAATTTTTTGTTACACATAATAAAATCAATTTCACTTGTCGTCCCATTTGGATGTCTCCATGTCCATTTCCTGTGTGGCTTTTTCTTGAAGAAGGAGTTCAAGATGAAAAACCCTTCTGCCTCTGCAAACTCAACGAGAGTATTTCCACGCTGGTTTCTGTTGCCGTGACCGAATTTACCTACTGAAGTTTCATTCTGTTGCCGTTGCCCTATTTTTGCATTGAAATCTCCCATAATTATTTTCAAGTGCTGCTTACCTTTATTATTTAGATGACAAATTTCCTCATAAAATTCTTCAATTTCTTCTTCAGGATGACTTGTGGTGGGTGCATAAGTTTGAATAATCTGAGCCTGGTATCTTTTCGAGAGTTGGATAACAAGCCGTGCAGCTCTGTCAGAGGAACTTTCAACTTCTACAACTTTATCCTTCAGTTTCTTGTTTATTATAAATCCAACACCACTAGTTCTGCCAGTATCTGTCCCACGATAGTAGAAGAGATGTCCACTTTTCAGTTCGATGAAATCTTCTCCTTTTCTCCTTACCTCACTTAGCCCCACGATGTCCCACTTGATCCTTTAGTTCCTCTTCCAATTCAAGAAGCCTTGAATCAGAAGATAGGGAGCGTCCATTGTACGTTGCCAAAGTCAGCATCAGATGGCAGCCTAGTCCGGTCCTCCGGGGATTCTTAGCACCCTCTGCCTTCATGTCGCACTGGCCGCTGCCTTGGCCAGGTACATTCCAGCTGCCGGAGACTGAGGGCCAAGATTTAAGTTGTGGAGTCATTTTGGAGGGGTTTGGCCATAACTCACCACGCTGGCCAAGCGGGTTGGTGAGTGTGGGATAGAATTTCCTCTAATCCCGATGGTATAGTTATACCGCTATTGACGGTCGTCAGAGCCCCTTTAGTAGGAACAGGATGCACCACGAGAAGGCGGGGTTGACATTTGTCAAGGAGAGGCTGTGATGTTACGCATCACCTGACCTTACATCCCTAATTATTTTAAAACTAATTATTTTCTAAAAATATAAACTTAGTCCTAAATTTACTGTTAAGTATTAAATTCATTTACTAAGGCCAACATTTTTCATGACTTTCATGATTTCCATGACCAGCTGACACCCTGAATTAGTTCATGTCTGCGAATTAAAATGGCTGTTATTGTTAACGAACCACTGGAAAAGATAGCTTTCTCTCAGCTCTGATATGAAGATAAACTTCAAGTTGTGCATAGTGGAATATCTTAGTTAAACTTTCCCAGACTTTAAAACCAAACAAAAGAAAACAAAAAGAACAAATATTGAGTGTTTTGATGTAAATACGCTCTGCAAATACTTGCAGTTAACTGGATTGAGTGTCTCAAGTAAACTGTACTATTGGCGGTTGCTTTTTATCTGATGAAAAAGACTCTTGGAGAAATACCTGCACCTAAATGATTTCTATTAGCCAATAGAAACAATATTTCCCATCAAGTAATAGAAAGCAATTACCCAAGATATTATTTCCATTACTAAATAGCTCAAACTTTTTTTTACTGAAATTAAAAAAATATTGTTTGGGGAGGAATAAAACAACCTGATCTCTGACCCAGAATATTACACTGGTGGTTTATTGTTTCATGAAGCTAAAATTTTCAAGGTATTTTCTTTGATTGCACAATAATCAGAGGTTTGTCTCATAATCTGCCAAAAATTTGCAAATAAGATGACTGATGAGCAACTAACTACTGGATATTTACAACAACATGGAGCAGCATGTCACATGTCAAATAAATGGACGAGAGAAATTGGGAGCTCCTTTTTGTGTGTTTGGTTGTTTGGAGAACTGGGTCACCTCAAAAACTTTTAAATTGCAAGATCCACAAGTTTAAAAACTTCACATTTCTTCTATTAGGGTCCCTATAGATAAGAAGGTCAACAAAGATAAGCTTTGCATCATTGATGATGAGAAAAAACATTTGCTGGGAGATTGCACCCATTACTGAGGTCATGTAGATTGTGTTCACCAACTTGGAACATTGCTGCATACACTTTCTGCAAAAAGTGCATGACCAATTCTGACACTTTCTGCAAAAGGAATGCTGTTTGACAAGGACTGAGAAATACAAAGACTCCAACCCTGACTGGAAATTTTCAGTAGTAAATGCTAAAAAAATCCGTAGTTTTCAGCGTTTTTCAATAGTAAGAATAAGCATTGTATTGCACACTCGGTAAAAAACAAATTGCCACAGTAGCAAAAATGACAGCTACACTAGAAAAAGCGAATTTTCGTTTAAAAAATTGTCTATAAGTTGAAGACATTTTGTGAGAAACACTAAATGGCTCCAATATTTCTAAAAAAAAAAAAAAAAAAATTCTAGTTTACCTCAAAATTTAATGCATGTAAACATAGTAAGTGACTAGAAGTTGTTCATGGTAGTCTTCAAACCTCAAAAAGAAAGAAAAAAATATGTAGGTTTTATTTCCTGCTTTTCTTTCTTTTTTTTTTTTTTTTGCAATGAACAAAACCAATCTGTTTCATAAAAAAGCAAATTGAATGAACAAAAAAGGAAATCTTTGAATAAAGTTCATGTTGAAAAGATTTCTAGTACTACTCCAGGACTTTATGCGAATATAAGAAAAATAAGGGCTTTCCAAGATCTGGAAAGTGAAATAAAACTTGAATTACTAATCAAAAACTTCTATTATAGGAATTCTTACCAGGAAATTTTTTATTTTAATTGCAAATTTTCGGAGAAAAAACACTTCTCCTTTTTCAGGTTGTCTTTTGTTGTCACTTTTCCCTGTCACTATTGCGGTTATGGTTAAGCTTGAAGGTTACAGTTATGTTTCATCGAATCTTGCCAGATGTTAGACAGGGATAATCCTCTGCAGACATTGATGAGGGAATTCTGATTTTTCTCAATCTCTATTCCTTCAAAATTCAAAAAGTAGGAACTGTACGCCAAGTTATACTCAAAATAGTATAACTATACTAAAAACCCGAAAATTCTTGGCGTAGAATAAAGATAAAATTTTCCAAGCTTTCGCACATCAACTAGATGGTTTTCTCAAGGAAGGTAGACAGCAAACTGCAAACTGGATAATAGAACGTTTCAACACTTTGAACGCGGTGACTTGACTAGACAATAAATGATTAGGAGCAAACGTGATATTTCGAAGAAACGAGGTCACGTTGGTTGGGCACGCGGTACAATGGTAGAGAACTCAGCATTATTTGAAGAATTGATTCCAAATACGTGGCAACTACAGAGAAACGCTATCATTGCAAGCCTCGCAGCTGGTCAAGATTTCCAAGGTTTCGCGAATGGTGGTAGATTTGGGTGAGGAGTATGAAGCTAATTTCTTTACTTCACTCCATATAGCATCGGCGGACTTGAACTTGACTTCTTTTGATAGGGCAGTGGTTATTTTCCTGTCTCTTGTATACCTTTTATATGTTTGCTGATTCTAATTCCAAACGAATGTTTGGTAATTCCGATGTAGTATCGCCTGGAGCCGTACGGATATTTACCTGACTACCATATGCAGACGACGTATTTTTCATATGGCCACACGGAAAGGAGAATCTCCCGTTTTTTCTCGATAAAATAAATTATATACACTTTACAATCAATTTCACCACGGAGCTTGAACACAATGGTACCTTACCTTATCTTGCCGTCTCAGTGAGCAAATCGCATGACAACCGCCTCCATACGAAAGTCTATTATAAACCCACCTCCGTTCCCAACCTGATGCTCCGCAGTTCATTCTGCTCTGATGTTTACAAGACCCCTTTATTCTGTTCTCAAATTAGAAGAGCCTTCGCTGTCTCATCTGATGTTCGTTCTAAACAATCCGAACTAAGAAACGCCGTCGAATTGGCCACTGAGGCAGGATATACTTCGAACCAGATGCACAACTTTATCGAGAAAGCCACAACCAGCAGTGCTAATAATATTTCTATGCCGCAACTTTGCTACCTGGGCTCTATTCCCCACATACCAAATATTTCCTATCAACTCAAAAACGCGCTCAGGAGGATGAACTTCGGTGTCAGCATAAGGTCTCTGGCATCTTTATACACGATGCTTAAGAGAAATATTGACAAGCCCCTCTTCTCAATGAGGTAGGTGTTTATGCCATCTCACTAAAATATCCGGACGGCTCCAGGTGATACTGCATCGGAATGACCAAACGTTCGTTTGGAATTAGAATCAGCGAACATAAAAGGGATACAAGAGACAGAAAAATAACCACTGCCCTATCAAGAGAAGTCAAGTTCAAGTCTGCCGATCCTATATGGAGTGAAGTAAAGAAATTAGCTTCATACTCCACACCCAAATCTACTGCCATTCGCGAAACCTTGGAAATCTTGACCAGCTGCGAGGCTTGCAACGATAGCGTCTCTCTGGAGTTACCACGTATTTGGAATCAATTCTTCAAATAATGCTGAGCTCTCTACCATTGTACCGCGTGCCCAACCAACGTGACCTCGTTTCTTCGAAATTTCACGTTTGCTCCTAATCATTTATTGTCTAGTCAAGTCACCGCGTTCAAAGTGTTGAAACGTTCTATTATCCAGTTTGCAGTTAGCTGTCTACCTTCCTTGAGAAAACCATCTGGTTGATGTGCGAAAGCTTGGAAAATTTTATCTTTATTCTATGTCAAGAATTTTCGGATTTTTAGTGTAGTTATACTATATTGAGTACTCTATTCCTTCTTTTAGCTTTCTTTTTTGAAAAATTGCTTTGGAAACTGATGACTTTAAGGGATTTCAATTATTAGAAAAGAAGGCTAAAAGAAGGAATAGAGATTGAGAAAAATCAGAATTCCATCATCAATGACTGCAGAGGATTATCCCTGTCTAACATCTGGCAAGATTCGATGAAAAATAACCGTAACCTACAAGGTTAACCGTAACCACGATAGTGACAGGGAAAAGTGACAACAAAAAACATCCTGAAGGAGAAGAGTTTTCTCCGAAAATTTGGAATTAAAATAAAAGATTTCTTAGTAAGAATTCCAATAATAGAAGTTTTTGATTAGTAATTGAATTAAGAAACTAGAAAGCCAATTCTCAACATAAGCCTTATTCAAAGAATTAAAACTTGAAGTTTCTGGGATTCCATGGGTTGTGATAATGCAACAATATTGAAAACATTCAAGAAACACTCTCCAAAAGGTTTAATGAATGTTAGAATCTAGAAAACAGGAAAATAAATTTACACACATAGTTAGAAAGGTAATTTAACTGAGATTTTCGATTTCCATATTATATCCGATGCTTTCAGTAATCCGTAACAGACCAACGATTTCTGTAGTGACTACTGAGAATTCATAGTAGTTGGAATCTCTGGGCATGTATCTACAAAATTTTATTGACATTTGCACTTAAATAGTGATTACACTTTTGAGAGTCTGGTGAATATAATGAGAGAATCACCTTGTAGTATGAAAGACTCAATTAGCTTGACTACAATGAAAGTAAAACTGTATCACTTAACTTTGTAAAGAAATAAAACAAGAAAGATGACACAGAATTCTCGGGTATAATGAGCTCAATTTTTGAATCCTTTCCTACATGAAAAAAATATTTCAAAGAAATTTTTTCGAAAATCTAAAAATCAAGTAAAGAAAAGAATGTAATTCACACCAATTAAAGAAAAACCGTGCATAGTTCAAACTACACAATGTGAACAACAAGATTCATAGTAAATCGAACCACTTTCAAAAAAATATCAGACCTGATTTCTACAATACATAAAAGCATCCACAAAAAGAAATAGCTACTTACTCTCCAGGGCTAGCGCTAAGAAATTTGAAGTGTTAGCCAAAGTTTTAGCCAAATTAAAAAATATTAGCCACATTTTGAAAACCTTAGCCAATATTAGCACTGAAAATTGTTAAAATAAAAAGGCATAAATACATAACAATAAAAGGATGACTTCGCACAACTCATCAAATTAAATGAGAAAACTCACCATTTATGTACGATATTTAATTAAAATACGAAAGATATTTACAATTAAAATACCCCACTAGTACTTTCGGGGTAACATTTACCTCATCATCAGGTGGAACAGAGGCAATGTAGTACTCCTTTACATACTAGTGCAACAATGCATTATGGGTATAAGTCAAACGTCGCATGGGTCGTGACCGTTGCCATTATGAGTTTTCTCATAAATACATAGTTGATACGGACCAAGAACATCAAACAGAAGTCATCGCTCCCTCCACGTTTATAAGAGATTTTTCCGTGACTCCCTTATAAATGTGGAGGGAGCGATGGCTTCTGTTTGATAAAAAGGCATGTCAGAAATGCATAAAATAAAACACATGGGAAAATAAAGAATACACATGCGAAAATGAAAGAAAAGCTTTCAATTTAGTTCCAACACATTTTTGTGTTGAACTGTTTCACTGATGCTGTGTTATTCACAGCTGTTTACAAAATTTCATTTTATAAGTTGGACAGGCCAAGTCGTCTGTTTTTACGAGTGTACCAGTAATCAAATGCTGCATCAAAATTAAAAATTTTCATATCAGGTCCTTCAATGTTAATAAAAATCATGTCACCAACATTTTTAACTTTTGTGAAATTTTGTAATCCTGTTTCAATCAAGTTCTGTTTACTAAACCCACGTTCTACATTTGTTGTGGCCATAGAGCAAGTTAATGCAACTTTTGCAAGTCTGATAATGCTTTCATAAATTTCATTGTCATTTTTGTTTATTGCCAAGCAGCTTGGCAATAAATGCTTGGCAATAAATGTCATTTTTGTTTATTGCCAAGCTTCAAAAATCCTTCAGGGATTTTTGAAGCTTGGCAATAAGGATTTTTGAAGCTTGGCTTTATGTTTGTGCATGAAATATTTCCATGTACGCCATTATGTTTTATGTTCACTAGAGTTGATTAATGCTTGATGGCTGGTTTTATTTTCAGTTACTTTGTCATTGCCAAAGATTTCTGACAATTCATAAATTAAGTCATTTCCATAATTAGGTAATTCATAATTTTCTGTGGGCAATTTGTATGGATTTAACACATCAAACAGTTTACAGATCCTGTCTGAGGAATATCTCTGTTGGCTGTTTTCAATAAGGTTTTTCAGAAAGTGATTTGCAGTTTTAAAAAATGTTGCAACTTGCTTTGAGGAAATGGCTAAATTATGACCTTTAAATTCCACAGATTGTTGAGTGTCAAGCTCAGCTGGGAGTCCATTTAAAAACTTATTAAGATTATCACAGTTTTGCAAGTTCAAATACTCCCCATCGGTCACGCTCTTCAGCACACATTCACAAGCTTCTAGGTTGTCTACAACATCTGCAAATAATGGATTTGAGCTTTGCAGAGCTAAACATGTGCTGTGAAGAGGACTTAGCACATCTACCAAAAAGTGTGTTGTGACAATAAAATTAAACTTTGCTGTATTTGCTTTCAATCCTGATGTCCAGGCATTGTTTTTATAGGTATCTTCATCTGACTGCAAAGCAGTTAGGAGAGGGTTAATAGATTCAAGGATAGTTGTAACACTCTCATGAAAAGAAAGTCATCTAGAATGAAATATATTCTTAAATTTTAAAACTTTTGCACCCAGAATCTGTTGAGTGTGGTAAAGGGTGTTAAGATTTTTGGGAGAATATTTACAATATTTGTAAATCTCATTCACAATACTCTGATATTTCACCAGATATGGAACACTATTGGCAGACTGTCCAACAGCTAATGCCAGTCTGTGAGATGCACAGTGCACAGATATCAAAAATGGATTTTCTTGCTTAAATCTAGTGACAACTCCACTTTTGCACCCAGTCATTACACTAGCTCCATCTGTGTCCAAAACAATTAAAGAACTTAAGGGTAATCCTTTTTCATTTAAAACAGTAGTGATTTTGTCACATATTCGTTCAGCAGTACAACCATCATCTAATTGTTGCAGATGTAAAAAATGGCTCTCTACTTTACCTTCAATAACAGCATGAATATATATCAAGTTTTGACTGTTACTCAGAGCCTGATTTATGCAAGGGCACACGGGGCCAGTGCCCAGGGCCCACATGGACTGAGGGGCCCCAATTTGAGCACTAGCATTTAACTATTATTGTTATGGGTAGCAAAAACGACGACGGCGGTGTGCAGCAGTTAATTTTCACCAAGCGTAAATATGCATCTATATGTTGCTTCAAAAAATCAATTATTAATATCTATTTGAAAGATGGAGATAAAATGTTTACTTTTAATTTACAATTTTTGGACATTTATTGTTTCTTGCATTTATTAAAGTAGATAGTACTTGTGTATTAAGGTAGCATGTCTTGCGCTTTGTACAATTATACGTGCAATTATAGAATAATTACATGAAGCACCAGCGGTGCTGCTTTAATACGCAAGTACCATCGTTAATTTATTAAGAGTACGATTTATGCCCGGGGATGGGGGGCTCCCAAGACGTTTGTGCCCAGAGCTCCACTTGTCTTAAGTTGATCTCTGCTGTTACTGACATCAGTGGATTCATCAATTTCCAAGCTGTAAAACTTGGCAGACTTTACCTTTTTTAATACATCTTCTTCAATCACAGCTTTTAATTCATTCACATTTTCATGGTGACTATAGCGCATTTTATCCTCCTTATTTAACATTGATATTGACTGGCATCTTTGACTGATGACTAGTTCTTGTAATGCTTGCACAGTTTATCCTTTGCCAGATTTTCTTTGCACGGAAAATAAAAAAATTTTAAAGTTGCAATAATTGCCTTTTTTATGTTTGCACATGCTTTGCTAGTTGCATGAGGCATTTCCTTTGCACTTGTTGCATTTCTTGCCTCTAGAGCAAATTTGTGATCACCTGTTTTTTCGTGTTTTTTGAGATCATCCACTTTTGGAAAATCGCTTGCTTTTCCTGTTGTGAAAGTGTTTGTGCGCCCCGCATCAATGCACCACTTGCACACCAGAACTTTTTTTCTCACGAATGTGTTTTATCCAGGTGTATTTGGTAAACCAGTGTTGTTGAATTTTTCTTGAAGATCTGTGGGCAATTAAATTTTTTCCTGCATCATTCACTTCCACATCATCTGCATTCAGTCTGCGTTTCTTGGCAGGAGTGGTCGCAAGACTTTCTTCGTTATTTGTGGAAGGGGAATCAGAAGGGTTTTTTTTTTGTAAAGTATGAACTAACCATCTGCTGCTGAGACATGGCTAAAACTTCTGGCTAAAAAATAATGAACAGTAAAATAAACTTAAAAAAAATCCTAACAATAGGATTAAAGAAAAATAACTAGTGCACTCACAGGAAATGAGAAGAAATCGGAAGATAACATAACAGCCTGTGTTCAAGACTAGGACACGAACAAATCATAGTTCTGTGGCTCCCGTTTCTCTATGTGAAAAGAAAACAAACAAAGCAGCAGCAGCGTCACCTGCATGCTGTGCTTTTTTTTTTTTGCTTACGTAACATAAGGAAGCCCGAATACAAAATTGCGTGGCTAGTTTCTAAAGTTTTTAACCAATTCACACAAAATTTAGGTGTCCCATTCCTATTAGTGATTTATGGTGTTGACAAAAATTTCACATGTTTTCACAGATAACTTGTTGAGATACAATTTCGTGTTTTTAATCTGTCCTGAGTAAATTGTGTGTCAAAATGTGACAGACCAACTCACAGCAAGCCTTCCGACTCCACGACTGGCACGGAAGCCACTGCCATGGGCCAGTCACAGAGAGAGTGGATGACTCTGTGGGGAATAGTCTGCTGACCCCCTCACTATAAATCATGGAAGATTTTCTTCAATCCCATTATTGCCCGCCCCCAATGGCTCTTATTTCCATCCACTCCTCCAAATGACTCCCGAGCAGCCATGATAGGTCTTTCACGGAACTCCATTACGATTGCACGGCACAGCACCATTTTAAGCGCCACAACTTTGGGAAAATCAAACTTGAAAATCATATCAGCTGCAGTTTAGCTCCAAAATTACAGTGAATTGCAGTTTACTTGAGAGTCAAAATTGCTAAAGATTCATAAAAACATTCGTCACCATTTTCACCGTTTCTAGTTTTTTTTTTGCATATTTCGGATTTAGTTGCGTTTGGCGCCACGGCGAATGTTTAGCGCGAGTCCTGCTCTCACTATTAGCTGAAAAGTGTATAATGAAAATTAACAAATTCTGCACAAAATGTTTCTCATAGAGGAAGATATGAGATGCAAAAGGGATTTTTAAATTGAACAATTAAAAAAAAAGAAAGGTATTGAGAAAAACATTATATTACTTTACACCTCCTAGTTGGATAGCTGAGCATTATTTAAAGAAGAAAATGGGAGCAAAATACTTTTCACAATGAAGATTTATCTACCAAACAAGGATTTTTTTTTTTTAGAATCGAATAAACTCTTACAAATACAAACATACACTGATGTTCCCTGGCAGAAGAACTCTTTAAAAAAAATGCGAAATGAAACATACTTTTTTGAATATGTATTCTGGAAGCAGAGACAGCAAGAAAAAGTTTAGAAACTTACACCTCCTAGCAGAAAAACTGTGCATTATTTATAGAAGATAATGTTCCCAATCTTTACTATATAGTAAATGGCATACAGCAAAAATAATTTAGAAGCAGAGGTACAGTTGCAAACACATTAACACCACGTAGTGCCAGAACTGTGAAGAAGTACATGCAGACGACAAGGTGAATGGTATCTGGTGTTGAAAGAATTTTGAAAATTGAACTTTTAGAATCAGAGATATCAAGAGAAACAGGTTAACAATTTGTGCCCCATAGTGGGGAAATAGCATGCCATTTTGAGTAGGAAAGCACATAAAAATGTATTTGTAGTTAGTAGTATCTCACCAAAAAATGCATTTCTCTTTCTATCAGGTTTTTTAAGAAACACAGATATTGCTGCAAATGCGCAGCAAACATAAAAGTGAACTTATGCTCTGTGGTCGCAAATTAGTGCATTAAGAAAAATTTCAAATTATATGCAAAACATGCCGCCCCAAAAATTCTGTTCGACAAAGAATTATTCAAATCTGAATGTTAGAACCAGAGATATCAAGAAAAATAAAATATATATCTATATCTCTGGCAGAAAAATGTGCATTATTTTAAACAGAAAATATGCACAAAAGGTTTTCCATGGTAAGCTGTATCTTACTGTAAAGTAATTTTTTTCAATCGAGGTTTGAGAAATGCAGATATAGCTGCAAATACATCACAAACAGAAAAACACAATCATGCTCCCTTGTAGAAAAACCAAAACTTTGAAATTATAAGCAGAAAATATCCCACCAGGAACTCTATGCAACGCAAAAAGAATATTTCAAATCAGACTTTTCGAAGTAGAGATACTGCAAAATTGTAAACTACCTTCATGCCCCCTAGCGGAAAAACTCTGTGTTAGTTGAAAACGAAACTCTGTTTAAAGTAGACTACATTACAAATGGTATTGTTGAAGGGGGGGGAGGGGGAGTCAGATATTTAAAACCAATAACATGGAATAAAATCTATTTTTAATAGAATCTACATTTATGCCCTCTAGTGGCAAAGTTACATTTCAGAGAAGGACCAAAAAGCAAGGATCATCATTCCACATTTTGGACTTCCCAACACAAAATGAATTCATATCAGTAAAATCTCGTGCTGAATAATTCAAGTAAAATTCATAGAAGCAATAGCTGTCAGAAGCACGATTCACAAACACTTTAGCCGAGTTAAACTGCAAAGATAAAAATATCTTATTTACAATTAAAATCAGCTAAAAGACACAGGCAAGAAAATTTTCACAGCAGCGACGGCTGCATCTTCAGGCCTAATCAGTAACACTGGTGTGCATGTACAGTATTATATAGTTATCTCCAACCAATTCCCACAATGCATAACGTGGCAAGTTCAGGTTGCCAGGTAAACAGTGTGATTAACAGAGGCTTTTACAAAAGTAGTACATAATCATTAAAAGTTTTTAACCGTGTGAGTAGTTCTTGCCAAATAGAGTTCACATTGATCGGCATTTCCTCATTGCAGTACTCTTCAGAAAAACCGTAATGTATAATGCCTCTGTAAATAGTAATGTCTGTTTATTACTAGCAGATGTAAGAATCCTAACTCCATCCCAGTCCGGGTAAAATGTTCTGTTCGTGAGAGTCCTGGTTAACGATATTAAAACAGTATTGAAACGAAGCGAGTATTCATGTTCCGCCATATGTAGTCCAAGATTTCTTAAAGTGACGTCAAATGTCTGTATTAATTATTCATTCGCCTTTTAATTATTTGTTCAGTTGCTGCTTACTATCTTTGGTGAATCCCCAGCATTGTGCAGGGCTCCAGAAGCAACCTGCCAAATTGGCTTGGCAGTTAGCGTGTGCGAGTCTGGAGGAATTTGAGGCCGCTGTGATGTAGCAGAAGCACATCCGGTGCGTAACTGGACGACCCTGGGTTCGACTCCCGGTGGCGGCCAATGAGAATTTTACCGTGACTCACTTATAAACATGGAAAGAGCGATTACCTCTGTTTGACGCCTCTTCAGAATGTTTACAAGTGGCTGGTAGAAGTTCATTGAACCCACATAGCGAACGTTGTGTACATCTCATTGTAAACAGGGTTCCCACTCAGTTAGTGAAATCAAATTCCCTGACTTTTCCAGGTTTACCAGATGGTTTTGAGTAAAATTCCAGGTGTTTGCAACAGCCTTTTGAAAATATGCTTAACAACATATAATAAGAAAAAAATACTGGCTAATTAGATACTTCCCCAGATTTGCATGCAAGATATTAAAATATTGTTTTAGTTAGCTGAGCAGACACTTGTGAATAAGCAATTCCATAACAGGATATTGAACTAGCTTTAACTCTTGTAATGCAGTGTTTTGACATGCAAGACAGTGATACTCATAACAGATTCTAAAACATATTACATGCTGCACATACTTACAATTATACCTATCCCACGTTACTGAGTCATATAATTTGTTTTAGAAGTTTACATTCTTATTTAGAAAATATAGAATACAAATTGGTGAACAGCAAAGAAAAAGAAATTTTCTGCACATACCAGCATGGTCTTGGCTTATCCTGCTGAATAATTAAAATACCTAAGAAACTCTCTGATCGCGGTAAAAGCATGCGCGCCAGCAGAGGTCCTTTTCGCATTGGCCAGAGGCTTTGGTTTGATAACAAAGTATCCGACATGGGGTTCCGAGACTGCGATAAAAAATGTTGAAAATATGTTTTTGCGGATTTTTCGCAAAACCGACTGAACCTCTAATCAACTCCATAAATCACTAACAGGAATGGGGCCCCTTAAATTTCAAGCGAATCGGATAAAAGCTTAAAAAAAATAATTTTAAGCTCGTCATCCTGCAGCACGTTTCTTGCGGAGAGTGAATTCATAACTTTATTATGCGGTTATAATAAATATCAAAATAAAATTTTTTTGAAAAGGAATAGTGTAGTCATTGAAATATTTAGCACGCAAACTTAAAAGTCAAACATTGAAGCGAAATCTTTTCTTGCAGAGAAAAGAGGGGGGGGGGATAGAATACGAACACTTCATCTTTCTAAATAGCAGTAAAAAAAAAGAATGAAAAGCAATCTGCAACATATTCAGTGAAGCATAAACATTTACTCCGAAAAGAGTCTAGGAACGTTAAAGAAGGCAATAACTCAGTTGGCTCCTGTTGGCACACTAAGTCATTGCGACCACTCAAAGCCCGTTTTGTGACCCTTCACCAGTAAGCTCTCCGAATTCTAAAACACCCTGAGGCACAGCAAAGCTCACCAGAAACCCTCAGTACGAGCGCTACATTAAAAATTTATCCCATTAAAATTTTTAAAGGATAATTTCAAAAGTTCTTTACCGATTCACGCGAAATTTTACAGGTCAGCTTCTGTTAACCAATTACGGTGTATGTAAAAATTTCAGCCAGTTTCATGAAGAATAGAAAAAGTTAGTTTTCACCATTTTTATCCCCAGTCTGGAAGTCAAACAAAGGCATGAAGGGGGCAGGAAGTGCTTTGGTCACTCCATCGTAACCCCTCCACAGGCTCCATCCACTCTCACTCCAACACTACGCACCCTTTTCATTTCCTAGTAGCCACCATAGGAGTTTCCTCCCCACGTGGCTGCAATGAATTCCTTTTCTAGTGCTCAATGACGGAGAACTCTGCCAAATACGTTAGTTTCATCCCCCTTCCCCTTTAACCTACAGTTCGGTCCTTGGGAGTGAACTAAACAAAATATTAAATACAGAGAAAGGTCAAACACAGAGGAAAAAATATTTTATTTTAGAAACTCCCCAAATTCCCTGACTTATGAAATAAAATTTCAAAATTCCCTGACTTTTTTACGAAAATTCATGTTTTCCCTGACTTTTTAAGCCAATATTTTTTCCCTGACAATTCCCTGATTTCCCGGTTCTCCAGGTAGCGTGGGAACCCTGTGTAAAGTTGTAGTCATGCTTCTTAAGTTTCTGATGAATTAGGTTGGAGACCTTATGTCGCGGGAAGCCATATTGCCTTGCCAACTCGTAAATTCTATTAAATTCTTCATGATGCAATCCAATAGAAGACGAATGGGAAAAAGGCCTTATTGATCAAAAATCGTAAGGGGGCTAATTTATAGGCCCGTGGGTGGGAAGAGTCATATGGGATTAAAGAAGATACTGAAGTGGGTTTTCGATAGACTTAATTAATTTTTCAATTGGCTGAGTCCAATTTTTCCAATTGGACAAAGAGTTGAAGACAGTCCACGTGAGGATGGACAAAGTGATACTAAGCAAAACCCATTTTCTTTATTTTTAGGTTTTACAAAAGCTCAGCACAAAACCTGGCACATTGAACAAAACATTTTATTACATATACATTAAAAAAAAAAAAACAACAACTAGGGCAATAATAATTCATCAACATGTCATAATACATTTATATATTTTTTCCAGCAGACAATGAGTAAAAAAACATGTAATTTATTTAGAAAAACTAGATTAACTGATTTTTCCCATGTGAATACACTGATGATAGTAGTATTGTAAAACTATGCCATTTTTTGGATCTTATGAACTGCATGTTGTTTTGCTTTAATTTGTTTAAATACACTGCTGGCCACCCAAAATGCAACACCAAGAAGGACACGAGATAGCAAACCAGATTTACTGGACACATAACCACAGATACAAAGATAAAACGATTGAGCTTACAGGCTCGTGCGACTTGCAGAACAAGCAGACATCAATAGTTCATGCGGCCCCCATGGCTGGCAATAACGTCCGCTACACGCCGTGGCATTGAATGAAAGAGACTTTGGATGTGGTCCAGGCTGCTTCCACACGTTGCCACAGTTCATCAGGCGTAGCTGCGGGTGGTGCTTGCCGGGCCACTCTGTTGCCGATCAGCGACCAGACATGTTCGATGGGCGACATATCGGGAGAACAGGTGGGCCACGGCAGTAGTGACACCAGGTGGACCGTGAAGAATTGTTGCACGATGCGTGCCACATGTGGGCACACATTGTCCTGTTGAAACGTGGCTGCTGGCAGGTCCAGCAGGTAAGGGAGGACTGCAGGCTCCAAAACGTCGGAGATGTAGCGGTGGCAGTTGAGTGTACCGGTGATGCGTACCAGAGGGGTGCGAGTGTCATATCCAATTGTGCCACAAACCATAACGGCAGGCGATGGACTGGTATGGCGATGCATAATGCAGGCATCATACAGTCTCTAGCCGCGGTGCCGCCACACATGGATCCGACCATCGTGGTGTTGCAGGCAGAAGCGGGATTCGTCGGAGAAGACAAAGTCGTGCCATTCCGTAGTCCAGGTGCGGCGTTCAACAGCCCAATGCTGCCGCACTTGCTGGTGATGTAACGTCAATGGTAATCGGGCAATGGGCGCAGTGCGACAAGTCCCTACTCCAGCAGACGATGTCGAACGGTACGTGCTGATACAGGTTGTTGTGCAACACACTTTAATTCCTGCGCTAACGTTCGTGATGTGGTGGTGCGAGCCGTCATTGCCCGCCGCACTACATTCCGGTCCTCTCGCTTGGTGGTGTGCCGCGGCAATCGCTCACGTCGGTCCGTCCGTCCCTCCTGCACCCACCGAATCCATACTCGCCTCACTGTGGCTGGATGTCGTCCCACACGGGCGCCGATGTCTCGGTACGATAAACCGCTGTCGTGATAAGCCACTATTCATCCTCTGTCGAACTCCAAAACGTGCTGGAATGATTGCCATATTCTGCGACGAGGGATCAGGAAGCTTCCCACACACAGGTCTGGCAGCACAACATACTTCCACTACTTACACCCCGCCTTCTGTGCACCCTTCTTATAATGCTTCTCGGTGGCGTGCCAGGCGCACATGATTTGCATATGCCCTGCAATGCTAATCGTATGCATGTCCTCTCACGGGCGACGCATGCTGCGAATTTCAGGCCAATCGGATGCTTCCTTCTTGGTGTTGCATTTTGGGTGGCCAGCAGTGTACTATCAATGATGACAACATTTAGGACAAATAATTTGTTAAGGCTCAAAAAGGAGGAAAATTATGGAAGATTATACTAGTGGAATCAAACTGGTTTTTAGAGAAGTGACATTCTGCCAAAACTTAAATTCTATAAAGGACTTTTAAATTTCACTGGTTCTCCCAGATGCAGTTTTGACAGCTTAGGAATTAATCATCATCAAACTCATGGAAAAGGATTAAGGGCTACTAACCTAAAATTACTTTTAAGGATCAGCCAAAAACTCTTTGTAAACAAACTTACAGCAGATCTTAGTTATGTCAACAAATAACAGAAGAAACTCAATGCATTATAAATATCTCCAAATTATGTTTTTTCTAAGGAATAAAAGGAATTATTATGTCGAATTTTCGAGCAGCAACCCTACCCTTCCTCAGGACTACAGCTATAGACTATAGCTATATTTTATATAGAAATATTTATAATACATTGTCTATGAATAGCCATGTCATCAATTATTACCAAGAAGAAACTATTTTCTGTCAAACAACATGAACATAGTGAAAGAAGACTGGACAGGATTTCTGTAACATAGATCTACATTTCCTCTGTAGTTGTATCAGAGTAAAATTGCAGAAAATACTTTTAATCATAAACTGAAGAGAGGAAATCACAGATCTTAATGCCCAGATGACAGTTTCACACCACTGGTCAGTTATATCAATCAAAAATCAACTTATAACAGTAAATATTAATGGTTCTATAATATCACAATGTTCAGTCGTAATTTACACTCTACCATCATAACATGGTTACATTTCCAAAAATTACCTACCCTTAAAAGACTGTGTGAGATAATGCATTTTTCACGTAAAAGTAACTGCTCCAAAAGTTGCATTCCATCCATATGAAAGAAATCATCTGCAAAGTGGTAGTCAGAAAGCACCAGCTTCAAAAGCAAATCAAGAGTGCTAGATTGAACTTCCTCTTTATCACTGACTTCAACCATCTAATTAAATAAAATGAAGATTTTATGTGCATAATAAACAATCTTGTGAAAAACACACAATTTCAATTACAACTCTGAAAGCATTGGTAAAATAACCAGGTTCTAGTTAAAAATGAGCAGGAGGAAACATCCAGCAATGGAATCAACATGAAACAAGGAAGAGGGTTATTTCAAAAGCTTTGCAGTACATCAGCAATGATCAATAAAATGTCAGCCTTTGTGCTATATGTCACACAAACACACACACACACACACACACACTCTACCAACAAGTAATTGGACACCCCTGCAATCGATGATATCTGCGGTCCTGATACACGCCACGGCCGCCGCCGTTAAATATCGTGTGGGAAACAACAACGCAACCAGTCGTATGCAAGATGTCACACAGTTCAGAGCTCTCTGAATTCGAGAAAGGTGTAATCGTCGGGTATCACAGAAATGGCCGATCCATACGAGACATATCCAGCGAGTTGAAGTACCCAAAATCGACAGTGGCCTACGTGATTGGCAAGTGGAAGATGAGAGGTGACTGTCGGAATGTGTCCCGACCCGGCAGACCCACAAAACTGGGAGTTAGAGACCGACGGGTGCTGGCCAGAAAAATTTGGAAGAACCGCACCAAATCGATGGGCCACATCCGCGAGGAGTTTCAACAGGCATCCGGGAGTGCTCTTTCGATGAATACCATCCGTAAGGAAGCCCATCTGTTCGATTATCATGGACGTGCTGCCGTCCACAAGCCTTTGATCACCATGTCCAATAGCGCTGCTCGGCTAATGTGGTGCAAAGAACGTCGACAGTGAACAGTTGAACAGTGGAAACAGGTTCTCTGGAGCGACGAATCAAAGTTCACCCTCTACCGTTTGGATGGCAGGGTACTGGGTTTGGCGTCTGCCTGGAGAACGCCTCGTGCTGGAATGTATTGTGCCAACTGTGAAGTTCGGCGACGGTGGAATTATGCTATGGGGGCGTTTCTCCTGGTATGGCACGGGACCTTTGGTCGCAATTCCTGGTAGACTCAACGCTGAGACCTACTGCACCATTTTGGATGACCATGCGCTTCCTATGTTGTGGCAGTTTTACGGGGTGGACCCATTGTACTTTCAGGATGAAAATGCCACCTATCATGTTGCGAGGTCCATCACATGGCTTGGTATGGTGACAATGGGGTTAATCGAGTGGACTGGCCTGCGCAGAGCTTGGGCCTTGACCCTATCGAGCACCTCTGGGACAAGTTGGAGCGTCGACTTAAGGGGTGCCCCCACCGTCCAAAATTGGTGAAGGAACTGACCTGTCTTCTCCAAGCCGAGTGGAAGAAAATACCGCTAGCCGTCGTACTACGCCTGGTTGAGAGTATGCCCCGGAGGGTCGCAGCTGTAATCGCTGCTCGTGGAGGCTCCACCAACTAATGAAGGTGAATAAACTTCGTTTTCCTTTGCTATCACAGGTGTCCAATTACTTGTTGGTAGATAGTGTATATGTCACACACATAGTGAATATATGACCAGCGACTAGCAAGTGTCATATAGCCATAGTTTTCTTTACTGGACAGACATTATATTTCACAACATAGCTGACAATGATTAAATTTAAAAAACAGTCGCACAAAAATATTGAAATTTTGAAATGTCTAAACTTGGTACATGCCCACAGCACCAAAGGAGAGAACGAGAGATGTGTGGCATGGAGTCATTCTCGCCATAGAACTTTTGTCTAGGTTATTAAATTATTACGCTGGATTGTAATACAGTTGCCCAAAAATGGTCACACTACCTACTCGACTCCGTAAAGTAAATGTCAAGTGGAGGGGGCCTCGTTTTGGGTTGTGCCTAGGGCCCAATTCTGTGTAAGTCGGGCTCTGGGAGAGATGTGTGGCATGGAGTCATTCTCGCCATAAAACTTTTGTCTAGGTTGTGCATGCAAGATGATTCAAGAAGTCTGTAATAAAAGTACACTGCTATATGAGTGCCTTGAATCCAGGAAACCTATAACAGCATGGTTCACGTTCATTTTCCCAAACAGAATTCCTTGATTTTTCCAGGTTTTCCAGAATTTTAGCATAATTCCAGTCTGTTATGTACTCACATGCATGTTTTAAAAGATATTCTGTTGTTGGTAAATGCTAATTCATGAGGATTTACCAACAGAAACAACATCTGTCATTTGTCTGAATTCAGAATGCAATTGAACTTAGTAATAACATTGGATGTAAATAAGGTTGCTAACACATAATCTTAAAAAAATAGAATATGTCTTACACATAATCTAAATAAGTAATAGCATTAAACCAGAATACAGTTATGCTCACTAGCAAATCTGTTTATTCCAAATTTGATATGCAATGAAAATAAGGTTTAATACATTTTGAATGCAGATCAAATGAAATTCATTACGCATGTCACCAGTGCTCTAAAGCAGCATCACACCAATTTCTGTTTAATGTATAATAATGCATTTCATTTTACAATTATTAATTATGCACTCGTGTATTGAATTGCTGGGGTATATTAAAACCTGAATTTCAAATTTAATTCTTTCACTTAAATTTAAGTGTCCTTTTGCTATGAGACCATTCAAGAATTAAAACCAACAGCAACTTGTTAAAATCCTAATTGATAATGGTTCCAATCAAACTTAGGAAGACAAATTTCATTAGAATATTTTCGTAGATAAAAACTTACATGGAGTTGGAGAAATAGTTACATGTTTTTTGGCAGTTCCTTGATCTGCTGATCTATAACTTGAGCCTCAATGGAAGCATTGTGTAAAATTTTTCCTCTCTTCTGTTGCAAAACATTTACCTAATCTGAAAAAAAATCTTTTATTTTCATCACACTCCATTGTTTCTTGCTCAAGCTTTGGTAAAAGAAAGTTTGGTACTATTAAACAATCATTCAAGAAAGTTTGGTACTATTAAACAATTTCTATGTTACTGGAATTGACAATACTCTACCACTAGCCTTTACAAAATCATAAAAAGTTCTTAGAACTATTAAAGGTTTTTCTAACAGATCTGGAAGAAGCATAAGCTTATTAAATGAAAATCCATTCACTATAGAAGTATTACCATGAGATAAAGTTATAATGACTTTTTTAACACCCCACAAGTCTTCCAGTTCTGCTTTTGTGTAAGTCATTTCCCCATAAAATACATCAAATCATTCTTTTTCTTTAAAAATATCCTTCTTTTCAGCATTTGCATTTTGAAAAATAACATTGTGCTATTTCTTTGCTTTGTCAGCTGATGCTGATGTAATGATGCAAAATTTGCAGAAGTTTGCTTGTTTGTCTTCTGTAAACTGCTGTACTCAAGCAAATCAACTTCACATTTAGACATATAAAATTTTGGGAAGAACTTCAGTTCTCCCCAAAATTTTATATGTTGTTTCTCCAAGAATTTTTTTGCATTCAGTGTGTGTGTTTCTTGTGCAATCAAAGCTCCATTCCAATACAAAAACCTTGCAGCAGCAACAATGTCTCTTTTTTGAAAATGGTTCACACTTGCATTTACAACAATTTTAAATAATTTACATCTTGTTTGATGAATTGAAGCATCAATTGGAAAAAAATACATAAAAGAGTGCCCCCATAGGACTTACTTCAAAAAGAGCTCTTCCAAAATACATGCCAACAAAACAATAATTTAGCAAACAGGAGTGTATTGTTGTATGCTTCTTGAACTGACTCCAGTAAAATATTGTGGAAGGCTATTTTTGTTGTCTATGTATTTTTTGTACATGGAAAGACAGTCACAGCTCATTCAACAACAGAGACATTTTCTATCTAACAAGTAGAGCAGAATTTCAGTGGAAATATGATGCTTCCTCTGACTAGTAAAGTCAGCACTGCAGGCAGGGACTGTCTTCGAACATTCTAGGAATTGCTTTTAACACACCATCCAGATACCCTTTAGCAGCCTTATGGGCAATTTTAAAAACATGAAGCACCATCCACAACATGCAATTCAGAAGTGTTCATATCTATAAATTCACAGCAATAATCTTCTTGAAATTTAGCCAAAATACACATTAAGAATTTCATTTTCACAATTTAAATCAATTGCTTAAATTAAAAGCAATTAAAATCAATTTGCTTAAATTAAATGCTGCCAATTCCTCATAAAAGCCTTTAGTAAGGTCACCATGGAAAACTGAAGTTAGGTATTGAGTGCTAACTTGTGATTAAAGTTTTCTGACCAGTACCTAACAATGAAATACATCTAGCCTGTCTGAGAAATCTTTAATGCATCATAGCAAGATGCCAGATGAATGATAAATGCATCATACATCTGGCCTGTTTGAGAAATCTTGTTTAATGCATCATAGCAAGATAGCTCTAGACAGCAGTAAAATGCCATATATGTTAACTGAGTGTATAAGGCATCTTTGCATGCAGATGGTTAAAATACCACGCAAGTCCCAATAAACAGCAAATATGGCACTTTACTGAAATCTAGAAGTGTCCTTTAGGCAATTTTACTGTCTGGAATCTTCAATTTCAATACTTCTGGGGCATGTTTGCTAGAATTGAAAAGAAAATGTGAATACTCCGTTTTCAAGACAGAAATTATTTCCACTAAAAAAACACTTTTTTTAACTGAAAAATCTTTTACCGCAGTGCATTTTTACCTTTACTTTTTGAACACAATTAATTTTATCCTTGAGACTTGTTTTTCTGATGAATTTGGCAAAAATAATGTCAATCTCATTTTTTCCAACACAGTGAAAATAGGATACAAGTACTTTGAATCATATTCAAAGTGTGACTAAGCCATTTGAGAATGGCTTGGTAAGAGCCAAAACACATCCAGGGATATCAGATAAAGACTTTTACCATTCTTCGTTTTACAGAAAATTATCATTCTTATGAAATTCTGATGTTTTCCCAATGCTTACTGATGTTTTAATACTATTTCTTCTTTAAAAAAACATTTGAAAACATTGAAGAGTCTGGTTTCATCATAATACACAAGCACTGATGATCATGTTGGTGCAGATGCACTTGCATCAAACACTGCAATAGTGAACCTTGCAGAAACCAAGATTCTGAACTTTGGAGATGCGATTAGTACTTCATTGTTTTCTGAGAAGATTTTATAAACTTTTTTCATTCCTCATTTTACAAAAAACAAACAAACAAAAATGTTCTGATGTGTTTCCATGCTTACTAACATTTTTATAATCAGTTTTAACTTTAAAAAAGAAGCACTTTAAAATACCAAGTTGCCTGGATTCATAATAATAATGGTGAACCCAGTAACAACCTTTATCATTGACATTATGGCAAAGAATACATTTGCAGCAGAAATAAAAGTTTTCTCACGTGTTTCAGCAAGAAAGAAAGATATCATCATTAGAATGAACACAAGAAATTTGTCTTAATGTCATTCATCTGTCTTGGTGGAGGCTGTGAAGCTGAAGATTCAAAGATTTTAAGTCTGAAGAACTGAGTGATGCTGGTAGAGAGAGGCAAATTCCTTGAAGTGTTAACTTAATGAATATGGCAAAGATACACAGAGCAAATTTCCTGAGACAACATTTTTAAAATCAAATGTATGAAAAACAACAACTTGTAATTGATTCCTGAGTAGCAGCTTTTTCATTTTTTTAAGCTTTTCAATATGAATATGGCTTGTATCAGCTTGCTTCCCCATATTGCTAAAAAAATTTTTACCATTCATTGTGACATGATCTGTAAGGACAATTAGCCACTAGTACAATCCAATCAGCAGCCTACAACCTGACTTTTATCTTCCCAGTCAATATTGAAAGCACTTTTGATATTCATTGCAATGAAATTTGCAACATACAAGGCAAAAAATCACATTGGACAGGAACTCACATTGAAAGCAACAATGAACAACATTGACTGCAATGAGAATTACAATTGTTCTCAAGGGCTTTCATCTGCCCTTTTAGTAAAAGACAAGCTGCAGCCAACAGTGCATATTTTCTGGTCTCCGATTGGCCAGGGAAGTAGGAAAAGGAGAACCACACAACAGAGACCTTTTTGACAACAAGCACCTATGCAGTATTAGTTTAATAGGAGAAACATTACTCAATCTTGCAGCAAAGAAATATTAAAAATAAGAAAGTTTTGTGTTTCTCCAGACTTTCCAGTTTTTAACAAAAATATTCAAATTTACCTTGCTTTCCTGGTTGCATTTGAACCTTGTAATAGCTGCCTATGTAAATCAATAAATCTTATATGAAGTTTATTTCACATATAGTCAGAGGGTGGACTTTCAGTTATCAGCTCTTCAAGTAGATCTGCAATCACTCCATACTATTTACAAAAGGCCTGAGCCCATACACAATCATGGGGCTAGCTCTGCTGCTACATTTCATGCAGAATATTTCCACAAATAAGAATGATTTAAATGCGATAATAACACAGGCTTTTTCATACGAAAGAAATAAACTTCTTTTATATGAATATGTATAATAATAATAACAATAATAATTGAACATCATTTTTTTCTTCGAGGAATTTTTACCATTAGCAAGTTTCTAATGAGAGGTGACCAGGCAAAATTAAATAATTTAAAATATGTAATAGGTCAAATAGATATCAACTGCAAAATATA
This sequence comes from Macrothele yani, assembly GCA_039090855.1. Classification (NCBI taxonomy): domain Eukaryota; kingdom Metazoa; phylum Arthropoda; class Arachnida; order Araneae; family Macrothelidae; genus Macrothele; species Macrothele yani. The sequence goes on from CM077028.1 coordinate 38,224,236, forward strand.
TTTTCCTCAAAGTACATAATTTGGTAATTAGAGTATATTACAGTAAAAAGAAGCACATGCTGAGAATCCATAATTTGTCAGAGCACTTTGCTAACAGGTTCTTGGAATTTTTGTTTTGATGTAGGAGCCAAAAATGCAGCATTCATATCCTTTCAGGAATTATTAAAAACAACTCAGTCAGCAGAATAAAAAAAATATTCAGAAACAATGAAATTAACTATTCAGGAACAACTACAGTGGAGCCTCAGTTATATGTTTCTCAGTTATACTAGTACATTAAAAAAGTTCCAGAACTTTTTGAATATTTGCCAAATGTCAGTGAATAATGCCATTCCCCGCTGAGCAAGCGAAGAGCATCGTGTGACCGACCAGCCAGAACCGGTTTGATTCAGATCCAACACGTACAGCGTATGTGCATAGTTTGTGATTACAGGCATTCAAGGCTCTCCGTTGCGAGAATGACGATGTCGAATCTTGAACAGCGTTCAAGTGTAAAATTTTGTGTTCTGCTCGGAAAATCTTTCACTGAGACTTTTCAAATGATTAAGTCAGTGTACGGTGAGAGTGCAATGAGTCGAACTAGAGTTTATGAGTGGCATTGATGATTCGAAAACAGGCGACACAGTAATAAGGATGATGAGAGGTCAGGACGAACTTCAACATCCACAACGGATGAACAAAGCGGTCAAAGAAATTGTGAAAACTGACTGTCCAAAAATTGTTGCAGTGATTGCAGAAGTTTCCAGCATCTCAGTTGGAAGTTGCCATGCCATTTTAACAGAGAAACTGGGCATGCATCACGTGTGCCAAAAAATTGTTTCCAAAAACATGACACAAGAAAAAATGGATGAACACATGCAAGTTTGCAGGGATAATATCAATGTAATGGATTCAGATCCTGATCTCTTGAATTCATTGATCACTGGCGATAAGACTTGGTCCTTTCTGTACGACCCCCAATCCAACAGACAATCAAAAGTGTGGAAATCACTGTTGTCACTACGACCAAAAAAGTTCAAGGCTGACCGCTCCAAAGGAATGGTCTTGTTAACAGTTTTCTTCAATTGCAAAAGGGTCGTACACAAGGAATTCCTTCAAAATGGTTGTACAGTCACTAAAGAAGAGTACATCAACGTCCTGAAATGTCTCCAAGAATCAGTGAGACGCAAGCGACCCAATCTTTGGAAGACCAACTCGGGGGTGCTCCATCATGATTACGCACCGGCTCACAGATCCCTCCTGATGTCCGATTATCTGTCCAATGTTTCCTTTTTCCCCGAACGAAGAATTTACTTAAGGGGCAACGCTTCTCAAGTTCCGAAGAAGTGCAACGAGTTGCGACGGAGGCACTGGAGGATGTGGCAAACGAAGGCTTGCAATCTGAATTAAAATCTTTATATGAGCGCTGGCAAAAAAGCACAGTTGCACAGGGTAACTACTTTGAAGGAAACACCACATAAACAGGTGTTATCTGTACTCATTCTTTTTAATATAAAAAGTTCTGGAACTTTTTGAACATACGAGTACATTTTTCACTTTTATATGTAATTCATCATTAGTTCCAAAATTTTACTTTAGTTCCTATCACTTTTTAGCTTGGTTACACATAATTCATTTATATGTTTTTTGTGATTATATGTTAAAATTTGAATTTCAGATTATCAAAAATACAAGGCTCTTTGATTTTTTATACATAACCCAGTATGTTACAACTCTGAGAGAATTGAGACAGTGTTGCTGTGTTCCTTCTTGGTGAAACCAAAGTTGAATTTTGATCCCAGCAGAGAAGGGTATGTTGTTTACTATGAGTTTGGATTAAAAATTGGCTTCACATTTCATGATTCACACACATATGCACAGTTTAAAAAATGATACATCTCTTGGACATAATTTTGTGGCTCCAGAATTTCATGGCATACTAGAAGAGAATTCTAATTTTGCCATCAATATTCAACATTCTGGTTTCAAATGGATGCACTCAGGATCCACAGAAAAAAACAAAAACGAAAAATAATTCACGAGTTCCATGCTGAAGCAGTGGTTTCAGATTCTTAGTTAAGAGGATTTCACTTAATCTAGAATCAGGATTTTTATAGACAGAGTCATCAAAAGAGACGATTGATTTTCATAGTTATTTTGATTTTTGCAATGCAATAAAATATATTATGATTTTTTACTTATTAGTTTGACTTTACATAAATCAATACTAAGAAACATCTTATACTCCTTTAAAGCATAAATTTTACAGTAGTATTTAACATTTTGAAATTTCTTTCACATTTTTTACATTTATACGTTTTCTAAGGCCATCTCCTAGAAAAATGTATAACCAAGGTTTCACTATAATCACCATCTGTGTAATAAACGTATTCAGTTTGTCTTTTGTTAAGCCATGAATCAGTGTTCTGCACCACATGTATCGATTTGTTTTTCATTTCATGTCTTAACCCTTTAAGTGGCCGATGTACCTCAACCAACTACTTCCCACAATTTTCTGCATCTCCAACCAGAAATGTTGACATAACAACAACAACAACAACAACGAATTGTAAGATTTCTTCAGAAAAAAGTCATTCAGATCTACTGGAAAGTTGAGAATTGGAAATCCACCATCCACCCTATTCATATAAATAAACAAATAACAATTAATTCAACAGCTATCCTTTTAACTCTACACATTTTTTTAAAATTCCATATTATAGACTACACAGTGAATAATTTCAACTTATGCAGTTAAGTAATCAAGGATTAAGAAACACATTACAACATGTTATGCACTACTCACTCTGGCTAAAAGGAAGAAAAACACTCTCACTCCACCAACGTGATGCACAGATGAACAGAAACTTGCATGACACTCAGGACCAAGTTCTCCAGTGACCAATAAGGAATACTCACTGGGATGCTGTTGTGATGCACAATGACCATCAGGAAAAATCCTAATTAATAAAAGAAAGTCATGATTTAATAGGATGTTTGTTACTAAATAGTCTTTTTTTTTTTTTTTTCTAATGTCTTACAGTAAGCATGAAGAAAAAAAAAATTCTTTCTAAACCTCTCCACCAGGAGGCAGAAAACAATTTCCCAACAGAAACTGCATATGGCACCTTTACATACACATATCTCCATTTTACCATTGATAGTATGAAGTGTAGCTACTACATGCTTGTTATTTGTTATCTGTTTGACCAACTGATTCCCTAAATAGTGAAAAAATGTGTGAAATAACTTTTGAAAACACTCTTTATACCCAGTATAATTCTTGTTCTCATTAAAAACTCTCTGCAGTTTTGCTTTCAACTCTAGAAAGGTTATCAGAAGTTTTTGCAAAAGATTCATTAGTACCAATTGCAAATGTTTTAGTTTTAGATAAAGTTTCTATATCCCTGGTTGTAAAGTTTAATACTTTTAAACAGTATTAAATTTTGCAACTGACAATGCAGAAATGTTATCTAACACTAAAACATTTGCAATTGGCATTAACAAGTATTGAATCTATTGCAAATAGTTCTGAGAACCTTTCTTGAAAGCCAGATGTGCATGGCATTTTTTATGAGAACAAAAATTATACTGGCATTTAAAGAATATTTTCAAAAGTTATTAAAAGTGAGCATGTTTAAAAGAAATGGCATTTCATTTAGAAAGCACTTTTATATGCTAAACAATGTGTGAAATATTTAAATTAAAACTTATCTTTAAATTTTTTTCATAAAAAGCTATTGACAGACTGCAAGAAATGTCTCCTTTTCTTAGCAATGAGGTCTTTCAAGACATCTCACACTTAAAAAAACCCAACAACATCTCAATGTGTACATACATTATGCAACAATCCAATTATCATTAGTGTATGACAATGAAGATCTTACAAAATTCTGAATGTGGAATGGAGTGCATGTGACAATTACACCAATGAGCCATTACATTATGAATACCTAAGTGATAAGCTGTAGGACACCATTTAGCACGAAAAACAGCGGCCACTCGGCAAGGGGTCGATTCGATGAGGTGGCGATAGGTATCCTGGGGTATCTGGTACCATAATGTCAAACAGCAGGTCCTCCAGTTCCCGTACATTTCAGGGTGGTGGTGATTTAGTGTGAACCCACTTTTCCAAGTCAAACCACAAATGCTTGATTGGGTTCATGTCAGATGAATTTGGAGGCCAGAGCATTAACAAAAAGTCAACAGCATGTTCCTCGAACCACTCCTTGATAATTCTGGCAGTGTGGCATGGCGTATTATCTTGTTGGTAATGGCCATCACCAGCAGGGAACACATTTGCCATGAATGGATGAACTTGGCCTGCAACGATGTTCAGATACCTGACAGCTGTCAGGGATTGTGCTATTGGATTAATGGTGCCTAAAGTGTCCCAAGAAAAACATCACCACAGCGTAACACCGCCACCGCCAGCTTGTTTCCACCAAATAGTGCATCCAGGTGCCATAGCCTGCATCGGTAATCAACATATTCCCGCTCGACCATTGTGATGCACCAGGAATCTTGATTCGTCAGACCAGGCCACTCACTTTCTTCCAATCGTTCATGGATGATCTTGGGTCCATTTCATGCGTTGTTGGCGATGACTTGCAGTGAGCATGGGGACCCGGCTGGGTCTTCGGCTATGCAGGCCCATGCGCAGAAGGCTGCGATGAACTGTGTGCTGTGACACATTGCTCTGATCACCACTGTTGTAGCTGCAGGTGCTTTGTCGCACTGTGGCCATGCAGTCGCTGTGAACAATGCACAACAATCTCTGCTCCCCTCTGGCATCAATGACCTGTGGATGGCATATGGCTGGATGATGGTTCATTGTTTAGCCATCTGTGTACCACTTTTGATATGTACTCACTACAGCAGCATGTGAACAACCCACAAGACGCACCATTTCTGAGATCGTAGTTCCGAGGCACTGTGCCATTATAATTTGTCCTTTATCAAACTCCGATAAATCGGCAGCTTTTCTTATTCTGACTCCGAACACTCTACTAACTGAAAGCTGGTCCTTGGGTTGTATATATACTGCTCTGTGAACTTCACCTGCGCCACCATTCAGTCTCCAGGCACACTCTTCTCCAGGCTGGGGGTGGTCATAATGTAATGACTCATCAGTGTATTAAATTATACAGTAAAAAAAAAATCCTTATTCACTCCATACTAAACCAAAAGTTAGCATAATTTAACCGTACTGATATCACCATCATCATAAGGCATCTCTCACAGCAATAAAATGAGAAATGCACATAAATCCAGATTTGTATTAGAGGTTGGGTTGTGTCAGTACACTTCACAAAAGTAAAAGTTCTGAAATGCTGATGAACAGGAAAATTTTAAATACAGTTCAACACTAGTTCAGCAGATTTTCCTTCACATCTAATGAAGTTAATGTTGCATTGTTATACCACAACCAGGCATTGAAATTATTTTATTTTTGTCTTTGTAAAACAGAATTAAAAGGATGCTAACATATGCAGTAGTTTTAACAGGGATATACGAGGTACTGAGGACATACCAAGGGCATACAATTAACTTCAACTTGAAACAGGACTTTCACAAAGAAAGAATGTGGCACAAGACATAACTGAGAAACAACAGTTTTTAAAAATTTACACTAATTTTAAAGGGTACCATAAAAAGGAATGCAAGCAAAGAACTGAAGATTTTTCTTTTCAAAAACTGGCGGAAAAGAGAAGTTCACCTTATGCATGTGCTAGTGGATTAGCTTGAATAAATGCATAAATCTCTCTATATATACATAAAAGTGAAAGTTTGTATGCTTGTTCCGCATACGTTCCTAAATGGTTTGATGGATTTGCACCAAAATTGGCATACATACTCTTAATCATCCAGATTAAAATACAGGTGGGATGATTTTTAGATTAAAATAGAAAAGAAAAGAAACGAAAAAAGAAATTCCAATGCTAGATTTTGACCAAATTAAAGAACAGATGGCACCACAGGCAAACATCGAGAGGTACAGTGAGAAAGCATAGGACCGGAGACGATTGCATTATTTGCTCTGTGAGTGCTGAGAGGAATGGTTGTTTTCCGACAGGCCCCCTGAAGACGGCCAGGGTCAGACAGAAAGTCCTTGAGGCGGACAAAGTCATGGTGGTGAGGCTTACAGTATTCATGGTTAAGCGTATCGGGTTTCCCGTCGGAAGACTAAGTGGAGGAGGAAGGTTGAGCCATAGTATAAATGAACTGAGTTGATGAATAAGGCTTCTGTATTATAGTGTACATAGATAGCGTTTTTAATATGAATGTATGTAAAAATGTTGTGAATATAAGGATGTGGGCAGCAATTGCAACCAGGAGAATTAAGGTTAAAGTTTATGATGAGTGGAATGTAAGTTGCATATAGTGTTTTAGCCTTTTTAGCACGTCTTTTGTAAAAAAAGATTGTGCTTATGTTATCGGTTTGTCCGTTCGTCTGTACTCACGATATCTCTGCAACTACACTGCCGGACAATTGCTAAGGACGGATGACGATAGCAACCATAAAATGGAAGGCAGGAAAATGTGGAAATTAGCATAAGTGCAGGATACAGTAAGACGTGTTGTGCGTATGCAAATTTTGGATTGCCAAACTTGTTCGTGACGTCATAGCGCTGATAAGAGATATAAAGGATTTGGCGCATATTGACCGTTGTTGTTCAAACGCAAAGTTGAAAGGGAAAGAATTAATTGGCGAACTTGCAATTTTCAGTATGTCTTCCCGACATCACCTAGATGATTTTACGCGTGGCCGTATTATTGGCAAGTTTGAAGAAGGGCGAAAAATAACAGATGTTGCCAGGGAGCTCAACGTCAGTCACAGTGTTGTTTCAAGGCTTTGGAAATCATTTCAAACAAATGGAGAGTGTAGCAAACGTCACGGGGAGGTCGTGTTCGCAGTACGACACCCGCAGAAGATCGGTACATAGTGCTATCAACAAAAAAACACCGGCGCAGCACAGCTAGTGAGGTAGCAAATCAGTTTATGCCTGTTACTGGCAAGCGGATCTCCCGTAAAACTTTCGCCAGACGTTTGCATGAAGGAGGACTATACGCCCGCCGTCCTGTTGTGTGCATCCCATTGTCCAGACGTCACCGTACCGCCCATTTGCAATGGTGCCATTAACATTGCAATTGGACTGATAATGACTGGTCTGCTGTCCTCTTCTCAGGTGAGAGTAGATACAGTCTATCGTCTGATTGTCGACGACAACTTATCTGGCATGATAGTGGTACTGCATATTGTCCAGCAAACATACAGGAAAGGGACCGATATCCGACATGTAGTGTCATGGTATGGGCTGGCATCATGATCAATGGCCGTACGTCCCTCTATGTGCTTCCAACTGGGACTATGACTGGCCAACGATACATTAATGATGTTCTGCTACCTCATGTTCGCATGTTCCGTGGTGCTGTCGGTGATAGATTCATTTTCATGGATGACAACGCAACACGTCATCGAAAGGTCGCTGTCCAGGAGTGTCTTGAGAGTGAGGATATTCAACGCCTCGTATGGCCAGCACGTTCTCCAGATCTGAATCCCATTGAAAATGTGTGGGATGCTTTGGGGAGGAGTCTTGCTGGTCGCCAATGCCCTCCAATAAACAAGGACACCCTCATCCGTGCACTGACAGAGGAATGGGATAAATTACCCCAACAGCTGCTTGATAATGTTGTGCAAAGCATGACACGACATGTGGAATCTTGCATCGCCCTCCATGGTGGCCATATCCCGTATTGACATCTTACGCAGGAACGCCTGCGGACGGTAAGTGCATTTTTTTCACGTTCACATATTCTGCACAAAATGGCCTGTTTGTCCCTTGAACACGTTCCAAAGCCTTCTGGATTTCAGAGCACAATGAATTGTTTTTCTTGTAATGTCCTGGCATTCTGACATTATTTTATTTCACTTGGCATCTAACCACACTTACTTTTTATGCACTATATAGCCGTTTATGATCCATCCTTAGCAATTGTCCAGCAGTGTATTAGTCCGATTTCAAAAATTCTTTTTGCATTGGGAAGCTTGAAATATGCGAATGATGATCCATCATTTAGTTTTTTTTTTTTTTACGATGTACAATTTCGCCGCTAGAGAGCGTAAATGCAGATGATGTCGAATTCAAAAATACGTTTTATTCTACATATTTGCTTCTAAACATCCGATTGAAAAATTCTTTTATCTTTCGATTCCATTTATGTCGAAGAGTATTTTAGATATAGTTACTTTTTCAAATTACGCATAGATTTTTCACTAGGGGTGTAAAAGTAAATTACATTTCCCCCGATAACACTTCTTCTAAAACACCGATTTGAAAATGATTTTCTTCAGCGGATGCACCTCCTCATGGAAAATCTTTTGCATATAATTTCTAATTTTTGGTAAAGAATACTTTGGCCACCAGGGGGCGTAAGAGTTAATTTTTGCTTCTGATGCATTTGCCATAAAATCTGAGCTTCTAAAATATCGATTGAAAAAATTCTTTCGTGGACTGATGCCAATCACATCAATAAACCTTTTTGGAATATTTTCTTCTTAAAATATTCCCCAGTTTCTACGCCAGGGGCGTAGATGTATATCTTATTTTTGTCAATATCTCTACTTCTAGGGGTCCGATTTGAAAAATCCCTTCTTTTTTGGATAGTGTTTTCAGTGCGACATGTTTTTCATATAATTTCAAAATTTTCAAGTAATTCATAGACTTTCCGCTGGGGGCGTAGAGGTAAATTGCGTTTCCCCCTATATCTCTGCTTATAAATCTACGATTTGAAAAATTCCTTCTGCACCGGATACAACTCCTGATGGGAAATCGTTTGCACATAATTTCTAATTGTTGTAAAAAAATGGTTTGGCCATCAGTGGGCGTACATCTTAATTTCTGCTTCTGATGTATTTGCAGCAAGATATGAGCTTCTAAATTCTCGATTGAAAAAAACGTCATTTGTTGACCGGTACTACTCATGTCGACAAACCTTTTAAAAACATTTTCTTCTTGAAATAATGCATGGTTTCTACACCAGGGGGCGTAGAAGTATATCTTATTTTTGTCAATATCTCTACTTCTAAGAGACCGATTTGAAAAATTCCTTCTTTGTTAGATAGTGTTTCCGATGCGAAATGTTTTTCCTATAAATTCAAAATTTTCAAGTAAATCATAGACTTTTTGCAAGGGGGGGGCACAAAGGTAAATTGCATTTTCTGCGTTATTTCTGCTTCTAAAACTCCGATTTGAAAAATTCTTCCTGTATCGCATACAAGACCTGATGGAAAATATTTTTTACATAATTTATAATGTTTGGTAAAGAATGGTTTGGCCACCAGGGGGCATAAGTGTTAATTTCTGCTTCTGATGTATTCGTAGCCAAATTTGGGCTCCTGAAAACTCGAATAATTTTTTTTTCTTGGGCGGATACCGCTCATATGGATAAACCTTTCGAGAATACTTTCTTCTTAAAATAAAGCATGGTTTTCCCACCAGGTGACATATAGTCACATCTTATTTTTGTCGATATCTCTGTCTCTAAGAGTCCGATTTGAAAAATTATTTCTGTCTTGTGGAGTGCGTTTCCTGTGCAAAATGTTTCTCATATAAATTCATGTTTTTTCTTAACGCACAAGTCTGCAACCAGAGGGCGTAAGACCAGGATTCCGTTTACAGCAATATCTGAGGGATTAAAAACCCGATTGAAAAACTTCTTTCTTCCGTCAGATACTATTGTTTTCCATACCGGTTCCATTGACTTTCAATACCTTTGACAAATTTAATTTGCATCAGAATGGATTCAAAAACGTACTTATTTCACACGAAAATCCGGTGTCATATTTCTTGTTAAATATATGTTGAAGATAATGAAATTTGTACGTATGTGATGAAAATATGAATATAATTGTAATGTGTTGGCTCAAAAACAATTTGCAAGAGCATATGCGAAGATACAGGGAAGAGATACGACAACCACAAAATGTCCATCACGCATTATGACAAGTCAGCTGGAAATATATGTGCAGTAAATGTTGCAAAAGGAACAATAACCTTTTAGGCGAGTTTAACATTATTGAAAAGTTAAATACAATTTGCACGTAAAATAAGAACAATTTTGGGAATATGTATGTGTTTTCGAGTTGTGTCTTTTGATACCACCTCAAAATATTTGTCTCCACTCTACCAACAACATTTTGCTTTACATTACACATCTCCAACACATATTCATTCCCTACATGATCAGAATGCATCCTGCCATAACCACCCTCCATCCCTGTGGGTAACACATATCTTCAACACACAAATGACTCTTAACACACTTTCATACACAGCCATCCTGGACCTTTTTGAGAACTTGTCAGTCATGTGAAACAATAAAGCAGCTATGGCTTTTAAAAATGAATTCACTTGCCTAATCAATTTTCTTTGTTACACATACTTTCTATTGGGTTGTCGGAAAAGTCATGACATATTTTGGCACCCTATGATGTTTGGGCGGTTTTGGAAGTACTAGAGGCTTGCGCAGCTCTGTTATCACTATGGCATTCCACAAGTGCCAGTTCTAGCTACAGTCTAAAAGGAATAGTGAGCGATTTGGTTGATTTGCAGAGATTTGACATCAAGTTGAAGATGGAAGACCAAACTGTGCATTTTCGCCATATTTTACTGTTTTACTTCCGTAAAGGGAAGAACGTGCATCAAACATGTGAAAAGTTGGGTAAAGTGTACGGTGATAATGCTCTACAAGAACGTCAGTGCCAGCAGTGGTTTACAAAATTTTGACCTCAATGATGCTCCTCGGTCTGGAAGGCCCACCGAGGTTGATGACGACCAAATCAAGGCATTGATCGAGTCAAACCCACATTACACGACACGAGAGATTGCAGATACATTGCACATCCATCATTCAAGCGTTCACGACCACCTGAAGAAGCTGGGATACGTAAGCAAGCTCAATATGTGGGTTCTTCATGAACTCAAAGAAGCTCAATTGACGGCGCGTATAAACAGCTGCAATATGCTCATTAAATGTGAGGAAAATGATACTTTTTTGAAGTGACTGATAACTGGTGACGAAAAGTGGATTGTGTACAACAATGTGCTGCGCAAACGGTCTTGGTCCCGACGTGCTACTTCGCGTCAAACGACATCCAAAGCAGACATTCATCAGCGATAGGTTCTGGTCTCAGTGTGGTGGGATTTTAAAGGTGTCGTGTTTTTCGAGCTCCTACCACGAAACCAAACATACAATTCGAATGTGTATTGTCGGCAATTGGACAGTTTGAATGAATCTATCATCCAGAAATGTTCAGAGCTCATTCATCGTAAAGGTGTTGTGTTGCATCACGGCAACACGAGACCACACACAAGTTTGATCACCCGCCAAAAATTATTGGAGCTTGGGTGGATGTGTTGCCACACCCAGCATACTCGCCTGACCTTGTGCCGTCAGATTTCCACTTGTTTCGCTCTCTTCAACAGTCCTTGCATGGTATAACGTTCAATTCAGATGAGGCTGTAAATCAGCACCTTGTACAGTTTTTCGCCACGAAAGACAGGTCCTTCTATGAACGAGGCATTTTGCAGCTCACTGAAAGATGGCAAAAGGTTATCGAACAAAATGGGCATTATATCATTGATTGATCTTTGTTCTTCCTATCAATAAATGAACTTTGCAAAACATGGCTAAAATAAGTCGTGACTTTTCCGACAACCCAATAAATGCACATGCTCATTCACTAAGAACTCTATACCATTCATCAGACTGATCCAGCATTCAGTACTAATATTTCTCACTGAAAAACCATAACTTTGGTTTTCTTCTGACTTATAATCATTACATATATCCAGATACTTGATATTAACATAAATCTTTATACATATATCCGAATACTTGATACTAAGGTAAGTCTTTATCATTACATAAATCCCAATGCATGACATTAATGTAAGTCTTTATCATTATGTATATCCCGATGGGATGTAAGGTCAGGTGATGTGCAACTACTACAGCCTCTCCTTGACAAATGTGAACCCCGCCTTCTCGTGGTGCATCCTGTTCCCACTAAAGAGGCTCTGACGACCACCAATAGCGATATAACTATACCGTCGAGATTAGAGGAAATGCTATCTCACACTCACCAACCCGCTTGGCCAGCATGGTGAGTTATGGCCAAACCCCTCCAAAATGACTCCACAACTTAAATCTTGGCCCTCAGTCTCCGGCAGCTGGAATGTACCTGGCCAAGGCAGCGGCCAATGTGACATGAAGGCAGAGGGTGCTAAGAATCACCGGAGGACCGGACTGGGCTGCCACCTGATGCTGACCTTGGCTACTTACAATGGACACTCCCTATTTTCTGATTCAAAGTTCCTTGAATTGGAAGAAGAACTACAAAGGATCAAGTGGGACATCGTAGGGCTAAGTGAGGTAAGGAGAAAAGGAGAAGATCTCACTGAACTGAAAAGTGGACATCTCTTCTACTATCGTGGGACATATACTGGCAGAACTAGTGGTGTTGGATTTATAATAAACAAGAAACTGAAGGATAAAGTTGTAGAAGTTGAAAGTTTCTCTGACAGAGCTGCACGACTCGTTATACAACTCTCGAGAAGATACCAGGCTCAGATTATTCAAACTTATGCACCCACCACAAGTCATCCTGAAGAAGAAATTGAAGAATTTTATGAGGAAATTCATCATCAAAATAATAAAGGTAAACAGCACTTGAAGATAATTATGGGAGATTTTAATGCAAAAATAGAGCAACAACATCAGAATGAAACTTCAGTAGGTAAATTCAGTCACAGCAACAGAAACCAGCGTGGAAATACCCTCGTAGAGTTTGCAGAGGCAGAAGAGTTTTTCATCATGAACTCCTTTTTCAAGAAAAAGACACTAAGGTAATGGACATGGAGGCATCCCAATGGATGGACAAGTGAAATTGATTTTATTATGTGTAACAAGAAATTTGTCATGGAAGACTGCAGTGTGCTGAACAAGTTCAACACAGGTAGTAACCATAGATTGGTAAGATGCACCTCAATGCTAAATTTGAGCGTGGCAAGCTCATAAAACAAACAAAGTGTGTTGACATGACCAACCTTAAAAAAACATCATAATACCTTCAAATTGGAACTGAGGAACAGATTCTCTGCTCTAGAAGGTCTAATGTCGGAAGAACTGAACATCTCTGAAGTTAACAGAAAACTAACCAAGGCTCTTATGGAAACAGCAACAAAAATAGCTGGTACTAAGAACAAGTTGCATATGAACAAATTATTAGGAAAAAACAAAATTCTGATGCAAAAAAGAAGAGAGATGAGGACAACTAAAGGGGATGTAACTTCCAAAGTGGAATATGTAGAGCTATGCAAGACAGTACGAAAAAGTATCACTGAAGACATAAGGAAATTCAACTGTGAACTAGTGAGGAACGCAATTGAAAACAACCAAAGCCTGAAGAGAGCAAAGTGACATCTGAGTAAGGGAAGAAAGCAGATTATGGCTCTGAGAAAGTAAGATGGTTCTGTAACAAGAAATAGAGGTGAAATTGTGACAAGAGTGAAATATTTATACTCAAAACTATATGAAAGGGATGATACATGTTACTCCAGGCATTACAAAAGGTAGCAGTACCACAGTTCTTCCAGTCCTCTCAGCAGAAGTTGCACATGCAATCAAGAACATGAAACAGGGAAAAGCTCTAGAAGATGGAATTACCATAGACATCATACAAGAAGCAAGTGGAGAAAATGAAACAGTACTCGCCCAAGTTTTCACTCGCTGCCTTAATGAAGGGAAGATACCTGAGGATTGGAACAATGCTACAATGATTCTGCTACATAAAAAAGGTGACATTGAGGATCTCAGGAACTACAGACCTATCAGCCTCATATCAGTGATTTATAAAATCTTCACTAAAGTTCTTTCACACCGATTGAAGGTGACACTGGCATGGCTCAACTGAGAGAACAAGCTGGATTTAGGAGTGGCTACAACACTACAGATCATATCCACGTACTGAGAGAACTAATTGAAAGAGCGAGGGAATATGAACTTCCATTATGCATGACTTTTATCACTTATGAAAACGCCTTTGATTTGGTGAAACCATCAGCAGTTACAATGGCTTTGAAACCCTGTGGTATTGAAGATGCATACATTAATATTATTAATAACATCTATGAAAATGCAAGTGCAAAGATTTGGCTATTTGAGAATACAGCACCCATTAAAATTGGTAAGGGAGTGAGACAAGGTGACACTATATCTCCCAAAGTCTTTAGTGCCACTTTGGAAAATGTCTTTCAATCACTGAACTGGGAAAACAAAGGGATAAAGATTAATGGATATTATCTAACTCACCTTTGTTTTGCTGATGACGTAGTCATTTTTGCTACTACCCCATCACAGCTGCAGAGTACGATCCAGGAACTTGCTGACAAGAGTAAAGAAGTGGGATTAAAAATGAACTTTCAGAAGGCAAAAATGGTGTACAATGCTTTTACAAGAAATGAAGATTTATCAATTGATGGGGGAAAAGCTGGAGATAACCGATACCTACATTTATCTTGGACAATAGATATCAAGTGAGGGTCACATTGATGAAGAAATTAATTGGCGCATAAAACTTGCCTGGAGAGCTTTTGAAAGAAACAGTATAATTTTCAAGAGCAATATGCCATTATGTCTTAAAAGAAAAATGCATCCTTCCAGTGCTTAGGTATGGTGCAGACACATGGACCTTAACTAAAAGGGACATACAAAGACAGCAGACAACTCAAAAAAGCATGGAGAGGTGCATGCTTGGTGTAACCAGGAGAGATAAGAGGAGGAACTTGTGGATCAGGAAAATGACAAGAGTGGAAGACATCATGATCAGAGTAACACTGGCATGGCTCAACTGAGCAATGGGCTGGACATATTGCCAGAAGGACAGACCATTGATGGACAGTCAAAATTTTAGACTGGATACGAAGGGACAGGAAAAGACCCAGAAGAAGACCACATGGGAGATGGGTGGATGAAATTCGAAAGTATGCGGGAGTAACATGGGGGAGACTGGCACAAGACAGAATATTGTGGAAGAAACTTGGGGAGACCTTCATCCAGCAGTGGATAGATAATGGTGGACAATGATGATGATCCTGATATTTGATATTAATCTAAGTCTTCATCAATATGCATATATTCCGATACTTAATACTAACATACATCTTTATCATTATGTATATCTGAATACTTGATACTAATGTCTTTAATCATTATGAATATCCCGATATTTGACATTAACATAAGTCTTTATCATTACATATACCTGAATATTTGACACTAAGGTAAGTCTTTATCATTACAGATTTATCCCGATACACAATATCAGTCTTTATCATTACATATTTATCCGGATGCACAATATCAGTCTTTATCATTACATATCTATCCCGATACATGATATCAGTCTTCATCATTACATATCTATCCCAATACATGGTATTAATTTAAGTCTTTATCATTACTATATAACAATATTTGATACTAAATTAAGTCTTTACGTATACCCTGATACTTGATATTAACGTAAGTCTTTATTATTATGTATATCCTGATATCTGACATAAATGTAAGTCTTTATGATAACGTATATCCGAATACCTGATACTAATGTAAATCTTTATCATTATGTATAATATATCCTGATACACGATATTAATGTAAGTCTTTATCATTATGCATATCTCGATACTTGATATTAAAGTATATCATGCATGTCATCTATTAGCAAACCTAGGTGAATTAACATTTTCCAGGTTTCTAGTTATTTACATAGGATTTACACTGAGTTTGAATTTAATACATTTGGGACAACATACTCTGCAAATCACTTTTGATTTTCACCAATAGGACTGTTATCATCGTACAGAAACCTGCAAACATGAGAATTACCAAGAAATAAACCAGTACTGTCAATTTTGGCATCACACATTCATGCATCCATAATCATACTGAATAGCTATGGTGATATTATAATAACCTTGTCTGACTCTACAACTAATAAAAAACATTCTGATGAAAAAACAAACAAACCACCATTCACACGTATGCATGATCTGTTGCCAGCATATGTAGCTTTCACACATGTTCAGAGTAGTTTTATGACTGGTAAAGGCTGCACTAACCAAACTTTTGCTTTATACATGATGATTGAAAAGTATCTGGCTGTAGGTAACAAAGTTTTTGCTGCCTTTGTAGATTTAGAGAAAGCTTATGACCGAGTAAATAGGATATTTTTGTGGAAGGTAGTGAATAAATATGGTGTTGCTGGGAATCTACTTAATAGTGTAAAAGCCATGTATGCTGGCAGCATAACTTGTGTACGAGTGAATGGTGTTTTATCAAAATGGTTTTCTGTTGGTGCAGGAGTCAAAGTTGTGTAATGTCACCATTAGAAATAATAAGTCACCATGGCTGTTTAATATATTCATGGATGCATGCATGCGTGATGTCAATATCAACAATACTGATTTATGTCTTGGTAATATCAGTGCATGCAGATTGCTGTGTGCTGATGCCACAGTCCTGTTGGCAGAGAGCGAAAGTGAGTTGCAGACTATGTTGTCCTGGATGTACGAAGTTTGCATGAAATTCAAACTGAGTATAAATAAGGGGGAAACCAAAGTTATGGATTTTGAGCAACGAATTGTTTGAACCAAATGCAAGATAAGTCTAAAAGCAACAGTGATTGACCAAGTGAATGTGTTTGTGTATTTAGGAAGCATGTTTGACAGAGAGAACAAATTAGATGGTGAAATTAGTAGGCGAGTGAATTCTACATTGAAAGTTATAGCTGCTTTGGGAGGTTTTCATAGGAATGATGGTTTCTCAAGAGAGTCCTGCATGGCTGTGTATGAAATTGTAATTGTTCCTACTCTGATGTATGGCAGTGAAACCTGGGTACTGCAGAAGAAACATAAGAGTTGTTTGTGTGCTGGAGAAATGTTACTTACGAGGGATTTGTGGCAAGACAATTTTTAATCATGTGAGGAATGAAGATGTGTTACAGTTGTGTAATGTGAAGCAAAATATTGTTAGCAAGGTACAGATTAACATTCTTCGGTGGTTTGACCATACTGAAAGAATGAGTGATGAGATGCTTACTAAGAAAAAATTTTCAGCCCAAGTGGCAGGAAAGAAAGGCAGAGGAAGGCCAATGAAGGAGAATCAGTTTCAGGAGTGTTTGCATGAGAAAAAGATTTTGAGTATGAAGTATAGAAGGTCTTGTGTACGTTAGGTGATGGATGTCAGTGAAGCCGCCTTATGTGTCAAGATCGCTGTAAATGGAGAAGTTTGATACGGCAACAGTAAATAAATAATCAGTTAAAAATTTATCTGATAGTTCGTATTTCTTTGTGGAGCTAACCTCTGAATCTCAGAGAACAGCTTAGCGATATGTAAGCATGTACCAGAGCCCTGCAGAGGCAATATTTTTAGGCCAGGGCCCACCAAGTTAATGCCAGGCCTGACCCGGCCTGACCCGACCCGACCCGACCCGGTCATTCAGATCCGGTATAGGTTTCATTTTCGTAACTGTCACTTGCTTTAACACAGACGGTATTTGTACTGTAACTTTTTGGACTATCTCGAAACTCGTGTAAAAAGTGGGCATAAGTAAGTTAACTAACCCAATAGTAACCAGAAATACAGCAAATGCAATAAATAGTATTCAGTGAACTTAAGTAAATTATCATCATTTCACAATCGAACCCTTCGTAGGGTCAGATCACTGTTTATACGAGTCAAGTACTGCCTTCTTTGACACTTTTGCCCAGAACATAATATATACTGATGTTCAGTTACACACACGCACACACAATAACATGCTTAATGGTTATTAGTTAATATAACAAACTCTCATATGCAGAATAATGATTCCGTTCTGTTGACCCGTCTTTGATTTTAATTCTTCAGGTTTAGGATATAACTCACCAAAATCCAAATGTAACACAATTTTCCGATTGTTTTGGCCCGAACCTCTAATTTAACCAACCCAATATTTATTCATATTTAAAACAAAGCAAGTTGCAGTACACTATGGGAAACTCTGGCGGCTCCAAAAGCGAGGCTGAGAAGATGTTTTAGTTTTGCTTTGGGTGCCCAAAGTCCATGTCCGTTTATCTTCTCCTTCTCTGGGCTGGCCGGGAGGCATGGCATTGCATTACATCACTGGCGCTAGAAATCGGGTCTTTGACTCTTCGTATACCTGTGCTTGTGCTGTGAAAATGAATTTAATTACAGAACAGAAGCAGAAGAAGAATATATAAAACAAAACAAATAGGCATCTCTTCTAGATATTTTTTACGGAAAGTGGCTTTTCTCTGTTTCTTTCACTTGAAAGAGCAGTTTGCATTTTTTAATCCTTCCCTCTGTCTTGCTTGCATTTTTTAACCCTTCCCTCTGCCTGTTTATAAGTTATTTGCTACATTTTTATTTTATAAGTAATTTGCTGCGTTTATAAGAATATAATTAGTGTTTTATATGTGTGCACTTACAAGTAATTGCCTTAAATGAGCAATGAGAGTACATATTGAAGCTTTAATTGATCCCTAATTCCTATAAATGCAAATCATCATACGGAGCAAGTGTTTTTCTGGTGTAAACTTCCGAAATAAATGGAATATGGATTCAAAGGGGAGAGAGAGATTGGCGAAAATCAAAGACGAAAAGACGCACACAAAATAAATAAATAAAAAATAGCACAAGGCGGGAGAGAAGAATGATTGCGAGAAACAAGAAATATGATCACGGGAAGGGAAAGACAGACTTCAAAAACAGAATGACCTAAATTTATCAACAACCTGACTACACGGTACACATGCAAGTGCAGGTCTGTCCAAGCCTGCCTATGAAATTGTAGGATTGGCCTGGCCTGGCCCATGGAGGGCTCTAGTATTTACACATTTAAGGAGATTCCCAGTTTCACCATAATTATTCAAGACCTTCCACAGAAGTACTCTGTTTACTTACTCATAAGTTTTCTCCAAATCTACAAAGGCATCAAAGACTTTCTTATCAACAGACAAATACTTGACATACAGAGTGAAAAATTGTACACTTTAACATCTTGCCCAACTGTTTTCAATATTAGAAGTTCCATACAGTGCCTTCAGTATTAAAAAAATCGATTACATTTTTAAAAGATATATATATTTTTTTCTTTTTAGAAGATAATGATTAAAATACCTTGAATTTCTGGTAGACACAGACTGTGCAGAAAATGGATTGAGCAGAGATGACAATGTGCCGTTTGAATGAGTGTACACAAAACAGGTCACAGGATTTTTGGGTTGTAGACCAACAGCAAATTTTCCTGAAAACGAATTGACAGGTTTATTATTCAAATAAAAAGAAATGATGTAATAGAGCAAAGTTCAAATACCAATCTCTGTTACTTTACATTAACAGTAATTATACACAAAGAATAAGAAATTTGCTGATAACCTCTTTAAAAAAACATTCACTTTTTTTAAAAAGTAAACTAATACCTTAACTGCTCTTTACCATTAAGGTTACTGCTGTTACCATAACACTTATAAGGGTTCTGAAAATCATAAATATTTGTTTTCTTAAAACTTTTACATAAGCAAACCACCATCATTCTAACAATTTGAATTTTACACCTTCTTCAGTGTTTTAAATTGTAAGGTGCTTCATATGCTATTAATTATGTGTTATTAGTTACACTAATGGTGTATTTAATGATATTCAGTGCAATATGACTCCTGTGTTTTTATACTTGTGTAAAATGGCCATGAGGTTTCAAATACTTATTGTGTGATAATCATTATGTCAACTTCCAAATTCTATGCTCAAATTTTAAATGTTCTAGTGTTTTGCATTACTTTGAGATTTATGGCAAATGATTATTTACATTCAGTACGTGAAAATGTTGTTCATTCTGCTCACCCCAGCCTTGCTTTGCATTTTCTTATCAGCCAGTGGTGCATTTTCTCAGTTGATGATGTATTCACAACTCCTACAGTTTTGATGATCTTCATGGAACAGAATGACTTGATTTAGATTTTGGCTATCTGTAATACATTACACAGCATAATAGCCTAATATGTAATGAATTGTTAAGGATATACATGGGGTTCCCACTCGCTACAGAACCTGGCATTTCTTTAATAATATTAACACCAATGAAGATATTGCAATGAAATTTGAAGTGGACTTATCTCATTTCGTGCGAAATGTGATGACATCACAACATGTGCTGAAAGTGGCCACCATTTGCATCCAGACAGCATTGAACCCGGCGCTGTCCGTCAGTCAGCCGGAGTGCTCCTTAGTGGCAGTCACATTCCTAAGTGTGGCGCCACTGAGGAGCAGTCTGCCAGCCAGCCAGATGTGCCTCTCTGCTGCTTTGTTATGCCATTTCACTGAGCATGTCTACACGATACGATTGTTGATAGTGAGTGCTCATGCTCGTGGCTGTTCGGGTACATGTAAAAATGTATCGGTATACTCTGGAGGAGCAAATTTTTATTGTTCTCACTTATTGGAAAACAGAATCAATAAAGTCTTATCAACAGCGATTCCTGGAGAGGTTTGCAGGCAGACATCCACTGAGCAAGTCTACCATTTGAGCATCATTGAAGAAATTGGAAACCAAGGGGACTTTATTAGATGACCATGCAGGAGGTTGTCCACAAATGTCCAAGGAAACGATAAAAAATGTAAAGACTGTCACAGGAAACAGGGTTGTCCAAAAGCACTTGTCAATGTGCTGTGAAAAAAACGAAGCTTCATGCGTACCATATCTCCATGGTACGCATGAAGCTTGACCACATGAAACGAATGACATACTGTCGATGGTTTCAGACATTTCTTCAGGAAAATCCGGGCATTCTGAGCTACTTGTGGTTCTCGGACGAGGCATGGTTTCACCTGCCCAGATACGCCATTTCTCAAAATTCCCGCATTTGGGCCAGTGAAAATCCCAACACGATACATGAAGAACCCCTTAATTCATAGAAAATTGGTGTTTGTTGTGGGATGATCTGGCATCGCATAATTAGCGTCATCTTCTTCAACACAACCATCCCAACAGCTGCATATACAGAAATCTTCAATGCCTTTGTAAATCAATTGGATATTACCAGCATGATGCAGTGACATCACACACCAGCATGGCTGAAATTCAGTCTTTTTCGGCGACCAGGTCATTTCGAAGGGTCTTTGGTCACCGTGCTCACCTGATCTGATGCCTCCTGATTACTTTTTATGGGTATATCTAAAAGGGAAAGTTTACCAAAAGAAACCACAAAGCATAGATGCCTTGAAAGCAAACATCACTGAAGAAATTCAGGCAGTGACGGCAGACGTACTGTCCAGAACTTTCCACGAGATGAATAAGTGTAGACTGGATGTGCTGTGTGTAAGTGAAACCAAAACGAAGGCAATTGGGGTAGAAGAAGTGAATGGCACAGTGAGTGTGTGGTCTGGAGTATTGGATAATGTGAGAGGACAGGCTGGTGTAGGTGTGATTTTAAGTGAAAAGATGAAGAACAACTTGATTCACTATACTTGCATAAGCGAGATAATTCTCTGGATTTGTTTGAAAGTGAAACTTCAGAGAATCATAATTGCTGTAGTGTATGCTCCTTGTGACTCTGAACCTTCTGATAGGAAGGAAGATTTCTGGAATGAGCTAAAAGCTGTTTTGTAAGTGAAAGATGGGGTGAATATTTCTGTGAGTTATTAAATCAAGAAAGCAAAGATGATTCTGAGACAGATGCAGATGATGTCACAGTGAGGGATGGAAGCACAAGAGGGATCTCAAGAGAAGAAGTGTGTAAAGCTCTAAATTCTCTTCAGAATGTTAAGGCTCTGGGAGTTGATGGCATAACTGCCGAGATGTTGAAATATGGTGGTGACTCTGTAATTGACTGGTTAACTGAAATTTGCCAGTTGTGCTGGGAGTTAGGAATGGTCCCTTGGGATTGGAAGGGTGTTATTATTGTTCCCTTGTATAAGGGAAAAGGTGATCAGACTGAATGCAAGAACTATCGTGGTATTAGCGTACTAAGTGTGCCAGGGAAAGTGTTTTGTAAGGTTGTTATTGAAAAAGTACCAGGTCTTACATCAGAGAAAGTGTGGGATGTTCAGAGTGGTTTTATGCTTGGTAAAGGCTGCACTAACCAGATTTTTGCATTACGCATGATGATTGAAAAGCATCTGGCTGTCGGTAAGAAAGTTTTTGCTGCCTTCATAGATTTAGAGAAAGCTTACGGCCGAGTCAATAGGACACTTTTGTGGAAGGTATTGAATGAATATGGTGTTACTGGGAATCTACTTAATAGTGTAAAAGCCATGTATGCTGGTAGTAGAGCTTGTGTACGAGTGAATGCTGTTTTATCAAAATGGTTTTCTATTGGTGCAGGAGTTAGACAAGGTTGTGTAATATCACCATGACTGTTTAATATATTTATGGACGCATGCATGCGTGATGCCAAAATAGATTATACTGGTTTATGTCTTGGTGATATCTGTGTGTGCAGATTGCTGTATGCTGATGACACTGTCCTGTTGGCAGAGAGCAAAAGTGATTTGTAGAGTATGTTGTCTCAAATGTACAAAGTTTGCATGAAATTCAAACTGAGTATAAATAAGGGAAAACCAACGTTATGGTGTTTGAGAGAGGAACTGGTAGCACTGAATGTAATGTAAGTATAAACAACACTGTGATTGACCAGGTGAGTGATTTTGTGTATTTAGGAAGCATGTTTGACAGAGAGAACAAACTGGATGGTGAAATTAGTAGGCAAGTGAATTCTTCATTGAATGCCATAGCTGCTCTGGGAGGTTTTCACAGGAATGATGGGTTCTCTAGAGAGTCCCGCATGGCTGTGTATGAAACTGTAATTGTTCCTACTCTGATGTATGACAGTGAAACCTGGGTACTGCAGAAGAAACATAGGAGTCGTTTGTGTGCTGGAGAAATGGGTTACTTAGAGGGGGGGTGTGTGTGGCAAGACACGGTCTGATTGTGTGAAGAATGAAGATGTGTTGCAGTTGTGTGATGTGAAGCAAAATGTTGTTAGCAAGGTGGAGACCAATATGCTTTGGTGGTTTGGCCATGTTGAAAGAATGAGTGATGAGATGCTTACTAAAAAAATCTTTTTAGCACAAGTGGCAGGAAGGAAAGGCAGAGGAAGGCCAAGGAAGACATGGGTTGATCAGATTCAGGAGTGTCTGCATGAGAAAAATATTATGAGTATGAAGTATAAAAGATCTTGTGTATGGCGTGTAATGGATATCAGTGAAGCCTGAGTTGTACGTCAAGATTGCTATAAATGGAGAAGTTTGATACGACAACAGTAGGTAAAAATATCTGGTAGTTTGTATTTCTTTTTGGAGCTAACCTCTGAATCTCAGAGAACAGCTTAGTGATATGTATGTGTGAATGTAGGTTCAATGCCATCTGGACTCAAATGGTGGCCACTTCTAGCACATGTTGTGATGTTATCACATTTTGCACGAAATGAGGTAAGTCCACTTCAAATTTCATTGCAATATCTTCATTGGTGTTAATATTATTTTTAAAATGCCGGGTTCGGTAGCAAGTGGGACACCCTGTATTATGGTTATCTGTACCATTTTTTACTTCTGTTCTACACGTTTATTCAGGATTTTACACACTTTTTTTTAGTTTAGTGTGTATACATACGATTAACTACTTTATGATTTGTTACATACCTTATTTTAATACCCATTCTGGACAGTACCATTTTTCATTTGTCTTTGCTTCTGTTTGTTAGGCATAATACTGTTGTGCTTGCTGAGCCTAATCTAGCATGCCCACATAAACAAATTCTATTGGAACTGCAATTGATGTTTTTTATGATGTTTCTTTGCCTTTCTGTAGATATATTTTAATATATTCACAGTTATCTAGATTGTTATTATTGAATGAGCGATAATAAACAATAGTAATGCTCTAGAACTGATTGTATGATTTTGTGAAATGACCAGAATTTAAAAACCAAGTATGAATAAATGAAAAAATTATGAATAAATGTGTAGAACAGAAGTAAAAAAAATGGTACAGATAGCCATAACATTTTCTTAAGAATGATTTGAATTAAAAACTGTAAATTCAAACACTAAAAGGTGTCAAAATTACTTCCCAGCTCCAAAATGCTCAACCTGACCTTTGCCCATCAGCCAATACTAGAATGCATTTTTGTTAGCCTATTTCAGTTTCATTATCAGCTACTAATGCCATGAGCTTTTTGTTTGGTTAGGGACATGTCTGCCCACACCATCAGATTTCTAAGCTACATCTGTTTAGCTTCAGTTGCTTGGTACTTCCTTGTCCTGGGTGGTGTAACGGATAGCATGCTCGAATGGAAATCGGGAGATGTGGGTTCAATTCTCGCTATAGGGCAATGCAACTTTCAAGTTTTCTGAAGGAGTTGCTACATGAAAACAGTGAAAATACGGCACATTTATGCCAAGAGGTGTTGTATATCTCTATTTTAAAGGGCATAGACTATGAATATTTATTGACTGCATAAGCCATTATGAAGGGAAAGCATACTAGCTTGCACAGCAAAATAACAACACCTGCATGGAACAATAATAAAAAAGGAAGAGGAAATTGCTTACTGAACCTAAAATTTTAGCCATTTTTGTACATATACGATTTCTTCACAAGGAACTTGATACTATGTGCAGTTGTGTGATGTAGAATGCATAATATTATCAAATCCTCGCTGTTACATTTCAGTCTTACACTGTATTTGTGAATTTCTAAGAGCTTTATACTGCTAATCTTTGTTTATGTCTTTTTAATCAGAAAAGTACACCAGTGCAGGGGATTAGCCCACAGTTGATGGTTTCAGTTGGTTGTTCCACCTAAGCGTTCTGGAACATAACCAACTGAGTTGGAGTCTTTTGGCCAATGCCACACAAAACTAGCAGGCATCTTAATAATATTTATTCTGAAGCTTAGATGCTTATACACCAACAGTAAGTAAATTCTAGTTCCATCAGTTAAACATTTATCTGGTGGTTTGTCTTTCTTTGAGGAGCTAACCTCTGAATCTCAGAGAACGGCTTGGTATTAGGTTGCAACTTAATTCTTGCCCCTAACCGCAAGCGATCATAGAATGTCGGCAAATGCAAATAGCTGTGTGCGATAATGGCTGATTGCAGCACCATCCAACAGCTTTCCAGGTAACCGCAACCGCTCACAGCAACATTTGAGGCACTGCCTCCTGTTTGCGTTTCAGCTGAAAAAAAGTGCCGCAGAAGCCCAGCAAATGATCTGTGCTGCTTTAGGTGAGGCTGCTGTGTCCTACAGTATGTGCCAGAAGTGGTTAAGCACGGAAAGTTCGATCTCCCTGATGCAGAACATCCGGAACAGCAACAGAAAGTTGACGATGAGGAACTGGAACAACTGTTGGATGCGGATCCCTATTGCACACAGTCAGAGCTCGCCCAGGAACTCAGAGTAACACAGCAAGCCATTGCAAAGTGCCTGCACAAGCTTGGACGGATTCACAAGGAGGGCCGTTGGGTTCCCCACCAACTCACAGCTGCGAACAAGTCTAGGCGCTACAGTGTTGCTGTGGCCTTGCTCTCCAGATTCAAGAAGAAGGATTTCCTCCACAAGATTTTGACCTGTGATGAGAAGTGGATCCTCTACGATAATCCTAAGTGGCGCAAATCGTGGGTTTATCCAGGTCAGCCTACCACCAGTACTGCCAAACCGAATATCCACGCCAGGAAGCTGTTGCTGTGCATATGGTTGGATCAGCGCGTTGTCATACACTATGAGTTGCTCAAACCTGGTGAAACGGTCAATGCTGAGGGTTAATGTCAGCAACTCATTCGTGTGACGCAGTGGAGGCGAAAAGGCCATACACTGGCAAGGGCAGAAGGTCGGTCCTGTTTGTTCAGGATAACGTGCGTCCTCACACCACAAAATGACTTTAAACACGACCACCGACCTAGGATGGGCGATTTTGTCCCTCCCGGCGTATTCTCCAGACTTCCCCGCATTCGGATTATCACCTCTTTCGCTCCCTGCAACATCACCTGAGTGATACACACTTCACTTCTGTCGAGGAGGTCCACACAAGTATTGACGACTTTATCAACTCAAAACAGCCCTCTTTTTTTCGCAGTGGCATTCGGCAGCTCCCTGACTGATGGCTCAAATGTGTCCAACACGACGGGGATTATTTCCCTGATTAGGTACATATTCGATTTGCTATAATTTGCTGTCAACGTGTCATGCCTGTGGCTGAGAATTAAGTTGCACACCAAATATGTATGTTTATATGCTAATATAACAAACAAGTCATTAAATAATGATACAATGGGTCCAAACTATTCAAACATGCAAATATACAACTAGAGCAGTTGTGAATCTAAACTTTTATTTCCGTGGTTTACCATTTCTGTAGCAGCTCTGAGGCCTAACTTCATTTCAGTAGTGGTTACACGACTTAACTTTATTTCAATGATTTACTGTTTCAGTACAGTAGGCATCCATCTACACACACTCTCTCTCTCTCTCACACACACAACTGCAGTTGAACAACTTAGTTTCATTTCAATGGTTTAACCATTTCACTTCTTCTGAAAATTCTCTAAATTCTTTATTGACATTTGGCTAATCTGTCATTTATCTAAAACATACTGAACCTACTAACAAAGGAAGAAAAGATACAGGATCTCAGAATCATCCCTTGAGAGTAGTTTCTAAGACTTTTGCTGGCAACTGCACAAATATTATAGCTAAAAAAAGTGCAAATCCATTTTCCTCAGCCCTATTGATAGGTTTTAACAAGAAATGCCTTTAAATGACATGCTACTTCATGCCCCATTTGCCAGCTTTTGCAACAATATCCCAAAACAGTTTTTGAGACTGACTTTTTTTTTTTTTTTTTTTTTTTAAGGTTGTTATACAACTACTTTTCCAGGTATTGCATTAACACAAAATTTGGTGCACAGTATCAAAAGTTTTTCGGATTATGCCACAGGCTTTAAAAAGAAATGAACATACACATAAAAAATGACGACATAATTTTTATCAAATGCACAGCAGCAGCCCAAAAGTATGGCATTCCCAGGCAGATACATTAGAGGAAATTACAGTTATTTGGACATGCATACATCAATTGTGTAGAAAAAAATCATGCTCTCCAAATTTAAAGCTTTCTTCATTAGTCTGACTTAATAATTAAGATACAAGAACCTTAGCCAGTGAGTCAATATAACAGCACAAATGATTTCAACGTAAATGTTATCTTTACTGTACTTCACATTATGTTCTGGTTTGATATGTAGTAAGGATTGGCATGACCTTATGTCTAATAAAATTGATTGGCATGACCTTATGTCTAATATAATGCAATTTTATTAGACATAAGGTCACGCCAATCTGAACTACATATCGAACCAGAACATAACGTGAAGTACAGTAAAGATAACGTTCATGTTGAAATCATATATCATGCCACGTAATTAAATACATCTGATGTAGTATAACTGACACACATATATTGATGTTATAGAATATAACAGCACAAAGTTGAATGGTTCAGACATAGTAACAAAGATAGAGTTAAAAGGCATGACTGAAATAGAGAAAATAAAGAGTTTAGTGGCACACACTTAATACAACTGGCATGCAGCACTGAGTGAGCAACTACAATGGCTAAGATTTAGTAATAAAGATATAAAAGCATGACTTGAGTTAGTGTTAAGAATTTAATTGAGAGCAAGGGGAAATGTGGTCAAAGAACATACAATCAGACAGGAATTGACCCCCCTTATTATGTCATACCTTTCCTGTATGACATAATCAGGGGATCATTACAACTTGAGTAAAAAAATGTAAACAGCTGAATATCTTCATGAAAGAAATACAGGATTACACCATATAATACAAATTTTGAAGATGACAATCCGATTTTGGTGTAAATGTGACAAGGATGGTAAGTCAGATAGTCACATTTACACCAAATTCGGATTGTCATCTTCAAAATTTGTAACTGAACATCTTGTTGATGTAACAGCAGAAAACTAACTAAGTAATCAATGTGCAAAATTTTTACAGTAAAGAAAGGAAAAAAAAGGTGAGAGTGAAAAAAAAAAAAAAGGATGTTGCTTCACCTGCAGTTGAGTGATGCTTGGGACTTTCAAGCCAGTAATAACATCTCGGCTTATTTCTGTACTAAAAACAGCTTTATCTATTTTACGAGGGAAAAATAACTTTCGATGCTCTAATGCACACTCAGTAAGGTTGGTCACAGCTGGTCCTAAATTTGTCAAGTAGTAGGCAGTTTCAGAATCTAAAACTGCATCTGAGATTAAAAAAAAAAAAAAAAAAAAAAAAAAAAAAGAAAAGAAAAAGAAAGAAAGATAAAGAGGGCACATTTCATAGATGATACTGAAAAATACAATAAAGCACATGCACAGATATACAAAATGCATTTAAGTTGTGAACAATTTTACAACATAACCTGAAAATGTTCAATTATATCTTTAATCTTTTTCAACCAAAATGAAACTGTGTTTCACATAACAGCCAGATTCAAAACACTAGTTTTAGTTGTCAAGTTTTAAGACAGATTTTCAAAATGACTAGATTAGAACCCTGGGATTAAAGGGATCAAATACAGTAAAATGAAAATAAGCACAATACCTTTATACATATTGTGCTCATTTTTATAATTAGGGATGGACCAGGAAGAAACTGTAACAAAAGCAATTCCAGTGGTACCCAACTCAGAACATCCTATTGAATAGTATATCCAAGATATGTCTACAGTAAAGTTGACATTTTTTTTGCAATATTTCAAAATGTCCAGTTGGTGTTACTGCACCATCACCAATAAAAACTAGGTGGAACTGCCAGTGTAAGAAGCCAAGAAGAAGAAGAGAAAAAAAGTCACCTGTGCAGGAAAATGCACAATGTATTCTTTGGTACCATAAGACCAAATCACTGATAATAATTTTCCAGCATTAATTTCAGAAGAGTACAGGTGGCCACCACCTGATTATAAAAGCATAACAGCTTGGTATGCAAAGTTTAAGGAGGTAGGAAGTGTTGATGACCAAAATTGAATCAGACAACCGGGTGTTACTGAAGAAACTGTTGATGCAGTGCAGACAGCTTTCATATGCAGACCCTGGAAATCCACCTGGCGAACTTTGTCTGCTCAGAATTTTCTGCACTACACTGAAGAAAATTTTACACAAAAGACTTCATTTGTATGCATACAAAGGGCAGATTGTTCAAGCCTTGCACGTGGAAGCCCACCCACATCGTGCTCTTTTGCAACTGAGATTTCAAAGTTTATCGAAGACAACTACCAGCAGTTTGTGTGGTTTTCAGATTAGGCTACTTTTCACACCTCTGGTAAAGTAAACAGACACAGTGTGGGTATATGGGGATTGGAAAACCTCCATGTTGTCTTTGAAGAACAACAGAACAGCCCAAAAGTGAATGTTTGGTGCAGTCTTATGCACAACAGAGTCATCAGACTTTTCTTACTTTGTGAATGCACAATAACAGCAAATGTGTACCTGGACATGGAGATTTTTGTTGCACTTCAGTTGGATGAAGGTCAACCATGGGTAATTTTCCAGCAGGATGGTGCCCCACCACATGAGGATTAATTATATGAAAATTCCTCAATACATTTTCCAAAACATGGATTCCAACAAAATCGCTACCACAGCCATTCAGATAACACCCCTTAACTTTTTCCCTGTGGGATAATGTCAAAGATAAAGTCTATTCAACACCAGTGCCTGATATCAAAACTCTGTGGAGGAGGACAACAGATGCTATTGCCACAGTCACCAAACAGATGTTATGCAAAACATTGTGAGAAATTATATACAGACAAGATGTGCTCCAGGTCACAAACGTCACTCATGTGGAAGTGTATTAACAATGTAGGAAAAAAAAAATTAGTTTACATGGATCATACCATAAACCACTTGGTTTCTACCATTAGTTTTTTAAATAAAAATTTTCCTAATGAAGGAACCACCTGTCCACCCTGTATTGCTGATAGTTAATGCTGACAATGAGGTGGAAGAATTCCCTTACATTACCTCAAAAATAGGTTCCAACATACACTGATTAAGGTTATGATAGAGTTGTTTCCAATGTAAAAAGTTACTCCCATGGAAGCATTGATCAGAATAGTTTACTGCTTATCGTGTGTTTGTCATTGTTAGCCATCAAAAACACCTTTGGTGTTCCCAGCTACAAAAACACAAAACATATGCAGCCTGATTAATTAATTGAAATTCTCTTAGGAATTGGGAAAGCATCAAAATCGACCTTTTCCCCAACACCTGTGACAGTGTCACCTACCACATCAAATTGAGAATATATTGGAAATATATTCTCAAATTTGGAAACATCTAAATCAATATGTGATTACCAACTCACAACATTTTTATTCATTCTACAGCTGATGAAGGCCATACATATATACATGCTACTAAGCTGTTTTCTGAGATTCAGTGGTTTCTTGAATCAAGGTCATCCACCAAATAAAAGTTTAAAACTAATGGTGCCAGATTTTGCTTACTATAGTGTATCAAATGTCTCCATTTACAGTGATCTTGGCACACAACTTGAGCTTCACTGACATCCAACACACATTCATTATCATTTTCTCAAGCAGACATTCCTGAAGCTGGTCCTCCTATGATTTCTTTAGCCTTCCTCTTTCTTTCTTTCCTGACACATAGACTGAATAAATTTTCTTAGTTAACATCTCACCACTCATTCTTTCTTCATGGCCATACCACCTCAGAACATTGTCTCCACCTCACAACATTTTGCTTCACATTACACATCTGCAATAAATCTTTGTTCCTTACACAATTAAAAAGGTGTCTTGCTAAAAACTCCCCATAAGTAACACATCTATCCAGCACACAAAGGACTGCTATGTCTCTTCTGCAATACCCAGGTTTCACTGCCATACACCATAGTAGGAACAATTACACTTTCATACACAGCCATTTGGGACTAGCATTCCAATGAAAACCTCCTAAAGTAGATGTGACTTTCAATGAAAATTCACTTACCTGCTAATTTCACCATCTAATTTTCAAGTATGCTTCCTAAATATACAAATTAATTCACCTGATCTATCTCTCTATCTCTGTAACATTCAAACTGATCATGCATTCAGTAGTAGCAATTCCTAATTTTCAAGTATGCTTCCTAAATATACAAATTCATTCACTTGGTCAATCTCTCCATCGCTGTGCCATTCAAACTGATCTTGCATTCAGTCATAACAATTCCTAATTTTCAAGTATGCTTCCTAAATATACAAATTCATAAGCGAAAAACACAGTCACGTACGGTAAAAGGTTTGTTACCGTACGTGACTCTGTGTGTTTCGCTCGTTCTATATGTTTATGTGTTATTGTCGCGTGAAGCCTGAGTTTTAAACCAAAAAAAAAAAACAAATTCTTTCACCTAGTCTATCTCTCTATCTCTGTACCATTCAAACTGATCTTGCATTCAGTAGTAACAATTCCTTGCTCAAAAATCATAACTTTGGGTTTTTCCATACTTACACTCAGTTTGAATTTCCTATAAGCTGCATACATATAGGACAACCAGAGTTGTATACAAATAAAATGTATCTGTGTACACAAATATTGAAACAGAAAACATGATGCAAACCCACAAATCATAACAATAGAATAAGATAATTTCAAGAAAAATTAATAAAACAATAAATAATCATTAGAACATTACAGATTCCAGTGAGGGCAAAATATGTACATTACAACTGAATGTACAGCAATTTATGTGAAATGAATCTTTAGGGCAAAATATTAAAATATTGGTATATGAATCTCATACACAAGAGACTAAGTAAAGGAAGTTTTTATATCTAGAAAAACACAGTTCCATTAATGAACCTTCAAAAATTATAAATAGCATTTTCAACAACTCAATTCAAAAATGGTAGACTTACACAATACATAAGGAAAAGATTATAATTTAACAACTGGCAACTGCAAAAGGAACCTGGCCATAACATTTAAATTCTTTCTGTGTAAACAAAACTTTTGATACGGTTCCTATACATTGAGAACAGGCCTTGATGATATCTAGGGGCCAAAAACATCTGTAAAAACAAAAGAATTCAGAAGATGTGAAAAATAATTGAAAGTTCTTCAAGTTAAAATATAATTAAATATATTAATCTGAGTAAAGCCTTGAGTAAGTGTTTAATTGCTGTAAATAACAGTTTTTTTTATTCTACAAGCAAAAACTATCTCCAAAATCTGCAAATAATTTGGAAACTATCCGAGTAAGGCGTACACATGTATGTCTACATTCTGCTACTCTGGGGACAACATACTCTGTCACTCACTTTTACTCTACAACGACAGGACTGTGTGTCAGCACCATACAGCAGTCTGTTCACAACAGAATTGCCTAATCATAAACCAGTACTGCCTATTTTGGTACAGGGCATGCAAGCGGCCAAAAAAATATTGAACAGCCATGATGACATTACTCCTGAACCAACTGCAAACCATTTCAATAAAATGCCATTCACTCATACACATGCTCCGCTGCCAGCATAAATAGCTTAATGAAAGCAGTAGAAACTACCAAAAGGTTCTGCATGTTGATTCCTACTTTAATATGAAAATAATGAGTATAGAAGTTCATTCTAATACATATATTATGCATTAGAGAAAACGGCAATGAACTTCTCCAATCCCTGAGAGAAGTTATGATGGCTGAGGAAGCATGTGATACTTGAGCTAGTGGAATATGCTTTTCATTCAGATTCCTGTACTTCAGTTGATGCTCAAACAGAAATTAGATGTGAGATTGATTCTCACTGCACAGCAACATGATTTTCAAGTTTTATAAAGAGATGCCTACACAGTAAACACAGACAAATGCAGCACTTCTATGCTGAAAAAATAATCAGTTAATGAAGCAATACTGCTACACTGTACAGCTTATATATTCTAAGAAAATGATGCAATGAAACTGTATAGTTAAATTAATACCTACATTCATTCATTCATTCATTCATTCCTACCTTTGAAAAGCATTAGTGCACCAATACGATATGATGAGTTGTTCTTCAGTTCATCTACGAAATTTGTGGAATGTCCTAAAAGAAGGTGCGATTGTGAATTTTTCTGCGACGGTGATTGTCCATGCTTTAGACTCACTTTATGCAGTTTAATCCCATTAAGGATAAGCTGGATCTAAGATCAGAAAAAAAAATGCAAATAAGTAAAAATCTAATGATATTGTGGCATAAACAAATAATTCAACACAACTGGAAGGAGATGAAACACTTCAGAACATTATTTAAAAAAATGCAGTCACCTCTTGTAATGCACTGCCCCCCCCTTATTTCTCTGGCACAATCTACAAATGGAAAAGCTCTACACATAGCACAAAACTAACAACTTCACACTTCTCACTATTGGAATGAAAGATTCTATTGGATCAGTCATTTTTAGCTTTCAGATTCCAACAAATTCCTCTCAGGTTTACGCAAGGGAATGCACACACACAAGGACACATGTAGCATACTTTTACTTATTCAAGCACATTTTTAGTATGAAAATTTGTACATACACATGAGCATGACTCTTACCTAGGTATGAAAGCCTCCAACTCTAAGTAATTCCTTGTATGAATACCTTTCATTTTGTTTCATAGATGGATATTTTTTATTTTATTGTTGACATATGATGCAAGCTAATATTTTGTTTCACTAATTTTTTGGGGGAAATGATAAAAAGGCCAATTTAGACCCTTTTAAGGAAACAATGAAAGTCTGAAAGTCACCTAATTTTACACAAGAGCCTAACAAATGCCTAAACAATGTGGCATGAAGTGATATGCAAACCAAACACTATCAAGAAGCACAGTCTAACATGCCTGTTGCAAATTGTTTCTTGTGATGACTACAGTCAGTAGTGTGCTATCTCCTGCTAAGTATGTCCAATGAATGATAAATCCAGGGACCTGGTGGGCCACATAAAAATGTCGACAATCCACAGACATTCTTGAGAAACATTAGTGGTAGGTGACCTGGCATTATTTTGTTAAAACAGGACCTACAATGAAAGGGAGTCTAATGGGTTCTGAGGCAGCATTAACATGACATCGCACAACCAAAATCTCTAGAACACATGCCAGAGACAATCAGTTTATTGCATGTAAGACCATAAGGTCTCCAGTTTGGGCAATGTGTCATTTAACAGAAAAAGCTGGATCTTTCTAAATTCTTAACTCACTTGATTACGTAAAAAAAAAAAAAAAAAAAATTCCAAGATGCCTTGGCACTGATTTTGTTTTGGATAAATCAGTATTCTACTGTAATAAGGCATATATATACACTATCTACCAACAAGTAATTGGACACCCCTGCAATCGACGATATCTGCGGTCCCGATACACGTCACGGCCGCCGCCGTTAAATACCGTGTGGGAAACAACTACGCAACCAGTCGCATGCAAGATGCCAAGCAGTTCGGAGCTCTCCGATTTCGAGAAAGGTGTAATCGTCGGGTATCACAGAAATGGCCGATCCATACATGACATATCCAGCGAGTTGAAGTACCCAAAATCGACAGTGACCTACGTGATTGGCAAGTGGAAGATGAGAGGTGACTGTCGGAATGTGCCCCGACCCGGCAGACCCACAAAACTGGGAGTTAGAGACCGACGAGTGCTGGCCAGATTAATTCGGAAGAACCGCACCAAATCGATGGGCTACATCCACGAGGAGTTTCAACAGGCCTTCCGGGAGTGTTCTTTCGATGAATACCATCCGTAAGGAAGCCCATTTGCTCGGTTATCATGGACGTGCTGCCGCTCACAAGCCTTTGATCACCAAGTCCAATACAATAGTACTGCTCGGCTAACATGGTGCAAAGAACGTTGACAGTGGACTGTTGAACAGAGGAAACAGGTTCTCTGGAGCGACGAATCAAGGTTCACCCTCTACCATTCCGATAGCAGGGTCTGAGTTTGGCGTCTGCCTGGAGAACGCCTCCTGCTGGAATGTATTGTGCCAACTGTGAAGTTCGGTGGCGGTGGAATTATGCTATGGGGGCGTTTCTCCTGGTATGGCACAGGACACTAGGTCGCAATTCCTGGTAGACTCAACGCCGAGACCTACTGCACCATTTTGGATGACCATGCGCTTTCTACGTTGTGGCAGTTTTATGGGGTGGACCCATGTTACTTTCAGGATGACATGCTGCGAGGTCCACCATGGCTTGGTATGGTGACAATGGGGTTAATCGAATGGACTGGCCTGGGCAGAGCACGTACCTTAACCCTATCGAGCACCTCTGGGATGAGTTGGAGCGTCGACTTAAGGGGTGCCCCCACCATCCGAAATCGGTGAAGGAACTGACCTGTCTTCTCCAAGCCGAGTGGAAGAAAATACCGCTAGCCGTCGTGCAACGCCTTGTTGAGAGTATGCCCCATAGGGAGGTAGCTGTAATCGCCGCTCGTGGAGGCTCCACCAACTATTGAAGGTGAATAAACTTCGTTTTCCTTTGCTATCACAGGTGTCCAATTACTTGTTGGTAGATAGTGTATATATTGTAGGAAAATTCTACATTATGAAAACAATTGCATTTTAGTGGACAAAAGTTAAGTTACAAACATAAAAGTTGACATAGCAATATAATGACTTGATGGACTTAAATGAAATTCAGATGAAAGATGTAGACCATGAAAAAGGACTATCATATTAAAAGCATCACATGCTCAGCAATGGAGGATCAGGAATAATACACTGATGAATTGAAATAGTTCTTCGCTTTTGATAGAACAAATGTTGTTTGGGTGATCAATACAGAGTATGATCAACCCTAACTACCAAGTACATTGCACAAGATCATGCATGCTGCTGGATCAGGTTAGATGGCAATAATAACAGGGGTGCAGCACAGAAACACATTATTTTACGTAGGAATTTAGGGCATTCTGCTAAAAATTTTATGGATATTTTAGGGATTTTTTTCTTCTCAAATCATACTAATTTAACAGAACAATGAACACATGACTAAATAAAGATATATACTAACACTTTCAAATTTATGCAGCTTAAAAGTCATGGCATATATGTCACATAAGAGTACATAAATACATATGACAACACTTAAAACTCACAGAATTTAAAAGAGTTTGCATATATGTCTACTTAGTGGTTCTATTACTCTTAGTTTACTAATTATGTTTTTAATGCTTATTACCATCTTGCACATATTTTTTTCCTAATAAACCTTAATATTAACAATTATATAGGTTGCCAGCTCATTCAGTTCTCTTAGAGAAGCAGGGCCACATAAATATTGGCATTGTGGGAGCAAAAACATTTCAATATGGTACAACACCAACATTAAAATGTATCAATGTGATGTTACGCATCACCTGACCTTACATCCCTGCACACATATAAGTTTCAAAACTCACCTGGGTGTATGTGATTAGGAAGTAATGGAAG
The DNA here is from genome assembly GCA_039090855.1 of Macrothele yani. Lineage (NCBI taxonomy): Eukaryota > Metazoa > Arthropoda > Arachnida > Araneae > Macrothelidae > Macrothele > Macrothele yani. Next base: position 38,260,793 of record CM077028.1, read on the forward strand.
TAATTCACCATAATTGAACTGTGCACACTTCAACAACGTAAAACAATAAAAAAAAAAAAAAAAAAACAACGGAAGAATTTTGCATAATGGAAAAATTGAACACAAGCAAAAAGCATTCTTCATAGCAAAAGCTATGCTAAGGAAAAAGAACTTTTCAAATATGTCTGCCAGAATCAGAGATAGCAAGAAAAACGTTTTGACTTTTACAACCCCTAGCGTTGTACATTATTTGAAGAGGATCTTCTTATTGTAGCAAAAATCCCATTTACTCTCCAACTTTATTATACCGAATGTCATACAATAAAAAAAAGAAGTTTCTCAATAGGGATTTTAGAGGCAGAGATAGGTTCGCTGCAAACGGAAGTACACAAACACCACCTAGCGGCAGAATTGTGAACCACAAACCTCCTCAAAGATAGTGTTCCATAAGGTAAATGGTATCTGATGTTAAAATATTTTTTAAATCGGATATTTAGAAGTACAGATATTGACAAAAATAAATATTTGCGCCCCCTAGCGGCGAAATTGCGCGATATTTTCGTAAGAAAATACATATAAGGAGTTTTCAGTTAGTAGTATCTGATCGCAAGAGAATATTTGATGAGGTTTTAGTTGTGCAGATATTGCTGTAAACGGAAACATGAAGTTACGCCCTCTGGTGGCACACTTGTGCATTAAGGAATATTTAAAATTATACGAGAAACATTTTGCACCGCAAATGCTCTCAAACAAAGAAAGAATTTTTCAAATTGGACTCCTAGAAACAGAGATATGGTCAAATATAAGATATACGTGCACGCCCCCTGCTGGAAAAATTATGCACTATTTTAAGCAGGAGGGTTTTCAAAAAGTTTTCTGAGGTGAGCGGTATCGGTTCATGGAAGAATTTTTTCAATCAAGTTTCCAGCTCAGATTTTGTTGCAAATACATCAGAAGCAAAAATAAACTCATATGCCCAGTGGTGGCCAAACCATTATTTACCAAAAATGAGAATTATGTGCAAAACATTTTCCATCAAAGGCTGTATCCAATGCAAGAAGAAAAGAAGAATTTTTCAAATCGGACTTTTAGAAGCGGAGATATTGGAAAAATCGCGATTTACCTTTACACCCCCTAGCGGAAAATTTATGCATTATTTGAAAAAGGGACTAACTAAAATAGTCTTCGATATAAATGTCACCGAAAGGGAAAATAATTTTTTCAATTGGATATTTAAAAGCAAATATATGAAAGAAAATGCATTTTAAATTCAATACGATCTCCATTTGCGTCCTCTAGCAGCGAAGTTGTGCTTCGGGGAAAAAAAATCATTCTCACATTTTAAGCTTTCCGATACAAAAATAATTTTATAAATCGAACCAATAATTGCAGAGATATGGTCACTCCAGCTGGACAGATAAAGTGATAACATAAGCATGATGCAAAAGATGCTATTAATGCAGCTTCAGTCCTCCTAACAGACAAGAACTCCCCCACCCACACCACATTTTCCAGGGGGTGGGGAGGGAAATTTGTCAGACATAAGTCATGTCAGTAGAAAAATTCTCAACTAGAAAACATCACGCTGTGACAAAAAGCAAAGAATGGATAAAATTTCAGGACTTGAAACAGAATTTTAAGACATATCTAGGACTTTTCCAGGATTTCCAGTATCTCCAGGATCAGTACGAACCATGTGAAAATTACTGTACATAACAAAATGTGTCACAAAGAAACCACTTTTCACATATAAAACCAAAAAAATTAATGCTGGAAAATTTTTAGGATCTTTTACGTTTTCTTAGGGATATTTTATGAATTTTAGGACGCAAGTAAATGCTTAGGGATTTTAGGAATTTTATGGCAACTACGCCCCCCTGTAGATCACAGATCTAGGAGACTTCTGTGAGGAGGCGCTGCAACAACACATTTTCCTGGAGCATCCCAGACATCCTCAATAGGATTAAGATTGGGAGACATGCCTAGCCACTCCATCTAGTTGATGCCCTCATTGTAAAGGCAATCATCAATTACACAAGCCCTATAGGTTTTCAAGCATTATCATCCATAAAAATTTATTGAGGCCTACACCATGTCTGAGAAGCCTTACAGGGAACTCCAAAATGTTCTCTATGTATCTTTGAATATGCATGGTGCTGCCCTCAAACAAAAGAAGTGGGGAATGGCCACCCAGCACTATGGCTCCTCACACCAGAAGACCTCTTCCTATTATACATAGTGATATCATTTCCGGATGTTGTAAGGATGATTGTGTATTTTGTGTTCTCTCTAGATGAGCAAAGGTCAGGATCTGCAGTTAGACTACAATGAAATTCACCTGCAAAGAGGGCATGTGCCCTCAATTGTTTGGTCCAGGCGTGATGCTGTCTGCACCAAGTACTTCAAAGCTCTTCTTCAAGAGGGGTGAGGAAGATGCAAACCATTGATCTTCCATACACATCCCTTTCACATCTAGACTTGGTTCTCCTGGACATCATCATACTTGCAACACAGGAGAGCTTGACAGTGAATTGTCTAACTGACGTGTCCCTATCATTTCTCACTGTTATAGACTTTGGTCCTTCTGGGATGTTGTAACCCTTGAGTGGCCCGAAAATGGTGATTGACATGCACCTGATACCCTCGCCAAAGCCTGGAGATGACCATTCAGGAGACTGCCTACCTGAGTTTTGGTCTGTCCTTCCAACATCCTACTGATGATTATTAATTTCTCCAAATTCACCAACAGACTTCTGGTGTTGATCTGCATTTTTTGAATTCATTTGATTCTCCAATTAATCTAGTGAATGCTTGTGGTTCAGCGTTCGATAAATATTATAGCAAAAAACTACACTATTAAACATTTCTGTTCAACATGTGATTACTATACTTGGAAATTGTGACGAGCCTCGATATTGATTTAAGACTACTGTATACATGCACGTATCAGAATAATCACCTCCCTAATTAATGGGAATAACCACCCTTCACCTGGATGACAGTGGCGAGACGGCGTGGCATGATGCAATGAGACCCTGAAAGGTTGCCCAAGGCACACGTGCCCATTTAGACTGCAGCAGAGCACAGAGGTCCCGGAGATGACGTGGTTGTGGGTCAGCATGTTGAACTTGTCGATCCAAATAGTTCCACAAGTGCTCAATGGGATTGAGGTAGAAAGATTTTGCCAGCCAACGGAGACGTCGCTGCCATGTTCCTGGAACCAGTCATGCACCCCCTTGGTGACATGGCAGGGTGCATTGTCCTGTTGGTAGACACCATCATTGCCAGGGTAAATGCCCAACATGAAGGGATGCATGTGGTCCACGAGGATGGACAGGTAGCCATTGGCATTGAGGGACCCATCCGGTGGTGCCAGCGGTCCCAGGTCATACCAGGAAAACATCCCCCAGACATGCGTACTGCCACCGCCGGCCTGTACGTGACCGACAAGCTGTCCGGGTGTTGGTTCTCATGTGTCTGACACTGTATTTGCCACCGCCCTACACTTCTGTGGAGTAGAAACCTCGATTCGTCGGAGAAGGTAACCTTTTCCTACTCTTCCACTGTCCAATGGCGGTAGTCCCATGCGAACTGCAGCTGTCATTCCCGACGGATCTGGGTTACTATGGGTGCTTTGACACAGCGCCAACCCATGCATAACAGGGTTCATTTGACTGTTATTGGGGACATGCAGCTATGTGCCCCAGCATTCATTTGCATGGTCAATTGTTGCACTGTTGCACGTCAATTGAACCTTTGCGAGTTGATGGAGGTGACATTCACCTCTGGGGTTGATGGCCTTTGGGTCTCCACAGTTATGACGCCGGGAGGTACTCGGTGTACCAGTGGTCCATTCTTGGTACACCCTTACCACAGCACCTCACGAACACCCCACAAAGTCTGCTGTTTCTGAGATGCTTCCACACTTGGCACGGTAGCCTATGGTCATTACTTTTTGCACATCTGTCAAATCACTACACTACTTCTGTCCATTGTGCTCACTGCTCACGTTACGCACTACAGCTGACCTTGTCACATGCACTCTTTGATGTGCCTGGGTGGATACACTGCGATTCCAGGGATAGTCATGTTATTCTGATATGACTATGTATACTTACATATAAGGCGATCTCGTGTATAAGCCTACCCCCTATTTCAAGAGCTAAAAATTTGTGAAAAATCTTGATCTGTATATAAGCCAACATTAAATTTCAAGAGTTTGGAAAATATATTTATTGAAATGAATTATAGAAATTTCTGAGATTATCTTCTGTAAGAACCTTCAAAGTACGATTCACTATCAGAGTTTCCAAATAACTTCAGTAATATCCATTGCATTACTTATGTGGCATCTTTTTAGACTTTATACCCATTTCGGGTGAAATTGCATCCCACAGTTCTTCTGCTCCAGAAGTAACAAGGACAAGTTGGCTTTCTTTCAAGTTTTACCACCTTTCATAAAGCACTGCATCTTTGCTGTTTGATAGCATGAATGGCTTTCGCCAGATTGGAGTGGAAGATGCGCACACCTATGCTTGCCGTGAAAACTCCAGAAAGATGACTGATTGGCTGTGGTCCACCACAACAGCTAAGCGATTTACACAGTGCATGGCTCACTGCATATCCAGTTTGAAAGTAAGTGTTACGCAATTGCATACGGGAAGCAATGAGATATTCTATTCCATGTTTAAAAGCAAGAAATTTCATGGTCTCAATTTGAAAAGGGATTAGGTTTTAAGCTTATCATATTAGCAGCATTTATTCCAGTAGGAATCCCACTCTGGGTGGTAAAATATTTCAAAATTTTTATTAATATTTTTTATTTTTTGGAAGTACTTTTGAAGAACACGCGGAAAGCCACAGTCAAAAACAGATTTGTTTACACTTTTGACATACAGAAAGCTGTGATCTAAAATGTAAACAAATACGTTGATAAATTCCACATGAGAATTCATTCAAGTCCAGTCCCATTTTTTTACTGACCTGAGTATAAGCCAACCCTCCAACTTTGAAAGCAAGATTTCTTCCGAAATCTTTTGCTTATATGAGAGTATGCAAGATACTTTGAAACACATAATGGTTAAAAAATAAATTAACTTAAAAGTGACATTACATATTCAATTTAAAATTATTCCAAATTACCATTTTCTTGTAGTATTGTAATAAAATCTTATTGTATGCTATCTAAGTCAATGCAAAAAAAAAAAAAACGTATTGCGATCAAGTCTTATTGTATGCTGCTGAATGTTTAATGTAATATGCACATGGGTTCAAATGTCTTCATTTCTGTTGGTATAATTTATTTTGGTTTTTATACAGATGATGCTTGAGTAATCCTTGTATAGTTGCAAAAATTGCCTACGAGTTTCAATTCAATCAAAAGATTCCAAATGGTTGAAATCTTTTAATCCCTGTATAGTTGCAACAGTTGTTTAAAAGTTTTAATTTGATCACAAAATTTCCCCCATTTGAAACCCTGTAATTAAAATTGAAACTTTTAAACAAATTTTGCAACTATGGAGGGATTATTCAAGCATCAGCAATATACAAAATGAATGAAATTCTACCAATACAAGTGAAGACATTTGATCAAATGTCTGTATTACTTTAAACCTCCAGCACTGGCTAAGACAGCATACAATACGACTTGATCACAATACTACACCGAGATGGTAAGTTGAAATAATTTAAATTGAATACGTAATGTTCACTTTTAATTTCATTTTTTTTTTAAAACATAATCTTTTCTGAAGTACTCTAAAATAAATATTGAGGTTCATCACTATTTCCAAGGGTAGTAATCACATGTCGGACACAGAAATGTTTAATAGTGTAATTTTTCAACATAATATTTATTGCTCATCTACATGCTCTCCAATGCCTCCTGTAAGCTGATGTGCTTGGAGCACATGAGGTATGACATAAAAAGCCCTGTGTCTTCCCCTTGTTTTACAGGGTATATGTATGTTATGTGAGTGGTACTTTAAAACATATTCCTGTGTGAGCACTGCTCATGTGGCATTCTTTTTCACGTATGTTCCTTTTCATAGGCTGATGTATCTCTCTATCTAATTCATTAAATTGTGGCCAGTCGTTATGTCAACATATCAACTTTTATGTTGGTAATTTACTTTTTGTCCACCAGTGTATGACTCATACATAATTTTTACAGTTCATATTTTATATATACATATATAGGGATGTAAGGTCAAGTGATGCGTAACATCACAGCCTCTCCTTGACAAATGTCAACCCCGCCTTCTCGTGGTACATCCTGTTCCCACTAAAGGGGCTCTGACGACCACCAATAGCGATATAACTATACCATCGGGATTAGAGGAAATGCTATCCCACACTCACCAACCCGCTCGGCCAGCGTGGTGAGTTATGGCCAAACCCCTCCAAAATGACTTCACAACTTAAATCTTGGCCCTCAGTCTCCGGCAGCTGGAATGTACCTGGCCAAGGCAGCGGCAAGTGCGACATGAAGGCAGAGGGTGACGGAGGAGACTGGCACAAGACAGACCGTTGTGGAGGAAACTTGGGGAGACCTTCGTCCAGCAGTGGATTGATAATGAATGATGATGATGATGATGATAACTAGAAATGGATGTTTGTGCCACTTTTGGAGAATGCTTGAACACACAAAAAGGTAGAAAATATACGGATATCATGATATCTTCTGTCTGGTGTAAACACGATTTTGGTTATCTGACCACTGAAAGTGGAGTAAAGAGACAGAGACAATGTGAATTAGAAAGTCTTCATTTCATTCTGACACAAAAATAAAATAAAAGTGTTTCTCAAATTGGAGATATACTCATAAACAGGCAAACATAAAAACACAAATATAGAAACAAATAAGAATTTACAAATCTCGGCAGTTCTACATTTTATTCAATAGAATTTTTTTTTTCAGTCTGAGTTCAAGAAGCAGAGATATTATTTCTACCAACAGATAGGAAACAGAGAAAGAAATAGCATGAGTATGTGTCTTTATATTTTTGTGAAAAAATGTGATAGGAAAGAAATATATATATAAAATTCCAGAGATCAAATTTCAAGTTACTTATGCAATGCAACACACTTTCATAAGCCTAATTTAAATGCATTCAAATTACTGTGGTTGTAAAGACACCTAGGTATCCAATATAAATATCATGCATTTCAAATATCAAATTAGTTACCTGATTATCAGTCAACTTCTTTTCACTCACACTCACATAATTCATTGCTAAGTGGTGCCATGAACCGGGGGTCAATAAACCTTTCCATGTTGCTTCACACATGCATTTAATTTCACCTTTTTGGTAACTGTTCATTCTGAAATAACATTAAAGTTTTGGTCACAGGCAATAAAAACACACAGCATGTGCAGCAATTCAATAGGAAAGCAGTAATCACTTCATGGAACTACAATGATCATGCAATGTTGATACAAAACACTTTGGAAAGCACCATGACTAAGAATACTGTAAATACCAAAACATATTTACAGGGCTGAACCAGCAAGGTCAGTAAACATACATCATTTTACCAGAAGTACACTGGCGTGCAAAATTAAGGACGAGACGGTTTTTCGAATGTAACGTCATGCAGAAGTGCTCCACATCGACTCAAATCATACCATAAGATCCCTAAGATGTAAGAATATGGGACAAGTGTGCAAAACTGCCCAAACAAGAAATCCGAAGGATACAAAGGCACTTTATTGAAAAGGTAGCTTTGAGCACAACTGGACAGAAGATAGAAACGTCCATGTGACAGGTGGCTGCAAAGAAAAATCCAGTCTTTAGTACGGGATATGATCACCCCTGACTGCGCTGCAGGATTTACGTCTGTCCATGCTGAGGACGAGGTTGTCAAGAAGCTGTTGAGGCATCACTGCCCATTCTTCTTCTAGCACCAATCGCAGCTGCAGAATCGTTGCTGGCGGCTGGTGATGTGCTGCCAAGCGTCTCCCGAGAAGGTCCCACACGTGTTCGATTGGATTAAGGTCCTAGGACCTTGCGGGCCAATCCATGCATTGAATATCTTCACTCTCCAACAGCTCTGCGACGGCCACTATACGATGAGATGTAGCGTTGTCGTCCATGAAGAGGAACTCAGGACCCACAGCACCTCTAAACAGACGCACGTGAGGCAGGAGAACCTCAGTACAATAGCGGACACCAGTGATTGAACCTCCTTGGAAGATGTGGAGTTCAGTACGGCTACCAAGCATGATACCGCCCCAAACGAGAACTTTACCACTTCCAACAAACTGGTCCCTTTCAATGATGTTGGAGGTGTGATTGCGTGTTCCCTGCTCTCTCCAGATGTGTATACGTCCAGAATCGCTCGTCAGACCAAATCAGCTCTCATCCGTAAAGAGAACTAGACCCCATTGCTGATGTGTCCAGTTCTTGTGTTCCTGGCACCACAGAAACCACCGTTTCCGATGAGCAGGCGTTAATGGCACACACCGCACTGGTCGTCGTGCAAATAGACCACCTTTGTGCAGCCTCCTGGCCACGGTAAAACACGATAACGGACATCCAGTTGTCTGTTGCATGTGCCTAGAGATTTCTCTCGTTGTCTGCCGTCTGTCTCTTCTTGCCTGTAGGACAATATACCGGTCGTCCACCGCCGTGGTTGCTCGTGGACGACCACTGCTAAACTCTTGGACAGCTGTTCCTGTCATTTGAAATGCTCTCCAAGCTCGTGCAACGATGCTGTAAGCGATTCCGAACTCCTCGGCCACACTAGTCACACTTCGACCTTCTTCCAACTTCCCAATGACGCGACCTCGGGTAAAGTCATCTAGATGTCGTCTACTGGATTGCCTGTTGGCCATATCACATGGTGGCAGCAACTCGACATTGTTCAAACCTATGTACACCGTGCAATAGCTTTCACCGAATTGCTGAGCGTACACCGCCCGTGTGCTTATACCCTTCCGACGCCCCCCCCCCCACGTCATGCTGCATATATGCGCATGCCCTACCATACTGGACCCTAGTCTATCTCCTGAGTGGTCTTTTAGTCTGTTCTGCCTGCTCGTTCCGCTGTTATGCCAATTTCTCCTCTTCGTCCTTAATTTTTGCACACCAGCTCAGTTGATACATTCTGGCAAAAGGTTGGAAACGCTGTCAAAGCACGGTAATATTTTGGAGCCAAAGCACACACACCATATCCCCAAATTATCTTTTAAAAACATAGGATTTAAAAAACGTCTTTATTTACAATTAAAAAATATGGTAGATAAAAGCTCTGGCGAGCACTTTCGCGACCACTATGGCCGCCTCTTCAGGCCGATGAGTGAAACCAGAATTAGAACAGCACAAGGTTAAATAGTGACAGATAGGAGCACAAGTAATACACATTATGTAAATGAAACACATTAGTCATTGCCATTCACTACAAATTATAACGAGTCTTTGTAATTACTTAGTTTCTTCCTTCCGTGAATACTGTAAAACCAGGTTTCTCCAGGCGGTGGGAATGTATACAGGCACGTCCTCATTACAGCATTTTGGTCCAAGTTTTATGATATATAGACTCTGAGTAAAGAGCATAGAGCGTTTATTAGAAGCTGTCGATAGTAAGTTTGCATTGTCCCAGTCAGGTCTCAAGTCTTTTTCAATAACATTTTTTGACAATGTCAAAGTGGTAGATTTCTTACGGAAGGAATATCTGTGTTCAGAATGAATACCCAGGCTTCGAAATATCGAGCCCACATAACAAAGATCCGCTGATTGTCCATTTTTGTCCATTAGAGGGATATTATACACTCCAAAGCAGGAAATAGGTGGAACTATATCTCTGTCACGTCTAATCACTGAAGAAAGGTTTTGGGTTTTTACACCGAATCTCATAGGTTTTTTTTACAGGTGTTTTTTAATAAAGTGACCACAGATTTCTGGTAGTCCATGCTCCCCACATATTTAATTGTGGGTACATTTCTAGGCAGGGTTGTAAAAGTTTTTCATTCATGCTGTTGAACAAAACACAACCCGTGGGATATCCATGAACATCAGCAATCTCCATCATTTTAAATCTTCGTTATTTTTAAATCCTACGTTTTTAAAATATAATTTGGGGATATGGTGTGTGTGCTTTGGCTCCAAAATATTACCGTGCTTTGACAGCGTCCAAACTTTTACCTACAATTATCACGAAATAACTTTGATTATTACGATGATACATTCTGTTTGGATGTTTATCAACTCACAAAGATGATTTAGCAGCAAATGTGAGCTATCTCCATACTCTTAGTATGGCATATGTCAAAAGGATGGCAATGGTAATTTACCTGATCAAAATAAAAATTGAAAAGCATCTGTGCAATAAACAAAACCTTAAAATAAAACTATCTTGCCAAATGCAATGGTCAAGACTTATGAGATGCAAAAAATATTTCAAGAGGCTGCCACTCTTCATCATTGCTCATATGCTGGTACAGTCCTGTACAGGTACAATGGTAGCAATTTTTTTTTTTTTTTTTTTTTTTTTTGTGATATTGTTCAAGTCAGCCTCCTTCAGATCTGGAACTGAGTAAATGGAATTTCAATAAATGATGAAATTTAGATGTTCCCATACAGCAGGGAAGTTATTCATTGGGAGCCCTCCTTCCAATCCAACTTCCAAGAAAGTATTTTACCACTGGTGAACATCAGGGCCGGATTAAGGCCTTAGTGGGCTCCTAGGCTGAGACATCTTAGTGGACTACCAACACTAAGACATCTGAGTGGGCCCCCAAAGAACTTATGACAGACAATCATTATTAAAGTCTGCTAAAACACGAAATTCTAGCAATATGCAGTACAGTGAACCCTACTATGCATGGGTCTCCGGAGTCAATGCTGCGTCAAGGTGCCCATGTTAACCCAGGTCCATCAGCAATGATGCCTGCAGTTTGCATGGGACTACCATCATTGGACAGTGGAAGAGTGAGAAAAGGTTGCCTTCTCCGACGAATCGAGGTTTCTACTCCACAAAAGTGAAGGGTGGTGGCAGATATGACGTCAGACACACGAGAACCAACACCCGGACACGCTTGTCAATCAAGAACAGGCCAGCGGTGGCCGTGTGCATGTCTGGGGGATGTTTTCTTGGTATGACCTGGGACCGCTGGAAGGATCCCTGAACGCCAATGGCTAACTGTCCATCTTCACTTTCTGCATGTATCCCTTTATGTTGGACGTTTACCCTGGTAGTGATGGCGTCGACCACCAGGACAATGCGCCACGCCATGTCACTAAGGAGGTGCACGACTGGTTCCAGGAACACAACAGCAATGTTTCCATTCTCCCTTGGCCGGCGAAATTGTCAGACTTCAATCCCATAGAGCAATTGTGGGACTATTTGGATCAACAGGTTCAATGTGCCGATCCACCAACACATCATCTCTGGGACCTCCATGCACTGCTGCAGTCCGAATGAGCACACATGCCTCAGGAAACCTTCCACGGCCTCACTGTGTCCATGCCACGCCATCTCACCGCCATCATCAGGGCGAAGGGTGGTTGTTCCCATTATTAGGTAGGTGGTTATATTATTCTGATATGACTGTATATGTAATAAAAACATGCTTTGAAACTGAACTAAATCATTTAACAAGACCAGAGTGGTCAAAATTATGTAATTCATGGCTTTTCATCAAATCTCATGAACATAATGCATGATACAATGATAAACACCAGTGTGAAATTATTTTTCATGAAATATCAATTGTGAAAAAACTAAGCTCACAATGATATAATTTCTTAATGTGATTGATGGAAACAACTTTTTCCAACACTTTTAAATAAATTTTCTTATAAATTAAAAGACAAATGAAAAACATATGAGGCTACATTATCTTACTAAAAAAAATAAAAAATAAAATAAAATATACAACTGTACCTCAAAATGATATCTCCAGATTGAGTGTTTGCCCACATTTCCAAAAGTACATCACCAGAACCAACTGACAACAAGTGATATGTTTCAGTTTCCCAAGCTTTGTGGTTTGTATCACTTTCTTGAGAAAGCTCTGTAAAGAAATTGAGCATCTTCAATAAATATAATCTAATAATTATTTTCAGCAAAATAAAATTTCTGTCCAAGTATTCAAGAAAATTTATTTATCAATAAATTAATTTAGGACAGCATTTTGCTTGTAGAATATGTCTTCACTTCAAATGCTTCAGTTATAGATTTTAACCAACCTCTAAAAATACCAATTTCATTTCATTGCCTGTTCAGGGTGTCTACCGATTTCCAATGAACCAAATTCACGACTTTTTCATGACCTCGACAATGTGGCACAATGACAACCATTTTCTTTGCACTTTGCTTATCTGGAGGAGTTTTTAACTATTATTTTGCACATTACTGTTTTCTGATTGTAGCTGTTTTAGCAGAAGATTTAGAAAAAATAAAGAAAAACACTATCATCAATGCATCAACATTACCAAACAAAAAGAAATTTCTGAGAATGGCTTTTACAACTCCTTCAAGTAAGCAAGTGAAAAAGAATGTTTCACACTTTTACACACTTCTAGTCAATGACTTTATTGAAATGATCAGTCTAAAGTAAAACCATCTTTGGAATTATTGTTTTTGTGGGCAGAGTATATGAAGAAGAGAGACAAGAAGATCCAGCATTAAAAATATGCACCCAATGAAACTCAATATAAAGAATAACTGTGTGCCAAAACATAATATAGAATTCTATTTTATTAAAATAAAGAAATAAAATTTCAGTTAATCATGTAAATGATATCAACCTGACAAACTAAAACCATTTTATTAATGCAATGATTTACAGAAATACTAAAAAAGTTATGGTGTTAAGTGCATCTTAATATTTCAGATCAGACAAGATACTACTTATGAAAATACTATTTTATGAGAACTCAATATATTTTACTCCAAATGTAACATTTTTTTTTGTTCTTTCCGGTAGTGAATAATCGTGATGCTATGCATACGGATAGCTAGCTAGTCATAAGTTTTATATAACGAGATCATATACAAATTTATCATGCTTGGAAAGACAATTATGACAACTATACACATTCACAGTGAGAAGGATAATCCCTAAATCAAGAAAAAAAAAAAACAGAAAAAATAACATAAAATGTACAACTTTCGTGAAATAAGACTTATTTTGACTGTTTCAAAAATATTGGGCAATTATACTTCAAATGTGTTTCACACAAGGGCTTAAGAAAATGTTTCATCGCCAAAAGAGAAATTCAGATAACTTTCAAGTTACATCGAACGGTAACCAAACTAAGTGAAACAAAGATAATGTTCAAAAGTGAAATGACATGATATATTTAAATTCAGCTGCATAATTACTATGCAATACACACCAGTGAGAAACTTTTACCCTTACTTCTTCTAAGCACAATTTTTAAATATTGTGTTACTTCACAGAAAATACTTACAATGTGATTTAATTTGGACAGTATCACTTTATTTATCACTTAAAAATTCAACTCTCATCTAGGATGGGGTATGGCTATTTTCAGAACTATTTATCATTACATCTATTAATACACAAATTCTTTTAACATGGTGATGCTGTAAAAACTTACACAAGTTTTTATTAAGGCAATATAAAAACTATGAATGTACAAAATTTATGGAGACTGAAATTTCACAGTGAAAGACTCAGTGTTTAAGTATCTCAGCTAAATTTGTTATCTCAGAATCTAGAACTTCAGCTTCTTCTTTTGCCTTTTTTATAAGCTTTCTTTTCTTATCTTTGAGTTCTTTTAGTTCTTGGACTGCTCTCCTTTTACGATTGGCCACTTCATCTTCGTCAGATTTCTTCTTTAAGGCTTCTACTCTTTTTGATGCAGCATTTTTGACAGCTAATATAATTGATTTTGTGATTTCCACATTCAGTTCTTCCTCACTATTAACTAACCACCTAACGATTGTATTGCATTGTAAACATTTCTTTTTGCAACAACTGCATCTTCTTCTAAGTTTTCAATTAAAAGTTCATTGTTAACAGAAAAGACTCTTTCAACTGCAGCATTGCCATGAAACATGCATAGCAGCTTCTGTAAGAATTTGATAAAGTCATGGTTCGCACTTTGTAGTAAATTCCTCAGGAAGTGATTAAGTCTGTCCTCCTTAGGATTGAACTGTTTCAGTTGTTTTTTTATAAGATTCACAAAATTGCAAATATTCCCTCTTCACAACACCAGCTTTTGATGAAGCCATATGTTTTTTTGACACAAATTCTTGCAATGCAATTGTCACTCGAGAATCTCTCAAAATGGAACTCTGCATAGCTTCCGGAGATAAACATGAGGCACCTTTTACAATCTTTAATTTCAAAGGACTCTTCTCTGCTATTTTTAGATACAGACTTTGTAAAATACCTATGCACTCATTTCTGAAAATAAGAATATCCTTTTCTCTGCAGTTCTTGATAGCAGCAGTGGCACCAAATCCAATATCTACATAGTGACTTGTTTTATGATTACACGGTTTGGTAACATCAATGGCAAGTAATTTGCTAGAATTTGTTGCCTCTTCCATTATACTTTTCTTGATGAATCGTGAGGCAATACTATACATTAAACTGTACAAATCTTTGTACAAAAAGGGCAAAAGAGAGTCATTTGACTGATACTTAGCTAAAAACCCCTCAAGTTCAATTGATAATGATATAAGAAACTCAAGTTTTGCACAAAGGAGGCTGTCTTGTAAATGTTGTTTAATTTTTTCAAAGTTTCTAGTTTCCGGTGGTCTTTTGTGTACTTCAGCAACATACTTCTTCAAATGTGGTATAAGTTCAATTGCTCTTTTCATGACTTCAATATTTCCAACCCATCTTATAAGAACACAATTTGAGAGAAAACTTAGAAAACCCAGTAATGTTTGAAACGATTGCCCTCCTTGACGGAAAATCCTTCATGAAGTACCAGATCGCCCTAAGAAACCCACGAACATTCCAACCACTTTTACTGTGAGCAGTTTTCAAAGCTCTATGCACTACATGAAGTGAACAAGTGTCACAATTGAACATCTCTGGTTGATAATCTTCATCATATAGAAATGCTTGCAAATCATGCAACATCTTCAAGTTTACATTTGGGCCATCCATTGAAATTTGAATTATGTTCTTAGGTGACAAATTCAAACTATTAAGACCCTCCAAGAAACTTGACTGTAAATCAGCAGATGTGGCAGAATTAAGAAACACAGATGTTAAATATCTTGTAGATACACACTGACTTTGTTGATCCCAGAAACGAACCACCAAATCCATTTGTCCCTTTTGGACAACTTTGTTCAAACTCTCATCATATGATGCACAAAGAAAATCAGTTTCCCTGACTTTGTTAGTTAGAAGATTCTGGAAATGAGGGCAGAGTCCATAAGTAATTATATATGACATCTTATCCTTGTGCAACTGCATTTTTTAGCAATCATGCTATCAGGAAACATAATATGGAATAATTCTGTTGTGTTTTCACAGCTTCTTGCTGAAGAATGAGACATCACTTTATTCATAACCCAAATAATTTCAGATTTCATTACCTCATCATTAACTAAAAAACGTTTCAATAAGCTGGTTTTAGAACTCTCTTCAACTGAAGATCTAGAGGTTGTAGTAGGAGCAAGTGATGATAATTCATTATTCAAATTATCTTGAGATGAAACTTCTGATTTTGATCACACTGCTTGTGCTAAAGCAAAAGGTAGCTTACTTTGTTGCCCTGAAGCTAATGCAGGAACATGTTTTGAGTGCCTTTTCCCTCTTTCATGTATTTTGACACATGAAATACCACTGGCACTAATATCAAAGTCACATTTGCACACAATACACCTTGCTTTATATTTATTGTTTTCTACTGGTCGAAGCCACAATTTCCAGTTACTTGAGTCATCACGACGAAGCTAGTTTTCATTGAAACTACACTTCCCAGGCATCTTGAAAACTTTTATGAATCAAACACTTCAGTTTTCAGTATCTGAAACAAAAAATATGGACATTAGTAACAAGTCTGTAAAAGAATATACACATAGAATACATCATTGGGAAAAATACAGTGTGGCATAAAAATGTGGTAAAACTATCAATAAATCAATATCTACTTACCGGAGTTTAACTTGTCTTCATTCAAATGCTGATACAAAAAAAAAAAAAAAAAAAAAAAAAATTAATGACCACCCACTCAATTTCATTACTTTTTCATTATTTTCATGACCACTTGCTCAATTTCATGACTTTTTCATGACTTTCATGACCAGTAGACACCCTGCTGTTATGCCAAAAAAAAAAAAAAAACCCTGAAATTCTGTAGATAGCAGAACATTCAAAGAACACAAAGATAAAATAATTAAATACAGCTACAATAAAATAATTTCAAGACACTGTTTCTTTCCCCTTTTATGAGTGTAAATCTACCTCAATCACCATAGTAGTATTGGAAAGCTATACAATATTTTCTATAACTGCACAGTTTTTGGTAACATCTACAACATGCTCTCTCCTTCAACAGCATTAAAAGTACTATAGTGACTACTACCACATTTTCCAAGAATAACACTGCACCAAGCATAATGCCACAATTTCATTTATTTCATGGTTTAACTTACCAAAAAGGAACTTTTATTTGATGACCATCCTGACCCTCCTCTGCCAACATGGTAGCATAACATACTGTATGACTTTTAGCGTAGAAAAATGACAGAATAAAAGAGGTGTTAGGAAAACTGTCTATTTATTTTTTAATACACTTCAAATCACTGGTGCAAGTCACATAAAATAACATTGGAGACGGAAGCCCCTAGGACGTGCAGAAAGTTATGCACTAAATGGCAGTCGTCATCACTGCTTCACACTGCTGCACTAATGTAACTTTTCCTCTTAATGGAAGAAAGACCTTCCATTTACAGGAGAGATTGGGGGAGGGGGAGAGACCATTAAGTCCTTTGCAGTGGAGTATTTGCTATGAATTCCACATGGTGGGAGGTGAATGCCATTTAGCCTGTAGTTGACAGCTATAATGGTTTATGTGTTTAAAAAGAGGGAGACACTACTCTAATTTCGTACGTGAGAAGGTTTTTACATGTGATAGTGGAAGCACCTACATTTTTGTGGTTTTCCCGGCTGTGCGATCATTGACTGTACTATGATACTATGAACAAGGCACAAAGAAATCCACATTTTACCTTCCCTAGCACAAGTAAAAAAAAAAAATAAATAAAATAAAATAAACAGCTCTAGAGCATACTTAATTAATCCTAAAGATTTTTCAAACAGTAAATCATAAACCATTTTCATGCAAAATGAAGGGCCAGACTGAATCCTAGACAATCTCCAAATTACATGTTCATAAATAATGATGCACGCTTCAAGACTTCATCAGTGAAATCACTAGCTTCCCATGCTAATAATCACTGAAGAGTCGGCACTCCAAACTCCTTATAGCTCAGTGTCTGCCACAAATGATTCACAAAGTGATCTGTTTTAATGTCGTGAATGATGGTTGAAATTTTTAATGTTACCAAAAACGGTAATAAGCAGCCTAGTTAAATGCCACATTTCAGAGCTGCACATTTGTAAAATAAAGAGTTTAATGGGTGTTATAATAGGAAAATATGATACAAAGTATGTAGTAGAAAACACTGAAACAAAATATTATTTGGAACACCTACCTAATACTGTGCTGCGCAGCCCTAGGCAGTCAAAACAGCCTCTATTCGATGTGGCATGGAATCAATGAGGTGCTGACATCGTTCTACAGGTATGTTCAGCCAAGCAGATGTGACAGGGTACATCAATTGCTGAATGTTCACTGGAGAAGGATCTCTCTCATGAATTGCTCTCTTAATTACAACCCATAGGTGTTCAATTGGACTAAGATCTGGGGATTGGGGTGACCATTTTAGCACTCTGAAGTCACAGTCGTAACCACTATACAAAGATCCAAGCCTTCTGGCATGGAACATTGCAGAAGTAGCCCTCTCCATTAGGAAGCACCATGCGCATGTACAGACGTGCCTGGTCCACAATGACATTAAGATACCTCATGGCATCTAAATGCTGTTATGGAGGTAATAAGGAACCCAATGTCCACCAAAAAAACAGGACCTCAAATCATTACACCCTCCACTTGGACTGAGGCAGCTCAGATCCATCGATTTGTGTTGCTGACATCATATTCTGACCTATTCATCGGCGTATATTAACTGAAAATGTGATTCATCAAACCAGGTGACCTTTTCCCAGTCCTCAAGGGTCCAGCTTTGGTGCTCCCATGCCCACTGCAGATGAATTTGTCAGTTTTAAGAAGAGGTGAGTGGGTGCACAAAATGGACGTCTGCTGTTACAGCCCATTAGTACCAACGTGCAGTGGGCTATGAAGTGGAAATTCTTCTCTTGATACCACTGCTGTGTTCTGTGGTTACTTGATGCAATGGTGCTGGTCTGTAACTTTGCACAATCCTCTCCAGCTGCTGTAGCTCTTGAGCATCGATCAGTTGCCTGTGTCCATGGTTGAGTCCTTGTTTATTTTTATTTCTTTATTTATTTTGTGCACCAGGGACATATACAGAATTTTCTTTCAGGGGGTGATGGGTGGGGAGAATGCAAAAATAAAAGTTATTCAAAAATAGAAGACAAAAAATTAAAGCATTTTTCTCTAATGTAAGTTAATGCATTTTAATTAAAATATTTTTTTCTAATGTAAGTTGCATTTTAACAAAAAAAAAAAAAGCCCCTTGGGCCACTTTCTAAATATGCCCCTATTGTACACTACTCATTGTACACCATTGGTACTGTTGTTCTTGCATTACCGAGAAGGTTTTCCATTTCTCAGATGCTTGCACGTGCTCACCAAGCACCCATCATCATGCCACTTCCACAAAGTCACTTAAATGACAAGTCTTTCCCATGTTGTTGCCATCTACGGTTGGTACATGTCCGAATCTGTTGCCGTCAGCTATTTATAAACAGATCTCAATGTCAGAAAAACTATTAGTATGTGACCACTGAGAAACATCTGCTACAATTGCACACATGTGAGCAGTTTTGTAGAAAGGCCTTACAAGGTAAACAATCCACATCAGGCAAATATATACTAACTAGCTGAAACGCATAAAAAGTGACAGATACAAAACCAGAAAGAAAGTAAATTAATTCAATAACTGCTTAGTAATTACATTTTGGGTAAATGTGCACTCTTCATGTTGTATAATATGCATCATCACACATTAGTGACAACTGAGAGATAAATATTTGTGATGTTATGGTTAGTTTTTTGTCTTTTCAGGCAGGTATTCAGTAACTGGAAATGGCTTCCCAGATGAAGTTATGTCAATATGCAATGTAACAGCCCTATGATGTAGATTAGCTAACACACTTCATATTATCAACAATGGTTATATATTTAGATTAAATCATATACTGTCAAATGGTTTATGTCTTGGTAATATCTGTACGTGTAGATTACTGTATGCTGATGACACAGTCCTGTTGGCAGAGAACAAAACTGAGTCTAAACTAGCCTGGTCTTGACCCACTTCCGTAAAATTTATTTATTTATGTGGGAGGGTAGGGAGAGTTCACAGTAGTTTTTTTTTCTCTTAACTCTTTTTATTCATTTAATTTTGTAAAGTCCACCCTGTCAATGTCAAATGAGCAAGGAACTGTAGGTACTGAATACAAGATCAGTCTAAATGCCAAAGAGATGGACAAGGTGAATGAATTTGTATTTAGGAAGCATGTTTGACAGAGGAAACATAATAGATGGTCATAAAAGTAGGTGTGTGTGAATTTAGCTTTGAAAGCCATAGCTGTCTTAGGAGGTTTTCACAGGAATGATTAGTTCTCAAAAAAAGTCCTGAATGGCTATGTGTGAAAGTGTGCTTGTACTCTGACCTAGGGCAGGAAAACCTGGGTACTGTAGAAGAGACATAAGAGTCATTGTGTGCTGGAACAATGCACTACTTATTGGGGGGAGGGGAGTTGGCAAGACATGTTCTGATTATGTGAGGAATGATGATGTGTTGCAGATGTGTAGTGCAAAGCAAAATGCTGTTAATAATGTGATGACAAATATTATTTCTCAGGTGGACTGGCCATGTTGAAAGAATGAGTGGTGAGATACTTACTAAGAGAATTTATTAAGCCCAAGTGGCAGGAAAAAATGGTAGAGGAAGGCCAAGAAAATTATGGAAAAAAGAGATTGTCTGCACACAAAAAAAAAAAAAAAAAAGATAATGAACATGAAGGATAAAAAGTCTCATGTGAGGTGTGTGATGGATGTCAGTGAAGCTCGAGTTGTGTGCCAAGATCACTGTAAATGGAGATGATTGACATGGCAACAGAAAGTAAAATCTAGCTCCATCAGTTTAATAAAAGTTTAATCTGGCTAACCTCTGAATCTCAGAGAACAGCTTAGTGATAGGTATGTATATAATATTAAGTCAATGTATCCATCATGAATTAATACACAGAAAATAAACAAAATACAAGAAAACATCGAATAGCCTTGTATCAAATCACTTTTAAATATTCAGTTCCGCAGATAGTGAGTGAGATGTAGTTCCAAAACAGCGGTATAAAAATACACGTTTACCTTATTTCAGTGCAATTATCTAACCCCACCCTCTCTTATGTGCAGCTACAAAAAGAAGTAAAAAGAAACATGTTGCTTAATTATTTATAAATGCATGTATTAATTCTTTAAAGATAAAGGTCGTTCATGAGCTGCAAAATATACCAAATATTTGTGATGCCTCTTTTTGTTCTGTTTCTAAGGAGTTGTAACTTAATTTCTTTGATCATGTGACATAACACTGGTCAGATGTCATGTTAAAATGCTTTGGATGAGATGTGAAAAAAAAGGGAGAGTGTAGCTATGGCAACAAAGCACAACATTTATGCACTGAATTACAATGGAAATTATATATGAGAATAACATAAAACTTCATACACAAATGAGGTCGACATTGTTTCATTTTAGCATCTTTAGACTGGAGCTAATTTCTGTTTTGCATGCTACTGTTTTCCCTTAGTATTTCTATTTGCTTAGATTATTTATTAGCAGCTAACTCAAAATCATAAGTGTCAACAAAATATCTCTGAATTAAAACAAACCTTAAAAGACAGCAGAAAATATTAAGAAACCCTGTGTTTATTTATACAGTACCATTTATCACAGTATTCTTTTTAATGGTGCTAGTTTCAGGAGATATACAGAAAGCTTAGTGAAGTAATGAAAAAGGCTGATTTTTTAAACATTTTTTTTTTTTGCTTGATATTTCATCGACACATGATATGGCATGTAATTTAATTTCTGACAGAGAATCTAATAAAGTGAAACAAAAGATGGGAAATTATGAGGAGAGGAACAGAAATGGAGAAAGGAAAATTAATCTCATTTTGAATGTTAAGTCATTAAATGGAAAAATGCAATATCAGTTTGCTTTCAACAAGTTTTAATAATAATAATAATGATAATAATAAAAAGACAACAGCAGTAACAAATTCAGGAATAAGATGACTTTTAGTACTTTTGAAGAATTGTTGAATTATTTTTTGGAATACTACATGCCACTGCGAGACTGCAACAAAAAAAAAAACTGCATGTTTTGCAGAAAACACTTCATAATTGTGGCAATTATTCTAAAAAAACAAAACAAAAAAAAAACGGGAGGCAATCAGCACATCTTTTCACAAAAACAAAAGTAGAATATCACAACACATTCTAGCTCCACACACAGACTTACCAACAAGGAGGATAGTCCACAGAAAGACAATTTGTACTTTTTTAGCTATTTTATACCCTACGTCCACCCATGAAAACAAAAAAATGTATGTGTGTGTGTATGCATACAGAGGCGGCAACTTTTGAAAAATATTGGGTGGGCTCAAAGACTTGAGTTATGATTTACACAAAAAGAAGCACCACATGTGAAAATAAGAGGTTTTTTTTAGACTTCGTTTGAGAACTAAAAAAGAGGTTAGGTTTCGAACAAGGAGAACCGACAATGGTCATGTTGCTTCGAATCGCCTAAGTGTTGTAAATTATATGTAAATAATTATATTGGAACTCAAAAAGGATAAAATAGATATTTGAAACTCATTTAGCTTTACATGAAACATACATTCTATACTTATGTTTTCCATAACACAAGATTAAATATTTTCATAAAGTAATTTCTCTAAAATTTTTTAATATAGTAGTAATCATAATAAAACATAGCAAATTATTGGATGGGCTCGCTCGGAGAAAAAACTGCAGTCAGATACTTTTTGATCAGACCTCATACATGTTGCTAGAAGATCTTACCACCATTGGACAACTAAAATACTAGACTGGAATCAAAAGGTCAGAAGACTATGTGGGAGTTGGGCAGATGAAATTCAAAAGCCTGCAGGAGTGACATGAAAGAGAATTGCTCAAAACAGAGAGTTATAAAATACTTTGGTGGAGATTCGTAAAGCAGTGAACTGAACATGGTTGATGACATATACCATAAACTAAGAAAATTTGGAATATTTGTTATGCCTATCTCCACTAAACACACCAAGAATTTTTCACTACAAACAAAGAAAAACAAGAATATTGTGTTGTGCCTTTTATGGAATGCAAAAATATTGTTTTCAGTCCAGTTTTTTTACAATCATAGCAAAACACAAAGGCGTGTTTATACCACCTAATGGGTAAATCTGCAATGAGAAAATTGGATGACCTTGGAAATAGTTAAACCTACTGTATGGAAAAGGAATTAAAAAATTAAATTCATGGAAACACAGACTTCAGGAACAAGGACAGAAACAGCCAGTTCTTCAGACAAAAATGTCACAGAAATAGGAGAGCACCAAAAAATATGGCATGAACATAAGCTTATCATTTTTCACATAGAAATGGCATAATTAAAGTTGTCATCCATGTGGCTAAATCTTCAGATTTTTGATAACATAATTGTGAACTTTTATGATACAGTTATGAAATTTTTCTCGATTATGGCTTCACACATCTCATCACAGAAAAGCAAACAGCTCCAAACAAGAGAGTTGACAAGACTCTGCTTTGTATAGGATTGATGTACGTATGTGGAACAGTGGCGTCACATGTCCATTTAGGTTGGGCGTGTGAACACACACAATTTATTATTAAAAACGCACAAATTTTATTACATATCCCGAGCTGCAAAATTCATGCATTGATTTTGAAGACATAAAAGCATTTTTTTTATTTAGTGATTGTCTAATTACTATGGTACAGATCTTTACATACACTCTATTGTAAGAAAAATCCGAATTTCCTGTGCAGATACCAGAGTGATGAACAAATTTTCGGTATTTTTTTTTTATGAATTTTAAATACAGGATGAAGCTTACCTTTTTTAACCTGCTTTACACAATCTGGAAAAGCTCTGGCAGAAAATAGGACGCCTAGTATATCGTCAACATTGTTACCCCATCCTAAATGGATATCAATTCAAATTGTATACTTAAATTTGTTCTCATAAACACATCGATTCACACAGCAACAAAAAGACAGGAAAACAGTAACTTGTAGCAGAAGGTTAAATTGTGTTCATGACTCCAGGCTCCAAATGCAAACAAGTATGACCAGTGGTGCTTTTTTAAGTGCGCACACTCTGGGAAGTTTAGCCTCTGCGTTGAAACTACAAGGAAATAAAAACATGACCTGTAGAACCATCTGGAGAGCTCTGTATTACAGTTGCTTTAACGACTTTGGGTGTCGGCTGATCAAATAGCACTCCTGCAGCAGCAGATATTACTTCCTACATTTTGTTTACTGAACTATACTACAAGCCTTCTCTTCACAAAAATATTGCACAAGGGAATTAATTTTAGCCACAAATGCAAAGCCATAAGACAAACTTTGGTGAGTCTTATTAGAAATACATAGAAAAAACCCCCAAAAAACAATATAACAGCAACTTATATCACAACTCTGAATTGCAGTGCTCTGTGGGACTGCAAGGGATTATCATTTTGGCTAGCACACCCTGAGAGTTCCGCTGTTACGTTTGAAACCACGGGGAGCCGCTCCGGTGGCGCTAAGCGATGGCCTTTGATCATTCGTCCGAAAGGGGCCCGGGTTCGAATCCCAGTGAGGCATGGATGTTGTGTTTGTCTTACGGCACTGGCTCTCTCTCTTCCTTGGAACCAGTGACTAAATTAGGGACTGGTGACTGCTTACAGACCATTGAGTTGCTCACGGTGGTCATTAAACCTTTGACCCCCTCCCCCTGCAAAAAACGACACAGGGAAACAAGAATGTGACCTGCAGTGCCATCTGGGCAGCGCTTGTACCACAGTTTCTTGAACATCATCGGATGTGAAACCGCACACCCGAGGATCTTAGAGCAAATGCAATATGCTTACTGAGCAAACCTTTTATTTTTAATGAAAACATTATATGGGGAAATTAATTTTAACCACCACTCGAAACCTTGAGTTTTATTAGAAACAAATCTGGAAAAATAATATCGATAATATAGGTTGAATTGTGACTCTGTGTGGGTGTGTGCAGCACACCTAGCATACCCCGAATATTCACCCCTGATGTGGACACAAATATAAAACATATAAGTTGCAAAACATTACATTACCCTGCTGTGTGTCTTCAGCTGGAGTGCTACGAAGAGTCTGCAAGTGATGCATTCTATGATTGGGCTCCGGATCCACCATGAACCAAAGTGTAAAGGCAAATCCTTTCTTGAAGGGATTCCATCTGGTAATAGCTGCAGGAGGGAAAATGACAGCTGTGCTGTTCCAAGCACAAGGTCTGCAAACATTCTTAGATGTTATGAACTGTGCACGTATGTTGATAACTGACTTGAATCTGCTTGATTTGCTGCTCACATTTCTAATAGCAGTTAACTGACAAGGGAAGCGCAAAGTGTAAGGTGGGGACACTTCAACAGAATCTATCACAGACTGGAAACCATTCAAAAGAGTAACCTGAAAATAAAATAAATAAGAAGAGCCACACTTAAACAGAGGGAGCAAACTGCACTTCAGTATTAGTGAAGAAATAATGAATTACATGATAGATATACAACTGAAAGCACAATTTTATTATTATAGACACTGCATTCATCCAAGCACCTTCCCTATCCCACTACAATAATGCAGTCAGCTGAAACCCTGCAAGCTATAAATATGTCCAGGGCTTCTTTTCAGCCAGTATGTGCTGGTACGCATACCGGTGAACTTTTTCAAGGAAGGCACCAAACATTCTAAAAATTTAGCAAGACCAGGTTTGAGCAGCAGAAAGCTAGCACAGCTTGCAATCCCATGCCAATTGAGCCAATCACTGCATCGTATGGCTCTGAAAAGAGGTATATTGCATCATCTTGCTGTCCTATCCATATTAGTTCTTCAGAAAACCTGCGCATGGATAGGTTCTTGGGGATCAACCAGATGCAGTTTACAATGTGCATAAATGTTGGCCAAACAACACTGAGAAAAATGTAACATTTGATGAGATGAAAGTAGCAAATTTATGTAGGTGACTTGGGTTTCCAGAAAAACAGATCCTAAGAAGTTACCGTGACTACTTAGTTGACAAGAAATTACCATCTGCCCTGTTGCCTCTTATAAACATAATATTATACACAGCATACCGATTTCCACCAGCGAGTGTGAACGTGGTTTCTCGCACGTGTATTTGATTTCATTTGAAATTCCTGGTTCCTGAAAAGTGGACATCTAGCAACTGACACTAAGAGCAAGGCACTGACATGTGAAAATAGCAGTAAAAATGCACTGATGACTTTTCGGAATCTGCTTTGATATAAGGCACTGATATTTGTTGCTGTTACTGTTTTTAAATATTTTAAATTTATTAATAATAATAATAATATTTTTATTGTTTACATTGTACCAGTGAAAACAATGGAGCTGTGTAAGGGGATGGGATGAGAGGGTACAGGCAAACTTTATTTTAGAAAAAAAACCACTGAATAAGTCAAATACCTATGTGCTGCACAGCATACTGTAATATATGGGTAAACACAGCAATTTGAGCAAGCTGTGTTGTGGGCAGATAGTCAGTGCAAGGAAGATGGGGTTCACCTCTATAACTGCAGAAAGTCTGGAATTTCCATGTGGAACCATTTCATATGTGTACCAGTACTACATCAGAACTGGCAGCCACTGGGGCAAATGTGGCCATAGACAGCCTGTTAACATTTGTGGTGAGCACTACCACTCTTGAATTGTAATATCGGAATGGATGGCTACAGTAGAGAAAATAATTACATTCAATGATGAAGCACGTACAAAAGTTTGTACAAACATTATTTGATGTATGATGGCATGATTGGCTATGACAGCTGAAAACCACACCAAGTACCCTGTTGTTAACAGTACATCATTGGGGTATGACGCTGCAGTAAGCAAAGTAATGTCACCAATGGACTGTGCAAGACTGGAAACAGGTACCTTGGTCCAACGAATATAGGTTCCAACTACAACACATTAATGGGAGGGTGTGTGAGCAGCAGACCACATTAGCCCATGGACCTTAACCGTCATGTCAGAGTGTTACACTTACAGGGTGAAGCTCTGTTGTCTATGAGTCATCTACAGTGGCACAAACTTGTTTGGTTAGCCAATATTACTTGATATGATGAACAGTACATTAAAGGAAAGAAAATATGATTTGATAAGAAGCAAAATTTCCCCAGGGTTGAGGCAGTGCTGTAATGGGTAATACTCTGACATTTACGAAGCACTTGCTACATGTTACATGCTACAGTATATCATCATCATCATCATCATTGTCAACCATTATCAATCCACTGCTGGACGAAGGTCTCCCCAAGTTTCCTCCACAACGGTCTGTCTTGTGCCAGTCTCCTCCATGTCACCCCTGCATACTTTCGAATTTCATCCACCCATCTCCCATGTGGTCTTCTGGGTCTTTTCCTGTCCCTTGGAATCCAATCTAAAATTTCGGCTGTCCATCGATGATCTGTCCTTCTGGCAGTATGTCCAGCCCATTGCCATTTCAGGGATTTAACTCTGATCATGATGTCTTCCACTCTTGTCATTTTTCGGATCCACGAGTTCCTCTTCTTATCTCTCCTGGTTACACCAAGTATGCACCTCTCCATGCTTCCTTGAGTTGCCTGCAGCCTTTGTATGTCTCTTTTAGTTAAGGTCCACGTCTCTGCACCATACGTAAGCACTGGAAGGATGCATTGATCAAACACTTTTCTTTTAAGACATAATGGCATATTGCTCTTGAAAATTATGCTGTTTCTTCCAAAAGCTCTCCAGGCAAGTTTTGTACGCCGATTAATTTCTTCATCAATGTGACCCTCACTTGATATCTGCTGTCCAAGATAAACGTACGTGTCTGTTATCTCCAGCTTTTCTCCATCAATCGATAAATCTTCATTTCTTGTAAAAGCATTGAACATCACTTTTGTCTTCTGAAAGTTCATTTTTAATCCCACTTCTTTACTCTTGTCAGCAAGTTCCTGGATCATACTCTGCAGCTCTGATGGGCTAGTTGCAAAAATGACTACGTCATCAGCAAAACGAAGGTGGCTTAGATAATCTCCATTAATCTTTATCCCCTTGTTTTCCCAGCTCAGCGACTGAAAAACACCCTCCAATGTGGCATTAAAGAGCTTCGGAGATATAGTGTCACCTTGTCTCACTCCCTTTCCAATTTTTATGTGTGTTGTATTTTCAAACAGCCTAATCTTTGCACTTGCATTTTCATAGATGTTATTAATAATATTAATGTATGCATCTTCAATACCGCAGGTTTTCAGAGCCATTGTAACTGCTGATGGTTTCACCGAATCAAAGGCTTTTTCATAATCGATAAAAGCCATGCACAATGGAAGTTCATATTCCCTCGCTCTTTCAATTAGTTCTCTCAGCACATGGATATGATCTATTGTGCTGTAGCCACTCCTGAATCCAGCTTGTTCTCTCGGTTGGGCCATGTCCAGTGTTACCTTCAAGCGGTGTGAAAGAACTTTAGTGAAGATTTTATAAACTACTGATAGGAGGCTGATAGGTCTGTAGTTTCCGAGATCCTCAATGTCACCTTTCTTATGTAGCAGGATCATTGTAGCGGTGTTCCAATCCTCAGGAATCTTTCCTTCATTAAGGCATCGAGTGAAAATTTGGGCGAGTACTGTTTCGATTTCTCCACTTGCTTCTTGTATGATGTCTACAGTAATTCCATCTTCTCCTGGAGCTTTTCCCCACTTCATGTTCTTGATTGCATGTGCAACTTCTGCTGGAAGGACTGGAGGAACTCTGGTACTGGTATCTTTCATGATGTCTGGAGTGCATGTATCATCCCTTTCATATAATTTGGAGTAGAAATCTTTCACTCTTGTCAAAATTTCGCCTCTATTTCTTGTTACAGAACCATCTTCTTTTCTCAGTGCCATAATCTGTTTTCTTCCCTTACTGAGATGTCCCTTTGCTATCTTTAGGCTTTGGTTGTTTTCAATTGCTTTCCTCACTAGTTCACAGTTGAATTTTCTTACGTCTTCAGTGATACTTTTTCGTACTGTCTTGCATAGCTCTATATATTCCACTTTGGAAGTCACATCTTCTTTAGTTGTCCTCATCTCTCTTCTTTTTTGCATCAACATTTTCGTTTTTCCGGATAATTTATTTACATGCAACTTGTTCTTAGACCCAGCTAATTTTGTTGCTGTTTCCATAAGAGCTTTGGTTACTTTTCTGTTAACTTCAGAGATGTCCACTTCTTCCGATGTTAGGCCTTCTAAAGCAGAGAACCTGTTCTTCAGTTCCAACTTGAAGGTATTATGGTGTTTTTTAAGGTTGGTTATGTCAATAGATTTTGTTTGTCTTATGAGCTTGCCACGTTCAAGTTTAGTGTTGAGGTGCATCTTACATCTCACCAATCTATGGTCACTACCTGTGTTGAACTTGTTTAGCACACTGCAGTCTTCTATGACAAATTTTTTGTTACACATAATAAAATCAATTTCACTTGTCGTCCCATTTGGATGTCTCCATGTCCATTTCCTGTGTGGCTTTTTCTTGAAAAAGGAGTTCAAGATGAAAAACCCTTCTGCCTCTGCAAACTCCACGAGTGTATTTCCACGCTGGTTTCTGTTGCCGTGACCGAATTTACCTACTGAAGTTTCATTCTGTTGCCGTTGCCCTATTTTTGCATTGAAATCTCCCATAATTATTTTCAAGTGCTGCTTACCTTTATTATTTAGATGACAAATTTCCTCATAAAATTCTTCAATTTCTTCTTCAGGATGACTTGTGGTGGGTGCATAAGTTTGAATAATCTGAGCCTGGTATATTTTCGAGAGTTGGATAACAAGCCGTGCAGCTCTGTCAGAGGAACTTTCAACTTCTACAACTTTATCCTTCAGTTTCTTGTTTATTATAAATCCAACACCACTAGTTCTGCCAGTATCAGTCCCATGATAGTAGAAGAGATGTCCACTTTTCAGTTCGATGAGATCTTCTCCTTTTCTCCTTACCTCACTTAGCCCCACGATGTCCCACTTGATCCTTTGTAGTTCCTCTTCCAATTCAAGAAGCCTTGAATCAGAAGATAGGGAGCGTCCATTGTACGTTGCCAAGGTCAGCATCAGATGGCAGCCTAGTCCGGTCCTCCGGGGATTCTTAGCACCCTCTGCCTTCATGTCGCACTGGCCGCTGCCTTGGCCAGGTACATTCCAGCTGCCGGAGACTGAGGGCCAAGATTTAAGTTGTGGAGTCATTTTGGAGGGGTTTGGCCATAACTCACCACGCTGGCCAAGCGGGTTGGTGAGTGTGGGATAGAATTTCCTCTAATCCCGATGGTATAGTTATACCGCTATTGGCGGTCGTCAGAGCCCCTTTAGTAGGAACAGGATGCACCACGAGAAGGCGGGGTTGACATTTGTCAAGGAGAGGCTGTGATGTTACGCATCACCTGACCTTACATCCCACAGTATATATATATATATGAGGCTCTTTGGCTGCAGTGTGTTTGCACTTCCTAATTTTGTCGGTGGGTGGCGCTAGTGTACAGGTGATTTAAAGGCTATGCAACTGCATTGCAGCTTGTTTGTTATGGAAGCCACATAATGTGCTGGACTAATTTCATTGTTCTTTCATAGCAGGTGGATACGTCCAAAGTTGCTCAACATGCTGTAATTCAGTTTTTGAATGCAAAGAAAATGCCACCAAGCAAAATTCACAGATGAATGAAGGCAGTGTATGGGCCTACTTTTCTTCCATGCACTACTGAAATGCGGTGGTGCCAGCTCTTTAGTGGTGGACAAACAAGCACTGCAGACCAGCCAAGATCAGGAGCACCATACTGTGCTGTTTCAATGACAACAGCACACATGGATGCTGCAGAAAAGGCCAACCAAATAATCACAATGTGAGAAATAACGAACAGTGGGGATGTGAGCATCAGAACTGTCAATACGATCATGAATTCGCACCATGAATAGCGTAAGGTCTGCGCCATGTGGATATCGAAACATTTGTCTGATGAACAGATGAGTCAACGAATGGGAACATCGTCACAGCAGCTGTTCCGCTACAATGAAGAAGGTAAAGATTTCCTGCTACGCATTATTGCTGGGGATGAAAGTCAGTGTCATCATTTCGAGTCAGAGGTGAAACACCATAGCATGCAGTGGAAACATGCATCATCGCCACTGCCGAGGAAATCACAGTCCACCATTTTTGCAGGCAAGATGATGTTAACCCTGTTATTTGACCATCGAGGATCATTGTTTCTTGAGTTGCTACCAAGAGGATCAACCATCAATGCCAAACGATATTGACAAACTTTAATGAAGCTTCGACAAACCATCAAAAACAAAAGATCTGGCAACTTCACTCAGAGTATTGTGCACCATAACACTCAGCCACATATGAAAATTTCTCAAAGGCTTAAGTTTTCACTTCGGATGGTCAGGTGCATTGTTGCAGATAACTGGTTGCAGCAGCCTGCCTCCTATGCCACAGGAATACGACTTGTGCAATGATGGGACGGCTGTCTAAAACACTGGCAGAGATTATTTTTAGGTATGTTTTGTTTTGACTCTTTCAGTCTTTCAGGCATAAAGTCTTACTACTTATTGAACAACCCTTATATATACATGTATACACACAGTCGAGTCACATTATTGTGACCACCTCCTACTTTTGACGTCAACAGCGTGTAGCCAATGAAAGAAGGCACGAGTCGTGAGCTGACTTGGAGGGTATATAAGGTGTGCTGTAGGCATTCTGAAAACATATCACTCGTTGCTGTCATGGGATAAAAGGAGTGATTTATCATATTTGCAAAAAGGGATGATTATCAGCTTTTAGGTCAAAGGTGGTAGTATTTCTGAAACAGCGCAGTTTATGAACTGTTCACGTGCTGCTGTGGTTAAAGTGTATCATGACTGGAGAAATGGCACCATTGTGAATAAGCGATGTAGAAACTGCAGAGCACCACGTGCCATTGATGTGAGAGGTGAACATCAGCTGTGAAGGTGCATGAGGACCAATCAACACGCTACAGTGGAACAACTCACTAGCCGAATGAACCAGGGTGCCACCAGAACTGTGTCTAAAACGACAGTTCAGCGAACTCTGCTGCGCATGGGGCTCCGATGCAGATGGATGGTCACTGCACCTATGCTAACGAAGGAGCATTGGCAGAAAAGGCTTACATTGGCATGGCAGTATCGGAATTGGACCTCCTCTGGTTGGCAAATAATTGCCTTCTTCGACAAGTCATGTTTTCTGCTTCATCGAACGGATGGACGGTGGTGTATAACGTGAGAAACATCGGAGAACAAACACTCTTCAATAATCTGTGGAAGAACACAAGCTGGTGGGGGCAGCGTTATGGTCTGGGGAATGTTTTTGTCACATTTCCTGGGTCCACTCATACCTGTGGAAGGCACTATGTACCGGATTCATTATGAATCCATCCTTGCAGACCACATACACCCATACATGCTGATTGTCTTCCCTGGGGCGGATGGGATCTTCCAGCACGACAATGCGACGTGTCACACAGCTAAAAATGTCTGAGAGTGGTTGGAAGAACACGATGAAGACTTCAAAGTACTTCCCTGGCCCCCTAATTCTCCAGACTTAAACACAATTAAGCATCTGTGGGACCACCTCGATCGTGTTGTTCATTCTATGGACCCTCTACCACGCACCCTCCAGTAGCTGTCAGATGCACTACAGTCAGCATGGCTCCACATACACGTGAACACTTTCCAGCACCTTATCGAGTTACTCCCAGCCTGTATAGCTGCAGTTTGCGCTGCACACAGTGGCTACTCTGGATATTAGCTGGTGGTTACAATAATGTGACTCGACCGTGTATATATGGGATGCAAGGTCAAGTGATGTTCAAACATATAGCCTCTCCTTGAAAAATGCCAACCCCACCTTCTAGCGGTGCATCCTGTCCCCACTAAAGGGGCTCTGACTACCGACAAATCGAGATATAACTATACTATCAGGATTAGAGGAACTGCTATCCCACACTCAGCAACCTGCTTGGCCAGAGTGGTGAGTTATGGCCAACCCCCTCCCCCAAAAGAGGAGATGGGTGAATGAAATTTAAAAGCATGTGGGAGTGACATGGAGGAAACTGGCGCAAGATAAATAGTTGTGGAAGAAACTTGGGGAGACCTTCATCCAGCAGTGGATTGATAATGGTTGATTACATATATACCAGTAAGTTCAAAAAGTTCCAGAACTTTTTATATTAAAAAGAATGAATACAGATAATGCCTGCTTATGCGGTGTTTCCTTCGAAGTAATTACCCTGTGCAACTATTCATTTTTGCCATCGCTCATACAAAGATTTAAATGCAGATTTCAAGCCATCTTTTGCCACATCCTCCAGTGCCTCCATCACAGCCTTCGGAACTTGAGAAACGTCGTACTTTAAGCAAATTCTTCATCCGGGGGAAAAGGAAAAAGTCACACGGGCAAAATCAGGGGAATAAGCTGGTTGAGGAAGAATGGGAATGTGATGTTTCGACAGGTAATCAGACACCAGGAGGAATCTGTGAGCCGGCGCATTATCTTTATGGAGCGCCCACAAGTTGGTCTTCCAAAGATCAGGTCTCTTGCGTCTCACTGATTCTCGGAGACATTTCAAGATGTTAATGTACTCTTCTTTAGTGACTGTACGACCATGTTGAAGGAATTCCTTGTGTACGACCCCCCTTGCAATTGAAGAAAACTGTTAAAAATACCTTACCTTTGGAGTGGTCAGCCTTGAACTTTTTGGTCGTGGTGACGGGGATTTCCACATTTTTGACTGTTGGTTGGATTGGGGGTTGTACAGAAAGCACCAAGTCTCATCACCAGTGATCAATCGATTCAAGAAATCGGGATCTGAATCCACTGCATCGATGTTATCCCTGCAAACTTGCATTCACTCATCCATTTTTTCTTGCGTCAGGTTTTTGGGAACAATTTGTTGGCACACATGATGCATGCCCAGTTTCTCTGTTAAAATGGCATGGGAACTTCTGCAATCACTGCAACAGTTTTTTGACGGTCATTTTTCACAATTTCTTTGACAATGGCGATTTGTTCATCCATTGTGGATGTTGAAGATCATCCTGACCTCTCATCATCCCGATACTCTGTCGCCCGTTTTCGAATCGTCGATGCCACTCAAACTCTAGTTCGACTCATTAGACTCTCATCGTACGCTGACTTAATAATTTGAAAAGTCTCAGCGAAAGATTTTCTGAGCAGAACACAAAATTTTACACTTGAACGCTGTTCAAAATTCGACGTCGTTGTCCTCGTGACAGAGGGCCTTGGATGCCTGTAATCACGAACAACACACATACGCTGTATGTGATGGATCTAGATCAAACCGATTCTGGCTGGTTGGTCACATGATGCTCTTCGCTAGCTCAGCGGGGAATGACTTAATTCACTGACATTTGGCAAATATTAAAAAAGTTCCGGAACTTTTTGAATGTACTGGTATATATATATATAAACAAGCAATCAATATTGTGCACCATTTCACACACATATATATATATATATATATATATATATATATATATATTTACAGTAGATTCCAGTTAATTATGACACATCAGGGCTAGAAAACTTTGGCCCAATTAAGCGGCTGCCACAGTTACGAAAAGCTTTATCCCAAACAGCTAATTTGGGGTGTTCAAGAATTGTCCCAAAAATAAACAACTGCCATGATTAACCAATGGCCTAATTAACTGGAATTTACTGTGCATATATATGTATATATGGGGGAGGGAGATGTCACTGAAATCTTGGGTAAGATCAACAACACATTCTTAACTTAAATCACACTGAAATTGATGTTTTGAAATATTCCAGAATAATGTGGAACTACACATTAAATACCACATTAATAAAGCCACCGAGTTAACAAGCAATTAGTACTGTGAACTATTCTACAACCTAGGGAAAAAAAACCTATGTAATGTTGAAAAAAAATGGGAAAAATGATCATAATATGTGGGCACTTCAACTTAACAAAGCACATTAAAAATATTTTAACACATAGTTCTGTACTGTGTGAGCTATATATTACAATTTTCATGCTACTTTTTTTCTTCCCCAAATATGAGTGAATAATATTAGCACACATGACATGTTTCCTCCAAAAAATTGTCTTATGCTTACTAATATCAGCAATTTATTTTATGGGAAAAACTACAACTAAATTTTACACTTTTAACAAAATATTACTCACCAAAGGAGCCGATGGTGATTTCAGCAAATTAATAAATTTCTTCAAAGTCCTTGTGCACATAGAGAATGGAGCAATCATTGCAAACAAATGCAGAATGGATTTTTGAAGATCTAAAATGAATAAAATAAAACAAAATGCAGGGAAAACGAAAATCAGTTTAAAACAATCTTAAATTTTTAAAATTCCTGTTAAAGATACAATGATAAATTTTACAGAGCTGACACACAAAAATTCAGTTTTTAATCAATAAAGAGCAAATTTGCTTCTACAAAGGTTACTTTATTCTGGTTTAAAAATGAAAAAAAAAAAATGCAGTGACAGAAGCTTTTGCAAAGCACCCAAGTATAAATGTATACATACAACAAACTATAGACTGAATGAGTTCTCCCAATGCACATGTATAAACAAAATAAATGAAAAAATCATGCAAAGCATTTAAAACCACACACTTTTTTCGTCTTTTTGCTACCCTCAGCTCTGGAGATCTCAAGAAACTGGGCTACGATTGCTTAGCTTACATCAATTTTTGGCAAAATCACAATACCTGTTTGCTCAATCTGCACCACCTTTCTGTAAATTATGCACCTTGTTTGTTCAGCACGTGCCAACTTTCCGCAAAATATGCAACTCTGTTTGATCAACCAGCACTAACTTTCTGAAAAATATCTAACCCTGTTTTGTTCAACATGTGCCAACATTCCTGAAAAGTAAATCAACACACAATTTCCATATGGCACAATTAAAACTGAAAGTGCAGACAGTATCTGAGAAGAAGGAAGAAAATTAGTAGCTATCAGGAGAAATGGAGAATTCTGAAATATCCATAGGCAAAACAATTTGTACCAAGTGTTTTAGTGCAAAACAGGATGATGGTTATCCATTAAGTTACAACCAAATTCTAAATGGTGAGGCTTATCGCTCTCTTAAAAATGTTGAATAATCTGAGCTTTGTACGAGCATGTGTATGCATGCAATTTTTTATGCAAAATTTGCATGGCAATCTGAATTATTTAGCAGCTTGTCAGGTTGACTTCCTCAGGCTCCAGGAAAACACTTTCCATATTTGTTCTGTGTCATCTTTCGAAACACTGGGAAGTCCACTTTTTTATTGTCCAACACACACCCAAGTGTTTAGAAATTCATCTTTTCAATGCTTGATTCCGTTACATGAAAATGCTTTAGTACTAAAAAAATGTTTAGTACTAATAATCTAAAGCAACTTATGGGAATTTTACTAGGAAATTTTTTCATTAATAGCAAATTTTCGGAGAAAACTCTTCTCCTTCTTCAGGCTGTCTTGTTGTTGTCACTTTTTTCTTGTCACTATCACGGTTACGGTTTACCTTGACGGTTTAGGTTATTTTTCAACAAATCCTGCCAGATGTTAGGCAGGGAAAATCCTTTGCAGTCATTGATGATGGAATTCTGATTTTTCTCAATCTCTATTCCTTCTTTCAGTTTTCTTTTTTGGAAATTGCTTTGGAAACTGATTACTTTAAGGGAATTCCAATCCATGCTGCGCCCAGTTTCTCTAACATGCCTATCTAATCCAGTCTTGTTGGAGCAATTTTTTAAAGCAGCTATAAAAAATTGCTCCAACAAGACTGGATTAGATAGGCATGTTAGAGAAACTGGGCACAGCATGGATTGGAATTCCCTTAAAGTAATCAGTTTCCAAAGCAATTTCCAAAAAGAAAACTGAAAGAAGGAATAGAGATTGAGAAAAATCAGAATTCCATCATCAATGACTGCAAAGGATTTTCCCTGCCTAACATCTGGCAGGATTTGTTGAAAAATAACCTAAACCGTCTCAAGGTAAACCGTAACCGTGATAGTGACAAGAAAAAAGTGACAACAACAAGACAGCCTGAAGAAGGAGAAGAGTTTTCTCCGAAAATTTGCTATCAATGAAAAAATTTCCTAGTAAAAGTCCCATAAGTTGCTTTAGATTATTAATTCAATTAAACTAGGAAGCCATTTCTCAACATGAGCTTTATTCAAAGAATGTTTAGTACTTCAATTACTAATTTCGTTTCAAAACCCCATGGCACATGATTCACGTTTTTAGACACATTTACTACTGTAGCATCATACACACAATGATATACAACAAAATTTCAGATGTTTAGATTTCAAATGCTGCAAATCTTACTTCTGTAAGTGATGTAGTTATTTTTTTTTATTAATTTTCTAAAAACAGGACAAGTCTTTTGATCCACTCTGTCTGTTCGTAAATTCTTTGACCACGTCTATATGACCTAGAGATCTGAAAATTGACATGCTGATAGATCTTAAGGTCCAAACACCCAGTAAAACCTGAAAACCAAAAAAAAAAAAAAAAAAAAAAATCAAAATGGTGGCTTTGGAATACTGTCTGCTGGAATTTTTCTACCACTTCTACATCTACAAAAGCCTGAAAACCGAAAAATTCAAAAGGGTGGCTTAGCTTTACTCTTCAAAATGCTGATAAATTTAAAGGCAATCATGCCAGAAAGGTTGAAATGCTGTAAAAATTACGTGAAATTTTGATTTATAATCAAGGGGCAACATAGCCTGCTATTGTTTTATGTCAAACCATATGCATTGATGTCACAACCCTGATCTAAATCATAAAACATTTACAAATCTTCACCACTTGGAGATCGGACTAGTATATATATATATGAGGGTTGTACAGAAAGTAATGCAAAATCGGGCATAGCTTTATTAACTGAGAGAGGTCGCTCAATTGCACATGTTGGTAGAGTAACTATTTCTCTATACAAAAATACTACTCAACATAGTCTCCATCACAAGTGATGCATTTGTGCCATCATTGAACCCAACTCTCGAATCCTCTTTGAAAAAATTCAGGTGTGGATTGTTGCACCCACTTCTTCACAGCCACTTTCACCTATTCTGTGCCATTAAATCATTGTCCCTGAAGACTGTCCTTCATTGGACCAAACAGGTGGAAGTCAGAGGGCGCTAGATCTGGGCTGTATGGTGGACCACCAACCAGCCTAATTTGCTGATCGCCTGATTTGTTGCCAAAGATGTGTGTAGTCTCACATTGCCATGGTGAATGTGGATCCTTTTCAGATTCTTCTTCAGTCTCTTCCTCTTCATGGCTTCTCTAAATTTCTTGAGTGTCTCAGCATACTGCTTGCTAGTCACGGTACGGCCACATTCCAGAAAATAACTGAGAATGACATCCCTGTCATCCAAAAAAAAAAAAAAAAAAAAAAAAAAAAAAGGAAAAAACAGTCACCATGACTTTCTGTGCTGATTTCTGTCTCTTGAACTTCTTAGACCTAGGTGAAGGGGTGCAACACCATTCTATGGATTGATTCTTATTTCTGGATTGTAAAGATATGCTCATGTTTCATCCCCTGTCACCAGATTGGAAAAAAATGTGTCTTCATTGGTTTCAAATACTTCCAGCAGATCAGAGCAATTTCCACCCTTCTTTCCTTCAAATTGGGTGCCAACTGCCAAGGTACCCACATTGCACACACTTTCTGATACCCGTAAGTCTTCCACCATCTTCTGTATGGCATTGTGACCACAGTCCAGTTGTGCAACAAGCTCAAGGATTGTGACTCGTCTCTCCACATGAAATGAATTCATCCACTCACTGACAATTTGTGTCAGTGGTCGCAGATGATGGTCTTCCACTCCGTGGTTTGTCTTCAAAGCTGGTTTCCCCTTTAAACTTCTTAATCCATCTGTGCACAGCTCTTGTCAGTGGTGTCATCTCTGTAAACATTCTGTAGCTTTCTGTGGATGTCAGACAGCCTCCACCCTTTCTTCATCAAGAACTCAATGACGGCATGTTGCTTCTGCTTGGAATCCATTATTTACCTGCAATGAAGAAGAAGGGTTACTATAGAGGAAGAGTTACTCTACCAACATGTGCAATTTGAATCACCTCTGTCAGTTATGCCCACTTTTGCTTGCTTTCGGTACAACCCTCAAATATAACAATATGGAAATCACAACAATGAGAAGGATTTGGTGTATAGTTTCAAAAATCACAGGATGCAAAGAGTTGACAAAGATGAGAAAATGATCAGAAAATGAAATCTGAGAAGGTAGTATACCTGATTTTTATTCAGGGTCGTTAAATGTGGAGATTGTCCACCTTCGACAGTTAGTTATAAAAGTCTACAGACAATGAGACATGCCATCAATCAAATCATCAATGGAGCACCCAAGTATTTCATTCTGATAAGCAACTAGGTGGATAGGCAGCTGCCAGAGGGAACTGGCAACTCATAACATCTCACACATGCTC
This sequence comes from Macrothele yani, assembly GCA_039090855.1. Classification (NCBI taxonomy): domain Eukaryota; kingdom Metazoa; phylum Arthropoda; class Arachnida; order Araneae; family Macrothelidae; genus Macrothele; species Macrothele yani. The sequence continues at coordinate 38,299,778 of CM077028.1, forward strand.
CATGGGTGACAAGCCTGGTAAGTTTGCTGGGCATGGGAGAATGTCCCTTGTAACATGATGTTGTTCACAATGATGGTGCCATGTGGAAATACAGCCATCTGGTGCTCAGAAACTGAATCTGGACTTGTTTGTGAATAGCATACTCTTTCATAATCTGTGCTCTGTTATCTATGATTCTTTTACAATGACATGAATTTGTTTGGTTACCTAATGCAGAGATACAGCATTCATTCTGGGTTTATAAAACAGCAGAGTGCAGACTTACAAAGAAGGGGGTATTAGTTCTTTATTTTTATTTATATATTAATACGAATGGAATAAAGTTGTACCCAAAACTATGAAGGTAAGTTGTGCGGTTTCATAGTAATCAAAGCAAGATTTTAAAAACTTTGGTACCAATAGGAAGCACTTCATCCCAAGTAAAATGCTTAGAATTAACACTCCTTAGGGTACCCCTTAAAGATCAGCTACATGCAGAGGATTACAAATAATACAAGCACGGATATTAGCATCTGCTGAACACATGATAATCAAGATCATATGCATTTCTAGTTATTAATGATCCCCCCCCCATAAAGCTACAGCAGAAAGACTACATTCAGATTAGCTATAAATGAACATACCATTTACATTAGGGTCCAACATCTGTAGCACATCAGAAAAATTGTACAACAGAAAAGGAGCCATAACCTACAGAAAAATGAAAAATGCATTTATTTATTTTATGAATGCATTCCTGTATTAATAAAAACTTCTCAGAGAGAGAGAGAGAGAGAGAGAGAGAGAGAGAGAGAGAGAGAGAGAGAGAGAGAGAGAGAGAGAGAGAGAGAGAGAGAGAGAGAGAGAGAGAGACAGGGACAGAGAGACTATCATAGTGCTTTCAGAGAGAAAAGAAAAAAAGCAATAGTGAACAACAATTTTCAACAGATAAAAGTCCAATTTAATGCATTTACAGAGAGGTACCAGAACAATAAACATTTTAAACAAGCTACTTTGTAAATCGAGCTTTTTTCACGATGATTCAACCAGTGGTGCAGCCAGGAATAGGTCCGATATGTCTAGTCACTTCAGAGACTTTTTTTTTTTTTTAACCAAATTCAGTGTTTATATTATGGCATCAACAAAGAGATAATTTTTTTAATGTTGTTCATTAAAAATTTTTTTTTTTTTTAAAGTAAAAAAAAAAAGAAAAGAACAAAAAGTAACACTAGGATGATTTTATCTATTCTATTTCAATCTTTAGTTGACTATTTTTGCTTCTTGAAACCAGGGCTGAATAAACAAATTACATGCTTCTTATTTTCGTTCTCAGTCCACTTCCCAAAAGTTTTATGGAATATATATTTGGGAGGGAGGGCTACCTCTTAGCCCCTTCCGAGATATGGCCCACATACCGGCTAAACTGGACCCTCTCCCAAGCATAAATCCTGGCTGCGAAACTAGACTCAACATATAACAGACAGTGATATTACTACTGTACAATCATAACTTTGTTAGCTGCTGTTATAATTTATTATCCAGTATGTTACTGTAATAATGAAGTTCTAACTATACATGAGTACTGTAGTATTCTTTGTAAAGCAACATCATTACAACAACTAATCAGTGCAAATTATGAACAGGCAATGCTGCCTTAAAGACTGGTGAATTCCTCAAAGTTTCAGCGTTTTACATCATAAACAATATGATTTCCTTTGCCTGAACGTTTATCCCACTTTAGTGGCGCAGTGGAAATCTTTATTTTGACAGAGATCGCTAGCGTCTAATTCTTTTACGTAAGCACTGAGGGAGTCACTGTTTATGGGGATTTAACATTATTTGACTAACTTGAAGTCTTCATTAAGTTTGTTTTATCTGAACATTTGTCCGACTTTGGTGGTGCAGCAGAAAGAGCGCTTGCTTATTTTAATTGTCGAATCTTTACCTCAACCAATGTACTTTTTTTTTTTTTTTTTTTGTAATGTTCATGAAACATTCTTTCATATTTGGACATCAAAAACGAAAAGTATACCTGGTTATTAAAAAATTACTCTACATATCTTATTTTTCAGTGTCATTATTGAGGGGCTTTCCCTTAGTTCTCTTCCTAAAAAACCAAGTAAGATCAATGATAACTACAGAATCTGTAAGAGAAATCACATGAGGTACTCAATTTAGAAACTAAATGAAAGGCTACTGAACAGAGGCAAGTACTTGAGCAGGGGTGTACTGATAGACCCCACAACTACTGCGTCGTGGGGAGAGGGGGGCTCACTGCTAAGAGGGCCTCAGCAAAAATATTTCACAATTTGTTTTGGAGAAAACTTCATACAAAACGGGTTTCCTTTTTCTTTTCAGTAAATAAGTAAAATCTTTAGAAAATATTTTTATTGCTTTAGTTCATAAAAACTGCATGACGGGAAAGCAGCAATTCCAGGTGACTTGAGGCTGCTTTTTATGGTCATTGGAAAAGTTCCTATGCATGTATACGCTGGTGTGCAAAAATTAAGGACGAAGAGTGGAAATTAGCATAACAGCAGAACGAGCAGGCAGAACGGATCGAAAGACCACTCAGGAGATAGACTAGGGTCCAGTACTTTAGGGCATGCGCATATATGCAGCATGACATGGGGGGGGGGATTTCGGAAGGGTATAAAGCACACGGGTGGTGTACTCTCAGCAATTCGGTGAAAGCTATTGCACGGTGTACATCGGTTTGAACGACGTCGAGTTGCTGCCACCGTGTGATATGGCCAACAGGCAATCCAGTAGACGACATCTGGATGACTTTACCCGAGGTCGCGTAATTGGGATGTTGGAAGAAAGTTGAAGTGTGACCGAGGAGTTCGGGATCGCTCACAGCATCGTTTCACGAGCTTGGAGAGCATTTCAAATGACAGGAACAGCTGTCCGAGAAATTAGCAGTCGTCATCCACGAGCAACCAAGGCGGTGGACAACCGGTTTATTGTCCTACAGGCATGAAGAGACAGACAGCAGACAGTGGGAGAAATTGCAAGGCACATGCAACAGACAACTGGACGTCAGTTATCACATTTTACTGTGGCCAGGAGGCTGCACAATGGTGGTCTATTTGCACGTTTACCAGTACGGTGTGTGCCATTAACGCCTGCTCATTGGAGATGGCGGTTTCTGTGGTGCCAGGAACACAAGTACTGGACATATCAGCAATGGGGTCGAGTTCTCTTTACGGATGAGAGCCGATTTAGTCTGACGAGCGATTCTGGACGTATACACATCTGGAGAGAGCAGGGAACATGCAATCACACCTCCAACATCATCGAAAGGGACCGTTTTGGAAGTGGCGGAGTTCTCGTTTGGGGCGGTATCATGCTTGGTAGCCGTACCGACATCCACATCTTCCAAGGAGGTTCAGTCACGGGTGTCCGCTAAACAGACTCTCCTGCCTCACGTGCGTCTGTTTAGAGGTGCTGTGGGTCCTGAGTTCCTCTTCATGGATGACAATGCTACACCTCATATTACAGTGGCTGTCGCAGAGCTGTTGGAAAGAAGATATTCAACGCATGGATTGGCCCCGCAAGGTCCCCGGACCTAAATCCAATCGAACACATGTGGGACCTTCTCGAGAGACGCTTGGCAGCACGTCACCAGCCGCCAGCAACGATTCCGCAGCTGCGATTGGCGCTACAAGAGGAATGGGCCATGATGCCTCAACAGCTCCTTGACAACCTCGTCCTCAGCATGGACAGACGTTGCAAATCTTGCAACGCACTCATGGGTGATCATATCCCCTAATAAAGATTGGATTTTTCTTGGCAGCCGCCTGTCACATAGACTTTTCTGTCTTCTGTCCAGTTGTGCTCAAAGCTACCTTTTCAATAAAGTGCCTTTGTATCCTTTGGATTCTTTGTTTGGACCATTTTCCTCACTTGTCCCATATTCTTATATCTTGGGGATCTTATGGTATGATTTGAGTTGATGTGAAGCACTTCTGCACGACGCTATATTCGAAAAACCGTCTCGTCCTTAATTTTTGCACTCCAGTGTATTATCAACAGAATGTGGAAGAAATATCAGTTCAATGAGTGGAATCTTTATACTAATGCGAATAAGTTGTATATTACAGATATTAGCACATAACTACATGTACTTTAGAATATAGTGAATTAAAAGGTGTTCTTCGTGGAAATGAAGTAGCAGAGAGCTGTCTTTTTTTTTCTTTTTTTTTTTAATGAGAGTAAAGAGAGAATTATTTTACTACGTGTGAAACACTGTCATATTATCTTAGAGCAGTGGTTCTCAAACTTTTTACCTGTGGGCCCCCTCTGACAAGAGAATATGCTGTCATGCCCCCCCCCCTCTCCCAGCCTGTTTTCTTTACCAAAATAAAATTCATGATTCATGGTAAGTTTGACATTTTATTCAGCTTATTTTGTGTTTTTCTACATACTATTTTTTAATTTTTATCTGTAGGAAAGTATGCTGCACCCTTTCAAGCCCTTTGTGCCCCACCCCCTGGGGGTTGTGCCCCAAAGTTTGAGAACCACTGTCTTAGAGAAAATAATTTAAGTAGTTTTACGTTTTTCATGTCACAATCCTTAATTGTTATTTATTTATTTGCTTACTTTTGCTTTGTATTTTTGTATAAACCGGAAAAGGTCATTAAACACTGCCACACGGCAGTTACATCTTTTGTATGTGTGATTGTGGGACATTTCAAAGAGGCTGGCTTTAGTTACATAAAAGAGTAAAATTTGTGTGGCATGATTAATTTTGGCGTAAGTGTTTTATTTAGAATCCTTTGTATTCGTATGAAACTTTTATTTGCCATGTGAACATTTGTGTTTCACACAGTAAAGTGTAATAATTTTGACTTTATACTTGCAAGTTTTAAAGATTTTGATTTATTAGAACTCTGTTAAGCCTAGTAAATGATCTGAAAGATGAAATTTTTAGTAATTGAAGGTTAATAGATTTTCGCAAAAAGGCCTCAAAATTTTTTTTGAAGGGAGGGGGATGGGGAGTGTTTCCGGTACGCCATTGTGCTCGAGTTACAGTAGCAGAGATAATAGGCTACCATACCCATGGTGACAGCACCATGAAAATCATGTCTGTCATTCATGTAGTACTAGAAAAAGTTGTTAGGGATGCAAGAGTGCATGCGAGTGAAAAAGAAGACTATATATAGCTCAGTGTTGAACTTATTTAGCTCAGTGTGCTAAATAAGTTCAACACAGGTAGTGACCATAGATTGGTGAGATGTAAGATGCACCTCAACACTAAACTTGAACGTGGCAAGCTCATAAGACAAACAAAATCTATCGACATAACCAACCTTAAAAAACACCATAATACCTTCAAGTTGGAACTGAAGAACAGGTTCTCTGCTTTAGAAGGCCTAACATCAGAAGAAGTGGACATCTCTGAAGTTAACAGAAAAGTAACCAAAGCTCTTATGGAAACAGCAACAAAATTAGCTGGGTCTAAGAACAAGTTGCATGTAAATAAATTATCAGGAAAAACGAAAATGTTGATGCAAAAAAGAAGAGAGATGAGGACAACTAAAGAAGATGTGACTTCCAAAGTGGAATATATAGAGCTATGCAAGACAGTAAGAAAAAGTATCACTGAAGACGTAAGAAAATTCAACTGTGAACTAGTGAGGAAAGCAATTGAAAACAACCAAAGCCTAAAGATAGCAAAGGGACATCTCAGTAAGGGAAGAAAACAGATTATGGCACTGAGAAAAGAAGATGGTTCTGTAACAAGAAATAGAGGCGAAATTTTGACAAGAGTGAAAGATTTCTACTCCAAATTATATGAAAGGGATGATACATGCACTCCAGACATCTTGAAAGATACCAGTACCAGAGTTCCTCCAGTCCTTCCAGCAGAAGTTGCACATGCGATCAAGAACATGAAGCGGGGAAAAGCTCCAGGAGAAGATGGAATTACTGTAGACATCATACAAGAAGCAAGTGGAGAAATCGAAACAGTACTCGCCCAAATTTTCACTCGATGCCTTAATGAAGGAAAGATTCCTGAGGATTGGAACACCGCTACAATGATCCTGCTACATAAGAAAGGTGACATTGAGGATCTCGGAAACTACAGACCTATCAGCCTCCTATCAGTAGTTTATAAAATCTTCACTAAAGTTCTTTCACACCGCTTGAAGGTAACACTGGACATGGCTCAACCGAGAGAACAAGCTGGATTCAGGAGTGGCTACAGCACAATAGATCATATCCACGTGCTTAGAGAACTAATTGAAAGAGCGAGGGAATATGAACTTCCATTGTGCATGGCTTTTATCGATTATGAAAAAGCCTTTGATTCGGTGAAACCATCGGCAGTTACAATGGCTCTGAAAACCTGCGGTATTGAAGATGCATACATTAATATTATTAATAACATCTATGAAAATGCAAGTGCAAAGATTAGGCTGGTTGAAAATACAACACACGTAAAAATTGGAAAGGGAGTGAGACAAGGTGACACCATATCTCCGAAGCTCTTTAATGCCACATTGGCGAGTGTTTTTCAGTCGCTGAGCTGGGAAAACAAGGGGATAAAGATTAATGGAGATTATCTAACCCACCTTCGTTTTGCTGATGACATAGTCATTTTTGCAACTACCCCATCAGAGCTACAGAGTATGATCCAGGAACTTGCTGACAAGAGTAAAGAAGTGGGATTAAAAATGAACTTTCAGAAGACAAAAGTGATGTTCAATGCTTTTACAAGAAATGAAGATTTATCGATTGATGGAGAAAAGCTGGAGATAACAGACACATACATTTATCTTGGACAGCAGATATCAAGTGAGGGTCACATTGGTGAAGAAATTAATCGGCGTACAAAACTTGCCTGGAGCGCTTTTGGAAGAAACAGCATAATTTTCAAGAGCAATATGCCATTATGTCTTAAAAGAAAAGTGTTTGATCAATGCATCCTTCCAGTGCTTACGTATGGTGCAGAGACGTGGACCTTAGCTAAAAGAGACATACAAAGGCTGCAGACAACTCAAAGCAGCATGGAGAGGTGCATGCTTTGTGTAACCAGGAGAGATAAGAAGAGGAACACGTGGATCCGAAAAATGACAAGAGTGGAAGACATCATGATCAGAGTTAAATCCCTGAAATGGCAATGGGCTGGACATACTGCCAGAAGAACAGACCATAGATGGACAGCCGAAATTTTAGATTGGATTCCAAGGGACAGGAAAAGACCCAGAAGAAGACCACATGGGAGATGGGTGGATGAAATTCGAAAGTATGCAGGGGGGACATGGAGGAGACTGGCACAAGACAGACCGCTGTGGAGGAAACTTGGAGAGACCTTCGTCCAGCAGTGGATTGATAATGGTTGACAATGATGATGATGATGATATAGCTCAGTAATTGTACAGAGCTATAGTCTTCTATAGCTCTGTACAATTACTGTTATATGCAGATAGCTTGGATCTGATTGCTAGATCTTACCCGGAATTGGAAGTGGCATTTACAGCCTTGGAACATGCTAATAAGAAAATGGGATTAATAATTAATGAATCTAAGATCAAATATATAGCTGCAAGAAAGGCCTTTTGCTCCAGTCTGCCTTTCACATCATGGGTGGTCACACGTTCGACAGGGTTGACAGCTTTAAATACCTGGGTTCCGCGGTAACTTGCACCAGTGATGTCTCCACAGAAATAAAAATCTATCCAGACTTCCCAACCTTAAGAAGAGAAAAATCCTGCAATTTTCTATGAAAATCCTGCAAGCCTACTTTCGTATGTTTGAAATATCAATGGACATAATTTGAAGCACTAATGTTACGTTAAGGCATATAAAAAACGTAAAACAATTTCTGTTAAAAAAAATATATATTTGCCGCAGTGGTCTAAGCGGTGGCCTCTGATCATTCGTCTGTAAGGGGTCCGGGTTCGAATCCCGGTGAGGCATGGATGTTGCGTTTGTCTTACGGCACAAGCTCTCTCCCTTCCCTGGAAACAGTGACCTTAAATTAGGGACGGGCGACTGCTTATAGCCCATTGAGTTGCTCACGGTGGTTGTTAAACCTCTAATCAAAGGAGAACTTCGAACTTTTCTCATTACTTTTTCATTTACACTACGGTAATCATGATGGAATCCGGCAATATTAATTTCTAATCTGGAATTCCGGGAAGTGTAATAAAATCCGGCATTACCGGCCTAAACCCGGAGAGTTGGCACGTCTGTCTATCTCATGGCTTCAAATAGAGCATTCTATATGCCCTGGAAAAACGGTTGAAATCTTGATTCTTATCTTGAGCAACAAACAAAGTTAACCATCTATAAAACTTTAATGAGACCTGTGCTAACATATACCTCAGAAATCTGGCACTAACTAGGAAAAATAAACAAATGCTGATTACATTTGAAAGAAAAATTCTCAGAAAAATAATTGGCCCAATATGTAACGGTGGACTCTGGTGGAAATGCTACAATAAAGAATTATTCTTCATTTATAAAAACTCTACTGTTACTAACATGATTAAATCATCATGATTGAGGACCAGGTGGATAGATGGAGTGGGCATGGCCATGTAATGCAAATTGAGGAAAATTAAGCTTCTAAAAAAGTATTGTTCGAACATCCTGGAGGGCACAGACGATGAGGACGGCCAAGGACCAGATGGATAGATGGAGTGGTGGAGGACACAGAAAGCCTGGGGGAAAAAATGGCCCAAAATAGAGAAAAATGGCAAAAATCTTGTTGAAGAGGCCAAGGTTCACACTGACCTGTAGAGCAATGAAGGAATGATGGCAATCCCATGAAACTTACAGGATATACAGAGCATCATAGGACATGCAAATGATTAGAAATGCAGAGTTACTGTGCATGTCTGGGCCTGGCAGCATCCTCTGAACAGTCCAGTGAGGAGGTATAAAGAGAGGGCTGTTTAGGATACACATCAGTAATGCATCAAGGACAGCAAGCTGTAAAAAGGTCTCCAGGATTCAATAATGCCTCAGCGACAACGAAGGGCGCAATACCACCCTATGACAGAGTTTGAAAGGGGAAGAATGGTTGGTCTGAGTGAAGGTGCATTTTCGTACCATGACATTGCGGCTCAGACAGGACATAGTGCCATGACAGTGATGTGCATGTGGCAGCAGTGGACCGAGAAGAACCAGGTGCATTGATAATCTGGCAGTGGACCGAGAAATGTGACGATACCGCAGGAGCGATGAACCATTCTGCCATGGCAGTGATGAATTGTTCCGCATTTTCACAAGTGTTAGCACAACAGTGGAGCAATGCAACAGGTGTGGCATTGTCTGCCTCCACAGTTCAACGCCATCTGCTGCACAGAGGACTGATTGCATGCATCCCTTTACAGTGGATCCCTTTGACCCTGAACCATGGATGCCTCGGGTTAGAATGGAGTTTTCAGTACAGATAATGGTGTGATGATTGGCAACATGTCATGTTTTTGGACGAGTCCCGATTCAACTTGGACTACCATGATGGCTGCACACGCATTAGACGGTATTGTGGTGAGCACCTTCTTCCAGCATGCATTGTCTAGTGTCATACAGGCCGAACACCAAGTACACTGCCGGACAATTGCTAAGGACGGATGACAATAGCAACGATAGCAACCATAAAATGGAAGGCAGGAAAATGTGGAAATTAGCATAAGTGCGGGATACAGTAAGACGTGTTGTGCGTATGCAAATTTTGGATTGCCGAACTTGTTCGTGACGTCATAGCGCTGATAAGAGATATAAAGGATTTGACGCGTATTGACCGTTGTTGTTCAAACGCAAAGTTCAAAGGGAAAGAATCAATTGACGAACTTGCAAGTTTCAGTACGTCTTCCCGACATCACCTAGATGATTTTACGCGTGGCCGTATTATTGGCAAGATTGAAGAAGGGTGAAAAATAACAGATGTTGCCAGGGAGTTCGACGTCAGCCACAGTGTTGTTTCAAGGCTTTGGAAATCATTTCAAACAAATGGAGAGTGTAGCAAACGTCACGGGGAGGACGTGTTTGCAGTATGACACCTGCAGAAGTTCGGTACATAGTGCTATCAACAGAAAGACACCGGCGCAGTACAGCTAGTGAGGTAGCAAATCAGTTTATGGCTGCTACTGGCAAACGGATCTCCCGAAAAACTGTCGCCAGACGTTTGCATGAAGAAGGACTATACGCCCGCCGTCCTGTTGTGTGCATCCCATTGTCCAGACGTCACCGTACCGCCCGTTTGCAATGGTGCCATCAACATCGCAATTGAACTGATAACGACTGGTCTTCTGTCCTCTTCTCAGATTAGAGTAGATACAGTCTATCGTCTGATTGTCGACGACAACTGATCTGGCGTGATAGTGGTACTGCATATTGTCCAGCAAACATACAGGAAAGGGACCGATATCCGACATGTAGTGTCATGGCATGGGCTGGCACCATGATCAATGGCCGTACGTCCCTCTATGTGCTTCCAACTGGGACTATGACTGGCCAACGATACATTAATGATGTTCTGCTACCTCATGTTTGCATGTTCCGTGGTGCTGTCGGTGATAGATTCATTTTCATGGACGACAACGCAACATGTCATCGAACAGTCGCTGTCCAGGAGTGTCTTGAGAGCGAGGATATGCAACGCTTCGTATGGCCAGTACGTTCTCCAGATCTGAATCCCATTGAAAATGTGTGGGATGCTTTGGGGAGTCTTGCTGGTCGCCAATGCCCTCCAATAAACAAGGACACCCTCATCCGTGCACTGACAGAGGAATGGGATAAATTACTCCAACAGCTGCTTGATAATGTTGTGCAAAGCATGACACGACGTGTGGAATCTTGCATCGCCCTCCATGGTGGCCATATCCCGTATTGACATCTTACGCCGGAACGCCTGCGGACGGTAATTGCATTTTTTTCACGTTTACGTATTCTGCACAAAATGGCCTGTTTGTCCCTTGAATACGTTCCAAAGCCTTCTGGATTTCAGAGCACAATAAATTGTCTTTCTTGTAATGTCCTGGCATTCTGACATTATTTTATTTCACTTGGCATCCAAACACACTTACTTTTTTATGCGCTATATAGCCGTTTATGATCCGTCCTTAGCAATTGTCCAGCAGTGTATAATGGTGTGGGGTGCCATTGGATATTGTTCATGATCTCGGCTGCAATGACTTGAGGGTAATCTCAACAGTGACCGCTACATCAGGGAAGCTGTACAGGACAATACTCGACCACATGTTGCCAGGAATGTTCAAGCCCTCTTCGCAGCACAGCAGATACCACTTCTTCCCTGGCCTGCATGTTCGCCAGATATGTCACCTATTGAACATGTCTGGGATATGGTCACTCAGCAACTGGTTCATCCAAGTCCTCCAACGGTCAGTACTAATGATCTGTGGACTCGCATACATGCCACCTGGCAAACAATTACCCAGAGCACCATCCAATGCCTTTTCGATTAATGCCACACTGTCTAGAAGCTCTTGTAGAGGCTTCACAAGATACTGATTTTTGCTGGTAAAAATTGTTGTGCTGTTCTAAAAATTAAATCACTTATGTACAGTCATATCAGTAATATGTAGTATAAAATTCATTCGAATCGCATGGTTCCTTCTTGGTGTAGCAATTTTCACAAACAGTAGTGTACAAATACTACCATATGAATGAATGAATAAATAAATAAATAAATTCATAAAGCAAATTGAAAAAGAAAAAGCAATATTACCTTTTGGCCTAACAATGTTTTGTTACTAACACAACTTGAACATATCTGTGTAACTGACTTTGTTATTTTTAATGCCACTTTGATCCATTCAGTTTCATCAAAGTTTTTGTGAAAATACATTAATAACTCAAAAGTAAGTTTCAAAAGCTCTGGATGTTGAATTACAGTACACGATGGCATGTTATTGTTGTAGGATTTGTTCCACTGGCTGCCTGTGTAAACAAAATAATACAAACACATATATTAGATTTCAAATATAACATACAAGATAGTAAGATTTTGTGAAAGCATATAATAGTAATTAAATACCACAAATAATAAAAATGACATTCAAGCAAGGCAAAACTTTTTATCTTTGTACTTATCTACTAAAAAATAAAAGTATAGTACAGTATGAAGCAAAGATTTCAAATTAGTGCATAACATTTTTAAAAGGGAAACAACAGTTGATAGTAATAAAATTACAATCACAACCATACAGTCAACAAGCCCATGAGCTAACTCCAACCAGTGCTATTTGGAACCATCTAAAAGATGAGTTAGTTATCCCAACTTTTTGAGGTCGAATCTTATTCCATGCAGTTGTGTGGAATAAGATTTGACCTCAAGAGGTTAAAGAAAAGGAAGTTTGGAATGACGATGTCATGACTTTTTACATTTTGAAAGATGTCAAAATTGAGGACAGTTAACAATTCAAAAGTGGAGACACAGTATTTATCTGATACTGAAAACAGATGTGGAAGTCCATGGCACAACCATGAAATTTTCAGAAGCCTTTGCTGTGTTGCAAACTATGAGTCACTTTGAAGTGGAACAGGTAGATACTTCAGCACTTTTAGAGAATGTGGACGAAGTGGAAATTTTGAGGAATTCTTCCGATATGAAAAGAAAGCAGCTTCCAATAACAGAATTTTTTTTTTTTTTTTTTTTTGCATCCAGCCCACACTGAATGTTCTGCAAAAATGTTCATACATACATACCCTGCTACAGCACCATGTACAATTTTATCTTCATTGTGTACAGCTTTTGAAATTATGTTTTAGAAGCCAAAAGGTATTTATGCACATTTTTTATTTAATTGCACTGTATAATCTTGCATACATTAGTATGTATTTAATACAATTAATTACACATCAGTAACACAGACTGCTCTTAACATGAACACATTTTTGGGTCAGTAAGATGTTCACGTTAATGAAGTTTGACTGTATTTCACATAGCACAAGTGACAATGACTTTCTCATGGCTAAGCCTTCTATATGTTTAAAGACAGCTCCCTCAAAGATGAAGAAGTTCAACTTGATGCAGATCTCTGCAAATTTCAATCATTCTTCTACCTTGCAGTAGTCTGCAGTTATGTTGTAACAGACACCTCTTCAGAGAAGACACATCTCTATCCATGGGCACATTTGAAACTTCAGAAATCACATCTAAGGACAGCAGAACTCTATATTGAGGAAAGTACTAATGTGTTTACGTTAATTAACAAAACGAACAAAATTTTTATTTGATGATACTAAAATGAAAAAACTTTTAAGTAGAAAGTCAGCCAGCTGACATACAGCTGTGCTCATATTACTTACAATATGGTGGAAAAGAATGCCTGATTTGTGAATCTCAGCAGCAAAAGAGAACTGAGAAGAATGTGCACAGAAAAAGGAAAAAAAAAAAATTAATGTTTTGCTACAAAATATTTCTTCCTCAGCTAAAGCAATAATTTACCATCCCTTATTGGTTTTGGTGCTACTTAAGTCTAATTTGGACTGAAGTTGCTTAAGAGCATTAATTTCTTCAATTTTTAAGTTGAACATGGGCAATAAGACTTGACTGGATAAATTTTGCTGGTATAATATGTAACTTTTTCATTTTGCTTACTTTTATGATAACTTTTCACTACAGAATTTTTTTATCTGGTGTAGTGCCACATGCGATGTATACCTTTTCAGAGAAAAACAGAAAGAATAAAGTTGTAGCTTATGATTTATTTTTTAATATCAGAAAGGTACAGTCACTTATAATGCATATTACATTTCCCTAAAAAAAGAAGAAAAAAAGAAAAGAAAGCCAGCTTTATATTATTATTAACTTTTGAAAGTTTCTTGAATGAATTTTTGTCTAACAGATTCCAATGACCTAAAGGTGCAATAACTTCAAGAATAGGGTGAACATCAGAATCTCTATGCTTTCAAGTAGTTCCCAATTTTGCATGTATCACTCCACCTTGTTTAAAGCCTGCCCACTCACAAAATTAATAAGCAAAGGAAGTAGCTCCACCACTAGAGAAAGAAAATGAAAACATATGATGAAAAGAAATTATAAAAAAATTTGGTGCGTTTTACTTTCCAATTAAATATATTAAAAACATGACATGTATGACATGGAAGTTTTCCCTTATTTTTGAAGCAACTTATCTTGCTGTAGTAATGCGCAACAACAAAACAATAGCACCAACAGACAGGGAAAGTTTCACAGTAGTAGCTAAATCCATGTAATCCCTTTTCTAGTATGTTTTTATTGGAAAAGAATAACAAGTTACAAACTTACTTCTCTCCTATGTGGTAGTAGTCTCCTTATGGGGCTCAGGCCATGTTAACTTTGTGTTGAGAAACTGAAGTTAACATGGCCTGAGCCCCATAAGGAGACTACCACATAGAGCAATTGAATTAGAGATGACGGCGGCGATTCGTTTCTGCATAGACTCGAAAAGACACCGGAAGCGTTGGGAAGCCATACGGATCCACAACCCCTGAACAAGCTCCCACAGTTCACGAAGATTTGATAGAGGGGGGTCAGAGCCTCGTACATCTCTCTCGGTTGCATCCCAGATGTGCTTGATGGGATTGAGGTTAGGTGACCTAGCTGGACAAGGAAACGAGGTTACGTCAGTGGAGTGTTCATCCAACCATTCGGATACAATTCGGGAGCGATGGCACGGTGCATTGTCTTGTTGCAGGATGAGGTCCCCAGTGGGATGTTGAAGACGCACAAACGGGAGCAAATGGCCGTCCAGGATATCTCGGTAATGTTGACCTGTGAGGGACGATGTCACACATACCAAGGGTCCCATTTCAGTCCACGTAAACAGTCCGTAGATGAGAATGTAACCCCCACTAGCTTGAAGAGTACCCTGCTGGCAAAGAAGGATCCATCGCTTCATGTGGTTTGCGCCGTGCTCTTATCCTGCCATCCGCATGTACCAACGTGAATCTTGACTCAGCAGTCCAGGCAACATTTTTCCACATGTCTAGGGCCCAGTGGCGATGTTCCCGCGTCCATGCTAATCTTTGCACCCTGTGATGTGCAGTCACATTTTTGTGCACCAGCGTTCAATTGCAGAGTGATTTCTTGCACTGTGGCCCATCTATCTGCTGTTAAAATGCGAGCTAGCCGACGATGACCCCACTCATCCACACGCTGTTGTCCACGGCAGTTGGCCCTTGCAGGGATGGTTTTACCGGATTCAATGTACTCACGGTGCACCCGTGACACAGTGGCTCATGAAAATCCCAGTGCCTGCACGACTTCTGAGATGGAGTGACCCATCCGTCGGGCCCCGACAATTTGCCCACGATCAAATGCGCTTAGATCCTTCGTCTTACCCATACTGCGTCAAACTCTTACCTATTCCCGTTGCATCACTCCTTATATTGTCGGATCGCTGCATACGTCATGTCGTTTCCATTTACAGGGCCGTTCACAGCGCCACATTTGCATAACGCCAGCTGTCTCTAATTCAATTGCTCTTCAGTGTACATGTGAAGTCAAAAGATGCCCTAACTTTTACAAATTCTAAGTAACACACATTCATTTTAGCATTTTACTTTGACTGGCAATCTATGTGACAGTTCTAATCTACAGCTGTGTCTCCCCCACAGACAGAGGTGGGATAAAACTGGCAAGTCAGAAAACTATATCATAGCCTTACCCAATTATACCAGTTCTTCTGGCAACGAATGTCACGTTGCTGCAAACTAGGAGGGAAGTAGGTTCTTAACTTTTTTCCCCCAATAAAAAAAACATTTTGAAAATATGAAAGTTGATAATTTCTACATGGAATTATTGCAATGCTGCTTTCCTTTGCCTCTTAATGCTGGGCAAGAGAAGGCTATAAGTGAGAATGGCAGGGTGGCATACATGTACTTGAATTTGGGAACTACTTGAAAGCACAGAGATTCTGAAGATCAACCCTAGAATGACCAAAATTTAATGAAAACTGGTAACTGTTTGCCTTAATAAAGGCAAAAGTAAAGAACTACATGATTCTGAATATAAAACTAATGTCAGCATACAACAAGAATGTATGATATTAACAAAAAACAAATCACATAGAGCAAAATAGTATTTTCCGATAAACAAAAATCACATAAAAAATACTGTTGCAAATTCTGTATGCACCGGAATTTGCAGAAACAGCCCCACACTATGATTCCTCATCATTACTACAATTCTAGTTTTCATGTACTGCAACCACAAAAATAGCGTCACTGGCACATTATTTTACATTCCTGCCATTTTTGAATCAAACTCAAGCACTAGTAATGACTAAGACATACTTTATAATTCATTATACTGATCTGGTACTGTCTGATTGGTTATGCAAAGCTTAGTTTGAAGTAAGAACACTATCTATAAGTCATGCTGCCCTCCATTAGTAATAAAAAGTAACCATTAAGTAAGTGAAAACTGCATAAAATTTATTCTTACCAAAAAATTATTTAGAAATCATACATTATTTATCATTCAAAATTATGATGCTATTATCATGGAACATTTGATATTTCTGAGAATATAAATCAGTTTCAAAATGAATTCTAACCATTACTTGTCTCAGAATCAGCTTCATGATTATCAAGCAATGAATCTAGTTCACTTTCACTTATATCTGAAGGTGGAGCTGTGCTATGAAGATATGGATCCTTAGGCAAGTACATGGGTACCTATAGTGGAAAAAAAAATGCTTCTAAATTACATATATACATACATATCATTAAGGTATCCACTGATATTCAGAACCATAGCTCCTCAAAGGAAGATCACACCAAAAAGTTAAAATTTAAACATAATATTTGAAGATATTAGAAGGAATATAACATTTGAAGATATTATGTGGATTAAAAAAGTTTTGACTAAGAGTATATTTACTATCACAGTCGGAGGCGCGGAGATAATGGCTTTGCGGTCATTGCAATGAGCTTACTCCTTTCCTCGTGGTTGCTGTTTTAAGATACTCATTCAGGAATCGTGTGTCTGATGGTCGGAAAGGTTGAGAAGGGGTGGGGATGGAAGGAGACATCGTGATGAAACACGGGAAGTTTCCTTTTGTCCCACCTTCAGTCATCCTTAGGGGGAAGGGTCAGCGACACGTGGCACCCCATTAGTGCGCGGAGAAATACTGATAAACAAGATATTTCATGTCGGTGAATCGGTTTCACAACCTTAACGGTGTAATCAGGATAGATGAGCCCCGAGTGTAGAGAGGAATACCGTTACCATGAAAAGATGTACCTGATCTACAATGATGTTTAGGTACGTAGTAGATGTCATAGTTTCCGGCACACGAATGACTGGACCCAGGGTTTCCCAGAACAACATTGCCCAAGCATTGCATTTCCTCCGCCGGTTTGTTTTCGTTCCGTGCCCTATGCATCCTGATTCCGACACTTCCACAGATACAAGTCTCACACGCACCAGGCTGTCCACATGGTGCAGCAAGAAACAGAGGTTCATGGGATCTGATGACTATCTCCTATTCATTCGGCCTGTGGCTACGCAGCCCCATTTTCAGCAGTGTTCGATGTACTGTGTGTTGTGATACATTCCTCTTGTGTGTGTGAACCGAGGTTAGCAGGGGCACTCGGAGCTGCCTGTGGCTACGCAGCCCCATTTTCAGCAGGATTCGATGTACTGTGTGTTGTGATACATTCCTCTTGTGTGTGTGAACCGAGGTTAGCATGGGCACTCGGAGCTGCCTGTGGCTATGAGAAGAAAAAACAAAAACAAAAAAACAACAACATTGAATTATGTTCAAAGGGCTTATTTCCCAAGCATTTAGTAAACAATATTAATATAGAGAATCAAAAAATATCAACCAGCCTATTTCGAAAGTTGAACAGGGTTTCCAATCATTTTCTCCCAAAAAATATTATAAGCACCTTTAAGCACCCTACAAAAAAAATTTAAGGACCTTACAAGCTGCATACACGAAAATAGCATGTATTGTTTTACACATGACAACTACACAAATTAAAGTCTGTTGATGAAGCTTGCAATATTGTTGCATATAGTCTAAGTTTGTGGATGTAATAAATTAGAATTTATGCAATTTAAAAGACAGTTCTGCTGGTCAAATCAGTTTTCATATGACGGAATAATCACATATACCACAAAAAGAATGAAAGTCATAAAACTGTAGTTCAAGTTATAAGATCTAGATTTGGATACTGCGCATAATTATTTTGTGGTATGAATTGTAAAACGTCAAAATTGCGTCAAAGTCAAGCTTGCCATGATTCACCGACGAGAGTTCTTCCTGCCCTGTGCTCTCCCATGGGTTTTCATCAACACAGCCAACCAGCAGCAAAAGTTGAACGCATTACATTATAACTTATGCATTTCACACAAGCTGTTAGAAAAAAAGTACTTTTTAAGCACTTTGTGGGATTTCTGGCAAAAATTAAATACTTTTAAGAACCCTAAAAAAACATTAAGCACTCTTTAAGGACTTTTAAGGATTGTGAGAATCCTGTTGAAATGTGCACATGCCACATAGTGATTTCCCTAGGCATTTAATGTTGATATTTATTTGGTCACCGATCACCTAGTGCGCAATGGCACCTCCTTTGGAAGTAGATTTGCACCATGTATGGGAACCAGTGCTGGCAAATCATTGTTTCATTTAAGATAAATATGAGTGAGACACAGGTTTTGCAATATTTCTGCAGGAGAATCACTTTGTGCTCTGTGACAGTCTACAGATAAAGAGATGGGGATAATAGGCCATCACAATGGGTACTAGTGTCTCCTATGAGCTTACCAAAGGATGGTAGGGCTTACCAATGACACTGGGCTCCAAGTCCAATGACCTACATCTAACTGTATAACTTTAGCTTAATTTATTTATAACATTGTGCTCGGTCTAGCAGCACTTTTTTCACATAAGCACAGATAATTTTGCTATATCATTTCAGGGCAAATGAACAACATACAAAAAATTAATTACATGGCATAGGAAATAACTTTTCAGACAAAAATAAAGCTCAAATGAAGTTTACGATTATTATTAAAGTAGTACATAAAGATTTAAATCACCATAAAAATCCTTACAAAAGTTGCAATGTGCATATGCCCCATAGCAATTTTCCTACACAATTTTCATATTTACTTAGTCACTGATCACCTATTGCACAATGGTACTACTGGTTTGTTCTTCAGTAAAGGCTGTTTTTAAGTCTACCCATTATTTAGCACCATGAATGTCCCTTTTGCCACATGTGCAAATCATAGTTTAAGATAAATGTAACTATCTTTGGGAAATTTTTTTTAAATGAAAAAAAAAAGTATTTCCCAAAGATAGTTCAAAGAGAAGAAAATATTTTAAAAATGCAAGGAGAGGTTTATGAGGCAAAATGTAGTTGTGGACTATCCTACATTGGTGTGACAGGTTGTGTTGTATCCTACTTAGGTTGAGACAGGAAATTTAAAATTTAAAAAAATTTAAAAAAAAAACCCCATTTCCCAAAGAAAGTTAAAAGAGAAGAAGATGTTTTAAAAGTACAAGGAGTGGTCTACGAGGTGAAATGCAGTTGTAGACTATCCTACATAGGTGAGACAGGTCACAGACTAGAAACTTGAATAGCAGAACATAAAGCAGCTATAAAAAATTGCTCCAACAAGACAGGATTAGATAGGCATGCTAGAGAAACTGGTCACAAAATGAACTGGAATTCACTAAAAGTCATCAGTTTCCATGGCAACTATCAAAAAAGAAAATTAAAAGAAGGAATAGAAATGGAGAAAAATCAGACTTCCATTATTAATGACTGCAGAGGTTTGTTCCTGCCTAATACCTGGCAAGATTTGGTAAAAATAACCATAACCGTCAGAGTTACTTAACCGTAACTGTGATGGAAAAAGAGAGACAACAAAATACTGCCTGAAGGAGGAGAAGAGTTTTCTCTGAAAATTTGCGTTATTTAATTAACTTATTTTCCTAGAAGAAGAACCCCATATTAGATGTTTGATTAAGTGTTTAATTTAAGTAACTAGGAAGCCAGTTTACAGCATGAGCTTTATTCAAAGGATTCAAGTTTCATTTGTAAACTAATTACACTTTGTGATGAGCTTATAAACAAAACTCTAAAATTGTTTATGGAATAGATTAACTTTTATCATTGCAATTACATAAGAGCATATGAAGAGGGAAATTCAAACAAAGGGGTCACAAAAAGTCATTCTGCTTTAAGCACTCATTATGTATTAGCTACTATTACCTAGTTACTTTGATCAGTTACTTGAGCACAGGAATATCTCATTTAGTTCAATGACACATTCCTGAAAATAAGAGTGCTAACAGGACAGTGTCTACAGAGATCTGTTTATTTGTTTGCTTCAGGGTTTAACAACACCGTGAGAAAAATCTGAGGGCTATGAGCATCCCTGATTTGGGGCAAATGGTTCTGGGGAAGGAAGACAGCCAGTGCCATAGGACAAACACACACCACCTATAATATCAGTTAAAAGTACACCAAATGATGAAAGTTAAAAGTGCCCTCCAGTGAAAAATGAAATAGCTTGACAATTTGTATATACCACATTACACTAGTAAATAAATGAATCTATAATATGCTATAAGCACTTTCAACTAACACACCACCCATGACTCATCTGGGACTCAAATCTAGGCTCGGATCAGAAGACTAGCCAGAAACCAGTGCCTCTGACCACTCAGCCACAGGGCTGTCTGTCTAGGAAGATAAATTCCCAACATTGTAATTAGTTACCCATGATTAACATATTAGAGGCTTTCTGAGTAAATTAAACAATACTAATGCATATATATAAACGTGAATTAAAATATACTGTATAGTCAAGTGGTTAATAATGAAAGAAAAATTTAATAAACTAAGTAAAAGTGTAAAGCACTCATTAGTGGATGGCACAATCCTGAACATGACATCACTGGAAGACAAAGTGGAAGTAGAACAAAAGGTTTCTGCACATCCTCTTCTTGAAGAAGGAATCAAATGTTGATTGCCTTACTTGAAGCTTCTTCTCTGGAGCGTTTCTTTGTAGCTGGAGAATACATTGAAAAATCTGTTCACTTCAGTCAAAATGTGCACTACTTTAGGTGAAGAGAAACTAAGCCCATCCATAACCTTATTATGTTCTCTATTAAAATTCTTGTGGTGTGATGTTTCATTTGGGTGCATCTTTTGTGGAGTCATCATCATTTTAAGAGAACAGATTTTCAGCTCTATCAGCTTTCTTGGTGAGACTGGAGTAGTTCCAGCAGATCCCTGATGTTAATTTCATTTAGCCATAGCTGGTTTGTAAGCTGAACAAAGCCATCAGCAATCACTGTTTCATGCTCTTCAAATCCTCTGAAGTCCTAGCATGCCTTAGCCATAAACTTATACACAGTCAAGTCACATTATTGTGACCACCTCCTCCTTTTGATGTCAACAGCGCGTAGCCAATGAAAGAAGGCACGTGTCGTGAGCAGGCTTGGAGGGTATATAAGGTGTGATGTAAACATTCTAAAAACATATCACTCATTGCTGTCATGGATAAAAGGAGCGATTTATCAGATTTGCAAAAAAGGGATGATTATCAGCTTTCGGACCAAGGGTGGCAGTATTTCTGAAACAGCACAGTTTGTGAACTGTTCGCGTGCTGCTGTGGTTAAAATGCAACGTGATTGGAGAATTGGCACCATTGTGAATAAGCGACATGAAAACCGTGAAGCACCACATGCTGCTGATGCGAGAGATGAACGTCGGCTTCGAAGGTGCGCGAGGGCCGATCGACACGCTACAGTGGAGCAACTCACTGGCCGAATGAACCAAAGGGCTACCGGAAGTGTGTCTAAAACAACAGTTCAGCGAACCCTGCTGTGTATGGAGCTCCGATGCAGATGGTTGGACACTGCACCTATGCAGAAAAGGCTTACATTTGCACAGCAGTATTGGAATTGGACCTCCGCTGATTAGCAAAGGACTGCCTTCTCTGATGAGTCATGTTTTCTGCTTCTTCGAACGGATGGACGCTGGCATATAAGGCGAGAAACATCGGAGAACAAACACTGTTCAACCATTGATGGAAGAACACAAGCTGGTGGAGGCAGCATTATGGCCTGGGGAATGTTTTTGTGGCATTCTCTGGGTCCACTCATACCTGTGGAAGGCACTGTGGACCGAATTCGTTATGAATCCTTCCTTGCAGACCACATACACCCATACATGCCGATTGTCTTCCCTGGGGTGGATGGGATCTTCCATCTTCCAGCACAACAATGTGACGTAGCACACAGCTAGAAATGTCTGAGAATGGTTGGAAGAGCACGATGAAGACTTCAAAGTATTTCCCTGGCCCCCTAATTTCCCAGACCTAAGCCCAATTGAGCATCTGTGGAACCACCTCGATCGTGTTGTTCACTCTATGGATCCACCAACCATGCACCCCCAGTAGCTGTCAGATGCACTACAGTCATGGCTCCATATACCTGTGAACACCTTCCAGCACCTTATTGAGCCACTCCCAGCCTGTCTAGCTGCTGTTCGCACTGCACATGGTGGTTACTCTGGATATTAGCTGGTGGTCACAATAATGTGACTTGACCACGCATACCATATTTTGGGAGGTTTGGTCATAACTTGCCATGCTGGCCAAGCAGGTTGGTCAGTGTGGGAGAGCATTTCCTCTAATACCAGTATTATAGTTATATCAATATTTGTCAGTCATCATAGTACCTAAAATGAAAGAGAGTACACCACAAGAAGGCACAGTTGACAGTTGTCATGGAGCTGCTGTATTTTGTGCATGCCCACACCTTGTGCCTCTAATAGTAGTTTTTTCAAGATATAGTCAAAAACGACTAAGGCACTTTTGCAAAGTGCCTATGTTGTTTAAGTGCCAAATACCTGCTCAGAGCTACAGAGCGTGTGACCCAGAAACTTGCTGACAACAGCAAAGAAGGGGATTTAAAAATGAACTTATAGGATATAAAATTGATGTACACTGCTTTTACAAGAACTGCAGATTTGGAAGTTCATGGGGAAAATCTAAAAGTAACCTATGCCTACATTTACCTTGGACAACAGATATCAAGCAAGAGTAACATACAAGAAGAAATAAAGAGGAATTTAAAATTTTGTTGGAAAGCTATTGTGTGAAATAGTACAATTTTCAAGAGCAATTTACCATTATGTCTTAAAAGAATAGTGTTTAATCAATGCATCCTTTCCAGTTCTTACTAATGATTCAGAGACATCAAACCTTAACTAAAAGAGACACAGAAACGATGGGTAACTCAAAGATGTATGGAGAGATGCATGCTTGGTGTAACCAATAAAGATAGGGAAAGGAATTCATGGATAAAAAAAATGACAAGGTTTGATTATATGCACTTGAGGGTTTTAACTTTGATAATGATATTTTATATCATTATCAAAGTTAAAACCCTCAAGTGCAATGGGCTGGACATATTGCTAGGAGAATTGAACACTGCTGGATAATTGAAATATAGGACTGGATACCAAGGGACCGAAAAACACACACAGAGGAAGACCACATGGAAGATGGGCAGATGAAATTCAAAAGCATGTGGGAGTCACATGGAAGAAAAAGGCTTGGGACACAGAGTTATGGAAGATATTTGGGGTGACTTTCATTCAGCAGTGGATTGATAATGATTGATGATAATGATGGCTATATAATTACTGACATCTTGACTGTACTGTCTTGTCTTGGTATTGTATAGATTGTACCGCATGGTTGCAGAATTTTCTGGAATATTCTGTTAGCAAATATGCCAAAAGCATTTAATGACATTATGGAACATGCTAGAACAGTGGTAGGGAACCTACAGCCTTAAGGCTGCATGTGGCCTTTTAGGCCATTAAGTGTGGCCTTTTGAGTGAATCCAAATTTTGCAGGACAAATCCTTTTTTCTTATTAATATGTTTTTATTTGTCTTTTACTATTTTTATTTTAATCTTAAAATAACTGTAATACCAAAGAGTAAAAGAAGATTCAATGAAATAATGCTCCATGACTGACGGCCACAACTAAAACATTAGTAAGTCATAAGGGCTATTTTGGACACCTGCTACACTCATGATTTTGTTCTATGGCTCCTAAAGAACTACAGATGGAATTGATTGAGCTCTCAGAAGATGACATTTTAAAGTCCTTATTTGACACTAAGATACATCCATTTAAAATACGGAGAAATGCAATATAATACTCATGCCCTCAGCAACATACACGCAAAATGTTTTCTTGCTTTTCAACCACCTATTGCTGCGAATCTACATTTTCCTTCCTAACCCAAATCAAGACATCCTTAAGGCCACAAATGACGGATACCCCTATCTACAGGATCACCTAAAAGTGCAGATCTCCATGTTGCATTTAAATATTCAAATGCTTTCCAACAAAAAGGAGCCACAACAAAGTCATTAAAAGGTCAGTTAACTTTACAAATGGAATTTTTTTTTCATTTTTTGAAATTAGTACATAGTAAGATTTTTACAAAATAATATAAATTTCGAAGTATGAGTACATGTAATTAAAGTTTCTTGAAAGCAGCCTTGTTAGATTACAGTTAATGCCTTTAAACATGAAAAGGCCTCTGCTCTACAAAAGCTAAAGGCAATAAATAAAATCCCACAAATTCTGTTGCACGGTATGAACATTACAACTAAAACGTGTGACATCCCTTTCTCAATATAAAAAAATTCTGGTTTTTACCACACTTAATTTTTCAGATGTAATTTACATTAAATACCATAATTTTTAATAACCATAATTTTAAAATATCTAGTTTAAGTTAGAAATTTAAATTTTACTGGGTGACTTACATGTCTGCTGACCTGATGTTAGAGATAAAAATACTATTTACAAATGACCAAATAAATGTATTTATGTGGAGAGTCCAGAAAAAATTACCAGAATCTGAGATAAAATAATTTATCTTGGGAATTTTGTGCAGCTTCAGCAGAAATGTGCCTGCCAAATAGCCTATGCAGGTGGAAAACATCAGAGAAAAGGTGCAAAATAATTAATTAATTTAGTTAAAACACCACCACTGGAACAGGTTACACAGAAATCAGTAAAAATTACCTGAATCTGAGATCAAAGAACATATCTTGGAAATTGGGTATAGTTTAAAAGAAATGTGCTCACAAAATAGCCCATAAGCGGACCTTACACAGTCAATAATACTGTCATTACTTGAATATGTAAGGTCGCTAGAGATGGAATGATGACAAGTAATGATGCAGTAATGACATGGGACTGGATATTCTGATATCGGAGCATCAGTATTGGCGGTTGGAAGGGGTACTGTCATTAATACTGATCGTGTGAGGGCACAAGCATCAATACTCCATCATTACTCAGTTCGAACTGCGGAGCCATGATGGAAAGTTGTGTCACCATTGGCAGTGAGCAGCCTGAGTGCAAAGTCCATGCAAGCAAGGCCTTTGAAGGATAACGTGATTCAAGAAAAGATGAAGTTCTTCGGAACCTCATTGAAACATATGAAGCTCTTCCAGAACTATGGAATTCTTCACACCCATCGTACATGAACAAAACGTAAAGATGTGTAGCTCTAGATAAGCTGGTAAGCATTTATGGTAAAATGAAACCACAGGACAATCGTTCACATCCATCGTACATGAACAAAACATTATGATATGAAGCTCTAGATAAGCTGGAAAGCATTTATGGCAAAATGAAACCAAGGCCAATCGTTCACACTCATTGTACATGAACAAAACATAAAGAGCTCAACATAAGCTGGTAAGCATTTATGGTAAAATGAAACCTGGGGCCAATCGTTCACACCTATCGCACATGAACAAAACAAAGCTATGTAGCTCTAGATAAGCTGGTAAGCATTTATGGTAAAATGAAACCAGGGGCCAATTGTTCACACCCATCGTACATGAACAAAACAAAGATATGTAGCTCTAGGTAAGAATTTATAATAAAATGAAACCAGGGGCCAATCAAACTGAAATGAGGAGGGAAATAAATACACTCAGATCAAACTTGCATAACAATGTTTTTTCTGCTTAAAAATGGTTCAATCATTTGCAGTAATTTATTAAATGACTCTTCATGCATGCGAAAATAGTTCTTGTAATCATTCACTTTCATAGCACTTATTTCCTTCAATAAGACATGTGAATATTTATCACATTGTTTCAGCTATTCCCTCATCCAATACACAGGCCATTTAACAACCACTGTGAGCAACTCAATGGGCTAAAAGCAGTCACCCATCCCTAATTTAGGGCCATTGACTCCAGGGAAGGGAGAGAACCAGTGCTGTAAGACAAACACAACATCCATGCCTCACCGGGATTCGAACCCGCACCCCATTCCGGACGAATGATCAGAAGTCATCGCTTACACCACTGCACGACCAGGGCGGCACACTCTCCTTTACACATCCATTCTCGAATGCAGACAAAATCGGTATACTCCCCGTGACGACTTGACTCGTACTGAAGCAAAGTAATGATGCTAAATAATGACTGTGTAAGGTGTGAAAGTAATGAAGGGGTAATGATGGTGCCACAATAAAGTGCAGGAATGACAATATTACTGAATGTGTAAGGTAAGATCTGCTATACAAGTGGTGCAGAAATAGCATCAGGGAAAGGGTTTAACACAATGAACTAATTGAAACAACATTAACAGATGATGTCCACTGAGATACAAGTGTATTCTTATTTTTTTTTTTTTTTTTTTTTAAATTGGAGGTTTAACGACCACAGGTGTATTCTTTGAGCTGTACTGCTCAAAGAATACACCTGCAACACAAAAACAATTCAGTGGTCAGAAACAGAATGGTGTGGAGGCATGTATTTAAAAATCCATTGTCTTTCAGTTGTTGTAGTGCCCAATCACTACCTACAGGAAGCTTACTACATATGGGAACACTTCAGTGGTATTCTAAATAATTTAATATGCTGCTACTTCGACTTCATCTTATATTAACATACCATGAAATTTTTTGAACCATGACTCATGACTTCATAGAATCACTACTACAACTTTTTAGAATCAACTCTTTCAGTTACTTTGGTTTACTCTAAAAATCTGAGAATACTGGGAAAACAAGATGTCATATTTTAAATAAGATTTTACTTTTACCAACAAAAAATAAGCATTAACTGATTTTTTACAATTTTTTCTCATTTTGAAGGAAATGGTTGAAACATGAAAATGTCACCCTGTTGGTGCAGTCATCTAAGCACTGGCTTCAAATTCCAGGTGAAGCATGGATCGTGTGTACGTTTTATGGCACTAGCGCCCTCCTGGAACCAGTGGCCCCAAATTAGGGATTGTAAACTGTTTATAGCCCATTGAGTAGCTAACAGTGGTAGTTAACCCCCCCCCCCAAAAAAAACAGCATGAAAACAGAATGTTTAAATTCAAAGTTGTTTGTTTCCTCATTTTTTTCATAAAAAGGAAATTCAGCAAAGAAGTACGTAAGTCTGCGAACTGCAGTATGGAAGACAAATTTTACCTGCATTTCCTTATCCAGTGTGACCCTAATATCTCAATACATGCCAACCAATGGCCACACCCCGACCTTTACTTCAACCTTTATAATCTACATACAAATTTCCCCGAACTCAGGATGCTGGTTTTATTTCTTGAATCTTTACATTTATCCTGCTTTTCAACACAAAGTACCCCGTGTTTCATGAAATATTAATGATTAAATGTCATGTAAAAAAGCATTTTATAATAATTTCATGTGAGAACAACAACAGCATGCAATGCATGACAAAAGAAAATAATAAAACACTTAGATCTACTGTAAGTCAAGAGCTTAGCAAACTAAATCCAACTTAGTAAGTTTTTATTAGCATTATTCAAGTTTATTTCCAGGATGCAAAATTTCCGGTCGCCAGCTTGCCATTGGCTAGTGAAAATTTGTTGTTGGTGAGTAAAACTTTTCTCATTGAATTACCATAATTTCCTTGTTAACAGCCACGGTTGTTAAGATGTTAAAAGTTTTTTTTTTTTTTTTCTTTCAAACATGTGGTGCATAATGCAGTGCTGCTAATATGCTGAATTTGTTTTCTGTGTAATTATTTTGTTAAACTTCCACACAGATGATAATTCTTTTCAAAGCATTTTTTTCTCTTCCTTAAACTGCAGAGTTCTTGGTGCCCATATTGCTTGTTTGGAGGCTCTGAAGATCACTCTGCAGGCTTGTTTATCTGCCACTGGTATGAAGAGAACTGACTCACTCAAATGAACTTCGATCAGCAGGTGGAGGGGGGGGGGAACCCACCAAGAGCGGGAGGTAGGCAGGCCAGCTGGAGGCCATAGCAGAGGCAATACCTTAAACAATGAAAGAAAAACAAAAAATAAGCAAGCTTCCATCAGATTTATGACACCTGCAATTGAGCTACCAGAACGATCAGTAGCCGAAAACACCTGCTAAAATGCAGCCTTCGGAGCTGCATTTTAGCAGGTTTTTTGCAAAAGAAAAAGACCTGCTAAAAATTTTTTGCTTATGTTATCGGTTTGTCCATCTGTCGACCTGTGGCCTCCATATCTCTCTAACTATTCGTCCAATTTGAAAAATTCTTTTCGCATTGGGCAGTTTGAAATATGCAAATGATGATCCTTCGTTTCGCCTTTTTTTTTTTTTTTTTTTTTACGATGTACAATTTCGCCGCTAGAGGGCATAAATGCAGATGTTATTGAATTCAAAACACTGTAATTTTCAACGTATAATCCACGGATTATCAGCTAAAAAAGGTAAAAATATAGATTCTGCAGATTATATGCAAATGCAGATAATAGGCAGATCTAAAAAAAAAAAAAAAAAAAGTTTTTGTGGCCCTTTGATTTAAAAAAATCCTCAGGGTAATTGAATAGGACAGGGGGTATAATTGGAAAAGGAACTCGCTCGGAAAAATTTTCCTCAGTTCAGGAGTTTGTATGGAGCAAAGAGGAGGGAGGTCGTAATGAAAGATTGAGAAAGTTGTGGGGAGGGACTGCAGGGGTTATTTTGTATTGTTGAGAAGGACAACTCTGACCGTTGCACAGTCTTTGTCAACTATCCAATGAAAACGTATGAACAGCGCTTGTTGCACGAACCTATGCGTTCCTCCTTTTAGATCTCACATGCGTTGCTTTGTGTTTAGTTCATCTTTTGCCGTTTTGACCAATTTCTTTGCTGCTGGTATTTTCCTACATTGCTATTCATAATATTTTTGAAAAGGAAACGTTTCAGTTACACTGCCGACTTTAAACTTGCGCGCGGGGGGGGGGGGCACAGCTGAAGATATGATTGTGCCACTGCATGATAGCTGTCAGAAGGTCTGAAAACAATCATGCAGTGACACATGGAAAACCATTGTGCCGCAGTCTAAAACGTAAACAAATCCATCGGCAAATTCTGCGGCAGAATTCACGGAAGTCTAGCCCTAATTTTTCATTGTCCCATGTAGGAGCCGATCCCCCAACTCTGAAAGCAGGATTTCTTCCAAAAACTTTCGACTTACACGCGAGTACATACAGTCAGGGGCGGATTTCCGGCTAGAAGCACTAGGAGCGCTGCCTGGGGCCTCACTGCTTGAGGGGCCCAAAAACATATAATTGGATTTTCAAAAGCAAATTAATTCTTAAAGCGACTACTTTGTATTGTCAATTGATATTTTTCCTTTCTCATATTAATAATAACATATTTTTTCTTGCTGTTGCTGATATTCCGAATTTTAGAGTTCTTATCGACGTACTTATTTTGAAAGGAACGGATAAAATAGTTTTGAGTCCCTTTTAGTGGTAGGCCTCGTAGCAGAATCGCGGTGACGAGCAACGTACGTTGCAGATTTCTTTTCATCCTACAGACAAAAACAACACCCCCAGAACCCCATTAAACCGTCTTTCAGACTATCGATCATGTTTGCAAGTTTTACTTCTTTCACAATTTCCTAAAACGGAAGTTAGACGGAGTGAAGATCTCTTTCGTAATCGTAATTTTTTTGTTCCTCGCAATGCTCCCTCGATGTTCTGAGAGAAGATTGTCCGGTATCGTTAAATTTCATTTTATTTCATCAATGTTTGTGTCGCAGTTTGAAAATGGACGCAACAATTTCTGAAAACTGAAGTAAGACGAAGCCCTGTAATCTTAAATTCTTTTCCTTGCGATGTTCCTTCTGCCCCGTATAGTTGCTAAATATCATTTTATTAGACAAATATTCATATTTAAGATTAGAAATGGGAGAAAATTTTCCAAAAACGAAAGTTGGACAGAGTAAAGATTTTTCTCATGACCCCCTCCCCCTTAAACTACCACCACCACTGCATAAATATTTGTATTTCAGATTGAAAATGAAGAAAAATTTTCCAAAAAGAAAGTAGGACCGAGTGCAAATTTCTCCTGTAATCGTTATTTATTTTTTTTTTTCGAGAATGACTCTGTCCTTTATAGTTGTGAAATGTAATTTTATTCTGTAAATCTTTGTGTTTCAACCTGAAAATGGTGGCAACTTTCTAGGTACAGAAGGCCAGAATGTTCTTGATCCTAGTTATCACTGCAATGGCTGTAGTATCAAGGTTAGGCATTTTCTTTTTTTAGGTGGATGAAATATAAGGTGGTCAGTTCTCTCTCTCTCTATTTTTTAATTTGTACCTGTGCAAGTTTTTATTGTTTTTTACATCTAGTAGTAATTCTGTCTAGTGACCACCTGTAGAATATTTTGTGGCACCATGTTACCTGTCACAGACTGATCCAGA
The DNA here is from genome assembly GCA_039090855.1 of Macrothele yani. NCBI lineage: Eukaryota > Metazoa > Arthropoda > Arachnida > Araneae > Macrothelidae > Macrothele > Macrothele yani. The sequence continues at coordinate 38,330,457 of CM077028.1, forward strand.
ACTTTCTGCTATGGAAGTGGTAGATAAAGGAGGTATTCACGCTTCCCGCACTTTTCATTGTTTAAGGCGAATTCTTAACTGGCCGGCTGTGCTATAAATTGCTTTCATGCTATTTCCAGCCAAGGGAACACATCTGTGTTGGAACCTTACACCCCCCCCCCCCCGATTTGCAACGAGGAGTGCTTGTAAAAATTTTCCTGATGATCGGGGATGTTTGCTGTTAATTGTTTTTTTCCTTCGTGGTAGGATAATCAATGAAGAAAGAAATATTCTTCATAGGACAATTCTTCTTAGGACAATAAAGTTCTTTCTCGGCCCTAATTCCTTTAAACCATCTTAAACCAAAAGAATTATTAATATTTAGGCTGAAAAAGTACAGAAATTTGAGAATATCATGCTATCTTATTTAAGTGTTAAAAGTAATTTATATTATTGTATTGCAACAACATTTTCTCATTACTTTCTGCTCCCCTGGTTTAATACTGATAATTATCAAGTATTCTCTCCTTTTCTATTCCTTAAATCAACTTAAAAGTAGCTTTTGAAAAAGGAAAAAAAAGTTTCAAGGATACTCTTACTCAAAAATCTGCAGTTCCTACTTTTACATTTTCAAACCGGATCTTTTGCATTTAATTCGTATGCTTCAGTTTTTAGTAACTGCAGTGCAGGTATAAATGGGATATGGGTATTTAAAGTGCCAAACTTAATATCCATTGATTTCCTATTAGCCAAAAAATTTTGTTTCTGATAACTGCAGTGCATGAAGTATATGGGATATTAAAAGTGCCAAACTTAATATCCATTGATTTCCTATTAGCTGCAAAAATAATTTTTGAAATATCTCAAAAATCAAAAAGTTTGATGTGCATGGACAGACAAAATTATTACACTAGCACTGTTTCTAACAGAACATTCAAATAATAAGAAGATATAATGGCATAGTCTTAATGAAGATGTAGTGCATATACAATACATTAAAGAAGCTTACACCGTCTTTGCACGATATGTTTTCTTTCTTAAACATATCGTGCAAAGACAGTGTAAGCTCTTTAATGTATATAATGGCATTTTAAAAAATGTAAAAACCTTTTCTTGACCCCCCCCTTTTTTGTTAATCGAACAGATGAACATTTCTGAGGGGATAAGAAGGGGAGGGGGCCCCTGAACCTTTTAGCGCTTAGGGCCTCTAAAGATCTGAAGTAGTCTCTGCATACAGTATTTCTATGACTTGTTCTGTATCAGCCTTTCTTTATTGGCAAGGTGTAATGCAATACTCTGGAGCTGCATCGGCCTGATCTATGGATGCCATGCCACTGAGCTTTATCTGTTCAGAGATAAAAATATGAATAAGTAACTTTTAAAAATGAATTTCTTTATTTAATAAAATAGTTTTTTTTTCTTACTTCTTTGGACTCTTGGGTCTTAACCTGACCAATTTTTCTGTCATAAATTCCACTCCTGGTTCAACATCTATGATGTACGGATCATACACCGATTTTTTTTTTTTCTGAATGTAATGGTCTGTGGAATATATGCCAGTGTGGATAATACGATGAAAATTACGGTACATTTTATTCCATATATTTGCTTCTAAGCATCCAATTGAAAAAATCCTTTTACTTTTTGATTCCATTTATGTCGAAGAGTATTTTAGGTATAGTCACTTTTTCAAGTTATGCATAGATTTTCTGCTATAGGGCATAAAAGTAAAGTGCATTTTCCCCAAAGTCTCTACTTCTAAAACTCCAATTTGAAATTTTTTTCTTCTGCAGATACAGCTCCTGAAGGAAAATCTTTTGCATATAATTTCTAATTTTTGGTAAAGAATGGTTTGGCCACTAGGGAGAGTAAGTATTAATTTCTGCTCCTGATATATTTGCCACAAAATCTGAGCTTCTAAAATCTTGATTGAAAAAATTCATTTGTGCACCGATGTCACTCACGTTGATAAACCTTTTTGGAATATTTTCTTCTTAAAATATTGCATGGTTTTTCCGCCAGAGGGCATAGATGTATATCTTATTCTTGTCAATATCTTTGTTTCTAATGGTCCGATTTGAAAAATTCCTTTTTCATTGGATAGTTTCTAGTGTGACATGCTTTTCATATAATTTCAAAATTTTCAAGTAATTAATAAACGTAAATTGCGTTTTTTCCAATATCTGTGCTTCTAAAACTCTGTTTTGAAAATTTCTTTCTGCACCAAATACAGCTCCTGATCGGAAATCATTTGCATATAATTTCTAATTTTTGGTAAAAAATGGTTTGGCCGCCAGGGGTTGTAAGTTTTAATTTCTGCCTCTGATGTATTTACAGCAACATCTGCACTTCTAAAGTCTCAATTGAAAAGGTGTGCCCTACACAAGCTGTTTTTTGAAGAATGGCATTTCACTGCATAAAACATATCTTTCTTTCTTTTATTTCTTTAAGGAAAGTATAACTTCATTCATGTGCTCTGTTTTTGACAAGTTAAGCTACAAAAGATGGTTGCATTACTGAGTTTGATAAAGGACAATGCCTACTCCAGGTAAACAGCACTGTTCACTACACAAATTATACCCTATGGTTTTTTGGTTTTTTTCTGGAAATGCAATAAAATTATTGCTGTTCTTTCTTCATGCACACTGTTTCTATTAAATTACATTGCATATGGTGACTTAAGTTCAAGTATGAACATGTTTTTCGAAAAGGAAAAAGAGGTGACCGCTGCACATGCCTCTTGAGTGTAAATAAAGCGAAAGATAGTGAGAGGAGCTATCAGAGTTCTTTCTGAATTGGTGGATTCCTTGAAAAAAATGGAATTCGTGCATATTATTGGGTTATTCTTATGAATCCATGCTTGTATAATTGTGTAAACCAATGCTATCTGTCATCTGGTGGACTAGGCTTTGAAACGCTAAGGAGCGGCAAGTGTTTTTTTTTTTTTTTTTTTTTTTCACAGCTAGTGCATTTGGTTCAAAATTTCGCCCCCTGTCTATTTCTCATTCTACAACTTGAAGATTAATTTTAATGACTAGTTCTAAACATTTATTCTTTCAGCAGTATTACTTGTAAACACACAATACCGTTAAAAGAATAAAACTGCATAAAGTCTTGAATGTTTACAGAGATGTGTTTGCAAACTGTATATCCATAGTTGCATTTTTCATCACCCTGATGTTACTCTTTTACTTTTCTATGCATAGGAATAAAAGTTTATGAAACTGCCACATATTGAGCTATGACTTCAGTTCTCATAGCACAACTTTACCATTAACTGCTAAGATTAAATACCATATGGTTAGGTCCTACATTAACTTAAATATCATTAATCTTTTCAGTCATCTTTTACCTGTAAATTCTGGTGCTGAGGAATCATATACGTATTTTGTAATGAACAACACAGGAAAGTCTCCAGTAACATTTCCAGGTCAAGAATATCATAGAGTCCATTTTCCTCCAAAGTCTGTTTTACATTTTTTGAGAAGATCTGGTTTGTCAGGAATCTTCAAAGTGAAAAGAAATTGTTAACAATGGAAAATAACTATTTTAAATGAAAGACACAAATTAACAGTAATTTTTAGAAAACTTAGCATTTTCAAACACACATAGTCAGCAAACACTTATATACACTCACGGACAATGAAATTTGCGCACCAAGAAGGAAGCATTGGATTGAACTGAAATTTTATGGACGTAATGATACAGATGAATGATGCACATGATGGCAAAAACATAGCTGCCGAACAATTACAGAGGGATCTGTGGCGCGCAGTCCGGTCATCATCAATAGTGTGTCGCATCACCTCGGGCAGCACTACATGCTGCAATACGGTCTGGCATGGAGGCGAACAGACGCCCGATGTTAACCTGTGGCAGACTGGCCCACAGATGTTGGACAGTGTGCTCCAAATCCCGGATAGTGTGGCACGGTGGCAGCCGCTGGTGTTTCAACTGGTCCCACACATGCTCGATAGGAGACATGTCCGGGGAATGGGCATACCATGGAAGCGCCTGGACATGACGTAGGCAGTCCTGGGCAACCCGAGATGTGTGAGGGCATGCATTATCCTGCTGGTATAGCGAACCTGGAATCCTGGCCAGGAATGGGAGCTCATGGGGCCGTAGGATCTCATCCATATACTGCTGACCCGTCAACGATCTACATAACACTACTAGAGCTGATCAGCTATCGTAGGCAATAGCTCCCCAGACCATAATGCCTGCAGTGGGGAAAGTGTGGCACTCGATAGCGAGGTTGGGATTGTGCCGTTGACCTCCAAACCCAAACACGATGATTATCTGTCCCCAAAACGAACAGGCACTCAGTGCTAAACACCACACGTCGCCAGTCTGTGGCGTTCCACGTTGCTCTGGCCTGGCACCACTGCACACGGAGCTGGCGATGTTCCGGTGTTAATGGCAGCACATGTAAGAAGCGCTGGGATCGCAGATTCGCTTTCTAGAGGCATTGGGAAATAGTTCGTGGGAAAACAGGAGCCGCTAGATCTGTCTGTATAGTGGACTGGGTCCCCGTGGGATTCGTTCGTGCCTGCCGCACGATCCGTCGATCCTCTCTACCGGTGGTCCTCCTGGTCTGTCCGGAGACATTCCGCCATGTGACAGTGCCGTCACCTGTCCACCACTTCCAACACAGTCAGACACGATGGTCAGAACGATCCCCGTGGTGGGCTATACGGTACACCGTATAGCCCACCACAGGCCTCTCTCAAAGTCCGTAAGTTGCGTAAATCGACATCTCTGGCATCTACCCAGCATTCTTGTCACTCTGTACTCTTGCTTGTGTCGGCCGGTGCTTTTCACTTTCACAGGGAATCGACTAAATGCCGGTTTACAAGGCTGCCAGTTTGTGTGTGCAGCGCCACCACAGGGTGTGCGTTCGTGCGCACTTGCACCAAATGTGAATCATTTGCATACCAGCACGCACTCTAGCTATTTGCAAAGTTTCGCGGCTGTAGCATGTTTTCTTCTAGGTGTGCAAATTTCATTGCCCATGAGTGTAGCATAAAATTATGAAGTTAATAACACTAGATTGCTGAAGTTCTCTGAAATCAATCATTAAGGACACTTACAGCTGCAATTTTCCAGCAAAAAAAAAAAAGTATGATGGTTATCAGATAGATGACAAAAATGTATTCATATATACACAGAGTAGCAGAATGTAGATGTACATGCATATGCCGTACGCGGATAGTTTCCAAATTATTATCAGGTTTTGCAGATAGTTTTTGCTTGTAGATTAAAAATAAAATAAAAATGCTATTTACTGCAATTAAAACACTTACTCAAGGCTTTACTCAGATTGATATACTTAATTCTATTTTAACTTGAACTTTCAATTATTTTTCACATCTTCTGAGTTCTTTTGTTTTTGCAGACATTTCTAGCTTCTAGATTTTACCAAGGCGTGTTCTCAATGTATAGGAACTGTATCAAAAGTTTTGTTTGCACAGAAATAATTCAAATTTTATTGCCAGGTTCCTCTTTTTATTAAATTAAAATCTTTTCCTTATGTATTTTGTAAGTTTACTATTTTTAATTAAATTGTTGAAAATGTTATTTATAATTTTTAAAGTTCATTATGGAACTGTTTTTCTGGATATAAATTTTTTTCTTTAGTCTCTTGTTTTTATGAGGTTCATGGCCCAATATTTTACCGTAAAGGTCCATTTCACACACATTGTTGCACATTCAATTGTAAAGTACTTATTTTGTCCTCATTAGAATCTGTAATGTTCAAATAATTATTTTTTTATAAATTTTTCTTTAAATTATCCTATTGTATTGTTATCGTGATTCGCCGGTTTGCAGCAAGATTTCTGCTTCAATGGTTGTGTACACAGACACATTTTATTTTTATACAACTCTGCATACACAGTAAAGCCATTGAATAGCAGACACCCTGCGACTTTAACATTTGTCTGCTATTGGGAGGTATCAGGAGGTTGGATTCTGAGATCATCTAGCCTCATAATACAAAAAACTTCATATTAAATATGTATGCATAATTTATAATTAAAATGATGCTTTTTAATTAAATGTCTTATTTTTACTCTTGTTTTACAGTGAGAAATAATACAATGCATGTGGATACATACAGTACATCTACAGTATTTTCATTTTAAAATACAGTACATTAAGTGTATGTATTTTGACACCTGTATAAACATAAATACATAAAAATAAATGATGTTACACCATGATTAAAAGTGGTGTATTTTTTGTGCTAAAATCACTAACCAAAAAGAGTAATATCCAATATTAGGCACGACGAAGAACTTGTTACACTAAAAACTCAATGAACAAGTAAAAGCTCTAATTGTTAAAATTACATTAAAACCGAAGTTAAAAAACATAAGATCTTTCAATCCTGCATCAGGATCGTCATCAGATGGAGTGTCAGAGCACACTATCGGAAGGAACTATTTATGTCGGGTTTTTCAACCTCATCAACAACGTAATAGGCACACATTGTGCATGCCCAGTTTTACAAAGAAATCGGCACAGTCCTTAAAGTTGTCAATTATTCAATATTAAAGAGTTGAGATGTGCTTCAGATGAATTTCCATTTTTGTGATAAGTTGTTTCCATTGGTTTGGTATGGGGTATGGAACTTTGTTACAACATTTTCCTTCAAAATTTAAAATAAATAAACTCTCTGAAAGTAAACACGTGAACTTAGTATGTGGGGTGGACAATAAGGTAACATCATTCCAAATTGGGAGGTGCGTACCACCTCTTGCTAGTAAGGACAGAACAGTTGATCTGGAACCACTTTTCACATCATATTTGTGTTCCTTAATTCTGGTTTTTAATGTTGTTGAGGTTGAACTGATATATGATAAAGTCATTGCTATTGGAGTTAACATCCTTCATGGGTACACAATAGATACCATGTTTATTGTTCATAGCGATAGTCCTTTTTAACCTGCGAGAGGATATTTTGTGTTTTTACTCCGAAGTCCAGTTTGTTTTTTGACAGATGTTTTTTAAGATTGAAACGATGTTCGGTATGTTGGCCATACTTCCAACATATTTAAATGCCTGACGATTGCACTGTAATGTAGTACACATTGACCTTTTAATTTTCGAAAGAGTGCGGTTGATATCGTGTTTTGAATAGCCATGAAGCATAGATGCCAACCTCTAAAAGTAGTTTTCAGTAACCAACATGTTAATTTTTCAGTAATTTTCAGTAACAAATTTTTTTTTTCAGTAATTTTCAGTAATCCAGTCTACAGCGGCAAATTTGGGTATTTAACACTGCAACAAATTTTAATCTGTCAGAACTATTAACAAAATAATAATAATAATAATAATAATAATAATAATAATAATAATACAATACAAAATAATTTGCTAGTGAAAAAATTAAAAATACTGTCTACCAGAATAATATAATAAATTACCTCCAGACACAAAGAAAAATTATTCCTTGGAATGTTGGCCAAATTATTATGATAAACTGGGTGTAGTTGCCATTTTGGCCTTCCTTAGTTCAATTTGCGAAAACTTCTTCTGATAGCATAGTTCACTGTGTGCAATGCTGTTTATTTTTTTACTAATAAAGAAGACAACACATGAGTACTTAAATTAGGTCTGAATTCATTCATGTTTTTTTTTCACAATACTGAAAATTCTTTCTGTACTTGCATTGCTATGAGGGACTATTAAAATCATTTTCATAATTTTGCTTAATGATTCATACTTCAACTGGCCACTTTCATTTTTCATTAAAGAAATTTTGTGCCACACTTCATCCATTCTCTCAGAAGTAACAGCACAGTTAAACTTTTCAAACTGGTAGTGAGCAAATTCAGATTCCACCTTGTCAGATTCTTCTGGTTTCAAAACTGGAAACAGGGAACACATATATTGGACTGATGCAAAAGAAACGCTTTGCCTTAATGCTACATCTGCAATTTCAGCATGACTCAGAAATTCATCATTAAGTGGAAATTTTCTTAAAATGTAATTGCAGCCTGCCTTGTAAAATTCCCTTACCTTAGAATAAAAAGTAGCCACTGTGTCTTCATTCAGATCTGCAGTTGTGCCTATATAAGATCTCGCTTTTGACCCAATTACAAGATCACGGTTTTGTTTTTGATTTCTCCTTTCAAAATTTCCATCTGCAAGAGATGTTGCTGTCACATCAAATGCCGATGGCTTGATAAATCGTACAAGGATTCAGATAACAGACTATGAAGTTTTCTTTTTAATACATGCACAAGTGGAGCTTCCTGCTGCAAGAACATGTTAACAGATGTAAACAAAGGAAGAGTAGCAGATAAAAAAAGACAATAAAGTTTAGATGAAGAATTTCCAATCATACTTGCAAGGTTCTTATACTGTGAATTAGCTTCTTCGTTGTCACTGAAATAATGTTCTAGAGCCTCCCACTGTTCTAAAAATTCTATCAATGGATTCCAAAAGTGATAATCAGCGAGTATTGACATGCTTTAGAATTTTGTGTGGTTTAGTACCACAAATAGGCTTAACTCAGTTTTAGATTGTGTTTCCTCTTTGAACTTTTCTCCAAAAAAAAGTACAACTGTATCAGAAACTGCTCAACATTAAATCCTTTCAGTTGAGTAGCAGATTTCTGTGCAGATAAATGGCATGAACATTACTGCAGTAAGATTGCAGGCTGAACCTTCTTTATGTGAGAAACAACACCTTTTACTTGACCTATCATAGTGTTAGCATTGTCACAGGAAAATGACACACAGTTGCTCCATGAGATATATTTTTTTAACAAACTCATTGTTCAAAATGTTGAATATTCCTTCACCTGTATTATTACTTGATTCAACCAATGATAACAAAACAGTTGAATTTTTCCCTATTTTTTCGTCAAAATATGTTATTGTAAAGGGATACAGTTTATTTGCTTGAGCATCATTACTTCCGTCTGTAGACAGAGAAAAAGGATTTTTTTTAACTTCAGATACGATGTTACTTGTAGAAACACTGGCCATGTGCTGAATTAGTGCAGTAGCCTTGGTTCTTCCACACGAATATTTTTTTGCGATCGCTGAATCGGGAAACATGGCTTGAAATAACGGTTTTTCAAGCCTTCAGTTTTCGGAAATTTATCCAACATTTTAAAGCTGAATTGACTTCAGTTTTCGGAAATTTATCCAACATTTTCAAGCTGAAATACAAATATTTATGGAATAAAATGATATTTAACAATACTGGGTAGAGGAAACATCGCGAGAAAAAAAATTACGATTACCAGAGAAATCTTACCTCCGTCTACTTTCCGTTTTCGAAGGATGAAATTCCGTCTTCCGACGGAGAAAACGATCCCACCCCCCACCCCCGCCACCACCAATCCTCCCAAAATTTAAGTTCAGTTATGCATCGATTTCGTACATGGTCCTAATGATAACAAAAAAGGACGGAATTCCTCGAATCTGTGAGATTTTCGTCGCCGAAGATTACGGGGAAATTTTCGGGCGGCCTAACAACTTCCGTTTTCGGAAATCGTTGCCTACAATTTCAAGCTGAAATTATGCAATGAAATTATATTTAACAATACTGAACAGAAGCAACATCGCGCGAGAAAAAAAATACGATTACGGGAAAAATTTACACTTCGTTTAACTTCCGTTTCCGAACGTTTAAAAAGACAAAACAACGTCCCCAGACGGAATACGATCCTCCCCCCCAACTAATATCCCGAAAATTTCTTCACTTTTGCATCGATCTCGAAAATGACAAAAAAAAAAACGGAGGGGGCTCCGCGAATCCGCGGAAGAATCTCACGTACAAATTAACCGCGGAATCGATTTCGAATGTCGTAAGATAACGCTAAAATATCGATGACCGGTAAATTTTAACTTTTGGCGCAAAACTGGCGCAGATTTCGTCGAAATGGCGATTTTTTAGTAGAATGGCGCAAGAACAACGTTTTGGCGCGGGCTGGCGCAATTAGCGCAGGTCTGGCAGCCCTGAATGTAGCATTTAATTTTTTCCCCCCAAAAAAACTTGAAGAACCAACAAAAATTTTTAAGTTGATGAAAATTTGCTTTCTATCTCAGAAAATTAAATCAAATGGCGATTTTCCGTAATTTCAGCGGCGTTTCCGTACTTCCGTAACAGCAACCAAAAATCCGTAAAATTACGGAAAATCCGTACTAGTTGGCATCTATGCATGAAGTATGACAATGTCCATAATTTCCTTAAATTCCTTCTGAAATAAATTGTGAGAGGAGGAATTGCGTCATGGCATGTCATTGATAGGGATTCCAGAAACATTGGAAAAAAATACGGGACACTTATGACTGAGGGTAAAAGTTTAGTATGCGCATCCATCACATATGCCAGTCTTGCAAAATGATTCTAACTATTCTTATTAATCAATATTCTTATTAATAAATCAGTCTTGCTCACTCTTGCAATATTTTTCTGGAGAATGAATTTCACTTAACTATTGTTTGTTTTTAAGAATCATGTCTTGAAAAGCTACACAATCCTCATTGAAGAATGATTTTACAGTTTTTACAATTTGTTTTTCTCATCAGTCCATAGTGCGTTCATGCGAGAAAATAATCTTTCGACACACGCGTTTGTTCCAGGAATACACATAACGAACTCCACTACTTTCTTTTAAATTTGATAGTTCTCCTTCAACATTTTTTAAGAGATCCATCCAGACTCCATCTTACTGTTTAGATTTCAACATGTCCTTCACTTTACTATCTTTTTTGGACTTCAGAGCTGCTTGTCGAGGTCTCGTGCACTCCCCTCCCCCGATATCAATCTGCCACGGCTGTGCTTGCCTACGTAATGAGAGCATTGACCACACAGTTAGACGTGGGAGATAACAGTCAGTTTGGGGGAAGCTTCGCGTGCAAGTTAAAAAACATGTTTGTAAAAGAAGAGAAATTGCAACTCACTGATTTTGTTTTTCAGTTTGAACTCTAAAATACAGGACAAAAAGCTGTCCCAAAGAGTTTTCTCGGGACAACGGGACGCAGTAGCCAAAAACGGGATGATCCCGTATTTTACAGGACGTCTGGGATCCCTAGTCATAGAAGGAAATAAAATGAAGAGAGTTTATGATTTTGCAGATGAGCTGAGTTCATAGGAATTAAGTGAGAGCAGGTATTTGGTTTTCTGTATACAGAGTAACTTATTGTGCAAGATTCAGGGTTTTGACATAGAAAGAAGTCTAAGAACGGAAAGCAACACTTATTTTTTTATTCGATGGCAAATTTTATGGACGAGACTTGTGAAGAAAGTAGTGTAGTAAATGATGGAAGTTCTTCGTTGGAGGAAGGCCAAAAGACCAGAACATTGTTCGCATATCTGACGTAAAATAATGGTCGAATGGGGCAGATATTTAAAACATGAGTCTCAATATCCTGTAGTGGCAGTTCCGCCAAAATGAGGGAGAGGGGTGAACCCATTGATGCACCTTCTAACTGACGGTAGAATATGTTGTTAAACCTGAAGAATGAACGCAATTGTACAAAACATAAGGCAGAAAGAATGGCTTCATTTTCAGACTGTGAGGTTGAGTTCAGAGAGGGAAGTATGGATTCTATTAGCTCATGAACTTTGGAGATGGGGACATTTGGAAATACAGAAACGATATCAAGGGAGGCCATAATAAATGTACTCCCCTGAATCGATAATGACCTAATTCTTTCCAGAGCTTGGAGGAACTCTTTACTGAGAAAGGCGAGTTGATTATTAAAGGTGATAAGACTTTTGCCAAGGACTTTTCGAGAGGTCGAATGGGACTAGCAGAACCGGACACAAGGGGACCAAAGGGGCATTCTTCCTTGTGAATTTTCATTTTTCAGAAAAGTTTCGGAGTTCTAGGTCCTGTCTATTCCCATACGCAAAATGGCATATGGCGCAAAATGACGTGGCTAATGACTTTAATGTACAACTGTCAAGTATCTTCTTGTTTAAGTACGTAGGGTGGAGTAGTTACGTCCATATATTAACATGCAAATATAAAAGGAACATAACTGGTAAATAATTTTTTACTTACTCATAGTAATTTAGGCCCATCATATATGTCAGCATTTTTTGTCACTGTGGCTATGCATCTGTTTAATAGAATGGATTTTAACTTATTTAGATGAAATCCAGGTTCTGCTTGAACGGAAGTTTCATATATTAAAAAACATGAACAAGTTAAAATCCTAATACCATTGCATAGGTATTCGCAAGGAATGATGATTAAAATATGAAAGTTAAAACCCAAATGAATAAAAAGGTTAAAAAAGAATAAAAGGTGGACCAAAACCTAATTCATCACCGCAACACACTTCCAAATATGTTTCGGCAAGAATTTTGCCTTCTTCAGTGGAAATTTCTAGGTGTATGTGGGCATCAAGTCCTCATTGGCGATCTTCAAAAGACTAATGTAGGGTCTTGCATCGCTCTGCCTTCAGCCTCCGTCGTCGCAGACCATGGATAATTTAGTATCTTTGCGCAAGCTGTTAGTGGCAACATCTGTGGCATGGTGTTCTTCTTGATCGACCTTTGCCCTTCCGCGCTCTCGATCTTTGAACCTGTGCTTATCGGTTTTTTTTTAAATCGACTGTTTTCTTGTTCGATCAAATATCACCATGCATGGGGTAATTCAATTGGCAAATTAGTGTTGCAGCATTTATTTCCCAATTTCTCAATGATCAAAGCTTCTGATGCTATGATTTGTCTATGAGTCCTGGGAGATGTTAAAAGTCTAATATTCTCCCAGGCGGGCTTTGATTGATTTTTCATGCAGTGTTGTATTAAAGCTGTTTTTAGTCTTTTCTTTTGCCAATCTTGAATATGTTCTTTCAATCTCGTAATCATACGTCTTTTTGTACTTCCGATATAAATAGAATCTTTTTGATTATTGTCTGTTCTGGTTGGAATGGCATATACTCCTGATCGATCTACGATGGATTTTTTGTTATTACCAGAAGTTAGTAATGAGGCATTGCAGAAACCATCATTGATAATTCCTGATTGATCTAGGATGGATTTTTTGTTATTACCAGAACTTAGTAATGAGTCATTATCAACGATGGTTTCTGCAATGCCTCATTACTAACTTCTGGTAATAACAAAAAATCCATCCTAGATCGATCAGGAGTATATGCCATTCCAACCAGAACAGACGATAATCAAAAAGATTCTATTTATATTGGAACTACAAAAAGACGTATGATTACGAGATTGAAAGAACATATTCAAGATTGGCAAAAAAAGACCTAAAACAGCTCTAATACAACACTGCATGGAAAATCAATCAAAGCCTGACTGGGAGAATATCAGACTTTTAACATCTCACAGGACTTATATAGACAAATCATAACATCGGAAGCTTTGGTCATTGAGAAATTGGGAAATAAATGCTGCAACACTAATTTGCCAATTGAATTACCTCATGCATGGCGATATTTGATCGAACATGAAAACAGTCGATTTATAAAAACCCGTTAAGCACAGGTTCAAAGATCGAGAGCGCGGAAGGGCAAAGGTCGATCAAGAAAAGAAAAAAAAACACCATGCCATAGATGTCGCCACTAACAGCTTGCGCAAAGATACACAATTTTCCATGGTCTGCGATGACAAAGGCTGAAGGCAGAGCGATACAAGACACTACATCATTCTTTCGAAGATCACCAACGAGGACTTGATGCCCACGTACACCAAGACGTTTCCACTGAAGAAGGCAAAATTCTTGCCGAAACATGTTTGGAAGTGTGTTGCAGTGGTGAATTAGGTTTTGGTCCATCTTTATTCTTTTTAACCTTTTTATTCATTTGGGCTTTAACTTTCATATTTTAATCATCATTCCTTGCAAATACCTATACAATGGTACAAGATTTTAACTTGAAGTCATGATTTTTAATCTATGAAACTTCCATTCAAGCAGAACCAGGATTTCGTCTAAATAAGCTAATATCCATTCTATTAAGCAGATGCATTGCAACAGTGACAAAAAATGCTGACATATATGATGGGCCTAAATTGCTATGAGTAAGTAAAAAATTTTTTACCAGTGACGTTCATTTTATATTTGCACGTTAATATATGGACCTAACTACTCCACCCTACATATTTAAACAAGAAGATGCGCACCTAACAGTATAGTTGCAGCTTTCAATAGCAGTTGTACAATAAAGTTCTAGGTCCCATTGGTGGTTTCATGGATTCTGAAATTCAAGTTGGGAGTAAGCTGTGATTTTTTAGTTTTGCTACAACTGAAGTTATTGCTGGTGCTGGGTCCTTGGAGACTATGGCGTGAGGAATTTTGTTAATTGCCTTTACCATCTTCATAACGTATTTAGATCAATTTATAATAAGGATTTGTAATGATTTGTCCACAGACACTATTGCTAAGTTGGGGTTATTTCTTAAAACCTTGAGTACCTGATGTTCCTTTTTGAAGGTTTCATACTTAGCAATAGTGTCTGCAGACAAATCGTCATAAATCATTATTATGAATCACTCTGATTACGTTACGAAGATGGAAGACGCAATTAACGAAATTTCTCACGTCATAGTCATCAAGGACTCAACACCAGCAACAATTTCAGCTGTAGCAAAACTAAGAAATCACAGCTTATTCCCAATTTGCATTTCAGAATCCATGAAACCACCAATGGGACCTAGAACTCCGGAACTTTTCAAAAAATTAAAAATTCACATATAAGAATGCCCCTTCCATTCATTTGTGTCCAGTCCACTAGTCCCATTCGTCCTCTTGAAAAGTCCTTGGCAAAATTCTTATCACCTTTAATAATCAACTCATCTTACTCAACAAAGAGTTCCCTGCAAGCTCTGGAAAGAATTAGGTCATTATCGATTCAGGAGAGTATATTTGTTATGGCCTCCCTTGATGTTTCTTTATTTCCAAATGCCCCAATCTCCAAAGTTCATGAGCTAATAGAATCCAAACTTCCCTCTCTGAACTCAACCTCACAGTCTGAAAATGAAGCCATTCTTTCTGCCTTACATTTTGTACAATCACATTCATTCTTCAGGTTTAACAACATATTGTACCGTCAGTTAGAAGGTGCACCCCTCTCCCCCATTCTGGTGGGACTGCTACTACAGGATATTGAGACTTATGTTTTGAATATCTGCCCCATTCGACCATTATTATACCTCAGATAAGCGGACAATGTTCTGGTCTTTTGACCTTCCTCCAACAAAGAACATGCATCATTTACTACACTACTTTCTTCACAAGTAATTTACCGTCCAATACGAAAATAAGTGCTGCCTTCTGTTCTTAGACTTCTTTCTACGTCGAAACCTGAATCTTGCACAGTAAGTTACTCTGTGTACAGAAAACCAAATACCTGCTCTCACTTAATTCCTATGAACTCAGCTCATCTGCAGAATCATAAACTCTCTTCACTATATTTTCTTCTATGACGTGCCATCACACATTCCTCCTTGCACAATTTATTTCGGAACGAATTGAAGGAAATTACGGACATTGACATACTTCATGGTTATTCAAAACATGACGTCAACCACTCTTTCAAAAATTAAAAGGTCAATGTGCACTACATTACAGTGTAATCGTCAAACGTTTAGATATGTTGGAAGTATGACTAACATGCCAAACATTGTTCCAATCTTTAAAAAAACATCTGTCGAAAAAACCCCAAAATATCCTCTCGCAGGTTAAAAAGGACAGACACAGTATCGCTATGGACAATAAACATGGTATCTATTGTGTATCCATGAAGAATGTTAACTCCAATAGCAATGACTTATCATATATCAGTTCAACCTCAACAACATTAAAAACCAGAATTAAAGAACACAAATATCATGTAAAAAGTGGTTCCAGATCAACTGCTCTGTCTTGACTAGCAAGAGGTGGTACGAACCTCCCAATTTGGAATGATGTCACCTTATTGTCCACCTCATATATTAAGTTCACATGTTTACTTTCCAAGAGTTTATTTATTTTAAATTTTGAAGGAAAATTTGTAACAATGAAGTTCCGTACCACATACCAAACCAATGGAAACAACTTATCACAAAACATGGAAGTTCATCCACAGCACATCTTAGCTCTTTAATATTGAATAATTGACAACTTTAAGGACTGTGTTGATTTCTTTGTAAAACTGAGCATGCACAACGTGTGTCTATTACATTGTTGATGAGGTTGAAAAACTCGACATACACAGTGCGTCAAAGAAT
The DNA here is from genome assembly GCA_039090855.1 of Macrothele yani. NCBI lineage: Eukaryota > Metazoa > Arthropoda > Arachnida > Araneae > Macrothelidae > Macrothele > Macrothele yani. The sequence continues at coordinate 38,346,639 of CM077028.1, forward strand.
TTTTAAGAGTGGCACTAGATTTCAGTAAACGGTGGTGCCACCAGTGTAATCGCGAATGCGTTATAAACCGTGACCATCTGCTTGCTTTCTGCCAAAAGTACGGCGCAGTTGTTAAAGTAACTCAAACGAAACGGCCGTTCATTAGAGACGTAAAAAATTTTTCATGTTGAATTATTAAGATAGAACAAAGGGCTGTTATTAAATTTAACACAAAACTTGGTAAAAGTGCCTCGGAAATGTACCAAATGATGAAACAAGTTTACGGTGAGTTTTGTTTAAGTAGATCAAATGTTTTCCTGTGGCACAAACGTTTTTTGGACGGAAGAGATATGCTAGAAGGTGATAAGCATACCAGAAGACCAAGTTCATCTAGGACACCTGAGATTATTGAAAAAGTGCGTGATTTCGTGGCAAACAATCGATGTGCGTCACTAAGAATGATGGAAGTCTTTAAACATCAACAAAGAAACGATTCAAACCATCCTGCATGAAGATTTGGGCAAAACAAAAGTCTGTGCTAAATTTGTTCCACACACGTTAACCAATGAACAAAAATCAAGGAAAAGTGCACATTGCAGAGACGTCATTTCAGCTGCCGAAAATGATCCAAACTTCTGGAAATCGATTGTTACAGGTGATGAAACATGGTGTTTTCAATATGATCCTAAAACAAAGTGACAAAGTGTGGAATGGAAGTCAAAAAACTTGCCACAAGCCGAAAAAACAAGAAAAGTTCCATCGGAAAGCAAAACAATGCTCATTAAATTCTTCGATAGTAAGGGTATTATCCACAAAGAATTTGTTCCAAGTGGGCAAATAATTACTGGTGAGTTTTATTTAAATGTTTTGAGGCATTTGATGGGCAGAATTCATCGCAATCGTCCAGAAAATTGAGATGAAAACAGTTGGTGTTTGTTGCACGATAATGCACCCAGTCACACCTCACTTCTTGTTCGTAGATTTTTGGCGAAAAATAACGTCTGTGTGTTGAATCATCTACCGTATTCACCTGATTTAGCACCCTGCAACTTTTCTTTATTCCTAAAACTTAAAATGACGTTAAAAGGGTGTTATTTTGATATTTCGACCACACAAACAGCTTCGACACTTGCTTTGAAGGCAATTCCGCAAAGTGAACTGGAACAGGCATTCGAATCATTATTAAATCGCTGTAACAAGTGTATTGAAGCCGGGGGACTTATTTTGAATAACAAACCAAAACAAATTATAATTTCTTGTTTCTATTTCATTTTACAGACCCAGTCTTAAAAATTCTTTGCCACACTGTGTATATAGTTCCTTCCGATAGTGTCCATCCGTTACGGACACCCACAGACAGCATTTGTCTCCATCCGTTACGGACTCCCACAGACAGCGTGGTCATGCTGAAGAAAAATGATCGCTGCTATCATTAATGGGGAGGGGGGATACCATGCATAATAAATAAATAAAAAAAAATAGGATAACCACAAAACCGGAATTTTTGCAGAAAACCCGGATTTCCGGAAAAATATTTTCGAAATCGGACTGAATTCGGGTAAACCGAGAACACTTGGCAGCTCTGCATTTACACACACACACTCACACACAAAAAGTGAAAACAACTTACATTTTGATGGATGCTTGGTGATACAAAAAACAACACAGTGATCAAGCTTTTCACAAGATGAAATGCATTCTTCATCAAATCTTCAACAGGAGAACTTTCCTTTTGCTGATCCTTTGATAACACGAATAAGTTGCACAAAACACCATGAAGTAGGTCATACCCTGTGGGCAAAAGCTCTCCACAAATCAAACCACAGGTCTGACTTTGAAGGATCAAATCTTTGAAAGAACACCACAGATCACCGACAAAACTCATGCTCACAAAATTTTCATTATCACATTTTCCGAGAAAATCATGACAAGCATCTGGCATAGAATTTGGCATGCTGCTTAAGATTTTGTCAATGGCTACAGCAACCTGTACATTATGTTCAATATGGCTAACGTAAGATGTCTGAAAAGTCTTAAGTAGTACTTCACTGTAACGGAGAAGGGTGTTGCAAAACACTGTCACAATAGCAGAACTGCCTGGAATGGATTCCTGATCAGAGAATTCTTCTTCGTCAGAGATAATGTCTTTGACTATTAAGATTTCCAAGGTTTTGAGGGCAAGCTTTCGTAATTTTGGCACAAGTAAAACTCTGTACAAAATCGGCACGCCACCGGAATTCACAAAATTTGCTATTGAAGTCCTGTTACAGAGTAGACATGGGAAAACTGATAAAAAACATTCACTTCGTGCATGATCTTCAGGTGTCAAAGTGCTGTTTGTCATCATCAGCAAGAATTCGGGCAGAATTACTTTCAAGAAAAGCATGTTTTTCAAACAGTCCTTCCCACAGGCAACTAGATTAATGATATGCTTAGTTATCAGATGCAGACCTTGTAGAGATCCTGAATGCAGTAAATGAGAATACACGCTTAGTGCATTCCACGAAATCTTGTTTTCACAGACTATAGTTTGTTCGTTTGAAGTATCACTTGAAAGTGTATTCGGATTGTAGCTGGCACTTTGACATGCCACATCTCTTGAGCCTGATAACCTCTCCTCACAGAAAATGCATTCCCCTTGAATGTGAGTAGTTAGGTCCATCTGAACGAAGACTGTCTTTTCAACAAATGACAAAACAAGATGTTGAAGGTCATATCCCAAGGTATGAAACTTACTAAAAAATGTGGCCAGCAAAAGTGACAGATCTAGACAGCAGCATAGTCCAGCTCCTCTGCTAACAGTTATAATGTCTCTCATTGTGGATTTTGAACCTGATGAAGAGTAAATTTTTAAAAGCAGATGGCACATGGCAGCGACACTACAAACAGGCTCAGCTGTCAAGATGCTATGACTCAGAGATGATCCCAAAACATCATTGTGGTGATGATAAAAGTCACTAATTTTGCATGTCAAGTGCCTTACTTTAACACAATTTGAATGATGACTGAGCTGTCCTCTAACCTCTTTGAGACATATAATGATATCTTTAATGACACAGAGAATTTTAAATACAGGGCACTGCTTTTCGATACTAGCATTCTTTTCCAAATAAGAAATCAAGCCGCAACAAATATTTACACCACCATTTGCAGTAAAATTTCTTATTGTGTGTACGATTCGTGAACAGTTTTCATTTGAAGATTTAACAATGCCAAAAATCAGCAAAAGGGTGCCTAGAACTAAGTTGTATGTCACATGGATATCGAAACCACTGCCAACACGCGACTGTAAGCTTGAGACATTATCCTGTGTGTTATTACAGTTAGTAATATCAGCTGAAAACACCAACAGTGTTCTTATTATTTCACTTTCGTCTGGAAGAAATGTCACACTGTCCACACTGATCAACAAAGATGCAGATGTGAAAATGATATGAAGTACCTGGTTGTAAAGTTTATGTACCATTTCAGAGTCCCAGCTGCTCAGGTTATACTGACCATCATACACAGCTTTCAAAAAATCAAAGGCAAACTGTAAAATCAATGGCGATGAAGAAACAAAGTGAGATATCAATGCTGATGAGGATGAACTTTGATAAAAACACCGGTGCTCAAACAGTGCTACCTGACACAAGAAATTCAGAGAGAAATCAATCCACTCAAGAGGTGAAAGAAAACTGCATTTAAAGTCTACACAATTTTGTTTGCCTATCATGGATTCCAGAATATCATCATTATTATCATCATTTGATTCATTTTCATCCATGAACAAGGGAGAAGCTATTGTAGATACTACAACATCGCAAGTTCTCTCAAGGTGGTTACTCTCAGCTACTGGCAATGTGGATCCATGGACCAATCCATATCTTTCATCGTCACTAGAGCTGGATGCATTCCTCTTAGTCTGAAGATTTCTTTTTCGCTCAGTCCTATGCCTCAACTTTTCCCTAGCAATCTGAGATTTTAACAAAAGTTTTGACTCCTTTTTGTCCGTGGATATCTTAGATAAACTGCACATTTTTTTGTTTCTGGTGGGTTTGCAAAAGCAGTCCTCAAGATTCGCAGGAATTCTCTTCTTCCTGATGTTCTCTAAGGAAGGAAACAAATAGTTACAATTTCAAATATTCATTTTCCACCTGCATGTCATAGAAGTTCAGACTCATATTATACATGAAATATACACGGTATGTATGGTATGCTTTTACTGGAAATATTACAAACATATTTATCTCAAAATACAAAGCTCAAACTGAAAATAAATGCTAATGAGGAAATATTTTAGAAATATGGATGATAACTGCATGTGCCTGAAGGCCAATTAAAAAGCAGTCACTATTATATAATGGAAACCCAAATCCTACATTGCAATTTCACTAACTTACTTTTTTTTTTTTTTTTTTTTGACTATTCATTTACAGCTGCACTTTATAATTCATTTTTAAAATTTGTAATTTGTATCCTTCTCTGCCTCAATTCTGTTCTGCATCCATGGCAAAGAAAACGTTAAATACATAGCATATGAAAGTCACAACAATTTAGTTTGTTTATACATGCCAATACAAAATAAATAAATAAAGATAAAAATAACTGCATCGAGAATAGACAAAAAAGTTTTAAGAAAACTTTTTACAGTCCAAGAACAAAAGCACAGTTAATTGTACAAAAAAAAAAGTTAGCCAGACAAAACTTGCTGTATACAATGCAGTATTTAGACCACAATTATAGGTATTTCATTACTGTGAAAACCTAGAAATTTATCTTTCCCCCAATAACTGCAATGTGGACTTTTCTATAATCATTCCCACGATTTGGAAATCTGTTCTGTTTGACAAAACATAATGATTCTGATTCTGGCAACCATTTACAGGAACACAAACATAGAGATCTGACAACAACTTAAATGTCTCCTTCCCAAAACTTGGATTTGAAATGCCTAGAGGTATAGTTCGAAATCTCCCATATTGAATTATTATTTCTATGTAACTTATGCTTGAATTATGTTTTTTTATTGCAATGGACCAACCCTCTTTTACAGCAGTGAGACTTGGATGCAAAGTAAAGGTCCATGTGGGAAGTCAGAAGCTGTAGAAATGAAAGCTGTAAGAGGAAATAACAGGGTAAATGGATGGTTCTTCAAAACAGAATTGGTAATGCACATATTAGTACTGAGCTGAGCACTTTTTTTAAAAAAGAAGAAAAAGTCAACGCAAATATACTGAGATATCTGACATATGTATTTAACCTGACCTTCCTTTCGAGTTCCTATCTCTTACATAAATTTTGTTACTTCTAGATTCAAGATTTCCCTGCTGAATGGCAAATGACTTCTCTGAACAACTTGTACATTTTGGTAAAGCTGACAGTGATTCAAACAAAAATAGAGTTGAGAAATAAAAATAGTGTGGAGAGTTGACAAATGTATAAAGCAGAGGTGTAAGCAGTGGTGGCCGGTGATCAGGTTGCAGTGTTGCTCAACAACCTGTTTCATTATAAAGAAAAATAATATTTTGTTAATAAAACATTAATTTTTTTAATGAGAAATTGGTTTATTTAACTTGAAATCAGTCAAAAATAAATAGTGCAGTCAACTCAAACAATCCAATAACCGATGCGATGTTGGGAGTAGTGTTTGAGCTAACCGTCGCTTGACTGGGTGCTGCAGACGAGCTGCAACCCTGACGCCGTAATGTGGTTGTTGCAAACGCTTGGCAACCCCCACTACCAATGACCTCGTTTCGCTCTTCTCCCGCTAGGGCATGCGCAGTAACTCATTGCTCTCGAGATCACGTAACCTGAAACCCGCAGATGAGCTCCGCTTTTTGTCGTCACCATGGGCAAACTTAATAGTCTGACAGCGGACGTTTGCGTTTCAGGAGAGGTTATGTGTGTGCTGTGTAGTATTTATTAATTTTCTAATTTGTTATTCTTTTATTGTGCCAATGAAACGTACGTTAATAGCTTTGTTGTTATTAATAAATTAATGTTTTTTTTGCGAATTTAAAATGAATAGTGTTGAAAATCTTTTATCAAATACTTTTGCTGGACTTTCCTATAAAGAAAAGCAAAATACACGAAAACTTGGACGGCCATTCATTACCTGACTTGAATATTGTCCAAAACATAACAATTGGCAGGCGACGATTTAAAAGATTTTTTAAAAGAGAATTTTACGTAAATAATGAGTGGTTGTATAGGTGAGATGTACAAAATGCACTATTTTGTTTCTCATGTTTATTGTTTGGAGGCGAGGATTCGTGGACAAAATCAGGCATGACATATTAATCATTTGACCACTCGCATTAAAAAACACGAGGCTTAAGAGAAGCACATTAAAAATGTTTTAAAATTGTCACTTGTTGGTGCCATCAATATAGCTGAACAGTTAGACACAGCATATAGACGAAAAGTTTTAGAGGACAATGAAAAGGTTAGGCATAACAGATATGTTTTAAATATTTTAATAAATTGTGTTAGGTTTTGTGGGGTTTTCGAGTTAGCATTGAGAGGTCACGATGAAACTGAAACATCATCTAATCCTGGAATATTTAAAGGTTTGGTTAATTTTTGTTCGGAATTAGATGCTGCATTAAAAGCTCATTAAGAAAAGGCAACTGTCTTTAAAGGAACATCGAAAACAATTCAAAATGAAATTTTGCAAATAATGTTAGAAGTGTGTCATGATGAAATAACAAAAGAAATGAAAGAAGCACAGTTTTTACAGGGTTCATACTCTTTTTGGGGGAAAAAATTCAAGGACTTTCCAGGCCTTTTCCAGGCCATATACAAAAAATTCCAGGATGATTACTACGCTTTACAGTATCATGCTCAAATTATTTTTTAAAAGCAATTTCAGTTTTAAGTAATAAAAATGATGAAAGATGCAAATGGATGAGTGTGCTTTATTACCCATTACATTTCTTTTTAATGTTTTTAATTGGCGAATTACCCAATAATGCTAAATTGAATCATGATGCAATTACCACAAGGCTATTCAGAAAATCCTTTCCCTCAATCAGAAAATGATTAATTCAATCAGTCATTTTAGCTGCATCACCATTCTGCACTATCTTCCATGTAATCAGACTATTATTGATAACAACTGAAATTATTATAAAATAAAGTGAGGGCAGATTCAGAATTTAATAATGGGGAGGGCGCACGTCTAACAGAGGACTGGTAAAAAAATCTCTGAGATTTATTTCCTCCAAAAAAACACGGTGGTAAAACATGGAGGACCCATAAGGGGGAGATGGGGTGCTTGCCTGTCAGAGTACATCACAAACAGCAGTTCTGAAGTACTGCTGTGTGGATCACTGAAAAGTTCGGGCCAATGTAAGACAAAACGTGGAGTTGCAAATCCATAAGTGAAAAAGTGTAATGTCTGAAAACAAGAAACGTGAGACAAAGCAAAGCACTTATCTACTTACTCACCCCCCCTTTTTTTTTTTTTTGAAATGGGGCATGTGCCTGTTATGCCCACAAGTGGATTCTAGCTCTGATAAAAAGTATTTCCATACATGGGAATTATTTTTTTTTCTTTTTAACATTCCCAATGACTGCCACTTGTGGATGCATATTGGGATGTGACTTTTGAAGGCAATGAAAATCTTAATTACTAGACAGAATATGTTCCAGACTTGAGGAAAATTTCATCCAATTGTAGTACAGTTATGTTAAATCAAAAAGCATAAGCCACGGAATCACTATGCACCTCAAGAAATGATTCGGGAGTGGACGATCATAGAAAGGTGAACCAATAGAGTTTAAAACAGAAAGTGTAATTTTAGGAACATGGCAACAAATTTCAAATAAGTTTCATCATAGAAGTCAGAAAGTCCTGGCCCACCACCCAACCCAAAAGAAAGGGTTAGGTGAACTAATAGAGTTTAAAACAGAAAGTGTAATTTTCAGAAAGTCCTGGCCCACCACCCAACCCCCGGTGAAACAGTGGCAAGGGTGTGACGACCAAAGAGGAAGCAGATCTAGCAGCCGCATCAGCACACTCGTTACCCGAGATTCCAACATGCCCAGGAATCCAGCAAAACTGAACTTGAAAACCGACCCCGAGCAAACGACGAAGTAACTGTCTCACATTCACGAGAAAAGGACGGTCACGGCAATCTGCAGATGACAAAGACTGCAAGACACTCAAGGAATCCGTATAGACCATAGCACGATGATGAGAACTCGACTGAACATGGAGAAGAGCGAGATACACAGCATGCATCTCCGCTGAAAACACCGTGGCCTCAGCTGGGATCCACGCTACTGAAACGTCATCTACACAGACAGCCGCGGATCCAACGACTCCATGCATTTTGGAGCCATCAGTAAAAATAGGAGTGTAATCAAAATTTAGGTCACGGTGCTCAGCGAAGAGCTGCTGGTACACTGACGCAGGGGTTGAGGATTTATCGAAAGATGTAAAGGTGGTATCAACCATGACACCAAGTGGGTGCCATGGCGGATCCCCAAAGCCCCTGGTCTCTCCAACAAGTGACAAGTCGAGCCCAAGTATTAGTCGAGCCCCATATTCGAAACATCTATTATTTTAATGGATAAAAATGCATTTTGCAACATGAGAATTGCTTTCATCTTTTTTAATCCATCCAGCATATTTAGGATTTATTAGCCAAAGATCACTAAAAGTACACTTACCCATATTTAATGGGGGGGTGAAAAAATGGGTAAATCAACTGAAACAGTAAATGAAAACCAAAAAAATATCTAAGATCAGGAACCACACAACTAAAAATTGAGAATTTCCCCTGAGTAAGGGGCTACACATGTGACCAATTACTATAGGCCAGATTTTAAGTAATTAAAGAAAAAGGGGTCTTACTGCTATGTTCTTTCCTGCTCCCCCAGCTTTGTCCTTTAGGCAGCCTGGGTTGCGAATGCTTTGGCATTGATTTAGTCTTCATTCAAAACAAGGAAACAACACTTAGTGAAGTTACTGTTTTATGACCTGTATGCCAATCAGTAGACAGAGTGTTGTGCTAAAAGACTGTTACAAAGCATCACCTCTTACAGCTGGGCTCCAAACCAGAGGAAAGGAAATGTTAACAAACACTTAGTGCCTGAGGGAAGCAAAACTTTGTACTGGGTCTCCTCCTCCAAGTCTCAAATCTTTCATACTTACCCAGCTGGAGAGTGGACGTAGGGCTTCAAGCTTGGAGAATGAATACTGCTCTTATATCTATGCCTTTGAATTTAATTTCGACCATTTTCAACAGGGTAGGTTCCTAGGTTGTACCTAACAGCATACTAAAATTTCGCCAAAATCCAACCCCTTTTACGTGAATTATCGTACGGACAAATGGAAAAAACCAAAGCATAAACGTTTCTGCAACCTACAGTTCGAAAGGGTTAGTAATTTCTAAAATAAAAACATAACGAACAGCGTGAAAACTAGCTCATACACAGAATATTTGAAACTACAGTATGCGCTCTCAATTATTAGGGATGATAGGGGGAAGGGAATAGAACTGTCCATAATTAGCATGTTCTCGTTGCGCTAGGCGCTTAAGCACTGCTGAATTCCATCAGACCCCCAATGGTCAAATGATTGAAATGTGCTGATGTTCATGGAATGAAATGGTTGATCAGCTATGATAACCGCATAAAAGTTCGAAGGGGGGCGATTTTTTTTTACTTTATGCAACATTCTACATTACTCCAATATTTATCTTGTCATCATCAACAATAGCAATGTAACTACCACTTACGATCGCGGATATCGGCCAACTGAAAATCTGCCATACAACTAAGGGATACAGCACACAGGTATCATGTTACAGTGTATTGTAATTGAAAAAAAAATAAAAAGATTTCAGAAATTAAAATCGAAAAAAAAAACTTTCAGAAATTAATATCATCAAGTCATGGTGTTTCAAAAATCCGCTTTCCTTTATAATGTTTAAAAACATGTAATGTTTTTTCTTTTTTACCTGTCGTGTATAATAAAATGGGTTGATTTTTTATGGAATCAGACGTCCATATGTCCGATTGTCTTCGTCTGAGTTCACACGTTAGCTACTGTGTACAAGTAGACATATTTTTTCAGCTCAAAAATATGTAGTTTTGTATGTATTCACAGTATAACTCATTCCGTATTCCCACAGAACAAAATTCAGCAGATACAAATGAAGAACATCAAGACCCACCCAACACCATGTTTCCGATTGTCTGCTGTTTATATTCAAGAAATGCGAATATGGATCAATGGTGAATGCAGCAACTATGGTTTTTATTTATTACCAAGAAAAAAAAGGAGCCTGAAAGCTGTAAAGCTGAAACGGATATTTCTCCCCTCCCGAAAACATTCCGATTAAGTTCAAACAGCAGGAGCACGCGTCCACGCACACTCAACCTCTGGAATGTCCTGATGGAACGGCTTCTTTTCATTTGGCACATCGCCATAAATCACCACCTGCAGCTCACTGAAGTGTCTTCCTCCTTCACCCTAACTATAGGAGAAAACGTAAAAAAAAAAAAAAATGCTGCCCAATTTTCGACAAAATGACCAAATTTACGTCATAACGTTGCAATTTACTAAAATACGTTTATCTGCTGAATTTCGCCTAAATCCATTGAAAACTTTTTAATTATAGATTTTTTTATTAAAACAGTAACTCAGACATCTGAATAAAAATGTATGTTTGTAATTAAAATAGAGTCCATATCATCACAGAAACAAAATTTAAGGATCACTCTGTTTAAATAAAACCATGGCATCTAAAAAAAAAATAATTTGCTTGCTTTTCCCGTAATTTATAATTGCCGTTTCTTTTTTTGAATCCGATTTTGCAACGGAAGATTTTTTTTTTTTTTTTTTTTTGCATCTGCTAAAGTTTCAAACGGAATTCGGCAAAATTCGCACTAGAACTTTATTGTAATGTATTTTAACCACTGTAAAAATTTTACTGCGTTATTTTCAAAATTCCGGAAAATGGATTTCTGAAAATATCTCTTAGTCCTTTTGAGCCGTGGAAGTGATAAACAGGTGTTTGCTTTCTTCCCAACCAAGAACTTCGGATCAGCGCTCCCAGCTGTCAATCAACCGTTGCTATGGTAACACACTTTCTGCTCAAGGCTCACTGTCTAAAGAGGCACACATAATAAAAATTTCCAATGCTAACTTTTTAAGTTTTAAACCGATTCAAATGGAATTTTGGGAGTAAGCTTCTGTAATCCAATTATAGTAAATGTAAAAATTTCAGCCACTTTTGTGAAAAATTCGCAAAGATAGTTTTCTTATTTTTTATCATAAGTAGCCGAAGTCTCTTGAGGGGTAGGCCGGAAGCAAGCGTCTTAATGCAATAAACAAGGAGCAGATGAATGTGTTGTTCAGGCATACTCTTCACTGGTGGATGCCAGCTGACTTGGTAAACACGCGACCCCCTTGCAAATGCTAAATGTCTCTTCTTTCCCCTTCTGTTGTTCTCAGTAGTTGTCGGACGGACATCAAGCTCAGGGCTAGAGAATGCATCAAGCTCCCCTTCCCTAACAGACCCGCTAGTAATCATCCAATTTTATTGCACTGGAAGTAGTTCTCCCCCTCCCCCAGCCAAATTAGGATTTGGGCACATCCGAAACACCACTGTAGCCGGGGCGGTTTCTTTGAGAACAGAGGAGAGGAACTTAAAAAATTAAGGGGTAACAGTCAGTAACACGATTTCCTAAAAGGGCATTTTTTTTAAGCACTAATTTCAAATTTCAAGGCTTTTCAAGACAGCATTAAAAAAATACCGTTTTTCCAGGATATTCCAGGCCTTGAAAACGTTATCATGATTTTCCAGGACTTTCCAGGTTTTCAAGCACGCGTGCGCACCCTGTTTTTAGCCATCACTGCGGATGAAACAAGTGAAATTTCAAATATATTTCAAATGGCCATTGTTTACCGGTACATGGTAAAAGGAAAACCAGTTGAAAGGTTTTGGGATTTTATTTCTCCTTCACAACATGACGCACAAACCTTGGGTTCTTGTTTACTAGAAGAGCTGAAGAAACATAAAATTAATGAAAATCCCGAAAAATTAATTGCACAAACGTACAACGGAGCATCTGTTATGGCCGGTTCTTCCCACGGCGTGCAAGCAGTTGTGAAGGAATCTTATCCAGCTGCTGAATATATACATTGCTATGCTCATCAAATAAATTTAGTTATGATGAAAGCTGCTTCTATAAATAGAAATGTACTAATTTTTTTCTCTAGTTTGCAAGGCATCTGTACGGTTTTTTTTTTAAATAGCCCACAATGAACTGCAGTACTTGATCAGGTTGTGAAAAAACGTTTACTCCGAGCTTCCCCTACAAGATGGAATTTTCTCTCATGCAGTGTCAATACGGTTTTTGATAAAAAGAGAGATATTATCGAATCCCTGAAGACCATTCTTAAGTCTAATGACATTAAAAGTGAAAGTACTATTTGCCAGGCTAATGGTCATTTAAAGGTTCCTACAAGTTACAGCTTCAGCTTTTGGCTTTCATTTTTCACTAAATTCATGCCTCCTGTAGAAATTTTGTTTGGTCAACTTCAAAAAGGTGACCTTGATCCCTCTACAGCAAAGAAAGCTATTACTGTATTTGAGACAAATGCAGTGACAATTAGGGAACAAATTGATGTTGGTGAGAGTGTAGCGACACAGGATACATCTGCTTCTTTTAAAAAACGGAAAACTGACCACTTTGAGTGGATGAGAGAAGAAAAAGAAGTATGTGATGCCATTATTTCTCAAGCTAAGGAAAGGTTTACTTTCACAGGGCATCTAGTTACAGCTTTGTTATTTTTACCCCAAATGTTCCCTCATTATGCCACTAAATTCCCAGCAGAGACATTGAAAACACTGTGTGCTGTGTATCCATTTATAGATAAAATGAAACTCCGCCATGAACTTTTGGCAATCTACTGAGCAGAAGAGTTCAAATCACTCTCAGGGGGTGTTAGCTTATGCAAGTTCCTCATGAAGAACAATTTAGGAAAACCATTTAGTGAATGTTACACGTTACTGAAACTTATCCTAACAATTCCTATGACATCAGTTGAAGCAGAACGGTGGTTTTCCACTTTAAAACGAATAAAAACATTTTTGAGGAACTCAATGACACAGGAAAGATTGTCAGCCTTGGCCATGCTTTCTATTGAAAAGGATCTTATAATAGATATTCCCGACTTCAACCAGAGAGTTATTGGCAAATTCGCTATGCAGAAAGAGAGAAGGATGGACTCCAAATAACTTATGGTAAGAACTGATTTCATGTTCTGATCCATTAATTGTTATTACATAATTTGAAATTTTGGAATATGGTAATTATGTAGAAATTATCTTGTTGCTACATTAGGTTGCTTTTAATAATGTTAAACTCCTCCTGTGCAGCATCCTCCCCTCCAAGTACACCACCACCACCACCACCACCCAAAAAAAAAAAAAAAAAAAAAAAAAAAAAAACAGTGCTCGCGAGTAGTGTTTCAAAGGAAAATGTTATATGTGCAACACCCTATTTTTGTAAGTAGGGCAGGGTGCAAAAATTGCTGTGTACAATCTGATTAAAATCGGAAGTGAAACTTTTTCACTAGTTTCTGGTATACCTTTTATTACCATACTTAGTTGTTTGTCCACTTACAGAATTTTCCTATAATATCTTTTGCTAGTTTCGGTAGCTTGGTAGCCTAAAATTTGCATTTATTCCTCAAAAAGTGCAGGGGATGTAACTTGTTCACATTCAGAAATGAAGCATGGTTATTCATATATTGCAAGATAAAGATGCCATTCACTTTGTTGAAGATTCTCAGGGGGAAATTCGATTATTACTGCTCTACAGCAAGCTGCATTAAGTCCATTTAATGTGATACCAAAGGTCCAAACTCCGAAGCAGTTGTGAATCTCATCACCTTCTTCACCTTTTGTATTTTACAGCCCAAATTGGCTGTAAAATACAAAAGGTGATGTAAGTATGCTGAAGAGCCAAAAGTCATTAGATAGCAATGCAAATTTTTAACTGGTGCTGCTGTTGTATAAAGGCTTCGACACACGCCACAATTTTTATCGGCTGTGAGGTGTAATCTCGTGAGTCAGGTTGAACAACTGCAAGCAGGATTATGGCAAGTCAATGTGAATTATTGGAGTTTGAACAAGGCATGATAGTGGGAGCCAGACGGATGGGATATTCAATTGCTGAAGTTGTGCAAACATTCAGCATTCCTCGATCCACAGTGTCACGTGTGTGCAGTGGCCAACTTAAGGTGCTGAATGACAGAGACCAGCAGCAGCTCTGACCAGGACTTTCCATGCTAACAGACAAGTGAAACTGGCTCAAATAACATCCACATTCAATGCAGGAGGCACCAGAGACATATCCATCAGGTCAGTGCAGCGTAATTTAGCGTTCATGGGTATGAGAGCAGAAGACCCACCAGAGTGCCTTTGTTAACACCATGACATCAGACACAGCACCTCATCTCGGCTCGCGAACACTGTAATTGGACCCTGGAAGACTGGCAACATGTGGTGTGGTCCAATGAGTCATGCTATCAGTTGTTACAAGCTGATGGTAGGGTTCGGGTGTGGTGCAGACCCCATGAGGCCATGGACCTAAGCTATCAACAAGGCACTGTGCAAGCTGGTGGTGGTTCCATACATTTGTGAGATATCTTTACATGGCACAGTTTGGGTTCTCTAGTCCTCGTAAGCATGTCATTAACCAGTAATTGCTTTGTTGCTCTGCTGGGTGACTATTTGCAGCCCTTCATGGACTTCATGCACCCCAACAATGATGGGATTTTCCAGGCAGACAATGCACCATGTCATCGGGACCAAGTTGTCCAAATCTGGTCTGAGAAGCATTCTGGACAATTCCAACGTATAGTGTCCACCACGTTCACCCAACATGAACCCAATAGAGCACTTATGGGACGTGGTGAAAGGTCCATTTGCACCCAAGATCCTGCACCTACAAATACCAGGGAACTGTGGGCTGCTATTCAGATGGCATGGCTCAATATCTCTCTAGAAGTCTTCCGTCCACTTGTGGAATCGATGTAACATTAAGTTGCTGCACTTTGCCAGGTTAGAGGAGATCCTACATGATACTAGGTACGTATCCCATGATTTTTGGCACTTCAGTGTAAAGGTAAGGAAAATGTACGAAACCCGTCTGCCGAGTGCTGCCTTCCATTTCCTACCTTCTTCTGACGCAATTCAAGAGGGTAAAATGCTGTTTCTGTTTCGGATAAGAAATGACACCTAGCTTTGTAATATCCTGTTTACTGTATCATATCCCAATAAAAATATTTAAGAGTTAGGTTGTTGAACTACAATGAAAATGGCAACAAGAGCTGTGATAACTTCACAAAGTTCTTCCTCTGGTCTGCCAAAAAACTAGCCGATTCTTAAGATCTGTTGCACAACCGTTAATGATCATTAGTTAACAATTAACTATCAGAGAATGAGATTAAAAAAGATAGTATAAATTTCAGTATGAAGCGACATCAGAAGCAACTTCCACTGCCCAGTGTTAGTTATTTTGAAAAATTGTAATTGCATATGGATACTAAACAATGCAAATTTGTGTGTAATCAACACACAAGACCAGAGTTACTGCCCTAAAAACTCATGAAACAGACACTGTTATAATATTTCAAGCACAAAGTGCTAAGGTTGTGTTTTGTCTTAGCGACTTCAGTGGTCGGGGTCACAATGTTTGTGGTTCACCACGGACACAGAAATGGCTTGTTACACCACTAGTGCAAAGAGTGGAGAATGCTGTGTTTGTTAAAAGTATGTGAGTTTGCTTTTATGATAAGCTGATGATGTGTGATTTCTGATGGTCAGTTGAAAGATAAAAAAAGATAAAGTGCATTGATATAACTACAAGTTGCTGTTTGTAACTACTTCATGGAAAGTAAAACCAGTTCAGGTTTATGTAACTGCTGATTCTTTTCACCTTGGATGTCTATTTCAAATTAGTTACTTAGTGTGTTATGTGCTCAACAAGTTAGCTAAGGACACTAATTAATCAATTAGTTAACTAAGTGATTAAATATGAAGGTGAAATTATTATATTAAGCACAGTACAGATGGTATGTGTGTTGAATAGAAGGTAAAAGATTCAATAAATAGGTGTTTAAATCTGTGGTGCCAGACCACAGACAGAGAAGCAGGCCTCAAACTGGATGGATTAAAGGTATGGAATCAGCTGTTGATGAATAAGGAAGCATCAGGGGCAAATTAACTTGCAATGGACAATAAGAGATGGAGAAAGTTCATTGTCAAGAAGAATTAATATACTTTTTTCAGTGACGACAACATCAAAAAACATTCCCGAAACTGTACAGGCACACACATGCTTGATAAGATAATAGTAATGAAGGAATACAGAACAGATTTTCTAAAGACAGTATGTACACCCCAGAACACAAAATACTATGGAAGATATTAACATTAATATCCCTGGCATGCCAAATACAGCGCCTAGAATGGTCTGGAGAAAATTTTGTTATGTATTTTACAGAATTTACAACAAATGACACCATCTCATGTAAGACTGCATTGGTGCCATAAGAAATTTTAATTTAAAGCAACTGACTTAAATTAACTAACATCTTAGACAAGAAAAAATATATCTAGGCTAGCATAAACCAGGACCACATTTGCTAAGGAATTAAGTCTTATATTTACATAATGCAACAGGTTCCTGGCAGTGTTTTAATGTTACTGGTTTCACCGCCTTAGGAATCCTAACTCAATGAACCTGTTTTCATTTAATCAATGTCTTGGATAAAGGAACTTAAGGCCTAATTAATTTTTTTCCAGAGTTAATTTTCTAGTAAGCTAAATGCTCATTTTATATAATTTAAAGAAACTGAATCCTGAGGAAAGACTGTTCATTTAGACCATTCTAATTCTGGGTAACTGTTTCCACTGTGACAATTTCTTTACACAAGGTGGAATAAATACTAGTATGGTCCTACTTTATTCACAAACTAAACTTTCTATTCAAATATAATTTTCTGCAGCTGGTCCGGAGGTATGACTGAATCAATGCTTTAATCTATGGCAACAGGGTCCACTCAGCCATCACCGTAAGTAAATAAACTGAGACTAAAATGACCCTAAATTAAATTTTAGCAAAACTATGATGTTTATTTATATATACAAGAGAACTGATTCTACAGATATGATGCATTAGCACCTCACACACTCTAAATTAAGAGCAACTGGCTCAGCTGAATGAGGCACACAAGGAAATTGACCTTCATACAAAGGAGAAACATGCATCATATAAATAAATATCCAAATTTGCTACAGGATTAAATCCTTTACCCACATAACACAGAGAAATAGGTCTGTTGAACAAATACCAGTACTTGGGCACAATAAATGGAAATTAGTATAGTACACAGTCAACTTCACAAAGTAACTACACATAGTTATTTAATTAGGTAACTTTCAGTGCTAGAATGGTGTATTTCAGACTAGGTACTGCTAGTACAAATATAAATATTCAGGTCATTACATGAATGCATTAAAAGGTGCCCCAGATTTTTTAGTTTCCCACTACCTATACGAGCTGAACCAGTGATTCCAGTATGGATATGGTGTCACAATAATGCACCTATTATTTTTGTAGATAATGGAAACAAATTCCAAATGCTTGGTTAAATATTTAAAAAGCTATTCTGACATGCCTTTGATAATGAATATTAATGATATAAAAATGTAAATAGCGGTCTGTTTTGTGTGTGTGTGTGTGTGTGTGAAATTTTAAGACCAGCATAGGCTTACACATGCATTCCAGTTCCTGTGTAAATAATAAACTTCAGAAGCAATGAAGGAGATGCAATGCTAGGATGTGATATGAGTGGCAGATTACTTAGTTACCTGTTAAATGAAAACTGCATGACCAATTTATGAACACAGTTCTGAATCACGAATGCATCATCTAAAAACACAATATACAGAGTGACTTTGTTACTGAGACGCTGAGTGTCTGAAATGATCCCACAAATACACCAAAATGTGAATGACCCAATAATAAAAAAAAAAGGAAAGAACTATTTTCAGCAAAACTGGTCAACAAGAAAATGGTACTGAATTTAAATGACAACTTTAATGAAATACAGTTGACTCATTTTACCTGGAATGGTTGAAGGAGCAACTGGAAATGTAAAGACAACTGGAATCAGTTTTGTAAGTACTGAAGCCAACTCTTTTGTGGAGGTAAGAGCCTATATTAAATAAGACAAAGAAAGATAGAGAAGCAGTAATTTATTTCCAATAAAAATTATTAAGAAGTAATTGCATTACATGCATAAAAGAAGCATCAATACAGATCACAACATGCAGCACAAACAAATTTCTAAGTAGAAGTTCCTAACACAGTGAGGGGATGTGCACCCATTCCCACATGTCTTGCTCTCAAACTACCTAAAAAGTCAAGTCTTCATATTTAAGTATAATTTTGATGAGAGATATAGAATTACATGAGCTAATAAATGTATAAACAATGGGCTATTTTAAAATGGCATAGTATGAGTTTTGCCGATAAGCTCAAAAGTACGCCAAACCACACAAACCAAAAACCTATAACAGTAAAGATATATGAAGATGGTGATTCTAATTATGTACCATAATACAGTGGAGCATGGTCTCCAATGACAGGTATATACAAACAACATGAAGTGCTCACGATGAGAGCAATGCTGTCAGTTAGCATTTGCAATATTAATATCCCCTCTTGCTCATGAGTCAATCCTAGCACTTCCAAGTTCCTCAAAAAGCCAAGGAATGAATAAGTAACATTTGAAATTTTCATGCCTGAAACATCCCAGACTTCAGGCTGAGATCTGAGGATCTTCCTTTCCAGTCTACACTTGCTAAGATTTCACTCTGAAAAACAAAAATCAGTCTATCAGATGATCAATGCAACCTTTAAGAGGAAGTTCAGAGAAAAAAAAATTGAGAAAGTACACATTATGATACATTTTACCAAACTAAGTGTAACCAATCCAAATATTCCAAAATTTTAGCAGGATTGAGCTGAAAGATGGCAGCACAAGATGGCAGCACAAGATGGCAACCCTATGTTAAGAGATTCACAGACTACTCAAGAGCAGAACAACATACGTGATCAAGAGCATATGTGGCTGAAACTATGGAACCAGTTAGTACTTTTACTGGCATTTGGAAGTGAAATCATTTTGATTCATAAACAATCCATTCATATCAAAATACCATTAGCAATTTTGCTTTACTGTTTTCCTATATTACAATAAAAAAATGAGGATCTCATCTTGGTACTTTATTGCTGCTCTTAATCTCCCCTTAAAGCAAAGGTCAAGGAGGTCATCAATGGTTGTCTACACCAAACTAGGTACTACATATGATAAAAAAAATGGGTGAAATGGCCTAGGCTGAAGTCTAGGGGAAGGGATGAAGACTTGTATATAATGAGCAGCTTTTAATCCAGGACAACAGCTTAACATGACTTCTGAACCATGGCAGAAGTCTGTTGGAAGCAAGGCATGTCCAAAGTTCTCTCCAGCTCCAAGTTATGAGAGCCACCACCTATGGCCACAATCATAATTTTCAGCACAAGATATCAAACCACCATCATCACAATTTTAATTTTTCCCAAATGCTAATGGGATGAATTGATGCTCCCAGCCTGCTTCAAACAAAAAATCCTAGATAATCATCTCACAACTGAAACAGAATTCATCAGTAAGAGTAAAATGGAAATTGCATTTTTCTGAATCTGATAGCATCAGCACAATTTTAAACTGGATATTATTTCAATGGAGTTTAACAGAAAACAGACAAAACACCATGCTGGGGTGTGGTTCATGACCCTGAAACATGACCCCAAGTGAATTTACATTAATTTTGGAGAGACAATTTTTGGATATTTTGATTGTTTTTAGAACTATTTGATCTATGTATAAATTTCCAGCATTTTATGGTCAAATAGATGTCGTACTTACACAAGCAGGTCACATTCAGTTATCATTGAACTATGTCTCTGCTCTGTATGGCTGAGGGACATGAAAATATGTGCTCTGTATGGCTAAGGGACATGAAAACATGTGCTCTGTATGGATGAAAGGGACGCAAATCTGTGCTTTGCATCTCCTTTGGCTATCCACTACACTGCTTGTGGTCCTCCACACTACAATCACTACTTTTGACCTTCACAGACCACTAATGACACGTGTTTGCACTTACAGCCTTCTTGCTATATGCCCAATAAACCTACTCTCGTGCTCCTGCAGTGGTTTTCCTGCAATTAAACACTGACATCAAACACTGATAAGTATGCACCATGTTCTAGAAAAACTAGCAGCATGTGTGAGCTCAGGGACAGCCAGTGCTGCAATATTTTTGGTGCCTTCCACAAGTTGTGTTTCTGCTGGACTGTATGGTTTTTCAAGAACAGATGAAAGATGTACAATATAAATTAGTATTTGCATGCATTGGTCCCAAGGTCAATACCAAAACAAAGCAATGATCCTTTTTTCTTTCTGCTTAATTGTACAATAACAAAACTTTGTTATGATTTGGATTGTTTCAGTGACTTAGACTTTTCATCATCTCCTCTGATCTTCATCTCTCATCACCTTTAACTGCAATACTCATGGGGTATTTTTCTGTTTTACATTCAAGGCGAGTCATAATGGTCTCCGAGATTTTAGTGTACCACTACATCGCAACGGAAAAGGATAGAGTAACATAGCTAATAGTAATGGAAAGAAAAATGTTCAAAGTTTTTTACAGACTTTACAAATGCTGGATGTGTCTACCCTTCGTGACACAGTAAGTGTCTATCATGTAATCCAATTCGGCTCACACTCGCACCAGCATTACCTGGTCCACCCGAGTGATAGCCGTGGTAATGCATTATTTCAATTTCATTAAATCTAGGGACAGCGGTGCCACAAACACCTGGTTCTTAACGCAACTCCAGAGGAAGAAATCACATGGCGTTAAGTCTGGTGATCGAGGCGGCCAAGCAAGATGTGATCGGCCATCGACAGGAGCATGGCCAACCCACCTGTTGGGTAACTTCCCATTGAGATAGGCACAGACCTCCCTTCGAAAGTGGGGTGGATCCCCATCTAGTTGGTGAATGAAGTCAGCACTTTTGTCTTGAAGTTGTGGCATCAGCCACAGCTGAAGAATCTCAAGGAAGATGTTGCCATTGAGGGTTGCCTTTGCAAAGAAAAATGGGCCATAAACCTTGTAGCGTGATATGGCGCAGAGTACATTTACCTTTGGTGAGTCAGGGAGATGTTCCACGGTGGCATGTGGATTATCCAATCCCCATATCTGCAAGTCATGTCGGTTAACTTTACCAGACAACTGGAATGTGGCTTTGTCGCTGAACACAAGTCTTTCAATGAAACTGTCTATCTCCATGTTCTCCTGCATGTCGTTGCAAGTTGGAACCAGTGATTGTGATCATCCTGTGTCAGAGCTTATGTATGCCATACCATTTGTCTATACAGCATCGCATGGAGATGCTTATGCAAGATATGCCATACCATTTGTCTATACAGCATCACACAGAGATGCTTATGCAAGATATGCCATACCATTTGTCTATACAGCATCACACGGAGATGCTTATGCAAGATATGCCATACCATTTGTCTATACAGCATCACACGGAGATGCTTATGCAAGATATGCCATACCATTTGTCTATACAGCATCACACAGAGATGCTTATGCAAGATATGCCATACCATTTGTTGTGGAATTTCCAGCTGCCAACTGGCACACCTAGTCAACTTGCGAGGACTGCATGGAAAGGCCTCCCTAATTTGGTAGACTGTTTCCTGCGACGGGCCTGGTTAGCTTGGGCTTTTGTCTGAGCACAGGTTGATACAAAAGCCCAAGCTGACCAGATTGAGCAAGAAAGAGCCACTGAACCACGATAATGGACTAGGTTTTCGCACACTCCAAAATGCAGTAAGCCTTCTCTATGCCTGATGCCATCGTGACTGACGGGAACTTTCCCTACCAACCAAGGCACGCTGATTCCTCGATGCATGTACATACAAAACTTGGAGACTTTCTCTTTCTATCACCATGCTCTGTGTTTCCATATTCCTGACTGTTACAATGTCATGGCTCACCAAAATCCCAGAGACCATTATGACTCACCCTGTATATATGCTCTTATTTCACAAAAAATGAAAAAAAAAAATGCTCGCCTCACCCTAAAACCAGCCCTGTGGGGGATGTCCGCCAACATGTGTCATTCAATGCAGTGTAGCCACCTTACCCTCAGGACATGAAATTCAGACAAAAATTCAACCATTTCACTTTTACAGCCCACTACATCAAGTGTTCAAAACTCATGCATAGATGTAATAGTTCAACAGTACAGTGCACTAACCTACATCCCCCCCCCCGGCATCTCACCTACACATGGGCCAGGTTTTATCCAGCTTACCAATTGTCCTGCACATCAAAGAATCATTCAAACTGAAGATTTTGCAACATTTTCTGAATGCTGGCTGCCTTGAGCCCAGGCAGTAAATAAATCATGAAATGCAATAGCACTCCTAAAGCAAGATGTTTTTATTTATCTAATCATCTGACAATATTGTGAACTTTATGATATAATCACATGAGATATAATGACAATATTTTAGTTACACTAGTTTACAGCATCAATCACATAGCTTTATTATAGTCTTATCAAAGGTATATGTGTTTTGTTTAATTACGGATTCTAAGGTCATCCACATTTTTATATTTAACCTTTGCCTTTCCAGCACAAAAGCTACATTGATAAACTTTAGTCCAGTACTTAAGAGATGAATATGTCAAATTTATAGAGTTCTAATTTGACAAAAAACAACAGCAACACAAATTAAACATACATAGGTTGGTGAAAGTGAAACCTTTTTTTTTCATTATAAATCAACATTTAGAATTAATGCATTCATTATATATAAGAAAAAAAAGGCATCACCAAGAGCACAAGGGTGGAAATAAGAAAAATTTAGCTCATGCTGTACTAACAAGGGCAAAAGAAAATAATACAATAATAACAAAACTGGAATACTGTAGAGTGATCCTACAGTATTATGATTATTTGCAAATCTCTTCTAGCAACTGGTATAAGAATGAATTTCATTACTGAATTCGTGAACTTTTGTACCAATTTACATTCCATGGAACCAAAGCTGGGCCACTGCTGTAAAACCTAGTTAAAATCATATACAATTGGGAAACAAATTTCCCCTAAGAAATAATTCTTCATAAATACATGGTTGGTATTGTAATGCTATTATTGGCATAGTTTCACTGTATTTCATTGTAACCACTTCTATCAGAAAACTTGAAAATTACAAGTTTTCTGAAGGAAGTGGAATACATTGAAAAAATGCCAATAGTATTACAATACCTACCATGTATTTATGAAGAATTATTTCTTTGGGTAAATTCATTTTCCAATTGTATATGATGCACTTTGATCACTGGAATTTGTGACCTACATCCGATCCTGGATGTGAGACGCTACAATGGGGCAGGAATAGCTTCGACTAATGCAAATCCGAAGGTGCTCAAATATCTATGTTCAGTTGCTTGGAATTTCCTTGTCGTGGGTAGTGTAATGACTAGCATGCTCGATCAGGAATCGGGAAGTGTGGGTTCAGTTCCCGCTCCTGGACAATGTAATTTTCAAGTTTTCTGAAGGAAGATGGTTACATGGAATGCGGTGAAAATATGCCAATAATAGTTAACTAAAATGTTTGAATGTACATAAGAAATTAAAAACTTGAACATAAATATAGTTGTCATCATTAGAATTTTGGTTTCTTATTAGATAAAATAAAAATCATCTTCCACTACAGCAAGAAAAAAAAAAAGCAACAAGACATTTAATGATTTTTATCAGACCTGTGGTGTGCATATCAGAACACAATTTTTCTTTTAGGATACAAAATAAATGCTAATAACAATAATAAACATTAATAACAGGTGTTGAATATTCTCAAGCCCGACAGACCATTTGGAAAAAAAAAAAAAATCCGCAATAACCATAACATCTGCATTATCAGATATACTACAAAATGGCACATGAACTATTGAGGAAAACCAATTTAAGTGCATTCTTACCACCTTGCATTGCACACAAAAGACATTCTAATTTGTAATTACCATATATTTGATTTTTGTGATAATTTTACAAAAGTTTCAGAATACCTAGTTCCTACTAATGGACAGCCAGTGCCATAGGCACTCTAGGATAGAGATGGCCAACAGGTTGACCATGGAGCCATTTACAGTCACTCACAACACCTTAAGGGAAAAAAATAGGAAAAAAAAAACTAAGCTAACACAACCCATCTAATCAAAAATTGTGTCTATGTGCTGCTGTATTGTTTTGAATGTCATGAAAAACTTTACTTTTCATGAACTACACACATGCTGGGTCATCACAATGAAAGCTGTAACAGACTTGGTGGGTGGGTTCAGCATGAAATGATGAATGATTTAGTGAAACAAGTTATCATTGCATATTCACCAGCAGTCCTAATTGCCCGAAAGTATTGAATTTGAATGAGGTTATGAATTCAGGTTTAAAACCACTTAATTTACTCCATATGCATTCAGAAATGGAATTTTTTTTTTTTTTTTTTTTTGATTAGAGGTTTAACGACCATCGTGAGCAACCCAAATTTTTTTTAATTCGGCCGCCACAGAGGAACTGAACCCCTGATCTCTCGACATCTAGCTGAGCGCGTCGTTAGCCTTACACCACAGTGGCCAATAATTCATGGCGCTATGTGCGTTTTTCTGTCAGCATCTGACATTAAAAATCCGTAAGATGGGCTCAGCTACTGAGACATCTCCATCTGGTGGGCATTAATGGCACTGGCTATATATTAATTATAGCAGTTAAATCCAAAGGGCGAGATCCAAAGTGAAAATCCTCCAAATATGTGGCGTCATGAAAATCCTCTAAATACGTGGTGTTATGTTTTAAAAGTTCTGAAATTTTCAAAGAAAATTAACTATGTATTTGTGAAGAATTATTTCTTCACGGGGGATTCGTTTCCCATTGATATCTAAGATAATATTACATTTCACAAATCCAGCAAAACAATCATTCATCCATAGTAATTGACTACTTTCATACCTCTATTCCCACACTTTCAGTTACCCATAATAATTTCCAACCTCGTTCTTCTAAAAGATACTTCCTCAAAGGTTCTGAGTATGCATATTTTCCATTTTCAGAACTGGACTGGAACACTTCACAACAGATGTGATGCAAATCTTGAAGGAAGCAATTAACAAGGATGTTACCAACACTCTTCCAGCCATTCCTGAAAACCAAAGAGAAGAGGAACTGCAAATACTAACGCCAAAAATACTTTTATAAATAATTACTTTAACGATTAACATTATTTTTGTTTCAACTGTTCATGCATGAAATAATTCAAAACACATGAAACTTTCAACATCAAGAACATCATTATGATATTGTCAAATGCATGTAACAAACCTTTTTACATTAAAATTTACATGAGGTACATTCCAACTAAATGCACATATCTTTAAAAAGAACAATGATAAAGCAACACTAAACTAAGTTTACTCTTTTTTTTTTTTAATCTTTGTGGTAAAACTTTTAAAGAGCTAAAATGCTTAAAAATTAATTTTGGTTGTATTCAAACTGCAAAAGTGCCAAAGTTGAACTCACAAATCAAAGGTTCTCACAAGATGCTCATCAGATGGAGTTGAACAGTGACAAACAAGGAAACCAAAGGCAAAAAGAAATTAAAAGCATGAGAGTTGGAAAGATAAAAAGCTCCATACAGGGGATAGACATGGATCAGAAATCATGTCACTGTTATGATCAGTGACTAAAAGTAACAATTCCAAAATTACTGTTAAGGTACCACAGTGAGCCATGCCATGATTGGAACCATGCTTGAGGATAAACAGGTTAAAAATCAGTGTTGCCATTTTGGCCTTAGTGACTTCCTACATTCTAAGATAAATCTCCTTTATGCATGGGAAGTTTTGCCCTTAGGGCTGCTGAATGCTCACAATGAGCTGAGCGAGATCATTATCACCTTAATCCTGTCAGGGAAAATGGTGGGGAGATGTGGAACTGAAAGTGCTAAACAAAAAACAAAAAAAAAATCCCCTTTCAGTAACTTGATGTGCTGAGAAAAAGTGTAAGTAGCAAGCAAGAGCATTAGGTGTCACAGTGATTCTTAGTTCTGTTCTTGCTTAGTATTGCATCAGCTGCAAACTGTGATTTTGTCACTGTTAAAAGTAAGGTGGTAACTTGCCTTGCCAAATGCCTTACAGCTGCTTTATTCCTGTCATAAAGGGTGATTTTATCAAGGTTTAAAGTCACTGTTGCTTCCATGAAACTGTCATCATGATCACTGTGATAGCAAAATCACTTTTAGGCCCACCCCTAACAGGTGTCACACTCCAACTAACTGGCAACTTATTACCTGAATCTGAATCACAGCAGAGAATCTGTTAATCACAGTTAAAACAAACAAAAGAGAGGCAAATATGTTTGCAGGGATCATAGCATACTTCTGGAAAATTTTAGGTAGGAATTTTAGGAATTTTTAGAAAAATTTTATGAAAATTTTAGGAGTGTATTTCAATAAAAACTAGATGTATATTTGTATACATCTAGTAAAACAACTTTGTATACATTGTAAAGAGTTTGCTTCACACTCTTCAACCATATATACTGATAGACTGCGCATGACATCAAAATTTCTGGCTCCAACATAAAATCACATGACAACAGTCAAAAAGATGGGTTACACCTGCTGTGCTTATGGTTGCTCTGAGCGATATGGTAAAGAAAGTTCTATGATTTTTCATGGGTAAGAAACGAATTAAATACCTAAGTCAATAAAGTTCAATTACTTAACCAGAAACTTGCAGCTATTGATATAAAAATATAGTAACTTAAGAAAAAAAAATGGAATGCATGTTCCAAATTCTTCGCAAATGTTCATCACATTATAAATCACAAAATGTAAACAACCCGATCATGCATGTATATAGCTCATAAGTAAACTTACCTGAAGAGTTTTCATTATATATGAGGCGCATTCACATAATACACCGAAAACACTGAAGTTCTGCAGCGTAAATTAGTAATCATAACAGCATTTTTACACGAAATTTGGAGTCTGATGATGACGTGCCCAATGTTTGAGCCATGGCGGCTTTGATGCAGCTATTGCCAATGTGCAGTCCATTAGTATATATGGTCGAAGTTAACACCCAAATTTTTTGCATAACGTCTAATGTCTAAAGTTTAAGTATGATTTACTTATAATGTTCAGTTCTTATCTTTTCACGTGTTATTATCATATTCAAGTATATTTACCACATTCAAGTTTCACTTTGAACATTAATATGCTGTTGAACCAGAAGCAATTCACGATTTTCACAGTAAAGTTTTCAGGTTTCACATTAAATTATAATATCCTAAAAAGGTAATTGAAAACCAAGAACTATGTACAATTGTTCACTGAATTACTTTTTTCATATTATTGTTTTAACCTTTTCCTGATTAGCCTATCTTTTTCTGCTTCTACCACAACTAATTTACTTTCAGTTTTCTTTATTTCAGCTGAACCTTGTATGATCAAGTTAGAGGCAACTGCTATTTCAACAGTATTTTGTTTTTCTACAGCTATTCTCATTCTTTCTGTTCCCTCTTGAATTATTGCTAGGGAGGCTTCTTTATCGTTTTTAAGTCTATTTATTTCTGCATCAATTTCTTTTATTTTGTCATCAAACTCAGCTTTTCTTTTTTTCTCTAGCTGCTTTTCCTTATTTTCCCTCTCTTTCTGCTTCCTTTCTTTTACCTTTTTTGATTCTTCTTCCTTCAGCTTATCAACATACTCTTTATAAAATTTATGTGAATCACAAACACTATTTAACAAATTTCTTGTTATGGGAACTTTACTTACACATCCATAGTGTTTAATGGCCCCTTTAACTATTCTTAATGATGTTATAGTTGAGTCTTTTAAGTTAGCCTTGTCCTTCCTTAACAGAGCAGTGTTAACCGAAAATCCCCTTTCTGCATCAGCATTACCATGAGGTAAAACTAAAATTGACTTTTTGAGTTTAGCAAGATTTGAGTATTTTTCTTTTCCGCTAGAGTCTTTAATACTAAATATATTACGCCAGTAATGATCAATCCGCACTGGAATATGCCCTTCCTCTGAAAATTTCACTAGTTCATCTAGAGTTGGCTTATCGCAATTTAAAAGTTTCCACTCTTCTCTTACTCTATCAATTTGTTCCTCAGAAAGATGCAAAACACTTGAAATTCTGGTTATTTCCGAAAGTCCTTCAGTGACTGAAAGTTGAGTTGACTCTTTCTTTGGTTCTTTTACCTTTAAAACTTCTATGTCCCTTAGCTTTTGATTGCAGAATGGCAAATTTGACTTTAAATATTTTGTGGTTGCAATTAGTGATGATCTTACATCTAAGAGAAATAATTTCTGCCTGGTCTCCTGAACATTCCTGAGGAGATTTTTTGTCTTCATACCAACTTCTAACTCCCCTAGTTTTTTCCATGAATTTTTGTTTTCAAAATCTACATTCTTTAGGTCTTCTCCAAATTTCCCTGCTATAACATCATCTTGGATAAACTGAGCCATAACATTCCTCATTAAAGTATTTAAATCAGAATATAACTGGTGTATTTTTGGTTCTTCACTCTGATAACATAATGAAAACTTTTCAAAATTTTGGTGTGAAAATGAAATTAATGCTAAATAGCAAGGAGTAAGCTTATTTTTCAGGAAACAGTGAATTCTTTTATACCTTGCCGAATTGCGCAGTTGTTTTTCAAATATTTTTTGAGATGGCAAGAAGTTTAAAAAATATTCTGTAATATTTAGCCATTGATCCAAGAGCCTCTGGGCTACAGAACCAACGGTTAACCATCTGTTGCTGACATGACGCAAAAGAAATTTGGCAGTGACCAATGTTATATCCTCGACAGATTTATAATCCTCTCGTCTTGCAGCACTACTCTTTAAAAAGTAATGCATATCAGTAGCAAATTCGTCAAAATCTATATTTAAGCTTGTCAAAAAAATTTTAAATGCATTACTAACAACATGCAGGTTGCAAAAACCTAGTTCCAAAGATTTCTGGCCTGTTTCTTGTTTTACAACTTCATTGAATTTGCGTAAAAAGCACTTATTTACATTTGGGCTGTCCATGGATACACAAATAATTCTGTTCAACGAAATATTGAAGGATGATAACACATCAAGAATTTCTTTTAGCAAAATATCTGCTGTTGCATGACCCAGAAAAACGCTTGTTAGGTATCGGCAAGAAACTGAATTTATTTCTGAAGACCAGTACCTGAGATACACATCCAACTGCCGTTTCACTTGTGTATTTGTAGTTTCATCAAATGCTATAGTAACCTTTCCTGGGCTACTAGATGCAATGTCTTTTTCAAATCCTCTTCAAAATATTTTGACAATCCATGTGATATCACATAAGCAACTTTTTTTCTTTAAGTTGCATTTTGGCTGCAATAGCAGAATCAGGAAACATTTCTTTGAAAAGTTCAACTGTTTCAGTGCATGAAACAAAAGACATATTGTCCTTAGCAACTTTCATGGCCCATAATGCTTCGGCTTTAGCCAACTGTAAATCATGACTCAGTACTTCACTAATATTTGTTTTGGGCTGAAGATCCCGTCCTCCAAAGGCTTTCAGGATGGACTTATTTTGAAATTTACTTTGAAATTTCTGCAAATGTTTTTTTCCTTTATGATGCGCTTTTACTTGTGAAAAGCCACTATTAGAAATGTTGAAAATTTCTGAACACAATATACACTTAGCAGAAAATATTGTTTCAGTTGCAGAACACCATTCTTTCAACTTCACTCCGTCCAATTCTTTGGCGAGCCACGCATCTTGAAATTTCGTTTTGGATTTAGGCATCTTAAACACTTGTATTACTAACCAGAAAATGAAAGGGAAGTACAAAAACACGTTCCAATATTGCAAAACCAGACAACTTCCCGAAAATTTGGCTGCGAGGGTGTCAGAAGATATGAAAAAAAAAAAAAAAAAAAAAGCAGGTCACCACTAGAGAACTGAACCTGCACACAGCACAGAGAACACCATAAAAGACGTAAAACCAGAAACTATCATACGCATCTCACGCAAGTTCAGTCAAAGCGAGTCGGAGCCGAGATATATTGCGCATCGAAGGTCGCTGTCGCCGACGCATGATCGAAGGTCAATGATCACGTGCTCTACTGCCTGCCAAGATAATACTCAGCTACCATCCCATCGTCATTACCGGAGGTTACGGAAGGAGACCACATGTTTCCTCTTTGCTTCCACCCACCTGCGGTTTACAATAACAAAACATCAGCAGAAAGAGGAGGTTCCACAAGGCATGTACAAAAATAAAGTACGATCTTCTGCGTGCCACGGAGTTCGTCTGCAAGGCGCAAACCAGGGGTGAAAATGACCCCTCCCCTTTTCCCTTAGATCTCTTGTTACTCTCGAAAACTGTTCGAAGGCAAAAAATGGAACGCCCGCCCCGAAGCAAGTGCATCTCGATGGCGTCATTTTTCCCTCCCTTCAGCAGCACAGCATATAGGCTGTGTTTCTACAATAACAGGTCTTTTTACCTTACCGTAATGGTAAATTTATTGGCGTTAATAACGGTTGTGTTTTTAATAAAAATAAGCTTACGAAAATTTTAGGATGAATAGCAAATTTTAGGTCTAATTTTAGGAATTTAAGGAGGGTCACAAAATATTAGGAATTTTAGGAATTTTAGGAGGAATGCGATCCCTGTGTTTGAAACAAGAGCTTGACATTTGAGTTTTTAAATAATTTGTAACTAATTACCAAGCAAAATAAATTTTTTAAATCATTTTATCTTTGACTGAAAGCCAATACAGTTACAGTGGAGTCAATAATTACTTTAAACTTGATACAGTAAAAAAGAAATCTACTGTGTTCTTTCATACCACAACAATTCTAATGCATGTAACTTTCTTCTCTTCAATTTTGTTAAGAGTCAACCATAAGCAGAAGAATTCAAAATTCTAATTTTTGTTGGAATGGGAACATCTGTCCACAGTTTAGTTCAATGGGCAACAAAAGTTCTTGTCAATGCTTGCATCCTCTTGACACCAACTCAAAAATTGTCATTTTCATATATTCTTGATCATAATTCTAAATTTTTGTCCTTTTATCTTAATTTTATGAAATTCTGTGTCCCTTCAACTGTCACCATAACTATGTTCTAACTTAAATTTAGAAACAAACTTCTTTTCACTTGCAGAATGAACTCAACAGAGACCAAACTGCCTTTACAACATTTTTAACAGAAGAAAAATTTAACATTTAACTCATGTTTTCTCTAACCCTCTTCTCCTTCCCTCTTTGGCACTTGTCTGCCCATCTGCAATAGAACAAAAACCTTTCAATTCATCAAAGAATTGTTAAAGCATACAACAAAATACAATTCTTGGAATGAGCATACAACAAAATACAATTCCTTTGGAATGAGCATACAACAAAATACAATTCCTTGGGAATGAGCATACAACTGCCAGTAACATGATTGATCAAAGTACATTACTGATGCTATTATTTCCCATCATCACATCCACTCTATAAAATGCAAGCAGGGATAACTAACTTACGGTGGAAGAACCTGAAGATTAGGAATGGAGCAGAAAAAGGAAAAACTAGAAATCTCTCAAGGTTTTTTAAAATCCACTGTATTCATTGTATATGTTTTCAAGTGCGAGTAAAATTGTTTCCCTTTTTATAATTTACAGAAAAAGTAATGAAAAAGTTTAGCAACTTTATGCTCAATGTATCGCATTACATATCAACAACAGATGTCATCATTTTTCAAGTTTAACTATCTGTTAATGAAAATCTAAAGCCAATATCAAACATACAGAGTAAGATCCAACAGTTTGGGGACAGCACCTACCCATCACAACGCAAGCATGTAGTTAAAGTTACAGTGTCTGAAATACATCCCCACCCCCTCCCTCCCCTCCGTAGTCAGAATGGTTTGGCCCGTGGAAAGTGATAGGAACGCGAACACGTCTTCTGCGATGTGCGAAACATGGCTTTTGAAGAGCAACGTTGCAACATTAAATTTTGTCAGCGTTTGGGTAAAACAGCTGTTGGGACCATAAAAATGCTTTCGAAGGTGTACGGTCACCCTACTATGGCAAGATCGAAGGGGTACAAGTGGTATCGGCATTTCGAAGAGGTCCGAGAATCCATTGCAGATAATGAGTGCAGTGGTCCACCTGTGACCACAAGGAGTGAGGAAAACATTACTATGGTGGTGCAGTGTGTTTGTCAGGATCGACACTGAACCACCGATAAAATCACTAATGCAACAAACTTATCAGTGACCACATGTCAGTGCATTTTGACAGAGGATCTTAACACGCACTGCCAGCACATTGTCCCAAGCCTTTAACCTCCAAGCAAAAGGATGCGGATATCGGATGAATTAATCGACAAAGCCGATGGCGATCCTACGTTTTTGGTTAACATCATCACAGGTGATGAAACGTGGTGCTACTTGTTTGATATTTAGCTAAAGCGGGCTTTTTCAACATGGAAATCATCGTCTTCACCATGATCAAAGAAGTTCAGGCAGGATTGCAGCAAAGGGAAAGTCATGCTGGAGGTGTTTTTCGATTCTCGCAGCATTGTCCATTTTGAATTTATTCCTGAGGGCCCAATAGTAAACAAGGAACATTATCTGGACATTTTACGTTGCTTACGGAAGTCAATTTATCATAAACGACTGGAGATGTAGCAAAGTGGACAATGGTACCTTTTTTGTGACAATGCGCCTGCACATCGGTACCTACTCCTGACGGAGTTCCTTGCCAGAAATTGTACTAATAAGCTTCCACATCCCGCCTATTTACACCCAACTTAGCCCCCATGATTTTTACCACTTTTCACTGATGAAACAAAATCCGCAGGGACGTCGTTTTGTTCCACAAATGAGGTAAAAACAGCAATGCAGGAGGCATTACAAGGGGTTGCAAAACATGGCTTTCAGCAATGCTTCCAGAACCTTTACGAGCGCTGGCAAAAGTGTATCGTCGCCCATGGGAATTATTTCGAAGGTGGTTGTGCAGTGTTTTAAAGTATTCATGGTAAGAAACTATATGTCAAGTCCCCGAACTTTTGGATCCTACCTCACATACAAGATTTTACAAAATATTACACGGTCCAATCACATTATTGTGACCACCAGCTAATA
Source organism: Macrothele yani (assembly GCA_039090855.1). Classification (NCBI taxonomy): domain Eukaryota; kingdom Metazoa; phylum Arthropoda; class Arachnida; order Araneae; family Macrothelidae; genus Macrothele; species Macrothele yani. Next base: position 38,379,942 of record CM077028.1, read on the forward strand.
ACCAGAGTAACCGCCGTGTGCAGTGCGGGCAGCAGCTAGACAGGCTGGGAGTGGCTCAATAAGATGCTGGAAGGTGTTCACAGGTATGTGGAGCCATGCTGACTGCAGTGAATCTGACAGCTGCTGAAGGGTGCATGGTGGAGGATCCATACAGCAAACAACACGATCAAGGTGGTCCCACAGATGCTCAATTGGGTTTAACTCTGGGGATTAAGGGACCAGGGAAGTACTTTGAAATCTTCAGCATGTTCTTCCAACCACTCTCTGACATTTCTAGCTGTGTGACACTTTGCATTGTCATGATGGAAGATCCCATCTGCCCCAGAAAAGACAATCAGAATGTATGGGTGTATGTGGTCTGCAAGGATGGATTCATAACGAATTTCATCCATCGTGCCTTCCACAGGTATGAGTGGACTTAGGGAATGTCACGAAAACATTCCCCAGATCATAATGCTGCCCCCACCAGCTTGTGTTCTTCCAGCAATGGTTGAGGAGTGTTTGTTCTCCGATGTTTTTCACCTTATACACCAATGTCCATCCATTCGATGAAGCAGAAAATGTGATTCATCGGAGAAGGCAATCCGCTGCCAATCAGCGGAGGTCCAGTTTCGATACTGCCGTGCAAATGTAAGCCTTTTCTGCTGATGCACCTTCATTAGCATAGATGCAGTGACCATCTGTCTGCATCAGAGCCCATATGTAGCAGGGTTCGCTGAACTTCTTTCGTTTTAGACACACTTCCGGTAGCCTCCTGGTTTATTCAGCCAGTGAGTTGCACCACTATAGCGTGTTGATTGGCCCTAACTCACCTTGGAAGCCGACGTTCACCTCTCACATCAATGGCACGTGGTGCTCCGCAGTTCCCACATCGCTTATTCACAATGGTGCCATTTCTCCAATCACGATACACTTTAACCACAGCAGCACATGAACAGTTCACAAACTGCGCTGTTTCAGTAATACTGCCACCCTTGGCCTGAAAGCTGATAATCATCCCTTTTCGCAAATCTGATAAATCACTCCTTTTATTCATGAGAGCAACGAGTGATATGCTTTCAGAATGCCTACAGCACACCATATATACTCCCCAAGCCAGCTCACGACATCTGCCTTCTTTCATTGGCTACGCACTGTTGACGTCAAAAGTAGGAGGTGGTCACAATAATGCGACTCGACAGTGTATAAAGCAAAAGCAGTTCTTGCAAACACACATGAATTCGTATGAACACTAAAAGTTCAGGATTTTTTTTCCATTTTAAATCTAGAACTTTAGTCATTAAAAGTGGATAAAGAAGGATATATACACTGAGGTGCTAAAAACTGGAAGGGCGCTACTGTTTCCATTACATGCCACCACACTCATGCGGTAAATGGTATTGCCCACAAACTATGTATATGCAGATCTGCCAACCTCTCAGAACCAAAAAACGTAACACTGAGATAGAAAAATCGTAACATGACACACGCTGATAATTTTTTTAGCCTATTTCAGCTATATAAATTATTGATGATGAGAATGTAGGGATTTTTTTCTTACATCAAAATTTTATTGAGAAACTAATGAAATCTAATCAGCAAACACTTTTATGTTGTTAATTAATAGAAAAAAATATATGATTACGGGAGAAATCCTCACTCCACCTAACTTCCGTTTTAAGAAATTTTGTAAGGCAAAATACTTGCATCTTAGGAGGTCTGCAAGATGGTTTAATCGGGTTCTGGGATGTCGCTTTTGTCTGCAGGACTAAAATAATCTGCGATGTGCATCAGTCGTCGTCACGATTCTGCTACGAGGATTAGTAGAAAATGAATCTGCGATGCACATCGGCAGTCGTCGTGATTCTTCTGTGGGGGTGGGTACAAAATAAATCTGCGATGTTTGTCGGCCATCGGCGTGATTCTTCTACGGGGAAGAGTACAAAATAAACTTACGGTGTACGTTGTCTGTCGCTGCGATTCTGCTACGGGAATGAGTATAAAATAAATCTGCGATGTACGACACGTCGATCGTTGCTGCGGTTCTGCTGCGGGGATGAGTACAAAATAATTCTGCGACATACGTCGTTTTTCGCGAGAAAAAAAAATTATGATTACAGAAGAAATCCTTACTATGCCTAACTTCCGTTTTCGGAAATTTTGAAAGGCGGAAAACTTGCATCTATGATAGGGAGTCTGTAAGATGGTTTAATAGAGTTCTGGGGATGTTGTTTTTGTCTGCAGGACCAAAATAAATCTGCGACATATGTAGCCCGTTGCCACGATTCTGCTACAAAACTTTTGTTTGAAAAGGGAAAAAATGGGGGAAAACATGACTATTTAAAAAAAAATCGTATTTTTGGCTGCAAAATGGTATTAGCGTACTGAAGCATGATTTATCGCAAACCTGCCAAGCACTGCGCTTTTAGCATAGTTTCTCTGCTTTAGCAAAGGTCGATACGCATTACGCTCTATGTCTAAAAATCTACACCTTTTGCGCATTTGAGAATTTTTTTTTTTTTATTGAAACAATTCCCACTCCTCAACCCCCTTTGGTATGTCTTGTTTTATCTAAAAATAAAGATATGGTGCACCTGTTTTTTTAATCTTCAATCGCAGTTCTTTTTTCTTACTTTTTTTTTTCACTGCGAAAAGTTGCTGTATTTTGTGAAAATATTCTAGCAGAAACACAATTAATGCTCAATGCTTTACACCTGTTTCTACTCTGCGGAACAAAAATGACCTTCAAGCAAGAGATTTGTTCATCATGTTGCGGGAGCTCTGTGGAGTGCCGTGAAGTAGGATGGTGGGGAGGGAGGAAGGGGGAGCGAGTTAGTTCGAAAGATAAATTCAAGGACAAGGTCACGTCAGTGGGGTTGGGACAGTTATTCATTTGTCAGTGCAATTTGAAGGCATTGAAGAATGCAAATTGCATGCTTTGTCTGGACTCTGGAGGGAGCATTTAGGTGGAAGACTCCAGAGATATTTTCATCCCTGTTAAAACGTGATTTGTAAACAGTCAGAGTCAAACAGTGATTGTTCAACGGGATGTGTTCGTGAATTGTTTTCAGTCTTTGGAAATAATGCAAATTCTTTTTCTTGTTCTCACGCACAACCTAGAAAAGAAATTAAAAACAGATGGCGGCAATTTTATTCATAAAAAACAACATGCGGGCCATTTTAATTATCTTGCAGAATCGATGTACCAGAAACAAATTTCAGTAGTGGGGGGGGGGGACGAGGGGTCGCGCTGTTGTCTCCAGTGCTGCCCAAATGCTGATTTTGTTTTTGAAATATAATTCTTTAGTGTGGCAGCACGCTTCATCTGCTTTAGGAAAGGGGGGGGGAGTATGACCACTAGTTTGCGCTTTTCACATTAACAGCTGGGGTCTGAGCCTGGGACATGCAGGAGATTGATTTTTTTTTTTTTAGGCATGCACATTACAAACCTTTCTTCTCCTGTTGCTCTTTGCTATTGCAAACAGCGGGTGGGTTTTTTTTTTTTTTTTTTTTTTGGTTTTTCTACAGAAGTCTAGCAATGTTATTTACATTGAATTACGAACAAACAGAACTTCTGTTCCAAGAGGAAATCCTGGTACCTAACTAACTGCTAATGTTAGAGAAAGTTCTTTGTTGTCAATAATTTTATGTAGGTTAATTGTTACAAATCTGAAAGAAGTGTGGTCATGTGCACGCCATGTGATATTAAGTTACTTAAAATACAAAACAATAATCTAACATTTTTATTACCAGGGGGGTTGAGCATGCAATAATCTGGCAATGATGCATGATGCACGTGACTACACATTGTGATCATTGACTACATGTTGTGGCTACACATTGGGGTAATTGAAAGTTGGCAGGTCTGTTTATCGTACTAAATATGATAAAATCTTAACAGTTGGCAGGTCTGTATATGTAGAGGCAGATAACTTCATGAGCTCAAGTAGTAGTATTTAGTAGTATTCACAGTTCAGATGGCAGCTTATCAGGACTTAAGCAATTTCGAATGTGGTGTGATAGTCGGTACCCGTGAGATGGGTCAGTCCATCTTGGAAGCATGCTGTGCACCGTCTCCACAGTGCTACAGGAAGCTCATGGAGTCCATGCGCCACAACATGGTATTAGAGAGGTATCCCAGTCATTTTTCTTTTTTTTTTCTTTTGGCACTTTAGTGTATAGCACAGAAAAATATCACGAGGCAATATTTTTATACAGCTCAAAAGGAAAACTGTGGAACAATACCTCACAGAGTTTCTTGCTATTCCTTCAATTTTGTCAAATGCACAGTTTATTCATGTAAGGTTAAAATCTGGTAATCATAAACACAGTATATGCGTAACTCAACTCTCTGTTACACCAGAAGCACTGAAAATAAAAATGTGAAAGGAACTAATTTCCTTTTACTCGACATTTAACACACCATATATGGAGATCATATTGAAGTGATTGCGCAAAACTCTGACAGAAGAACCTGATGTACTAATTAAAAGTTTTCCACAAGTTTCATACTTTCACACTATCTCCTATAATAATAAATTCCTTAAGGAATGATATTGTATGGTTCTTTTTTTTTTTAGCACTTTTCATATGAGTTGAACAACAAAAGACGAGCACAGAACATGCTCAGCAGGTGGGGGAAAAAAATTCTTACCTAGATGAAGGAATTTGTTCTTCATTTGCACTGCCAAGCAGCTGCAAATAGCTATCTAAAAACAGATCTAACCACCTTTCCTTTTCCTGAAAAAAATAAAAAAAATAAAGAGAAAATAGAAACTCATAGCAATGCCACTAAAGCAAGAATAAAATTGTACTTAATGCTTCGTGTCATTTAAGATACTAGCATACCTTTTTCGAGATTCTCCACATTACATATAAAAAATAATTTTTAGCATGTCACTATGTTTGTTTAAAAATTGAAGTGCAATTTGTAACTGCTTCCTCTTTGTATCTATGACAGCGATACCTTTTCTTCTCTCCCACACACAACCAACACATGTGTTTCTTTTTCTGTACCTGGCAGTGAAACATGAGTAATGCAGAAGAAACACAGGAACCACTTGTGTGCTAGAGAGATTCATTATTTACAGGATAGTTGGGGTAAGGTCTTGCCCTAACTATCTGAACCTTTTTAATGTTCATTGTTCTGATCATTTTAATGTTGTGACAAAAACTGTCAAATTATTCTGTTCATTACGTTTATAAGACTTCGTTAGAGGAGCTGTACACATTTGTTAGTTCTTATTGCTTTTATGTTGTTATTTGGTTCAAATAAAGAAATTTATTTACCTTGAGTCTTGCTTCTTAGTGTTCTTAATTTCCCATACACACCATTAATTGGATGAATGACTTAATTACATGTATGGGAAATTAAGAACACTAAGAAGCAAGACTCAAGGTAAATAAATTTCTTTATTTGAACCAAATAACAACATAAAAGCAATAAGAACTAACAAATGTGTACAGCTCCTCTAACGAAGTCTTATAAACGTAATGAACAGAATAATTTGACAGTTTTTGTGACAACATTAAAACCAATATACCACATAACAGAAACACCTGATGAGAGAAAAGAATAGGTACCTCTCCCAGAAGTATATACAATGTTCTGATCATGCAAGGGATAAAGATGTGTTGCGAATGTCTAATCTGAAGCAATATGTTGTTAGTAGGATGGAGACAAATATTCTAAGATGGTTTGGCCATGTTGAAAAACTAAGTGATGAGATGCTAAGGTAATTTTAATTCAGCCCAAGTGGCAAGAAAGAAAGGTACAGGAAGGCCAGGGAAATCATGGGAAAGCCAGATTCAGGAAAGTCTGCAAGAAAGAAAGATAACTAGTATGAAGTACTGAAAGGCCTTGCGCGAGGCATACAATTAATTTCAATGAAACTCTAGTTGTGTGACAAGATCACTGTAAATGGAGATGTTTGATGTATCAATAGCACGTGAAATCTAGCACCATCTGTTTTCCTGTCAAATGTGCTTTCTAAGTACCGTATATACTCGCGTATAAGTCGTCCCCCCTCCCCCACTTTCAGAGGAAAAAATCGTAAGAAATCGGAAACTCGCGTATAAGTCGATCCCGGAATGAGAAAAAAATTTTAATGAATTTATTCAAAAACATTTGAAAACAAAAAATATTATATATATATAATACTAAATTTAATTTGCATACCCAAAAACTTCATTGGAACCCTTTCAAAATCTGATTCCGAGTCAGACTCGCCAAACAGTTAAAAAAGTCTTTCTCCGTCATCGGCGCGTCATCATAAACATCAGTATTCCCATCTATGCCTGTGTTATCAGAATCACTGTCATCATCACTCATAAAAATCTCATCATCCTCTGTGCCATCAAGTTTGTTACTAATGCAACATTTCTTGAATGATTTCACGACCATTTCCGCAGGTATCGCATGCCAAGCATCCTTGACCCATCGCGCAATCAAAACGATATCTGGCTTCTTTAGATTTCCGCCCTTGGTTTCAGTCGGCAAATCGGAACTTATCCAATCTGCCCAATACCTCCGCACATTGTCCTTGAAGGGCTCATTAAGGCAGACATCTAGAGGTTGAAGAACAGATGTCAACCCATCTGGGATGACAGCAAGAGTTGTTTTTGAATTTACTGCAGTTTTTTTCACTTCTGCTCAACGGTGTGCAACAAACATATCACACACCAAAAGAGAAGGTTTCCTCAAAAGTGCACCTGGCCTTTTGTTCCACACATTCTTTAACCAGTCAATTGTTCCGGATTCGTTCATCCATCCTTTTTTCATGGGTACGAACGAGCACACCAGACGGAAAGACAACGCTTTTCGGCAGAGTTTTGCGTTTGAAAATAATTACCGGAGGTAGCTTACTGCCGTCGGCCAAACAGGAAAGGACAACTGTGAAACTGGATTTTTCGTGGCCAGTCGTTTTGATCAAGATAATTTTTTCGCCCTTTTGGTTCACCATCTTATTTCCAGGAAGGTCGAAACACATGGCCGTTTCATCCATGTTCCCTACTTGGGAAAGTTCAAAAGCAGTCTCTTTTCTCTTTTGAATTACATACTTTTGAAATTCCATTATCTTTGCTTCAAGGTCACGAGGTAACTTTTGTGCAATTTTGGTGCGCTGGCGTAGACACAACTCATAGCGGTTCATGAACCTTGTGCACTAACCTGGTGAGGCACGAAAAGTGTTATTTGCGGCTGCAAACTTTTCATCTTTTGCGAGCTTCATTGCTCGCAAACGTATACCAGTTCGCATTACAATGTAACCATTTTGTCTGCAGCCCACAATCCAATCATTCAAGACACTTTCCAGCTCTGGGAAAGATGTCGTTCCACGGCGCAGCGCCTTTTGCGATTTTCACCAAGTCCGTTTTTTTTACGCCAATCTTGAATCAGTTTTTCGTTAATGCCAAATTGACGTGAAGCAGCACAGTTGTTAGTATTTTCTGCAAAAGAAACCACTTTCAACTTGAATCCTGCGTTATAGAACATTTGTTTCTTTATACAATCCGTGTCGCCCATAATAGGAGAAGCGAGACACGTGCGATTAAAAACATGAAAAACACGTGCGATTAAGAACAAGCAACACCTAACACTGGCTGTCGCATGGCTCCGCTATGTCGAAGGTCAGCGCAATCAACTGGTAGTCGGAAGGGCGGAGCTTTCTATGCGCAGCTGTGACTGCGCTGTGGATACGCAAAGCCAGGAGAGACGAGACTTTTCAAAGCGCGGAGAAATTCGGAGGGTCGTGATTTCGTAATTCTACCACATCAGTGTTTTTTCTTTCTTTCTTTTTTTTTTTTTCAGAGGGTTGCGATTTCGTAATTAATACCGCATCGGCATTTTTATTTCTTTTGGGATGGATTGCCTTTTGCCTCACAGGAAGAACTTTTGGACTTACGATTTTTTTAGACCCCGCGTATAAGTCGACCCCATTACTTTGAAGCTCTAATTTTGTCCTAAATTTCTCAACTTATACGCGAGTATATACGGTACACAAAATCATTTACCTGGTCTAACTCAGCCTGATCTAGCATTCAGTACCTAATAATCCTTCAATCAAAATTATGATTCTGATTTTAACCTGTTGAATTACATATAATGTTTGAATTACATATAATTTTTCGTTCATCCCAAATAACACACTTTGCAACTCACTTTTGCTCCCTTACAATAGGACTGTGTTGCCTGCATCATACAAAATTCCATGACATAAACCAGTACAGTTATTACCCAAACCTTTTGCCCTCTCCCCTTTAGAGGGGATACAGATGTTAACTGTTGCTCATGATAGTCAGTGATTTCGATAATCTTAAACACATAAATAAACTGGATGCTGGATTTCCTGCTAAGCACGTGGTGGATATTTACATGTATAATGGAGTTATACAAATAACAAAAAGATATGAAATACTATTTTCACCACTGGAAATATTCCTTTAAGCAGCTAAAGAAGAGTACAGTTCAAAAATGGGCATACTGGGTTACTTAGGATTCGTAGAAATTAGTGCATCTGTCTTCTGAAAGGTTGACTTTCCATTCTTCTACTACTTTGATGAGTCTGTGAAACTGATTTCTACATTCTTTCAACATGACACTCTGGTTCAAAGGCATGTACTACTACACAGTCAAGTCACATTATTGTGACCACCTCCTACTTTTGACATCAACAGCGTGTAGCCAATGAAAGAAGTCACATATTGTGAGCCGATTTGGAGGGTATATAATAAGGTGTGCTGTAGGCATTCTGAAAACATATCACTAGTTGCTGTCATGGATAAAAGGAGCGATTTATCAGATTTGCAAAATGGGGTGATTATCGGCTTTCGGGCCAAGGATAGCAGTATTTTTGAAACAGCGCAGTTTGTGAACTGTTCGTGCGCTGGTGTGGTTAAAGTGTATCCTGATTGGAGAAATGGCGCCAATGAGAAAAAGCGATGTGGGAACTGTGGAGCACCACATGCCATTGATGTGAGAGGTGAATGTCGGCTGCGAAGGTGCATGTGGGCCGATCGACATGCTACAGTGGAGCAACTCACTGGCCGAATGAACTAGGGGCTACCGGAAATGTGTCTAAAACGACAGTTTAGCAAACCCTGCTGAGTATGGGGCTCCGATGCAGACGGATGGTCACTGTACCTATGCTAACGAAGGCGCATCAGCAGAAAAGGCTTACATTCGCACGGCAGTATTGGAATTGGACCTCCGCTGATTGGCAAAGGATTGCCTTCTCCGAGGAGTTACATTTTGTGCTTCATCGAATGGAAGGACATTGGCAAATAAGGTGAGAAACATTGGAAACAAACACTCTTCAACCATTGCTGGAAGAACACAAGCTGGTGGGAGCAGCGTTATGGTCGGGCAATGTTTTCGTGGCATTCCTTGGGTCCACTCATACCTGTGCGAAGCACTATGGGCCGAATTCGTTATGAATCCATCCTTGCAGACCATGTACACCCATACATGCTGATTGTCTTCCCTGGGGTGGATGGGATCTTCCAGCACAGCTAGAAATGTCTGAGAGTAGTTGGAAGAGCATGATGAGGACTTCAAAGTACTTCCCTGGCCCCCTAATTCCCCAAACTTAAACCCAATTGAGCATTTGTGGGACCACCTTGATCATGTTGTTAGCTCTATGGATCCTCCACCACGCACCCTCCAGCAGCTGTCAGATGCACTGAAGTCAGCACAGCTCTACATACCTGTGAGCCCTTTCCAGCACCTTATTGAGACACTTCCAGCCCATCTAGCTGCTTTCAGCGCTGCACACGGTGGTTACTCTGGATATTAGCTAGTGGTCACAATGTGACTTGACCGTGTATAAACTCATGATTTGAAGAAAAGGATATTTTTGCAATGGTTTTTGGTTCCCAAAAGTCTTAATGCGAATACCAAAACCAAAGAAAGAAAGAAAAATTCTGGCAGATCAGGATGAGGCAACTTCTCTGGCTTTAACTACAACTAATTTGACAGAAGAATAAAAACATCATCTTCCCTTTCTCACCAATTAACCAGAAATATTTCTAGAATCATCAGTACTGTAATTCAGGAAAAACATGAGACCAGTCAATACAGATTTCTGAAGGAATGGAAACACCATCTGCCTGTTATCACTTAAAAATATTTCTACAATGATCAGTGCCAAGATTCAGGAGAAATGTGAGACTAGCCAATACAGATTTATAAAGGAATGGAAAACCATCTACATGGAGGTTAATGAAGCTTGAGCAGTGTGCCAAGATCACTGTAATGGAGATGTTTGATATACCAACAGGAAGTTCTTTCTATGAGGAGCTAACTTCTGAATATCAGAATATCAGAGAACAGCTTAGTGATATGTATGTATGTACGTAAAAATACCATCTACCCATTATCATCATTTAATTAAAAATGCTTCTAAAATGATCAGCACTGTAATTCAGGCAAAGTTGGGACCAGCCAGCAGGGATTTCTGAAGAATTATTTTTTCAACAACAATACTGATGGCAATTTAATAGTGCATATATTTGATTTCACAAAGCTGAAACTTCACTGCTAATACAGTGATTTGCAAAAGTTTAAGACCACCTGTCAATTTATTGAAAATTAAGATTTTTAAAGAAACAACTAATTACTAGGCAGAGATATTAAAAGAAATGACACCACAGATGAATACTTATGTTCTTTAGAACACAAAAAGACCAAATCAGTATTTTGTGAGTCCATCTTTGTTTTTTATAATGGACAGAATACGATTTGGCATACTCTCAATGAGGGATTTGCAGTAGTCACTTGAAATGTCTTTGCACCACACGTGCTTTACCACGTCAGTCAAAGCTTGTGAATTTGATGGCTGTTTTTCTGCTACTTTATCTTTTAAAATGGTCCATAAATTTTTGATGGGGTTAAGGTTGGGACTATTACCAGGCCAGTCAAGCTCAGTTATGTTTTCCCTCTGCAGGTAGTCCTTTACTATCTTTAATCTATGGCATGGAGCACTATCCTGCATAAAAATTGTGCATCTGTGCACTTGCATATGAGTTAACAGCTTCTCACATAACATTTCCACATAAAAGAGACAAGTCATGGTAGTGCCTGTTGGCAAAAAGGATAATGAAGCAATACCAGATGCTGACATAGTACCCCATATCATCTGACTGGGTGGATGTCTCACAGTGCTAATGGTGTATTTTTCATCAAACCTTTTGCCTTTTGGTCGTTGAACATGTGCTTCACGTGATTCAAATTGACACACAGCTGATTCATCAGAAAAAAGAGATTGGCTACAATTTTCAGCAGTCCATGCTTGATGACACTTCGCAAACTGTAGTTTTTTTCTTTTTCATGACAGAGGTTAGTCTAGGTTTATGTGCAGGTTTATAAGACTTTAATCCAAAATCTTTGCTAAGATGTCTAGAAACAGTGATGATACTGATATCAGACCCTTTGAATGTAGAAAGGCCTTGATTTTCTTGCACAAACTCCTCAGAGAATGCATAATTATTCACCTTATGGTATTGTCATCATGTGGGGTTGTTTTCCTTGGATATCACATCTTTCATTTACTAAATTCACCTGTATCTTAATATTTCATGATCGTATTATGAATAGCTATCTTGCTCACATTCACCTTTCTGCTTATGTCACGTTTGGAGTATCCTTCATGATACAAAGTCACTATTTGTGCCCTCTGAATAACACTTAATGATGCCTTTTTGCCCATTTTTCACTATATAGAAAATATGTACAAAATCTCAGCATGAAAACCAGAAGCAAACTGATGCTTGCATGCTTCCTTGAACTCTATGAACAGCTGCTGCTGTAGGATGATGCAATGCCAACAGGAAGTTGAGTAATACAGACAGTAGCTGACACAATCAGCAGAAATCTCCTAATACCAACAGGTAGTCTTAAACTTTTGCAAATGACTGTGCTTTGTAACGGAAATACAGTATTTTTACACTGTTTTTTTTTCAATTCTGTGTAGCTAATTTAGCAAAGAGCAGCAAACAACTGTTTCTAATTATAACATTTTTTCCAAGATGTTAACTATTCACATATGATCAATATGCAACCTAATCTTACCTAATCAGAAAATAAAGCTAATATTCTGACCTATTCTCAACCTGTATGAAGACAAATTTCAACTCACACCCATCTCAAGAAATATCAAGTCATGTAAACAGTTCCAAGGCTTTACACAGTCCAATTAAAATGCAGTCTGTGAAATCAGTCTGCTGGGGGCACATCTTATAAGATACAAGATCAGTAGTCATTCACTATTGGACCGGGGCCAACACACCTCCTTTGTTCCTTGGTTGGGGGGACTGGGAGCAAAAAATGTTTTTGCTATCGTGATGTCACACAAAGTGATAGATATTTACCTGGGAGAGCACTGGAGCAACATTGTTTTCAACTGAGTTGTGCCTAAGTAGTATAATTCCCAGGAAAGAAACCAGTCTTTCTTAGGAATTTTATACTACTTATAATATATTACAGTTAAATTGAGATTAGATGTTTCTTTCAATGCATCAAATAAAATAATTTAGACATTTATTTCAATGCATAAAAAATCTGTATCAGATCTTCATCCAGAATTGCATCATTTGCTTTCTCTTTTCTGTTTTTTAAATGGGGTTTCACTTTATGAGTGTCTTAGTCAGGAAGGTATTTCAACAGATTAGGAAAAATACACAGTACCACATCTTTGATGAGCGCAAAATGAGAGCGAAGAACAACAGTAATAGAACCATCGTCTTTGGTGACACTGTCAAAATACCTTCCTAAGACATCATCATCATCATGTCTAAAATGCTTAATGCAAACTACGCTTCTCTTTCCAGAAAACCAGTCTTTCCTGGGAATTTTCTTCAGCCACTGTTGAAATCTGTTTTCTTAATTTGGAAATTTAAACACTTTAATATTTTCTTTAACAGGACAGTAATTTGATGTACTTCAGGACCTACATTTTGGGACACAATAGCTAGAAAGGCATTATTGGTTTCAAAATAAATGCACTGATCTTACCAACAAAATGTTCTTGATGGTAAAAAAAAGAAAAAGCCTATATCACACAAAAGTGTTTTTTTGTGAAATCTCAAATGGTTTACAAATGAATGAAAGGAGAAAAACTGATGAGAGAAAACAACTCAAAATGAAACAAGACAACGACTGTGATAATAGGAAGCTAACTCAACAACATGACTTCCAAAAGTTTCTCCCTGCCACTTTGTGTGACATCACAGCAGTTGTAAATTTTCAGTGCCCAGGCCCCAAGCAAGGGACAAGGGAGGAACGTTGGCCACAATTAGATACTGAGTTGCTCTCCAAATGCTATTCAATTATTGTACAATCATGGTAAGATTCCAGATCAGAATTCGTGATGCACTACTACACAAGTTTTAAGCTTGGGAATATAGTGGCCCAGGCAGCCTGTAGTGTATGGAGAGGGTAGTGCAGCAGTTAATATGATACAGACATGACACACACACATAGAAACCTGCAAATGCAAACCAATGAGAGATCAACTTCAAATTTTGGATCAACACAAACACTTATAAAAGAAATGCACCCCATAGAAAAGTTCAGTCAATGAACCTACTAAAACCATAAGCCCAATAATCAGTGTTTGGTTTAATTACAACAAATAAGACTCAAGAAGAACATCAGATACATTTTCTTTACAACAGGGCTTGAAAAATATCTTAAAAGTTACATGCTCAATTGGGCATGTGCAGAAATTATTTACGTGCCAGGGTAGTAAAAGCTAGATGCCCAGGAAATGTTATCTTTTAAGTTAACAAATTAGAAGCCTTATTAATTTTAAGTTAAAACATATGATAAACTTTTTTTTTCATCTTTTGCATTTTAAGTGTCTGTATTCAAAATGTTCAGTGCACAAAAGTGTGTATCTCAAGTTTTAAGAAAGGCAATAATGCTGAAATTGGTATTTGAGGAATTTAGTAATGCTGCCATGCTCACACATTTTTAAAATATATCCTTGTTTTGCATTAAAATCAAATAATCATAATTTGAATATACAGCAGTTTAAATAGTGCATCAATTATGAATTAAATGATTTATGCCCAATTCCTGAACTATGCGATGGCACTTTTTCATACACTTCATCGTAGTACCTACCTGTGAGTATTTATGTTTTACCAACGATGTAGATTCCAATTCTAAAATTACATCACTCAGCAATGTCGAATACGAATTTGTGAATTTCACATATTTACTTGTATTGGGAATTTCACATATTTACTTACTGCTAATAGAAGTTAAACTCTCATTGCTTAATTTTTTTCAAAAAAAAAAAAAAAAAAAAAAAAAAAAAAAAAAAAAAAAAGCATTGGATAAACACAACTTGATCGACTGTAGCTGAAGTGACAAGCTGTTGTTCAGATAAACAAAGTATCGGCACAGGTAATGTTCCCGCCCCTCAACCCCCATTCCCAACTGTATATATACATTTTGAAGAAAACTACATATGACCCCACTGTCTGGACCTAGAGCATAATATAATTAAAGAAGTGATATTATTTTGTCTTTGTCACTCCATGACAATAATACAACTTCTAGTGATTACATTGAAATGAAAAATGGCGTTCGATGGCAGTCTTTTTTTCCTATAGGAGGAATTTCTCCATTCCAAAATTTTAGTGAGAAGAAATGGCAGGGAAACACTTAACACACAAAACATTAGAATAATTCTTGATATTGTCATATCACTCATAAGTTACATTGAAAATTATATGTGGTGGGACGTTTCGGTAGCAACTTCTACCTTCATCAGCCATGGAATGAACCATGTCGTAAAAGCATCAGTTGTTGCCAGATTTCAAAATCGCTTTCCAAATGATAGATAGGGTTGTTAAAAGGTGCATCTGTATTGCAGGTGTTAGGGGTAAGGTAGATTTCAGTGCTTTCACAGTACTTCAGGGCTTTCCGATTGCTGAATGGAGCGATTCACTGAACATTTTGCCAATCGGGAATCGCGGACATATCGCTCATAGTTAAAATTGAAAGGGAAGTGGAAGGGCTGCCTTTCTTAACATCAGCGATATGTTCCATTAATCGCAGGTTTATGCTGCAGTAAGTACTACCAATATAGTGGGTAACGCCTGTGGAAGTGTTGATAGGGACAGAGTAGATGTCTTGTAACTCTAGGGTTTATTGGGATCTCTGTCTTTAAGGTTAAGGTTGAGAAGATGTGGAGGTGGTTTGACTGCAATCCTGTAGCAAAAAGACTTGAAAATAGAGCAAACTTTATTAGTAAAGGACAGGCTAAAGGGCAAAGTGCCAACAAACTGATGGGTGGTGGAAGGTTCAGGCAGTACTCTAGTAGATCTATTCTGTGATTCAAATCTCTTAATTAGTCTGTGTACTAAGAGGGGTGGAAAGCCATGCAAGTTTGCCAATGTTGATGATGTTCTGATATTCTTTTTGAAGAGCAGAATGGCTGTTGCAAATAAGGTTGGCTCTGTGCATGTACAACTTTAGAGCAGCCAAATTGCATTTTTCAAAGGTGCAAGAATGGTAAAGGATGATATTATGGGTGGCAGAAGGTTTCCTATAAACAGAGAGTCCAAGTGAGAAGTCTAGATTGATGTTAACACCCAGAAAACTAATATTGTTGTTGACCTGTTCTTGAGAAGAGAACTTTTTATGTCAGAATTTTGAAGTTATGTAGATCATGAGTTCAAACAGAGTGTTTATGGTGTGGCCAAATAATGAAGATGTCATCCACATACCGTCTACTCTATCCCTATCAACACTTCCACAGGTGTTACCCACTACATTGTTAGTACTAACCATCAGTGATACGTTCGTGATTCCTGATTGGCAAAATGTTAAGCGGATTGCTTCATTCAGCAATCGGAAAGCCCTCAGGTACCGCAAAAACATTGAAATCTACCTTACACCTAACACCTGCAATACAGATGCACCTTTTAACATCCCTATCATTTGGAAAGCGATTTCGAAATCTGGCAATAACTGATGCTTTTACCACGTGTTTCATTTTATGGCTGATGAAGGCAGAAGTTGCTACCGAAACGTCTCACCACTTATAGTTTTCAACATAACTTATGAGTGATATGACGATATCAAGAATTCTTCTAATATTCCAAAATTTTATTTTCTAAATTCCAGTTGACCTGTCAGGCAACTAGATTTGTTTTTTACCTGCCCAGGCCAATAAATTACATGCCTCGGGCATAGTATCTTTCAAGCCCTGTAAAAGATACCACAACGTGAATTTCCAACCTAGTAAAGATCTCTAAATTGTATCTTATGTCAAAAACAAGTGTGAAGTGGAATTAAGGATAGGCCTTGATAATCAGCTAAAGGCCAGAAATGTTTGCAAAAATATAAAACACCCAGAGAAAAAGTAGAAATAAGTGAAGTCTCCAACTAATGAAAACTTTAAAATTTCTGTCAGTAAAGCCAATAAATTAAAATTCCATGACTCAAATAGTTTCATGAAGTCAATGGGACCCTAAAAAAGCTTAAAAGGTCCGGACAACCTGCTGTGGTGGATGAGGTCGATCCACATCAAATGTATGATGAGATGATGGTCAAGCTGCAAGCCTGTGCAAAGGTTTCATGGTGCCAACGAGACCATGAAAGACGCCTTAAGATTTGGACAGCCTGCTGCAATTTCTTACTCTTGCACCTCAAGTGTAAGCTTCTGCTCCACAGGATCCTAAAGTCTGTTGAAAAATGAATCCTATATAACAGCCGCTTTATCAATGGTTGTCACCCCCCCCCCCAAAGCCTTCTAAGCCAAGATCCATCCCCACAAAGAGCAATAGACTATGTTACTGTGTTTGGGGCAGCAACCAGTATTGTGCATTATGAGCTTTTGCAGCAGGGAGAAACTATTGCTACTATCCTATTCTCAGAGATACTATGATGTGCAGATGCTACTCTCAAGGAATTACAGAAATGTCAAGGGGCTGTTACAGGATAATGGAAGGCTGTGCACATCCGTCATGACTCCTAACACAATTGCTGAACTCAAATGCAGTTGCCATATTCTCCTGATATTTCATGAAGGAGCTACCACCTATTCATTGCACGGGACAATCATATACACAACAGAGATGATTCTCTAACCTGACGATAATGGGCAAAAACACGTAATGAGAAATAACTAAATTATGGTAAAGTAGATCACACTTTTTATTTCAGATCACAACTTCTTCAAAAAAGTTCGTAATTTGGGAATTTTCAACCTTGTCTAAGTCTTCACCAAGCCAATGCAGGACTAAGATTGTTTCCAGATACTAACAAGGGATGTGCGTGGGTTCGAACGTGCCAATCAACATAAAATGTGCCACATGTATGCAGGTATGAGTACGGACCACCGTAGGGTGAGTCATTCCCATGTAAAATGTGCTTAATTTTTTTTTTTTTTAATTGGAGGTTTAACAACTACCGTGAGCAACTCAATGGGCTATAAGCAGTCGCCCGTCCCTAATTTAGGGTCACTGGTTCCAGGGAAGGGAGAGAGCCAGTGCTGTAAGACAAACACACCATCCACGCCTGACCGGAATTCGAACCCGGACCCCTTACGGACGAATGATCAGAGGCCAGCGCCTTAGACCACTGTGCCACCGGGGCGGCTGTGTTTAATGCTGGCAGCGCCACCGAGAAATCCAACGTCATGTTTCCGTAGTGGGACCAGGAATACACTCCCATTAGTTGTCATCCTGCCCAATGCTGTCATCTTCGCTATTTCTGTCGAGTATCATTGAGTGCACCATTTCCAGTTCATTTTTGTACTTGCTGATAATCACGTTGGTTAAAACTGTCACAAATGACTCATCTTCCATCCCAGTTAGCATTTCATTAGTAAATCGCCGACTTATTTTGGCTTCCAGCAGCACCACACTATTCGGAGGGGCTAATCGTGACAATTTTCACCATGTTCCAATAATTACGACAGCACCTCGCACAATGTGCGATACAATACACACTAGTTGTTCACCAGGACACTTAACTCCATGCAATACGGGACTTACGACAAGTGTGTTTTGGATAACAGGTGGCGCTGCAGGCATTTAACAAGTTTTACAAGGGAATGCCTCACCCTACCCTGGTCCGTACTCATGTGCCACGTCTCATGTCGATTGGCGTGTGGAACCCATATACATCCCTTGTAAGTTTGAATTTGTTATTATTCTTGTTACCAGAATCTAGAATACATCTCCAGATCACTGGGATGTAGAGTGGGGATTCCGAATTGGGTGATCTACTTTACCTTAATTTAGTTGGTCCTGTGACTAGGATGCATTGGAAAAAGAGCTGCAGGAGAATATTCAATTCTATCAGATGGATATTTTAGATCTCAAGCAACATTAAAGTAAAATTCTTCCACACATTGGTGATAATTTTGGTGAATAAAGATGCTTCTCGGAATGCGTTTATGAAAGTTCAAAAGTGCTGACTGCCCAGGTGTTGCAGTGGTCTAAACACTGGCTTTTGACCATTCACCTGATAGCTTTTGACCAATCACCTGATAGCTTTTAACCATTAACCTGATAGCTTTTGACCAATCACCTGATAGCTTTTAACCATTAACCTGATAGCTTTTAACCATTAACCTGATAACTTTTGACCATTCTCCTGAGTAGGCTGCCTGGATGAGGCATGGGCGGTGTGTTTGTTTTACAGTACTGGCTTCTTCCCTTCCCTGGAACCAGCAGCCATGAATTAGGGACAGGTGGCTGGCTGCTTAAGAGTTGCTCACAGGGGCTGTCAAATCCTGAAACAAGAACAAACAAACAAACTATTGGGTTGGCCAAAACGTAATTGCGTTTTTTCTCCCTATGTAAATGAAAGGTGAACTTTGAATGGAAAACAAAAACTTTAGTCAGCAACATATTGTCCGTTTCGTCTGATGACCTTTTGCCATCTTGCAGGCAAGTACGTGATTCTGCACTCAAATTTTTTTTTTTTTTTTTTTCTGTAAAAAAACAGTTCCAAGAACGATTTGATAGCCTCATTAGCAGTGAATATTTTACCATTCAAAGCATTTTGCAACAAACAAAACAAATGGTAGTCTGATGGTGCCAGGTCTGGCAAATATGGTGGATATGATTACACATCCCATCCAGGCTGCAACAATTTTTGACAAGTGACCAAACTAGTATATGGTCTTGCATTATCATGGTGAAACACAACACCTTTGCTATTCACTAATTCTGGATGCTTCTGTTTGACTGCAACACTTAATTTTAACCAGCTGATGTGTCAGTACACACCCAAATTAATGGTTTGGTTCTCCTTGGGAGCAATTCAAAATACACAATACTTTTGAAATCTCAACAGACTGACAGCATAACCTTCCTTTGGTGCATATCTGCTTTTGAAATGCTTTGAGCAGGTTCATTACACTTGCTCCACAATCATTTTCACTCGACATTGTTGTAGGTGATCCATTTTTCATCACCTGTTATCATACGTTTTAAAAATGGATCATTTTCTTCATATTTCAAGAGCGAATCGCAGATGTCAACGCGCTTAGCGAGATGAATTTCTTTGAGCTTATTGGTACACACATGTCGACCTTACTAATGTATCCCAGTTGCTTTAAATGGTTTTCAATGCTCAATTTCGATATGTTCAGATTCTCAGCAATCTCTCATGTCATTAAATGCCAATTGGATTCGATCAATGCCTTAATTTTGTTGCCATCAACTTCGATTGGCCTTCCTGAGCGTGGTGCATCTTTCACATCAAAATCTCCAGACCAAAATTTTGCAAACCAATTCTGACACTGCCATAATTTAAGGCATCTTCACCATACACATAACTTTTTATGAGCTTGCACAGTGTTTTTTTTTTTTTTTCCTTTTCGGAAGTAATACAGCAAAACATGACAAAAATGTTCCTTTTGATTGTCCATTTTGAAATCGACGCCAAACAAACACTTGTAAACGAAATCGTGCACTTTCTGTTTCTAAAACAAGCTTGAACTGTCAGCTGTCACATTACATAATGAACAAATGACGTTAGCTACATTTCAAGACATGTTTTGCCATCTATGTGTACAAAATGCAATGACTTTTTGGCCAACCCAATAAAATGTGCTGGAACCTTTTACATGACCCGATACATTACCTGGATTAGAGCTACATATTGAATTCTGGATAAACATCTCCTCATGTGTGTCACAGATAAACATATGTTTACACTAAAGTAATTTTGCTTAGTATGACATTGTATCACATAATATAAATGGCAATTTATACCAGCTTTGTAGCAAAAAATACTACTGAGTACATGGTAAAACATTCAATTTATTTTGTCTCACCAGAAACCTTGGATTTAACACAATGTGTGTGAAATAATAAAAAAAAGTAGATTGTTCTCACCTCTGATTGTGGTAAATTTAAATATTTCAGCCATATTTTGCGAAGCTCCAGACTTGATCCAAACTCCATTGTAAGGGCCAATTTTTCAAGTCATGTCTAAAATAAAATTCACAACACTATCATGTTAAAAAACACATAGTTAAAAATATCATAGAAAACAAAGACATTTTTTGGCATTTTATTTCACAGCTAAGCACGTGCATCTTAAATTGCAATGTTCTTGTGGATATGAATTATTATTATATTTTGCCCTTACTTTTCTCCCCCTATAGCCTACTGTTAATCATATTTCACAAAAAGTTCACTTTTTATTGTTCAGCTAAAAGTTTAACATTTGTTTTCAATATGCATTGTTTTCATAAAATAAAATTCTGTTTTCTTGCACTACTGTCATTTTGCAAATAATTTATTCCTTTGTTGTTCACACACAGCCCAATGTTTAATACTTTCATTTCTAATAATATATCACATTTTCTTAGAAAAAAAAACATTGTTAAAATTATTTTGTAAAGTTCCATGAGTTTTAAAACAAGGAGTCTGGAGCATCAACGAATAACAAAAAAAAAAAAAAAAAAAAAGTATAAAACAGAAATGCATCCATCCATTCAAGTGTCATGATTAAAGAACATAAATCAACAACAAAGAATACAACTTATATCAAAGATACTGAGGATTAAAAAAAACAGGAAATAAAATTACTCACCTATCCAATATGCTCAAATTTTCACAACACATTAATTTCTTTTAAAGATGTGTATGTCCAGGAGCTCAATGTGTTCTTATAAAATTTGAAATTTCTTATTTTCAAACAGCAGTCAGAAAACTGGATTTGAAAATTTATCTTAACATTAAACTTACTAATTAAAACACCCAATCCCAAAAAGATTGTTTTTTTCGCACGTGGGCCCAAGCATGACACCTAATAGCATAAGAACAAGCAACTCAATTTTACTATTATACATTTTAAAAAACAAAAATTTACACAAATATTAAAACAACACAAGTTAAAAACTCTAAAAAGAACACAACTCTGCCCAAGTAATACATTAATATGGTGGAGTTGTGTCCTTTTATTCCAAATGTTCTTTAATAGAGTGGAGTTGTATTCTCTTTAGAGTTTTTAATTTGTGACATTTTAATCTTTGTGTAAATAGTCAATGTTTTTTAAAATGCATAATAGTAAAATTGAGTTGCTTGCTCCTATGCTATTAGGTTTTGTGCTTGGGCCCACATGCAGAAAAACAAGCTTTTTGAGATTGGGTGTTTCAATTAGTAAGTTTGATGCTAAAATAAACTTTCAAATTTAGATGACTGCTGTTTGAATTTTTTCTTTTTTTCAAATTTTATGAGAACACATCAAACTCCTGGACACTCACACCTTCACAAAAATTAATGTGTTGTGAAGATTTTAGCATATTGACAGGTAACTTCACAACCTGTTTTGTTTTTTATCCTGAATATCTTGAAAATAATTTATTGATAGATATGATAATATTGCTAGGATATCATCAATATGACTATTTCGGTAATATATTAAAGAATATGACTAATAAAACCCTGGAAGACACACAGAACAGAAACTAGTCATGAAACAAACTGGAAACCACTGAAAATCATTATTGAAATTGAGAAAGTCACTCACATCAGTTATCACATGGGTTAGCTGCTATGCCAAGTTGGTTATGCCTGATGATCAAAGCATGTTTTTTCAAAAATAAGTCCAAAAAATAACAGAACTAGGGGGGGGGGAGAGTTCTGTTAAGTAAAACTGGAGACAGTCATTCATCACTAGAAAAAATAAATTCGAAACAGCAAACATTATAAATTTCACTAAATTATGGGTTTTACACAGGAACAAATAAAGGAAATCACTTACAGTCAAATATTTTCGGGTAGCACCCCCTACCCTTCGTCAGGACACTCAATTTTTTTTGTTTTTTTTTTCTGTAAAAAACAGTTCCAAGAACGATTTGATAGCCTCATTAGCAGTGAATATTTTACCATTCAAAGCATTTTGCAACAAACAAAACAAATGGTAGTCTGATGGTGCCAGGTCTGGAAAATATGGTGGATATGATAACACATCCCATCCAGGCTGCAACAATTTTTGACAAGTGACCAAACTTGTATATGGTCTTGCGTTATCATGGTGAAACACAACACCTTTGCGATTCACCAATTCTGGATCCTTCTGTTTGACTGCAATACTTAATTTTAACCAGCTGATGTCAGTAAACGCCCAAATTAATGGTTTGGTTCTCCTTGGGAGCAATTCAAAATACACAATACCTTCGAAATCTCAACAGACTGACAGCATAACCTTCCTTTGGTGCATATCTGCTTTTGAATTGCTTTGAGCAGGTTCGTTACACTTGCTTCACAATCATTTTCCAAAACCAAAAATGTCACAGCATTGAAAACAAATGATAATGCATATCCCAGGAAGTTAGATTCTAATGAGAGGGAGAGAGGGGATGAGACTGATTTTATTTGCGCAATGTGGCTATATCTGGTTGAATTTAGGACAGCTGTAACTGTCCCAAATTCAACCCGATATAGCCACTTTGTGCAAATCAATTCAACCAAATTCAAAACATTGAGGCAGAATCTATATTTTGTTTTAGTAGCCACATAGGTAGAGAATCCTGATTCACATAAGTACGTTGATGCAAAGGGCAAAAGGATGATTTTCACTTTATCTGAAAAAACTTTAAATTTGTGTTTTAGCTGACACCAGAATTCTGATAGTGACTTCTTAGTTGTAAAATTCTTTTTTACCACAGAATCTGATGTCAAATCAATCAAGCACTCGTACTGTTGCGACATGAGACAGGCTGAATTTTCCAACACAGCAGAGTATGGGTTCACAACCCAAAAATTGTCTTTAATTTTTTCATGCTGAGTTCTTCTGGAAAATGACAGTTGAAACTATCAAGCAAACTTAGCAGGTGGTGAAAGATATCTCCAGGTATTTTGGAATCCAGTTCTTCTCTAAAGAAAGGGTAGATAGGTCCATATACTTGCGTAAGCAGTATAGCATATAAGTCAGTATTTGAAAAATGGGAAGTATTAAGTAGAATTCCGTGTCCAACAGAAATGCGACAAAGAAAAAAACTCAGCATATGTATAATGTAGGATGAAAATCAATTATCAAATTCAAGAACCCTCCCCAAAAATTCTGACTATAGTTCTGGGGTGTAAACACGCATTAGTGCCAGCTGCAAATTCTTTGGTTTTTGCAGAACTTTTGTAGGCAAAATGCAAAAATCTTATTCATTCACAGTAACATAAATAATTTTTAAAAAATCCACTCGAAAACATGCAAATTTTGCTTGAACTTTAACTCGAGGAACATACTTCTTGCAGCTTGCGACAGAAGATACCACCACATGTGACAATCTCGCCTCCTTGCTGTTCATCAACGGTGTACAGAAGTTAGCTCATTCACGTTTTTGCCAATATTTCTTACTTCAAATGATTCCTGGCAAGCTTTAGATTAAAAAAAAAAAATTCCCTTTCCCAGGAATTGTTTGTATGCCACAAAATCCCAAAAAACTTCAACCAAAGCCACCTAACTTCCACACATCAGCCATGTGGCAAGGACAACCATCCAGACCAATAAGAAAGGCCAAGGCTGTATGAGGTTGTGATATCTAAGCAAATCCTGCAGCACATGTATGCCACTGGCAGATTGGCTGAGTAGCATTACTCTACATTGTTTTCAGCAGTATCACACATTGATAATTTTGAAAATTGCAAGGATTCGGTGATTTATAAGCTGCTGTTTTTACACAGAAATCTTTTTTTCTCTTAATACAAAATCATTAAAAGGACAATTTATTTTTTCTTAAATTTTCCTCAAAAATAATAAGGACGCATCTTATATTCTGAACAATATGGTAATTTTTTGTTTTCTGATGAGACGTTACATGGTGAACAGCAAATTAAAAGCAATTCAGTACTCTCATCTAATGGCTGAAAATAATGTACTTATGACTTTTCCATGTACTGTCTAACGGTGGCACAGCAAGAAAATTCTATGGAAGTGATGAATCATGTTTCACACAGTTTCACTCTGATGGATGCATTTGGTGACTGCTGGGAGAACGGTTCTTTTGAGACTATATTACTCCAACTGTCAAGGCTGCGGGTAACATTTGGGGATTTTTCAGCTGGATGCAGAGGTGTACTTGATAGTCCCCTCATTGCGGGGGCAGACGTGCCAACTTCCAAAATATGAAAATCAGGAGATTTTCACAACACATAAACTCAAACAAGCGCTATTTTTTATCGACATTTTCCAGACGTAGGCAGAGTAGCAGAATGTAGACGTACACGCGTACGCTCTATGAGGATAAGTTTCCAAATTATTATCAGAGTATGCAGATAGTTTTTGCTTGTAGATTAAAAAAAATGTTATTTATAGCAATTAAAACCCTTTCTCAATATATTAATCTTTACTCAGATTAATATATTTAATTTTATTTTAACTTGAACTTTCAATTTTTTTCACATCTTCTGAGTTCTTTTGTTTTTACACATGTTTCTGGCCTCTAGATTGTATCAAAGCCTGTTTGTTCTCAATGTATAGGAACTGTATCAAAAGTTTCATTTACACAGAAAGAATTTAAACTTTGCCTGGTTTCTCTTGCATTTTCCAGTAATTAAATTAAAATCTTTTCCTTATATATTTTGCAAGTCTACTAATTTTGAAGTTAAGTTGTTGAAAAGGCTAATTATAAATTTTGAAAGCTCATTAATGGAACTGTTTTTCTGGATATAAAAACTTTCTTTAATTAGTCACTTGTTTTTACGAGGTTCGTAGTCCAATATTTTAATATTTTGCCATAAAGGTCCATTTTAAACACATTGCTGCATGTTCAGCTGTAATGTAACTTATTATGTCCTCACTGGAATCTGTAATGTTCTAATAATTATTTATTTTATTAATTTTTCTTTATTCTATCATTATTGTGTGATTTACAGGTTTGCAACAAGTTTTCTGTTTCAGTGGTTGTGTATACAGATACATTTTATTTTTATACAACTCTGAACGATTTTCCAGGAGCAGTATTGTTGGTCCACTAAAAGTTCTGTAGAGAGAAAAAAAAAACAGCACGGAAATCAACGCCCCCTCACCCTATTGTTTTCAGGTACTTCAATTCCACAAGACAATGAAAATGTAAAATGCCCCGCACGCTGTTGTTTTTTATGAATAAAATAGCAGCCAACAGCTTTTCATTTCTTCTTTTCAGCTTTTCATTCAACAGCTTTTCATTTCTCTTTTTTCGCACAAAGGCGAAAAAAGAGCACCGTACTAGCATCACATTTCGTTACAAGACGAGGCCAACTGTAATTACTCCCTTTTGTTGTTAAGTGAATTTACTGCAACTCAACTGTTTTATCATCCCTTGGAAAGTGCACTGCTCTGTTAGGGCCAGGGGTTGAAAGACTGAACTGCATGGGGAAGGCAGGGCAGCTCCTATCTGTCAATCAACTACTGACCCTACCAGGCATTCTAAATAGTGACAGGATGGGTGAGCTCTTTACTGAATGCATTGTATGATAATCGGACTGGGATAAATTTTTTTAAAGGAAATTTCAGAAGGGGGCGGCTTTCTTTTTGTACATACGAGGAGATGAAAAGTACGAAACTGATAACTGTAATGCTGTCTTGCATCGAGGCAGAAAGAAAAAGATTTCACAGGTGGTTTATAGAGCTCCGACCATCCTGACGGCTGATTTTCAGTGAAAATCAGGAGAATTTGACATTCATCCGGAGGGCGGGAAGAAGGGATGAAAATCCAGAGCCAAAATCCGGAGAGTTGGCACTTCTGCGGGGGGTCTCATGGCTAAGAGGGCCTTCTAACCTCTTTAAAAATATTTTACAAATCTTTTTTCAGAAACTTAAAGAAATAGCAAGGAATTTTTACGGCAGCATCGAAGAAAGTATTAAAATGAAAACAAAATGTTTGTATTTTTTTCAGTAAATAAGTAAAACATTTAAAAATCATTTTTGTAGTTTTAGTTTATAAAAACTGGATGACGGGAAAGCAGCTTTTCCAGACGACTTGAGGCCCCTTTTCACAGCTACATGTATATTAACATGAGAATGCAAAAGAAATGTCAGTTCAATGAATGTAATTTTCATACCAATGAGGATAAGATACAATGTATTACAGTTGTTTGCATATAACTAAGCATCATTCAGAATATAAGGAAATGAAAGGTGTTCTTCAAGGGAGTGGGATAAACAGACAGTCATTTTTTTTTATAACAAAGAGAAAAAAAAATTACTATGTGCAAAAACATCAGGGGTTTTATACATTCAAGAGTAAATAATTTAATGCATTTTTATATACGAGGGGTGTCCGATAAGTATCTGGATTTTTATTCCTATCAATTACAAGAGAGAAATAAAAAATACAGGATGCATAAATATGATACTCAGGTATATACAGTGGTACGAACAGTCAGTCACTTTCCACATATTCTCCATTCATCACAATGCATTTCCTCCACCAATCAACAAGTCGATCCATTCCGGTAGTGAAGAAATCAGCAAGAGTGTTGCGAATCCATTGACGGAAAGCCGCCCACAGATCATGCATGCTCTCATAGTGGGGGCCACAAAGACTACCCTTCGAGGGACCAAAAACATAAAAATTGGAAGGTGCCAAGTTCGGACTGTACGCAGGGTGCGGAAGAACGATCCACCTCTGTTTTGTGATTTCTATTTGCACTGGTTTAGCAATATGTGGGCGAGCGTTATCATGCTGAAGCAACACTTCATTGTTTTTCAATGTTGGCTGTTTGGTCGAGATAAGCTGTGCAAGTTTTCTCAGTGTCTTCACATAGGCCTTTGCATTTATTGTTTAATTTTTTGCGAAGTACTCAAACAGAAGGATACCGTGTTTGTCCCAGAAGACAGTACCCATGACCTTGGACGCCGACTAACCAACTTTGAACTTCTTTGATGGGGGCGAATTTGGATGACACCATTGCATACTTTGCCGTTTTGTTCCCGGTTCCAACTAATGAATCCACATTTCATCGCCTGTGATTATGCATCTTAAGGAATGCATCACCCTCCTCACCGTAGCGCGTTACCAGTTCATTGCAAATGTCTAGCTTTTGGCATTTATGCAACGCTGTAAGCATTCAGGGTAACCATCTGGCACAGATCGTCCTATAGCTGAGATGTTCATGAATAATTCATCCAACAGAATCTTTACTGATATCCAGTTCCAGGGCAACATCCCGAACACGAACGCCACTTTTAATCAAGTCGTCAACCCGTTTAATCGTTTCATCAGATACTGGTATGTTAGGCCTACCTGACCGGTCCTCATCTTCAAGGCTCTTGTGGCCAGCTTTGAATTTCATAACCCATTCATAAACACTGGAACGAGACATGGTCGCATCACCATACACTGTCTGAAGTCTTCTCGTAACGTCCACAGCCTTTACGCCTTCTTTCGTTAAAAATATTGCTACTGCTTGCTGCTTGAACTGAACACTTAACGTAGCAGCTATTGCTTTTGATTGACAGCGCCACCTAATATTACTATCAAGCCACTCTGCTTTTGCGGTGCTTCACCAAAAGTAGTCATAATAGTTTCACGAATACATATGATCAAACACACGGTTTTGTATCGATAGGAATAAAAATCTGGATGCTTATCAGACACTCCTTATATTTAAGAGTACATATTTCTTAATTGTCCCTTACTTTTTTGCTTACTTATGTTTCGTATAAATCGGAAAAACTCATTAGACACTGTCACCCAGCAATTAAGAGTTTTGTGTGTCTGACTCTGGGACATTTTAAAGAGGCTAGTCTTAATTCTCTAAAAGAATATAATTTACATGATACTTAGGTCATTTCAAAAGTTTTGCACACTGTGCATCACTCCAATCATTGCGCCAGTTGTGAGTCAGACTTCAGTATACAAAGTTGTGTTTACGTTTGCTGACTTATTCCTGTACCAAAAAAATCTGCCTAGAAATGCAGGAAGAAAGTGAGTCAGGTCAGATATCACATAGCGACCAGCGATCCTACATTAAAATTTGCAAGAAAAATTCCCTACCGAAATTCCTAAAGCTTTGTGTGAAATTCTTGGGGTTGGTGTAGTGGATCGTAGCACAATGTCATGGTGGGTTTCTTGTTTCTTTTTTGATTGAAGGTTTAACAGCCACCATGAGCAACTCAATGGGCTATAAGCAGTCACCAGTCCCTAATTTAGGGCCACTGGTTCCAAGGAAAGGAGAAAGCCAGTGCTGTAAGACAAACACAACATCCATGGCTCACCAAGATTCGAATCCAGACCCCTCCAGGACGAATGGTCATAAGGCATTGCTTAGACCACTGCGGAGGTGCTACTTGTTTCCACCAAGGTTGGGAAAGCATTGAAGACTACCCAAGAAGCAGCCAGCCATCAGATGCAACCGACAACACTTCTGTGGTTCTCATCAACAGCATTTTGCAAGAAGAAGAATGACAAAAAACGTGAAGAGATTGCATATGAAGCAAACATGTCTACTGCTTCTTGTCTACAAAAGATTCACATGTCTACAAAAAGATTTGCAAAAGAAGGGCTGACATGCTCAAAGCTGGCATCATTTTGCATGACAACATGAAGCTGCATGTTGCCCATACAGCAAGAGACATCTTGGAAAAGCATGAATGGGAATTGCTTCGCCACCTGCCATACAATCCTGACATGAGCCCACCAGACTATGACTTGTTCCCAAAACTGAAGAAGACACTCCACTGGAAATTATTCAGGATGTTTCTATCAGGTGACCCAAGCAATGAGATGTCTCAACAATGGAGTTGCCCAAATGTTGGGCCGCTGACATAAAGAAACATGGCGATTACTTTGCACGCCTGTAAAGGTATGCTGCGAAACAAAATCTGTTTTTTAAGAGATAACCCACAGTATGCAAAACTTTTGAAATGACCCTCATATGATTAACTTTGGCATAAGTAAACTAAATTCTGAGGTTACTCACGTTTTTTCCCAAATATCATTCAGGAGGTTTTCTTCTAATGTATACATTTCCAACACGTAATTTTATTTGCCACTGCGTAGTTTGAGGCTCAAGTACACTTCCTTTAAAAATCATGCAAACTCCGATTATTATTTTTTTCCCACAATAACTATATGCCAATTCAAATGTATCAACCACAATTACACAAACTTTACTCCCTAAAAAACTCAGATATCTAATTAAAAAACAATCAAATTTAAAAAACCTATATTACACACTTCCTAAAACTTCAAAGTAAAAGACTAATCCATAATTACTTACAAATGAAAACCTTTAGTTACTAAACAAACAAACCTGACCATAACATATAATAGGATCTTCAATCATATCGGACCCCTTCCAGTGCTTGGAAAGAACTGTTGTTGCTGCGTGGGGAGGGGTCCGATATGATTGAGGATCGTAGTATATAATATGGTCCTCAATCATATTGGACCCCTCCCAGTGCTTGGAAAGAACTGTTGTTGCTGCATGGGGAGTGGTCCGGTATGATTGAGGATCGTAGTATATGTTATGGTCACGTTTGTTTGTTCAGTAACTAAAGGTTTTCATTTGTAAATAATTAGGGATTAGTCTTTTAACTTTGATGTTTTAGGAAGTGCGTAATATTGTTTTTTTTTTTCAATTGGATTGTTTTTTGACTAGAAATCTGAGTTTTTTAGGGAGTAAAGTTTGTGTAATTGTGGTTGATACATTTGAATTGACATACAGTTATTGTGGAAAAATAAAATCGGAGTTTGCACGAGTTTTAAAGGATGTGTACTTGAGTTTCGGACTACGCAGTGGCAAATAAAATTACGTGTTGGAAATGTGTGCACAAGAAGAAAACCTCCTGAATGATATTTGGGAAAAAAGTGAGTAACCTCAGAATTTAGTTTATGTCTAAATAGCACGTTAATAGTGAAGCAACTAAATGACATTTTGACACTAGCAATGCTGTACTAATACATAATATTTGCCATAAGTGTTTTGCAGCAGTGGCATATATTCGAGGCTAGCTGCAAAGTCCAGAGAATGCACAAATAAAAGTCAATTAAATATACACAAATAAAAGCCAATTAAATGTACACAAATAAAATTCAATTATCAATGGTATTAAGATATGTTGATGCTTTCGCTGCAAAAAAAAAAAAAAAAAAAGTGCAGATTCGCTTCTTTTGACTAAGAGAACCAGTCTGGCGAGCGAGAATCACCAACGGTCCTACTACAAACAGCTCCAAAAATAAATTTTGCTGCTCCAAAAATATATTTCACCTGCTCCAAAAACGCATTTTGCTGCTCCAAAAATGATTTTGCAACTTTCCATCACTGGGAATTGGATGTGAAGAGCAGAGTTGTATAAAAATAAAATGTATCTGCGTACACAGCCATTGAAACAGAAAACTTGCTGCAAACCCGCAAATCACACGATAACAATAGAATAATTTAAAGAAAAATTAATAAAATAAATAATTATCAGATCATTACAGATTCCAATGAGTACAAAATTAGTACATTACAACTGAATGCGCAGCAATGTGTGTGAAATGGACCTTTATGGCAAAATGTTAAAATATTAAATTATATGAACCTCATAAAACAAGAGATTAATTAATGGAAGTTTTTATATCCCAAAAAACAGTTCCATTAATGAACCTTCAAAATTTATAAATAAAATTTTCAACAACTTAATTCAAAAATAGTACACTTACAAAACACATAAGGAAATAATTTTAATTTAATTACTGGAAAATGCAAGAGGAACCTGGCAATAAAGTTTAAATTCTTTCTGTGTAAATGAAACTTTTGATACAGTTCCTATACATTGAGAACAGGTTTTGATAAAATCTAGAAACCAGAAATGTCTGTATAAACAAAAGAACTCAGATGTGAAAAAACTTCAAGTTCTTCAAATTAAAATAGAATGAAATATATTAATCTGAGTAAAGATTAATATATTGGGCAACTCTTTTAATTGCTGTAAATAACATTTTTATTTATTTTTTAATCTACAAGCAAAAACTATCTGCAAGATCTGCTAATAATTTGGAAACTATCTGCGTATGGCATACACGTGTATGTCTACATTCTGCTACTCTGGTGAAGAGCTAAAAGGAATAAGATTATTGCAATCAATTGGCTTACGATAAACAAGGTGTACAAGAGGGAAGTTTGGGTACTCCATCAACTCACACTTGAGAAGAAAGTGAATCGCATGAGTGCATGCATTTCCCTGCTTGCACGTGACCAACTTGAGCTGTTGCACATTTTTTCAGGCAAAACGTTTGATGAAAAAAACACAGTTAGCACCGAGGGACATCCGTCTAGACAGATTTATGGGGTTCTACGTCAGAATCCAGTACTGCTTCATTATGCTTTTTTTGCCAACAAGTACTATTAAGACTAGTTCTACGCCCCTGGCGGAGAAACCAGGCAATATTTTAAGAGGAATATATCCGGAAAATGTTTGTCTAAGAACGATTTTTTTCAAACGAGACTTAGGATGCTCAGATTTTGTGGCAAATACATCAGAAGCAGAAATTAATGCTTATTTCCCCTAGTGGCCAAACCATTCTTTAGCAAAAATTAGAAATTATATGTAAAAAAAATTTCATCAGGAGCTGTATCTTCTGAAGAAAAAACTTTTCAAATCGGAGTTTTAGAAACACAGATCGGGGAAAACACAATTTAGTTCATCATAACACAAACATCTGTACCTGAGTCTTGGCTGTTCTGATTCGAAGACCTTCGATACGTTCGGCTGCTAGTGTTTCCATGACAACATGAATGCGCTGGTGAAAAGTGAATGGGCCATTGCTTTGTACAACGGTTCGCTCAGAAAAGGGAAGACTT
Organism: Macrothele yani; assembly: GCA_039090855.1. NCBI lineage: Eukaryota > Metazoa > Arthropoda > Arachnida > Araneae > Macrothelidae > Macrothele > Macrothele yani. The sequence goes on from CM077028.1 coordinate 38,412,165, forward strand.
GGGACTACATTTGTTACTTGCATGCTCCCTCCTGTAACAGAGCGTGCTTTGCGAGAGCTGTTGCAGTTTGTGTGAAGTGTCAATGAATTAAAATCAGGGATATTATATCTTAAGTCTGTGGCTTTGTTGGATTTGAACCATTTTGATAAATTTTGTGAAAGCTTTCCTGAACATCTACTGTCAGAACTTAAAGAACTCTTATGCTTCAAATTTTGATAAAGCTCGACTCAAAAATGAACTGAAGGTGTTTTATTCCCTTGATGAATACAAAAATAAATTAGTATGAAACATCAGGGGTGCAGAAAATGTTCAGGGCCCAATATTTCCCCAGAACACTTTTTTTTTTTGGCTGAAATTTCCCCCAAAACTGTAGCAGATTTTCATACAAGTTTAAGCAATTATTAGAGCACCCACCACAAGTCATCCTGAAGAAGAAATTGAAGAATTTTATGAGGAAATTCGTCATCTAAATAATAAAGGTAAGCAGCACTTGAAGATAATTATGGGAGATTTCAATGCAAAATAGGGCAACGGCAACAGAATGAAACTTCAGTAGGTAAATTCGGTCACGGCAACAGAAACCAGCGTGGAAATACTCTCGTTGAGTTTGCAGAGGCAGAAGGATTTTTCATCTTGAATTCCTTTTTTCAAGAAAAAGCCACACAGGAAATGGACATGGAGACATCCAATTGGGACGACAAGTGAAATTGATTTTATTATGTGTAACAAAAATTCGTCATCGAAGACTGCAGTGTGCTAAACAAGTTCAACACAGGTAGTGACCATAGATTGGTGAGATGTAAGATGCACCTCAACACTAAACTGGAACGTGGCAAGCTCATAAGACAAACAAAATGTATTGACATAACCAACCTTAAAAAACACCATAATACTTTCAAGTTGGAACTGAAGAACAGATTCTCTGCTTTAGAAGGCCTAACATCGGAAGAAGTGGATATTTCTGAAGTTAACAGAAAAGTAACCAAAGCTCTTATGGAAACAGCAACAAAATTAGCTGGGTCTAAGAACAAGTTGCATGTAAACAAATTATCAGGAAAAACCAAAATGTTGATGCAAAAAAGAAGACAGATGAGGACAACTAAAGAAGATGTGACTTCCAAAGTGGAATATATAGAGCTATGCAAGACAGCACGAAAAAGTATCACTGAAGACGTAAGGAAATTCAACTGTGAGCTAGTGAGGAAAGCAATTGAAAACAACCAAAGCCTAAAGATAGCAAAGGGACATCTCAGTAAGGGAAGAAAACAGATTATGGCTCTGAGAAAAGAAGATGGTTCTATAACAAGAAATAGAGGCGAAATTTTGACAAGAGTGAAAGATTTCTACTCCAAATTATATGAAAGGGATGATACATGTACTCCAGACATCATGAAAGGTACCAGAGTTCTTCCAGTCCTCCCAGCAGAAGTTACTCATGCAATCAAGAACATGAAGCGGGGGAAAGCTCCAGGAGAAGATGGAATTACTATAGACATCATACAAGAAGCAAGTGGAGAAATCGAAACAGTACTCGCCCAAATTTTCACTCGATGCCTTAATGAAGGGAAGATTCCTGAGGATTGGAACAATGCTACAATGATCCTGCTACATAAAAAAGGTGACATTGAGGATCTCAGGAACTACAGACCTATCAGCCTCCTATCAGTGGTTTATAAAATCTTCACTAAAGTTCTTTCACACCGCTTGAAGGTAACACTGGACATGGCTCAACCGAGAGAACAAGCTGGATTCAGGAGTGGCTACAGCACAATAGATCATATCCATGTACTGAGAGAACTAATTGAAAGAGCGAGGGAATATGAACTTCCATTGTGCATGGCTTTTATTGATTATGAAAAAGCCTTTGATTCGGTGAAACCATCAGCAGTTACCACGGCTCTGAAATCCTGCGGTATTGAAGATGCATACATTAATATTATTAATAACATCTATGAAAATGCAAGTGCAAAGATTCGGCTGTTTGAAAATACAACACACATAAAAATTGGAAAGGGAGTGAGACAAGGTGACACCATATCTCCGAAGCTCTTTTAATGCCACATTGGAAAATGTCTTTCAATCACTGAATTGGGAAAACAAAGGGATAAAGATTAATGGAGATTATCTAACCCACCTTCGTTTTGCTGATGACGTAGTCATTTTTGCAACTACCCCATCAGAGCTGCAGAGTATGATCCAGGAACTTGCTGACAAGAGTAAAGAAGTGGGATTAAAAATGAACTTTCAGAAGACGAAAGTGATGTTCAATGCTTTTACAAGAAATGAAGATTTATCGATTGATGGAGAAAAACTGGAGATAACAGATACGTATGTTTATCTTGGACAGCAGATATCAAGTGAGGGTCACATTGATGAAGAAATTAATCGGCGTACAAAACTTGCCTGGAGAGCTTTTGGAAGAAAACAGCATAATTTTCAAGAGCAATATGCCATTATGTCTTAAAAGAAAAGTGTTTGATCAATGCATCCTTCCAGTGCTTACGTATGGTGCAGAGACGTGGACCTTAACTAAAAGAGACATACAAAGGCTGCAGACAACTCAAAGCAGCATGGAGAGGTGCATGCTTGGTATAACCAGGAGAGATAAGAAGAGGAACTCGTGGATCCGAAAAATGACGAGAGTGGAAGACATCATGATCAGAGTTAAATCCCTGAAATGGCAATGGGCTGGACATACTGCCAGAAGGACAGACCATAGATGGACAGCCGAAATTTTAGATTGGATTCCAAGGGACAGGAAAAGACCCAGAAAAAGACCACATGGGAGATGGGTGGATGAAATTCGTAAATATGCGGGAGTGACATGGAGGAGACTGGCACAAGACAGACCGTTGTGGAGGAAACTTGGGGAGATCTTCGTCCAGCAGTGGATTGATAATGGCTGACAATGATGATGATGATGATGTCTATGATCAAGAACTATCCTTAAAGCCTATTACTTAAAAATTTGAAAAAAAACAACAAAAAAACAACAACAACTAATGTTTATTCGAATGAATGACCAGCTTTTTTTTTTCACGAAAAAAATTGTCTTTTTTTTTTTTTAACGCCCGAAAGATTTAGTGCTCCAGGTGAATCTCTCCCCTCTAGCAGGTGAAAGTTTTAGACAGGACAGGAAAAGGCGAATCAAGAATTATTTCCTAGCCTAAAATGGCGGAACTCATTAACTTTCGACGCACGAAGAATAGGCGAATCAAGAAGTAACCCGGGAAAGAGAGGCTGAAAAATAAACAGCTAAAAAGTTCTGTAATTAACTATCATTTATTTTATTCTAGCATTCCAGGCATCTAATAGTGCCAGATAATTTTATTGAATGAAATTTAAATTTGACTTAAATCCTTTGAAAAATGCATGGGCCATTCGCTTTAAAAAGTCCGGAACCCCCAATAAGTTTTCAAATTGGCGCCTATGACACATTTGCTGCCATTATTACTTTTTTTTTTTTCTGTTGGAGGTTTAACAATCACCTAGAGCAACTCAATTGGCTATAAACAGTCGCCCGTCCCTAATTTAGGGCCACTAGTTCCAGGGAAGGGTGAGAGCCAGCGCCATGAGACAAACATAACATCCATGCCTCACCAGGATTTGAACCCAGACCCATCTTGGACGAATGATCAGAAGCCATCACTTAGATCACTGTGCTGCTGGAGAGGCCCATTACTTTTGGAAACGTTTATTAGCGTGACTAGTGGTTGGATTGTACTTGTTACTCACGCCACGCTGTCTCCGCCTTGACATTAGTAAAGTCGTTTAGGCTGGGTGAATCGTTTGCGAGCGGCAGTTTGCAGTACATCACAGCCCTCAAAACCTCTTGTATTCATAACGACACATTTTCCAAAATGATTACCTGATTACCGTGAAGTAAATTACTCGTATTTTTCACGTTATATTTGTTGTTAATAAGTCAATTTTTCGTTTTATTAACACTATTATTATTTTACCCCCGGGGAAAAAATTTCCCCAGAGCTTTCTTAATTTCCCCCAAACCTTGTCCGCGTGTTTGGACATATTCTGCACCCCTGCAAGACATTACTTGTTACATGAAATTGAATAAAATTGGACATTCTGTTTATTGGGGTGTACGAATTAGCAGACCTAATATTTAAGTTTTCATCAACAACTGCCGAAAAAAGTTTTTCTGCATTAAAAAGAATTAAGATATATCTTAGAGCCACACAAGGACATGCACATTTGAGAAACTTGGCTGTTTAGTTAATAGAGAAAAACATTCCTTTTAAATATGAAAAAGTACTCGGAAGAAACTTTTTATGAAAACATAACACTCAAGTTCACACAAAAGGAAAGAAGAATGGAGATCATGTACAAATATGGTATTCAGAAGAAGAATGGAGTTCATGTACAAATAAAGTATTCAGAAGAAGAATGGAGTTCATGTACAAATAAGTGTTCAAATCCTAATCCTCATAATTATTTGGTATCATGTTAGCCATAGCATGTACCAAAAATTTAGAAAAAAATTTTACTTCTATTACTGAACAACTGATAAAAAAACTTTGCAATTTAAAATTGCAGTACTTTGTAATGGTTTAAAACTAGGTCAATAATTTTCATTACAATATGCACATTTGTTTCATGCAATAAAATGCAATATTTTTGGGTTTTATGAAAAGCACCTGTAGGTTCCACAGAATTTGAATTATTAAAACACTTATAAAACCTAGTTTATAACAGGGAAATAAAAATTTTCAGTAATTCAAAGCTAATAGATTCTTGTAAAAGGGCCTCAAAGATATTTTTTGCTGGGAGACCCCAAGTTTTTCTGGTATGCCACAGGTTGGATGTGTCTGGGTCCATACATCATTATACCTATGAAGTACAACCTTTACTTCAATGTTCTGGATAATTCTACTCACCTTAAACTGTGGCAATACTTTAGTATGGACCACTGTTTGCTTCAGCCTGACTATGCACTATGAATACTTTACAATGTGTGCAAGACTGGTTTCTAGAGAATTTCTTTGGTCAGTTCATGGTCTAGACCTCGAAATAATTGGACACTTATATGACACATTATAGTGTAGAATCAGATCTCAACCGTAGTGGCATTTATCCAAATAAGTTTTGCAGAAGAAGCGGAGGAATATCACAGCTAACTATAGCAGAAATTTAGTAGCAAGTGTGCGTAGCCCGGCTATGAACGTTCAAGATTCACATTTTCAAATTTAATCCAATTGTGAAGCAATACGTGGAATAAAAATACTTTGTAAGAAAAATCTTTCATTAATTTCAAAACATCATACTTCTGTTTCTCACGTTAAAATTGCTTAGAAAGTTTGACAAGACATCGCATAATGCCAGGAGATAAAATAATGCATGTTAAACAACTTCAAATAGGTTGAAACCACAAGTAACAAAATAGTTTGGCTCACCTTTTCGAGTCCATTCCACCATCTATCGATTTGTCTAATATGATAATTATCTTTTATATCCTATTTTATCTTTTCAAATGAACAAATAAGGAACTGGACTTTACAAAATTAAATTATTAAAATTAGTGAACATGCCTAACAAAAAAAAAAAAAAAAAACACTAAAAGATGCACAGTACCCTTCCCATAAATGAATAAATTTTACAAGACTGCACTAGCAGTCTTGTCCCTCTAAATTAGAGATCTTAAACAATAAACAGAAAATTTAGTGGTGAACACAGGATGTCTTAAGTAAATAAAGTGGGGAAGCCTAAAAAATGTGAAAAAGTATGCCAAACCAATTTTGAAAGGGAGAAAATTAAGGCCCAAAATGAAAGCAGGGATTTGGAATACAATAATGGGAACAACCCACCCTGGGAAAGGCACAGGGAGCAGAGTGCAGGGAAAGACTTCTTTTAAAAGTACTCAGCAGTGTTAGAATTAAAAATAAATTTTCTACAGGCCCAGCAGACCACTCAAATTTATAAGTCACTGGTCCACCAAAATACCTGCTGTTCCATAGAAAAAAAAAAAAAAAATTACAGTATATGTAGAAAAGAATGTATCATTTCACTGGAGCTGTACATTGCAAATTTAGAACTGAATGTGTACATGCACTCCTGCAAATAGTTCTAATAAATAAAACACAAAATATGCTATGCATAGGCTGGAATTTGAGGGGCAGGGGGAAACTTCACTGGTCTGCTGGGCCAGGGAATACCAAAAGTTGGTAGTTCACTCATTTTCACTACTCCAGAAATGGCACAAAGATTACTATATTTTGTATGCACTTGGTGCTAGTATGCAGTACACTGGTTATAACGGCACTGATATGAAACACTATTCCACTATCAAAGCACTTCATACAGTACACTCATTATGAAGCACAAATATACCAAAAGTCACCTTCATGAAACACTTTGCTTTGGTGTGAAAGGCAGGAAGTTTTCCCATGTGGACAGAAAGACACATGGGCAAAACCAGAGCATATATGGTTCTTCAACCTCCAGTTGGAAAACATTATAAAAGATCCATACTTTGTAGTCAATCATCATCATCATCGTCAACCATTATCAATCCACTGCTGGACGAAGGTCTCCCCAAGTTTCCTCCACAACGGTCTGTCTTGTGCCAGTCTCCTCCATGTCACTCCCGCATATTTACGAATTTCATCCACCCATCTCCCATGTGGTCTTTTTCTGGGTCTTTTCCTGTCCCTTGGAATCCAATCTAAAATTTTGGCTGTCCATCTATGGTCTGTCCTTCTGGCAGTATGTCCAGCCCATTGCCATTTCAGGGATTTAACTCTGATCATGATGTCTTCCACTCTCGTCATTTTTCGGATCCACGAGTTCCTCTTCTTATCTCTCCTGGTTATACCAAGCATGCACCTCTCCATGCTTCTTTGAGTTGTCTGCAGCCTTTGTATGTCTCTTTTAGTTAAGGTCCACGTCTCTGCACCATACGTAAGCACTGGAAGGATGCATTGATCAAACACTTTTCTTTTAAGACATAACGGCATATTGCTCTTGAAAATTATGCTGTTTCTTCCAAAGCTCTCCAGGCAAGTTTTGTACGCCGATTAATTTCTTCATCAATGTGACCTCACTTGATATCTGCTGTCCAAGATAAACATACGTATCTGTTATCTCCAGTTTTTCTCCATCAATCGATAAATCTTCATTTCTTGTAAAAGCATTGAACATCACTTTTGTCTTTTGAAAGTTCATTTTTAATCCCACTTCTTTACTCTTGTCAGCAAGTTCCTGGATCATACTCTGCAGCTCTGATGGGGTAGTTGCAAAAATGACTACGTCATCAGCAAAACGAAGGTGGGTTAGATAATCTCCATTAATCTTTATCCCTTTGTTTTCCCAGTTCAGTGATTGAAAGACATTTTCCAATGTGGCATTAAAGAGCTTCGGAGATATGGTGTCACCTTGTCTCACTCCCTTTCCAATTTTTATGTGTGTTGTATTTTCAAACAGCCGAATCTTTGCACTTGCATTTTCATAGATGTTATTAATAATATTAATGTATGCATCTTCAATACCGCAGGATTTCAGAGCCGTGGTAACTGCTGATGGTTTCACCGAATCAAAGGCTTTTTCATAATCGATAAAAGCCATGCACAATGGAAGTTCATATTCCTCGCTCTTTTCAATTAGTTCTCTCAGTACGTGGATATGATCTATTGTGCTGTAGCCACTCCTGAATCCAGCTTGTTCTCTCGGTTGAGCCATGTCCAGTGTTACCTTCAAGCGGTGTGAAAGAACTTTAGTGAAGATTTTATAAACCACTGATAGGAGGCTGATAGGTCTGTAGTTCCTGAGATCCTCAATGTCACCTTTTTTATGTAGCAGGATCATTGTAGCATTGTTCCAATCCTCAGGAATCTTCCCTTCATTAAGGCATCGAGTGAAAAATTTGGGCGAGTACTGTTTCAATTTCTCCACTTGCTTCTTGTATGATGTCTATAGTAATTCCATCTTCTCCTGGAGCTTTCCCCCGCTTCATGTTCTTGATTGCATGAGCAACTTCTGCTGGGAGGACTGGAAGAACTCCGGTACCTTTCATGATGTCTGGAGTACATGTATCATCCCTTTCATATAGTTTGGAGTAGAAATCTTTCACTCTTGTCAAAATTTCGCCTCTATTTCTTGTTATAGAACCATCTTCTTTTCTCAGAGCCATAATCTGTTTTCTTCCCTTACTGAGATGTCCCTTTGCTATCTTTAGGCTTTGGTTGTTTTCAATTGCTTTCCTTACTAGTTCACAGTTGAATTTTCTTACGTCTTCAGTGATACTTTTTCTTACTGTCTTGCATAGCTCCATATATTCCACTTTGGAAGTCACATCTTCTTTAGTTGTCCTCATCTCTTCTTTTTTGCATCAACATTTTGGTTTTTCCTGATAATTTGTTTACATGCAACTTGTTCTTAGACCCAGCTAATTTTGTTGCTGTTTCCATAAGAGCTTTGGTTACTTTTCTGTTAACTTCAGAAATATCCACTTCTTCCGATGTTAGGCCTTCTAAAGCAGAGAATCTGTTCTTTCAGTTCCAACTTGAAAGTATTATGGTGTTTTTTAAGGTTGGTTATGTCAATACATTTTGTTTGTCTTATGAGCTTGCCACGTGCCCAGTTTAGTGTTGAGGTGCATCTTACATCTCACCAATCTATGGTCACTACCTGTGTTGAACTTGTTTAGCACACTGCAGTCTTCGATGACGAATTTTTTGTTACACATAATAAAATCAATTTCACTTGTCGTCCCAATTGGATGTCTCCATGTCCATTTCCTGTGTGGCTTTTTCTTGAAAAAGGAATTCAAGATGAAAAATCCTTCTGCATCTGCAAACTCAACGAGAGTATTTCCACGCTGGTTTCTGTTGCCGTGACCGAATTTACCTACTAAAGTTTCATTCTGTTGCCGGTGCCCTATTTTTGCATTGAAATCTCCCATAATTATCTTCAAGTGCTGCTTACCTTTATTATTTAGATGACGAATTTCCTCATAAAATTCTTCAATTTCTTCTTCAGGATGACTTGTGGTGGGTGCATAAGTTTGAATAATCTGAACCTGGTATCTTCTCGATAGTTGGATAACGAGTCGTGCAGCTCTGTCAGAGGAACTTTCAACTTCTACCACTTTATCCTTCAGTTTCTTGTTTATTATAAATCCAACACCACTAGTTCTGCCAGTATCTGTCCCACGATAATAGAAGAGATGTCCACTTTTCAGTTCAATGAGATCTTCTCCTTTTCTCCTTACCTCACTCAGCCCGACGATGTCCCACTTGATCCTTTGTAGTTCCTCTTCCAATTCAAGAAGCCTTGAATCAGAAGATAGGGAGCGTCCGTTGTAGGTAGCCAAGGTCAGCATCAAATGGCAGCCTAGTCCGGTCCTCCGGGGATTCTTAGCACCCTCTGCCTTCATGTCGCACTGGCCGCTGCCTTGGCCAGGTACATTCCAGCTGCCGGAGACTGAGGGCCAAGATTTAAGTTGTAGAGTCATTTTGGAGGTGTTTGGCCATAACTCACCACGCTGGCCAAGCGGGTTGGTGAGTGTGGGATAGCATTTCCTCTGATCCCGATGGTATAGTTATACCGCTATTTGCGGTCGTCAGAGCCCCTTTAGTGGGAACAGGATGCACCACGAGAAGGCGGGGTTGACATTTGTCAAGGAGAGGCTGTGATGTTACGCATCACCTGACCTTACATCCCTGACCTTACATCCTTTTTTGCCCAAGTATTGTAGTCAATACTTGGGCAAAAAAGTGGCACTGTCTTAATGCACATATATATATATATTATATATAAATATTAATTTTTTTATTGAAGGATTAACAACCACCATGAGCAACTCAATGGGCTATAAGCAGTTGCCTGTCCCAAATTTATTTATTTATTTATTTATTTATTTTTATTGGAGGTTTAACGACCACCGTGAGCAACTCAATGGGCTATAAGCAGTCGCCCGTCCCTAATTTAGGGTCACTGGTTCCAGGGAAGGGAGAGAGCCAGTGCCATAAGACAAACACAACATCCATGCCTAACCGGGATTCGAACCCAGACCCCTTTCGGACGAATGATCAGAGGCCATCGCTTAGACCACTGCGCCACCAGGGCGGCATCCCAAATTTAGGGCCACTGGTTCCAGGGAAGGCAGAGAGCCAGTGCCATAAGACAAACACAATATTTATGCCTCACTGGGATTCGAACCAGGACCCTTCTCGGACAAAGGGTTGTAAGCCAGCACCTAGACCACTGCGCCACCGGGGTGGCACAAATATTTTGAGTAGGAGATCTTGGTTTTCTACAGTCCAAAATTTTCATAAAACTTAAATACAGTTTGCAAAGCCGACATTCAAGTTTTGAGTAGTAAATATCTGAATTTCAAAACATCCATAGTGAAACTTCGATTATTTAAAAAAACTGCCATAGCGAATCCTGGATTATTTTAAAAAACTGCCATAGCAAAACCTGGATATTTTGAAATCAGATTTAAAAGAAACTGTAAAAAGAAAAAAAAAAACTTAGTGGCTGACAAATTTTTCAGTGGTCAGATGGAATTTTTATTAGCCAACGGCCAGCGGACCACCGTATAATTCGAACGCTGCTCAGTGCAAGTTCCTTGAATAATCCTTTCACCATCTGCCAGATTAAGTACGCAGGTTGGTTCATCTGAAAAAAAAAGGGGAGGGGAATAATTTATTCCCTGAAATTTCATATTCAAATGGGAGCACTGAAAGGGCTGCAAATTTATAACCATTGAATGTATGGGATTGACTGGCCAGTTGAAAGAACCAATGAAAATTTACCTTTAGCTCAAACAAACCTGGTAGCCAATATGAAACTTTCAGAGTACTGATTTACTGTTCAAAGTTTGAACAAATAGCTGACTCTGACACAAGGACATAGCCATTGATGCTTGCTGAAAAGGGTCTTGAACAATTGGAAATGTTCCTTTTCTTGATAGGTTGAACTGACTGAAGCAAGATGGCTGCCTCGAAAACGAGAACCGAGCAAGTACATCTTTAATACAGACATTTAACGTGGACCAGGAACATCAAACAAAGATCTTCGCTCTTTCCACGTTTATAAGTGAGTCACGGAAAAATTCTCATTGGTCGCCACCGGGAGTTGAACTCAGGGTCTTCCAGTTACGCGCCGGATATGCTTCCGCTACAATACAGCGGCCTCGAATTCCTCCGGACTCACACACGCTAACTACCAAACCAATTTGGTAGGTTGCTTCTTGGAGCCCCGTAAAATGGTGGGGATTCACCAAAGATGGTAAGCAGCAACTGAAGAAATAATTAGAAGGCGAATGAATAATTAATACAGACATTTAGCGTGGACCAGGAACATCAAACAAAGATCTTTGCTCTTTCCACGTTTATAAGTGAGTCACGGAAAAATTCTCATTGGCCGCCACCGGGAGTCGAACCCAGGGTCTTCCAGTTGTGCACCGGATATGCTTCCCCTACACAGTGAGTCACGAAAAAATTCTCATTGGCCGCCACCGGGAGTCGAACCCAGGGTCTTCCAGTTATGCACCGGATATGCTTCCCCTACACAGTGAGTCACGGAAAAATTCTCATTGGCCGCCACCGGGAGTCGAACCCAGGGTCTTCCAGTTATGCACCGGATATGCTTCTGCTACACATATGCATATCCAGTGCATAACTGGAAGACCCTGGGTTTGACTCCCGGTGGCGGCCAATGAGAATTTTTTCGTGACTCACTTATAAACGTGGAAAGAGCGAAGATCTTTGTTTGAAGTACATCTTTAGGGAAACACATCAAAAACACACAAAAATCTTAAAGGCCTGATAAATATTTTTCTACTAGCAGTTCAGTAGAAAATGACGTGGGCACATAAAGCACTGTGGGCAGCACAAATCAGGAGGAAAATCGCTTTTGTTACCAATTCATTGGGGAAGACATCCAGCTTTCATAGAATTTTACAATGAGGTAACAAGCCCTTTCCCTCTCTTTTCAAATGTAAAATCCATGGTAGAAATGTAGTTTCTACCAAAATTTGCATATTTTTTATTTTCCTACACATGCAATGAATAAATATGGAAAGCATAAATACATAAGCTATTTCAAGGCTCAGTATAATCATTTCTAAAATTTAGTCAGATAAAGATGAATCAACTATACATCTGCACATTATTCTATTATTGAATATGAAACAAATTGTTACTTCTATGTTATCATTCAACATGGTCTTGCGTCTGGCGCTCTTTGGCCAAACATGGATCTTGCTTCATAAAAATTCACCAACCAATAATTTACGACGTAATAAACAATAATAATTGGTTATTTTCGCGACAGTTTTCATGTTGTTATCTTGCATGGCATGAAATAATCTATTTAGGCCGTGCACATAGAGTTATCATATGTTTTACAATGTTACAATGGCACTCCTTGAAGCTACCTTATATAACTTATCTCGCGCATTTATAAAGTGCACTTCAAACATTTACATTTCTTTTTTCCCACACAGTTATTTTGAACGTAATGTGAAATATTTAACGTAAAAACCAAATCTGTAATCGAAAAATTCATACCGAACAGCAGATCTTATAGGAAATCTGATTTATGTGTTTAATAGAAACTGCAGCATAAAACTTCCAATTATTAATAAAACTCCAATTCGAAATGCCCCTAGACGTCATCACAAGTAATTAACACAATATTAATCACAGTGAGGGGGAAAAAACAGCCCATGATTCAGTTGCAGGCTAAACAAATGCATCTCGCACAAGCCAAACATCCCATTGCTTCACATGTTCGAATGTTTACACCACACACCCATCACCTAAGAGACCAAAAGATCAGCACCATACGGTATTTTATTAGCTGGTTCAGTAACTCCGTACTTTATTTGCCATTATACATTAACTAGAAACAACAAACAACTATAATAGGTGATTTCTACCTGTTGTCACAAATTTCTTAGGGGACTGAGTACTAATGTACTTAAAACAATCTTACAAACGCAGATTGTTGACATTGCGTACGATTGCTTGGCCAACCTGCTTTAAATTTGGTCACATGAGTACACTCGTTAACATGCGGAACCAAAGACGTTGTGCGGAACCGGTTAGGTGTCAAGATGGGAATGAAGATACGTTTTAATCAGGAAAGTGGCAACAATAACATAATAACCAAAACAAACTCCCTCACCCTTACGGCGTTTTCGTTGTGAAGGCACAAAGTAAAGTTCAAATGCATAAAGCATTTGTTCCAGGTTCCATGGTATCTTCGAAGGACTAAAAACCCGGCAACAACAGAAAAGGATATTTTACCTTTTCCTATCTCTCTCTCTCTCTCTTTTTAATTTCGGTGTTTAACAATTACCATGAGCAACTCTGAGAACCATATAAGCTGTCACCTGTTCATAATTTGGAGTCACGTACCTCCAGGAAAGGGAGATAGCGCTCCATCCATTCCTCATTATTGGGAGCCATGCTCCGACAAGTAGCTAGAAACCTACGCCTCTAACCACTCGCCCTCTCGGGAGGCTGAAAGAAATTCGCATAGATTTATTTTCATCTATGGATGAAATAGTCTTTTTCTTCATCAGCTGACAGTACAACTTCATTCATTTACGTTGTGGATATGTGCTTTGAAACCAATGAGGTTAGAACAAGACTTCTGGAGATGCCCTGGGTCGCTTAACCGAGAAGCCAGAAAGTGTAAAAATTTGATGTTGTTTGCATCAAAGGCACCACTGACTCTGCCGCCATAGATCAGAGCTAATCTTTGGCGTGACGTCACATACAGGCAAAAATGAACTAAATTATACAGTTAATAAAACCGCAAGCTTGTGTATAATTGATAAAGATTATTGAATTCCTCATTTTATCTGTTTATACGCCTAGAAGCTTTTATTCCATTGGCTTCAAAACAGGTTCTCGTCTGTGGCTGCGTTGTGCCCTGATGTGACGTCACTTGCAGTATGGACGGTGAGTTATGGCTGTCAGTGCTGCTGCGTGGATAGGAGTGGTGTCTCCACCTCATTTCCGTGTTCCACCTAATATAAACTCGATGTCAAAAGCCGAAACAAAAGCGATACGGACATCAGCACAACATAAAACTTATAGCATGGATGACACATCACACAGTTTATTTAAGACGAGAGTCAGATTTGGCGAGTCTTCTTGTATATACAAGATAAAAGAAGGAAATGATCACATTCACAATAAAAGAACGACCCACACCCAAGAATGGACAGTATTCAGATAGAGGCGGACACGAGGCGAACTGCACACCTCACACACTACCGTACCGATGCCGCATTGGTCTACCCACTGGCTTGTTGTGATCATTCATCCGAGACGTGTCCGGATGAATGATATCCTAAGTGAGGCACAGATGGCGCGTTTGTCATACGGTCCTGACCACAGAGAAGAGATATATCTCTTCTCTGTGGTACTGACTCTCTCTCGTACTACCGAGGAAGGGGGAGGGAGGGCAACGTCGCTCTAGAGGCGTAATTTGTGTTTTGAGGTGCATAAAGATTGCATTTGTACAACATCTGAATAAATTTACTGAAAATCGTAACTCAAACAAAAAGTTATGCATTTCATTATTTTTTTTTCTGAAAACTTTAGTGCAACAAACTAGGTTACGTAATAATAATGAACTCTGTGAGGTGTGGATACCTCACATACACGAAACTGGAAGGCCTTGTTTGCCGCCCTTTGTCGCAGTGATCTAAGCGATGGTTTATGATCATTCATCCGAAGTAGGCCCCGGTTCGAATCCCGATGAGGCACGGGTGTTGTGTTTGTTCTCTCCCTTACGTGGGGCCAGTGGCCCTAAATTAGGGACTGGTTGCTCACGGTAATCGTTAAACCTCCAATCAAAAAAAAAAAAAAAAAGAAGAAGACATTGTTCGAAACAACGCTGAGGCATGTAAAGCAATATGAGGATATGCCTGATCTCAGTGATCTTTCGGAGTACGCCGTATGGATGAAAAGCTAAGTAGTCACTCTGTCACAGAAAGTCTCTCTGAGCAACATTAATAGGAATTTTTCAAGCGCTACCCGGAAAATCTTCCTATTGTTACATTCACTGACTCGTTCTGTGATAAAGTTTTTTTTTTTTTTGATTGGAGGTTTAACGACCACCGTGAGCAACTCAATGGGCTATAAGCAGTCACCCGTCCCTAATTTAGGGTAACTGGTTCCAGGGAAGGGAGAGAGCCAGTGCCGTAAGACTAACACAACATCCATGCCTCACCAGGATTCGAACCCGGACCCCGTTCGGACGAATGATCAGAGGCCATCGCTTAGACCACTGCGCCACCGGGGCGGCTAAATTGTTTTTCATCATGCATTCTTGAGGAGTGCTGTGTACCGGCGTTCTCATAGCTTCGAAGGGGTTTTTTTTTAATATTTACAACTATTGGCCTTTGGGTATTTATTCAATTTTCACATTTTTGGTAAAATTATGTCAAGCACTGAACGGGAGATTTTTTTCGTACGATTATAATACTTTAGTTTCCTATAACGGAGGTATGAGGTAAAAAAACTGCGTTCTATTTGAGTTGTAGTGAGGAACTTTTGAACTCTAAGGGCACAATTTCAAGTCTCGATTCTCACATATATATAAAAAACCTGCTCCGGCACTTCCTGCTCCCCAGAATAAAAGGAAACTAGAAGGAAAATATCATGTAGACATTACATCTACCCAAGCAGCCGTGACAAAACAACTTGCGGACATCCCGGAAAGTGCCTTCCGAACTGTTTCAGAATCTTCAGAAACGCTGGAAACTGTGTGTTGATTCAGAAGGGAGGTATTTTGAAGGTGACCAGCATTAATTGTGAGTACGTACTTTTTCATATTCTTTATTGTGTCAGTCCTGGAACTCTTCGGACGCAGGTTATATATACTGTACATATTTTCACTATCATCATCATTAAGGTCTCTCCAAGTTTCTTCCACAATGGTCTGTGTTGAATCAGTCTCCATGTCACTGCCGAATACTTTCGAATTTCATCCACTCATCTCCCATGTGGGCTTCTTCTGGGTCTTTTTTTTTTTTTTTTGTCCCTTGGAATCCAGTCTAGAATTTCGGTTGCCCATCGGTGGTCCGTTCTTCTGGCAATATGTTCAGCCCATTGCGATTTCAGGGATTTTACTCTGATCATGATGTCTTCCACTTTTGTCATTTCCTTGATCTACGAGTTGTTCTTTTTATCTTTCTTGGTTACACTAAGCGTGCATCTCACCATGCTTCTTTCAGTTGTCTGTAGCCTTTGTACGTCTGTTTTAGTTAAGGCCCACGTCTCTACTCCATATGTAAGCACTGGAAGGATGCATTGATTAAACACTTTTCTTTTAAGACATAATGGCACATTGTTCTTAAAAATTGTACTGTTTGTTCCAGAAGATGCCCAACCAAGTTTTATACGTCGATTAATTTCTTCCTCAATGTGACCTTCGCTTGATATCTGCTGTCGAAGGTATTATAAAGGTAGGTATCGGTCACCTCCTGCTTCCCCCCCCCCCATCATTTTTTTGTAAAAGCATCATCAGATTTGTTTTATGAGAGTTCATTTTTAATCCTACTTCTATACTCTTGTCAGCAAGTACCTGGATTATACTCTGCAGCTTTGAAGGGGCAACTGCAAAAAATGAGGACGTCACCAGCAAAACGAAGGTGAGCTGAATATTCTCCATTAATCTTTATCTCTTTGTTTTCCCAGTTCAATGATTGAAAGACATTTTGCAATGTAGCATTAAAGAGTTTGGGAGATATGGTGCCACTTTGTGTCACTCACTTTCCATGTTTTATCGGTGCTATATATATACAGGGTTCTTAGGAAAATCCGTTTACCCCCTCTTACTTTTAAACCGCGTATCGTACCGCCGCGAAAGTAACGTGTACCTATAGGAAAGTGACCACGCGCAATCGATTGGACGTGCTTGTAGCGCCCCTAGTGACGAAATCCGGAACTTAGCAAAACTAATTCAGAAATCAAGAGAGATACGCAAAAAAAAAAAAAAAACAATTACAAAATGAAAGAGCGGTGCTTAATTAGTACAAAACGGCACTTGGTTTAACAGAAACACTTACAAAAAGACAAGAAAACGCGAACAAACGTCAGATGTCCGGCTGCTAGTACGCGACAGCAACAGAAAAGTGGTTACGTGATATGACACGTAGTAATGATAATTTCAAGTTTAACGTAAAAGGACGTCAGACAGCCGAAGGGTGAGAATTGAGAGTGAATCAGAGTACGAGGTCGGCAGGTAGATGGCTATCTTCCCGAATGACGAGTACTATGATATGGTCTTGCTCTACGGCGAATGTCAGCAGAATGAAAAAAAGGCTGAAAAGGTTGTATAGAGTAAGGTTTCCCACTCGTCAGTATCCAGCTGCACAGACAATTGTCAAAGTAGTCTGGCGCCTGCGAGAAACAGGAAGCGTTACTGAGCGTCATCGTTCTAGTCGTCTCACTGGTGCCGGTGTGCTAGTACATCCTGCGGATGTTTTGGGCTATGTACTTGCAAATCTCCGAAGTAGTATGACGGCAGTGAGCCTTGCGTGTGGATTATCGGCATCACGGGTGTGTCAAATCTTGGACGAACATAGTGCACATCCCTACCGTGATGCTGTCGTGCAAAGCCTGATGCCTGGAGACATTCAAAGGCAGTATGACTTTTGAAGCTTCGTCTTGAGCACCTTACAGGAAAAGCCGTGGTTTGTGGACAACATCCTATGGAATAACGAGTCAACGTTTACAAGGCGTAGGATCATCAATCACCAGAACTCCCACTACTGCGATGTTAGAAACCCACACATGACGAGACAAACACGCCGTCAAGTACGTTGGTCACTTAATGTGTGATGTGGAATGTGTCAAATATCCGTTGTTGGACTTGTGTTCATTGAGGGAAATTAAACAGGTTAGCGTTACATGCAGCTGTTATGTGGTCCAGTAAACGATTGGTTGGATGATGTTCCTTTGAATACGTTACCACGCATATGGTTTCAACATCGTGGCTGTCCTTCCTACAAAACCTTTCCAGTTCGCTCGTTCTTATCTCGCACGTCCGGTAACAATATTATTGGATATGGTGGTTGTACGGAATGGCCGCCATGGTCACCCAATCTAACACCGATGGACTTCTTTTGGGGATATCTGAAGGATCAAGTGTACCCTACGGAACCTTCCAGCGTGGCAGATTTATTGGAACGCGTAGTCAGGGCCTGTAATTCTGTAACTCCTGCGATGCTACATGCTGTTCGAGATGCATTTCTGTCCCGAGTCCAGATGTGCATCGTTGCTGATGGTGCACACTTGGAACAATGTGTACGGTAGACTAGTCGCCAGGTAAGTTGCGCCTGTACTACACGAACTGTGTGTTACGTCTGTGTTGTTTTGTATGTAATTTAAAGTTTACTACTTTAACATGTTTTGTCTTTCTTGTAAGTGTTTCTGTTGAACCAAGTGTCGTTTTGTACTAATCGAACACCGCTCTTTCATTTTGTAATTGGACTTTTGTGTGTGTATCTCTTGGTTTCTGAGTTAGTTTTACTAAGTTCCTCATTTCGCCACTAGCAGCGCTACAAGCACGTCCAATCGATTGAGCATGGTCACTTTCCTATAGCTACACGTTACTACCGTGATGGTACGACACGCTGTTTAAAAGTTAGAGGGGGTAAACAAACTTTTCTAAGAACGCTGTATGTTGACCAACGCTCCAGTATTCTTGAGGACAGTCGTGAAATTTGATTTACCGTTTCCAAAATGATCTAATGTTCACAGAGATGCAAATCGTCCTTGAATTTTGATGATTATCCTTCGATGTCATCTAATTTAGGCTTTATCACTAGTTTCTTACATTTCTAATGAAAAATATGCTCAAAAGTAATTATTTTCTTGCCGGCCCGGGTGGCGCAGTGGTCTAAGCGATGGCCTCTGAGCATTCGACCGTAAGGGGTCAGGGTTCGAATCCCGGTGAGGCATGGATGTTGTGTTTGTCTTACCGCACTGGCTCTCTCCCTTTCCTGGAACCTGTGACCTTAAATTAGGAACGGGCGACTGCTCATAGCCCATTGAGTTGCTCACGGTGGTCGTTAAGCCTCCAATAAAAAATAAAATTATTGTCATGCCCTCTAATAATTTGTGGATTTTCATGCTTGAGGACGGTATAATAAAAATTAATTTCTGGATTTTTTTTTTTTTTGATTGGAGGTTTAACCGACCGCCAGGGCCGGTTTGATTGTAAGTACGAATACAGGCATGTGCTAAATTTCGTGCCTCCCTCTTCCTTTGATCTTTTTTTTCAGTAAGAAGTACCCAAACACAGAAAGAAATAATTCTAATCTCAACTTAGTATGCTCAGTAGATGTGTGACTAACTCATTATTATATGCTACGCTACAAATAAATAGTCCAACATAATAATGATAAATAATAATAATATTAATCATAATTTTTCTCACAAAATAACAAAATCATAAATAGTTATCTGCGTTATTTACATGAAAAGCTCATCTGCGAAAGAGAAGGAGTAAATAGAAAATAGCCAACAATTGGCTTCGCATATGGGAATTGCAGTAAACAAACCCAAAGTCCCTTCCCGCAAGTAGTTAACATTCCCCCAGTGCTTTGTTTACTTTTTGCTGGGGGCTTGGAACAAATTTGCCGTAGGTGGGAGGTGGGAAAAGAAAAGATGCAGCTGAGCGGAAAATTTCTGCTCATTTTTGTGACAAGTACAGACCAGCTCTTAAAAAAAAAAAAGTTAGCGGATAATTTTACTATGAAAGAAAATTCATAAATCCGTGGGCTAATTTGACGCCCCTTCCCTTTGGTGGCGGCCTAGGCAGCTGCCTACCTGGCCTACCCATCGGACCGGCCCTGACGACCACCAATCATGATCATATGTAGAGGATTTTAGGAAGGGAGTGTCTGACCCCAGGTCTTAAACAGCCCTCTGAAACTAAGAGATTTGGGCTAGAGCGCCCGATAGGAAAGTGACACGGAAGCGAAGTAGAAAGGGGGAGGAAGACGCCCGTTTTTATTACCGGG
Source organism: Macrothele yani (assembly GCA_039090855.1). Classification (NCBI taxonomy): domain Eukaryota; kingdom Metazoa; phylum Arthropoda; class Arachnida; order Araneae; family Macrothelidae; genus Macrothele; species Macrothele yani. Next base: position 38,432,176 of record CM077028.1, read on the forward strand.
TGCCAGTATACGGTGTCCGACGGCTTAACGTGCCCATCCGACGCACGGCGGATGTTTAGTGGATCGAGCGTTCGTACCTGCCTAGGATAGAACCTGATGCCCTTTCCATGGAACTCACGAACGTTGCCCACTAGGCCATCCGTGGCCCAACCACCACTCAGAAGCACTGCCTTCCTAAAGTCACCTACAACCTGATTGATTGATTGACTGTAAAAGCTTTGCTATGGCCATCCAATTCTAGCGAACAATATGGGAAGATAACGAGAAAGGATAGTGCATTTAAACTTCAAGTTGTACTCGTTATACTTTTCCTGCTTAAAAAATTCATCTGTAAACAATCAGTTGTTTTACTGTTTTAAATCTGGACAATGTAGCTGTTGAACTAAATGCGGTTTTCTGTACACTAACACTTGCATTTGAATTCTGATCCCCGCATCGCTAGATGCGCAGAGAACATCTGTCTAATTCGATACTGACTTTCAGAATTTCCTCAATCCAGCTGATTGATGAATTGTTGGGAACACCGAAATTATTTTCTCCATGGACTCTGTCTCTTTTCTCTCCATTTCGCAGAAAGCTGGTTTAACACACATGTAAGCGGAAAATCTGCAGTATTCATGACGACTTTTAGACATTCGCGAAAAGCATATTTTTCTACAGTTTAAATTCGTGAGTTCTTGCACTTTCATAAAAATGAGTGAAAAACGAAAGATGAAGTTTTTGACATCAGCAGAAAAGGTGGAAGCTATTCAAGAGACAAAAAGGAATAAGTGTTCGCCGCCTATTATAAAGCGTTATATTTGCGGAAGGATGCAAATTAGTGATTTATTGAAGAAGAAATGATTAGTGCAAAGGTTTCAGGAGATCAAAGCGAAGATACAGTTAATGATATACAAACTGAAACTGGCAGATGTAAAGTGAAAACTACAAAGAAGTTTTGCAAAATTTAAATAACCTTCAGACTTTTGCACTAAAAAGAATGACAGTGATTTATACACGAAATTACCAGATGTTATTGTGTCTGTTGATAAAGTAATTATCAGAAAAAAACTAAAATAGTCATTGATAACAAATTTCTTCAAATAAATCTTTACTGATGCAAAAAAAAACGCAAGTTGAATAAACTCACCACAAGTATTTATACTTTCTGAAAGATAATTCTCTATGTAATAAAGAATTTTATACATTAACTAGTTACATATTGCAGTAATTCTAATACGTATATTACAGTGGCGTATATTCGAGGCTATAGAATACACAAACAAAAAATGTCAATTAAATATACACAAGTAAAAGCCAATTATCAACGGTATTAAGATATGTCGATGCTTTTGCTGCTAAAAAAAAAAAAACATGCGGATTCGCTTCTTTTGACTAAGAGAATCAGTCTGGCAAGCGAAGACTAACGGGTCTCCTAATGGCGGGACGGTGTAATTGTAACGTAAACAGTTCTACCAGTCAGTCTTCGCAGTTCTGATCCGAAGACCTTTGATACAATCGCCAGCTAGCATTTCCATGACAACATGACGGAGCGGATGGAAGGGAAAGCTTTGGCAACCGTTCGCTTAGAAAAGAGAAGGCTTGGACTACATTTATCACTTGCCTGCTCCTCTGGTAACAGTATGTGTTTCGCGAGAGTTGTTTCAGTTCGTGTGAAGTGTCAATGAATTAAAATCAGTGATATTGTATCTTAAATTCGTGGCTTTGTTGGATGCAAACTGTTTTGATAAATTTTGTGAACGCTTTCCTGAACATCTACTATCAGAGCTTAAAGAATTCTAGTCTTCAAATTTTGGTACAGCTCGACTAGAAATTGAACTAAAGGTGTTTGATTCCGTTGATGAATGCAAAAAGAAACCAGTAAGAGACATTACTTGTTACATAAAGTTGAATAAACTGTTGGGCATTGTGTTTAGTGAGGTGTACAAATCAGCAAACCTAATATTAAAGCTTCCATCAACAACTGCAGCAGCCGAAAGAAATTTTTCTGCATGACAAAGTATCAAGATATATCTTAGAGCCACACAAGGACATGTACATTCGAGCAACTTGGCTGTTTTGTCAATAGAGAAAAACATTCTTTTTAAATATGAAAAAGTACTCGGAAGAAACTTTTTATGAAAACGTAACACTGAAGTTCATTGAAAAGGAAAGAAGAATGGAGATCATGTACAAATATGGTATTCAGAAGAGGACTGTAGTTCGTGAACAAACAAGTGTTCAAATCCCAATCCTTATAATTAGTACCAGCGATCCGAATTTCTTGGCGTAGAATAAAAATCAAAGTTTCCAAGCTTTCGCACATCATCCAGATGGCTCTTTCAAGGAAGGTAGACAGCTAACTGCAAACTGAATAATGGAACACTTCAACAATTTGAACGTGGTGACTTGCATATTATTAGTTCAGAAAAGATATGTTAGAGCAGACTAGATGCTGTGCAATTTTTATTTTTAAACATTTTCTAAATGTAGCAAAGGAAATGCACTTAATTCACCTCTCATTGTATCACGGGAAACACTTTCCGTGCTTGCAGACCAGCAATGGTTTGTCTGCATCCGTTTTTCTATTACTTAACAAGGAATACGTATATTTTTTATATGAATATATTTTTCATATACAGTGAAACCCGTGTAAGCCGCCCCGGTGGCGCAGTGGTCTAAGGCGTTGGCCTCTGATCATTCGTCCGAAGGGGTCCGGGTTCGAATCCCGGTTAGGCATGGATGTTGTGTTTGTCTTACGGCACTGGCTCTCTCCCTTCCCTGGAACCAGTGACCCTAAATTAGGGACGGGCGACTGCTTATAGCCCATTGAGTTGCTCACGGTGGTCGTTAAACCTCCAATCAAAAAAAAAAAAAAACCCGTGTAACACGCTCACGGTTAATACGATTTCCCGCTCAATGCATATTTTTCACGCAGTCCCTTGAACTGAGAGGCAAATAAATACAAATATGATGTATTTAAATCGCTACGATGACCGCTTAATAAGCTTTCAGTTTTGTAGCATCATGCACATTTGAATTCGGGTGAATAGTAACACTATGCAAAAAATGGGCCAATCTCGTGTTACATGAGTCACTGGATGTTTACTTTGATTGGACAGAAAATTCCGCTATTCCTCGTCGCTAGCTAAACAGGCTTGTCGTGGACTCAGCTTGTGGCTTTCATGCTTCAGGTGTTGCTTTCCCACGCATAAGGATCCCCTTTTCTTTTCCGTAACCTTGACGGAGAGAAAGCATAGAAATCTTAGCGCTGAAATAACGTTTCTGTTGACGTCACTCTACTCTTTCCCCAATTTTTTTTGATTGGAGGTTTAACGACCACCGTGAGCAACTCAAATGGGATATAAGCAGTCGCCCGTCCCTAATTTAGGGTCACTGGTTCCAGGGAAGGGAGAGAGCCAGTGCCGTAAGACAAACACAACATCCATGCCTGACCGGGATTCGAACCCGGACCCCTTACGAACGAATGATCAGAGGCCAACGCCTTAGACCACTGCGCCACCGGGGCGGCCCCCAATTTCCGCGGTTGAGTGAAGGTCACAGCACAGTAGTGAGGTGCCACTGTTCAAGTAGAAAGGCCATTTAGTGAAGATAGTGAATTTTGTGGTTATGTACTGCTACTGTAGTTTTTCAACTTCTGTTTATAAACGTGTATTGAACTGTTTCATTAAAGCAGGCGTCAAATGGCCACAAAATGAACCGGCACTACAACCTGAGGACGAAGTCGAAGAGGGTCCCATTTTCGTGAATTTTCCTGGATACCTGTCTGTCGATGATATCGCAACTTGTGAGATTTGAACAGTACAAGAAATTGTAGAAGATAATGCTGCAAGTACTACTACAAACGAAGAGAGTGAGGAGGAAGAAGAGCCTGTGCCACCACCGACGCCTGTCGCAGAATTAAATTCACTCGCTGAAGTAAGTTAGGCGTACTATGTGCAGCATGATTGGAGTTTCTGTCGACACGATCAGTAAAATTAATCAGCTAGAAATGATAATTCTGAATTCTGCTTTTAAAGAAATGAACCAAAATAAGATTGAGAATTATTTTAAGAAACCATAGGAAAAGTGATTACAATTTACGTATGAATACTGTACGAGAACAAAATAATTTTTATAATCTACGTGACGTTTTAATATATTTTTTTAATTAATATTGTGCAGTAATACAGTTTGTGGCTCCATTAATGGAGTTTTTCCTGTTTTTTTTTAATACCATTACTTTTGGTGCTCTCCAACAGTTTCATGAATATGCAGCCGGCATATACAAAGGTACATAGCGTAGGTCTTATTTATTTTCTATTTCCGGATAAGACGCTTTCCCGTTTAAGACGTTAATTTGCGTCGGTCCCTTGAAAATTGTATTAAGCGGATTTCACTGTATTTATTAAACATCATGCCTAACTTTTGCTCATCGTATGATTGTGCTAACAAGCCCTATCTGATAGGCTATCACCTAAACAGTGGCAGACTGGCGACTCATGAACGGCCCTGGACATTATTTTGTGCTGCCCATTTTTGGGAAAAAATATCAAGGTATCCCATCCTTAAAATAACGTATGCCAACATCACCGTTTACTGTGTAAACATCTTTTCCACACAGGTTGAGAAATGAGTGCAGTTTTTTGTATTGAGGCAATAGTTAACAATATTTTGCTAATTCTCCTGGATCGCAGGTACCTAATAAAATTTAAGGTAAAAACAAAATTACTTCCGTTTCTCTGAGAGAGACCGTTGAAGACTTTATTCCCTTTTTATGAATTTTATTGCGATTACTGAATTCAAAATTTGTAGTAGTTTGTCCGCTTTTAGTGAGAAAGGAAATCCAAATATCCGAAAACTCATTTCTTTTTTGAACCTTACTTATCATCAATAAAATAATCACGAAAAATCTCTTGAGAAAATGAAAAATGTCTAGTAATGAAAGAATTTTAGTTCAAATTTATAAAGTGGGAGAAATTAAAGAATGCGAAAATTATTTTTTATTTAACCACTTTGAAATAGAAAAGGTACTTTTGTTATAGCTGAAATACTTTCCAGAACTGCAGCTCAGAAATTCGTGCAATCGTAAGACACAAAAAGTAGTAAATCAGATGCAGATCTCGTTAAAAAAAATGTACATATGAAAAGCAGAAAATCCCGAAATTTTTAATGTTAATAGATTGAATTTAAGGTTGGTAAACCTCAATCCATTAACATACCCAGCGAATTTCGAATTTCTTTCGCACACAACTGATAGCGTAGGCGATTATATTGTATTGGTAATTAATCTGTAACTGCAAATGGAAAAAGCAGTATGAGGTAGAGGATATCAGCGGGGCCCAAATGGGCGGAGCTTAAATTTGGAAGTCGAGAAAGGGGGAAAGAATTTATCAAGAACAGTGTTTGGCTTAACAGAACTTTTGCTACGAGGTTTTTTTTATTTATTTTTTCTCTGAAGTCGACAAAGGGGTAAACAAACTTTTCCATTTCAGTATAACTTGGTTTTCTTCTACAAAAATAAACTACAGGCATGTATATACTTTATTTTCCTTGAGGTAGCATAAGGTCTACCGGCCCAAAATATGGCGGCCCACCGGGAATTCTCCCGGTATCCAGTCTGCGCCATCACCTAAAATGCGGCCCAGTCTGCGCCATCACCTAAAATGCATAGAGAAGAACAAAACTTTCCATAAGTTTCCAATGAAAAGACCGGAACTGTTAAAGAAACACATGAGTAATATGAAACATGATGATTTCCATCCCAATGCCGCACAGAATACATTCTGCCCACTTTCAGATTTTTCGCTAATGTCTGACGATAAAACGTGAAAATTTAATATACGGTGTATGAGAAATGTTTCATTAAAAATTTCACTATGGCTGACGGCGATGTTGTCTTGCATCTCTGAAATAAACATTGAACACAAAATTGTCTTGGTGTATTGGTACATTTTTGCAACCTTGTGTTCTTTTTAGAAAAGATTTAATTCCTCATTCTTCACCCTGTGACTATTAATTTGGCGACATTTTTTTTGATTGGAGGTTTAACGACCACCGTGAGCAATTCAATGGGCTATAAGCAGTCGCCCGTCCCTAATTTAAGGGCCACTGGTTCGAGGGAAGGGAGAGAGTCAGTGCCGTAAGACAAACACAACATCCATGCCTCACCGGGATTCGAACCCGGACCCCGTTCGGACGAATGATCACAGGCCATCGCTTAGACCACTGCGCCACCGGGGCGGCAATTGGGTGGCATACTCCAAGACGTTAAAAGTTCAAAAATTGGACAACAGTAAGGGTAATTTAATCAGCAGCCAGGTTAGTCAGCAGAAATTTCCCTGGCAGCTCAGCAACTTAAATTCAATGTTGAAACTGGGTAAAAAGGTTAAAACGAGAAAACGTTGAAAATGTTCATGGAAATTCGACGTCGAATTTACATGGACAAAAAAAGTGGCATTAACGCTGCGAATTAATGCGCATATTCAATGTAGATTTTATGCTTCAAAATTTCAACTTAACGTGGGCATATTGGAAAGCTCTAAATCCACGTTGAATTTACGTTCCAATTTCAACCATCGTTGATCGCACTGCAAACCGCGCGGCGCCAATATCAGTGGTGCCTGGAGCACCTGACCTTGAAGAGTCAGCTGCTCGAATTTTTCCGTTACAGAAGTAACAGAAAAATACAGAAGTAACAGAAAAATACCGCGGCTCAGGTATTTCACGTGCTTGCAGTGGTAACTTTGTTTTTTTTTTGGGAGCATGTGTACCAGGTTACCGGAAGTACCAAGTCAGTCTATCGGAGAACAGTAGAAGCTTCGCTCGTCAAGGAGAGAGGGTCCAAGTTCGGACACAGGTTTGACGTAAAGGCTGCGGGTATCGTAGAAGTACAGCGTGCTGGACGGGAAGGAGGATTCCTTTGTCCACCGGGTCTCACGGAAAGCATTGTAGAAAGGCAGCACGAGGACCCTGAAAGGGAGGATATCGGAAATCCGCGAAGCAAATGGTTAATGGCCGCCCCGGTGGCGCAGTGGTCTAAGGCGTTGGCCTCTGATCATTCGTTCGTAAGGGGTCCGGGTTCGAATCCCGGTCAGGCATGGATGTTGTGTTTGTCTTACGGCACTGGCTCTCTCCCTTCCCTGGAACCAGTGACCCTAAATTAGGGACGGGCGACTGCTTATAGCCCATTGAGTTGCTCACGGTGGTCGTTAAACCTCCAATAATAAAAAAATGGTTAATGCAATAATAAAGTTTTGCTGTTTCAATTTTAATTTTGGTGTATTGGACTGAGTTTGGTCGATGTAATAATTGTTCTTAGCAAGGACGCCTTCAGGAGCCTAGATAGCCAGATCTCATAGTAAAGGCGAGGCGGTAGCTCGCTATAGGTGCTACGGCGGGAACCAAAAAAAGTAATCCAAGGTATTATCCAAGATATAATCAAAGATTTAAGAATTGATAATATGTTTGGCCCTAGAGCTATATTTCTCATAAACTAAAGCGAACTATAAGGATAAAATTATAATTTAAATGTCTAGCATATTATATAATACATCCACGCCTTAGTGCATAATCTAAAAAAAAGAATGCCGCCCCGGTGGCGCAGTGGTCTAAGGCGCTGGCCTCTGATCATTCGTCCGTAAGGGTCCGGGTTCGAATCCCGGTCAGGCATGGATGTTGTATTTGTCTTACTGCACTGGCTCTCTCCCTTCCCTGGAACCAGTGATCCTAAATTAGGGACGGGCGACTGCTTATAGCCCGTTGAGTTGCTCACGGTGGTCGTTAAACCTCCCATCAAAAGAAAAAAGAAAAGAAAGTAATATAAAAACAGCTGAAATGTGGTGGGATTAACGTAGAAATAAACACACTGAAATAAGGCAGAATAGTGGTTGACATTTGGTAGTTGAAATCAGGTGGAAATGCAGCTGAAACCATAGGGTTGAATTTGCGTGGATGGTTTGGACATTTTCAACTTAAGTTTTACCACACTTTTCGCCGTGAATTCAACCTTATGCGGAATGTAACTTTAATGTAAATTCTACGTGTTGTGCTATCTGGGTTACTTCTGACGTCACATGAATAAGGTCCATTTCGTTTATAAACGAAATGCGGTTCATAATACAATGACTGTACCTCGCTTCCGTGTCACTTTCCTATCGGGAACTCCAGCCCAAATCTCCTAGTTTCCAATTCCTAAGGGTTGTTTAAGACCAGGGGCTACGGTCATACACTCCCTTCCTAAAATCCTCTACTTATGATCTGATCTAATACAATGACTGGATGTGAGAGGACTTCACAACATTTTCACCACGTTGAATTAGCGTCAAATTGTCAAAAAAATGAGCCGCCCCGGTGGCACAGTGGTCTAAGGCGCTGGCCTCTGATCAGTCGTCCGTAAGGGGTCCGGGTTCGAATCCCGGTCAGGTATGGATGTTGTGTTTGTCTTACGGCACTGGCTCTCTCCCTTCCCTGGAACCAGTGACCCTAAATTAGGGACGGGCGACTGCTTATAGCCCATTTGAGTTGCTCACGGTGGTCGTTAAACCTCCAATAATAAAAAGAAAATATATAAAAAATTGCAAAATATGAGCACATTTCACCATCACGCTGAAACGTTATGGGAATCATGGAGGAAGACGTTTGTTTATGCCCAGTACCATCTTGTGACGTCACACTTCGATGACATATTCTTGCATTCTTGGCTGGACTTCCACAGACTGGCCCTCAAGTAGTTCCGTCAGTCGTCTCTTGAATCATATGTATCCATACGCTGAACGTGTTACACCCAGTGCAATTCCACAGCGGGGAAACTCCCGGAGCCACGTGTTACCCGGCATAGCCGAGACATCAGACAAGTTCAAGTTCGCTTTACTATAAAGCCACTGTAGCTTTACTAAACTACGTATGCTGAAGGGAACCTCTGTTACTGTGTAACCGACAAATGAAAAGCATTCGACGTACTGGAAACTGATGTTAATTTTTACCAAGAGATTGTAAATCCTTCACAATACTGTGCACCCATAAAATGGAGCTTACAAAAAAAAATTCCAGGGAATGGAGAGATCCAGTGCCGTAAGACAAACACAGCCTCCATGCCTCACCGGGGTACTGAATATTTGTTCAAGAACAAAAGCCGGATGGTGAGAGTAGATTCCTTTTCTGAATTAATCAAATTATTCAGGTCACAGAATGGCATAAATGAAGAGATGAAGAGAACAAGCTTTTTTTTTTATATAAATGTATCTAATATATATATATACTTCCCATGTTTATTGTATTTTTTATCAGTTCCTTTCAGAACTACTAATATATTACTTCACACGCTTAATTTGTACGTCACGTATTAATTTTCATCATCATTTCTACGTTACGTAACCGATTTTTACCGTTTTCGCGCACTTCATTCGTTTCTGTGTCTCTTTTAAAGGCACTTTTCCAGAAGCGGAGTTGTACTGGGAGTAACACGTTCAGCGTACGGATACATAGAGCTGCAAGAGACGACATCCGGAACTACTTGGTGGACCAATGTGCGGAAGATGAGCCCTATTCTTTAATAGGAATAACATTTCTTTGTGTTTCAGCGTTATCTGTTCTTTACTTTTCATTAGCGGAAGTTAATCGACAAACAGGTATTTTACTTTTATTCTGTTATTCCTTCTGACTCTTCCTGAAAGTCTCTTTTTGCAGATCTTTGTGTATAACAGATTATATGAACGTATTTTTTTTTATTCGGTGTTTAACGACCACCATGATCACCTCAATGGGCTATAAGCAGTCGCCCGTCTCTAATTCAGGGTCATTGACTCCAAGGAAAGGAGAGAGCCAGTGCCGTAACATGAACACAACATCCATGCATCACCGGGATTCGAATATGAACCTGCCGCCCCAGTGGCGCAGTGGTCTAAGGCGTTGGCCTCTGATCATTCGTCCGAAGGGGTCCGGGTTCGACTCCCGGTGAGGCATGGATGTTGTGTTTGTCTTACGGCACTGGCTCTCTCCCTTCCCTGGAACCAGTGACCCTAAATTAGGGACGGGCGACTGCTTATAGCCCATTGAGTTGCTCACGGTGGTCGTTAAACCTCCAATCAAAAAAAAAAAAAAAAAAAAAAAAAAAAAAGAATATGAACCTATCTCGGAAGAATGATCAGAAGCTATTGCTTAGACCACTGGCTAAGTGTAGTTCAGGACATAATTCTAAATTATTTTTCTGATTCACAAACTTTGTCAACCAGAAAACCCAAAAGGTTTTTACAAACTGTGTGGTTTTTTATTTCCCATTCGAAAAGTAGGAAATCAACAAGACGTAATCACCTTCTTTTTGTGTAGTTTGAAAGCTGACTTTGCCTCGAAACGATCTTTTAGAGGGTTTTTCAAAATAACGCCTTTAAATTTCACGTTCTCGATGATCAGAAAATTAGCATTGCTAAATTACAGAGTCGGAGAACAAGTTTTCAGTTGCAGTTATCGTATGGGAATAACAATACAGTAAAACTTCATTATAACGAGCGCTATTAATGACACACACACACACACACACACACACACACCACTACCATCACCACCACCACTAGAAATCCGACAGAACGGAAAAAAGTCTTGTAGGTTTAATTCCATTTTAACCGTGTGTGACGTACCTGCCAGCAGGACGCATACGACATAAAGGCAGATAGTAGTCAAAACAAACGTCTGCGTAGCTCAGTTGATAGAGCGACTTGTTCCGGAATAAGCGGACTCGGGTTCGAATCCCGGCGTAGACCAAAAATGACGGAGAAATTTACTTCGTTATAATGGCGCCCGAACAGGGACGGATGACCCGACCGTTCAAAATTTCGCAATGGTGTGATGTTAAATTGATGAATTATATCAAACGGACATTTATGAATAGCACCTCGCAATATTGTAAAATTAAAAAGAGAACCCTTCGTTTCACATCACGCAGGAAAAAGGCTCAGCTTCAAGGAAAAGCGCGAGCGTGGCAAAACAGTGCAGTCGGCAGAGCGCTCGCTTCGCACACAGACTGTCCTTGGTTCGTTTCCAGCCAGATCCAAACGGCTGTTTTTCAGGACTTGTTGAGAAAATTTTCCCAGCGCGGTGCCGTTATGCAGAAGTTTCGTAAGAGGAGAAAAAAAGTAGTAGTGGCTTTGGAAAACTGCGGTTATCTTTTTCTTTTTTTTTTTATGGATACTACTGGGAAATTGGCGAACAAGATTCGGCAAGCCATCAGCTACGTCAAGTGATTGCCGGTTGCCATTGCTGGGAAACTAGCGGAACACATTAGGCTAGCCATCATTTATGGCACGTGCTTGCAGGGCCGCTTAAGGTCCGCTTGTGGTAGCCACTGCCTATAATGGATAACTGATGGCCCTGTAATGGAATATGACAATTGATAAGGTGCCAACTGTTGGCCAGCTGCGGGCACATGTGGTGGCCGCCGGGACATTTTATTGACGGTTCGGCAGCGGCAACATAGCGCTGGGCCACTGCTTGCACTTCTGGGTGCCAGTGCTGACTTGAGTGTTGTCCCAGCAACGCTGTTTTTGCTGGGGTCAGTCCAGGAGTGTTATATCATGCTTTGGGGGATGGAAAAAAATAGAAATTGTTACTAAAAAAAGAAAGTTACATCATTCAGTATTTTCTTTTTGTAGACTTTAGTTAGCCGCATACAGTATTCCATGCAGTTAAATAGGGTACAGAGTTACATACACTATGAAGTGTTAACATCTCATTTCTACACTGCTGGCCAACCAAAATGCAACACCAAGAAGGAAACATCCGATTGGCCTGAAATTAGCAGCATGCGTCGCCCGCGAGAGGACATGCAAACGATTAGCATTGCAGGGCATATGCAAATCATGTGCGCCCGGCACGCCACCGAGAAGCACTATAAGAAGGGTGCACAGAAGGCTGGGTGTAAGTAGTGGAAGTGTGTTGTGCTGCCAAACCTGTGCGTGGGAAGCTTCCTGATGCCTCGTCGCAGAATACGGCAGTCATTCCAGCACGTTTCAGAGTTCGACAGAGGATGAATAGTGGTTTATCGCGACAGCGGTTTATCGTACCGAGACATCGGCTCCGTGTGGGACGACATCCAGCTACAGTGAGGCGTGTATGGATTCGGTGGGTGCAGGAGGGACGGACGGACCGACATGAGCGATTGCCGCAGCCGCGGCACACTACCAAACGACAGGACCGGCATGTTGTGCGGCGGGCATTGACGGCTCGCACCGCCACATCACGAACGTTAGCGCAGGAATTAGGGTGTGTTGCGCAACAACCTGTGTCAGCACGTACTGTTAGACGTCGTCTGCAGGAGCGGGGACTATTGCTCCGATTATCATTGACGTTACACCACCGGCGAGTGCGGCGGCAGTGGGCCGTTGAACGCCGCACCTGGACTACGGAATGGCACGACATTGTCTTCTCCGACGAATCCCACTTCTGTCTGCAACACCACGATGGTCGGATCCGCGTGTAGCGGCACCGCGGCGAGAGACTGTATGACGCCTGCATTATGCATCGCCATACCGGTCCGTCGCTTGGTGTTATGGTTTGGGGCGAAATTGGATATGACACCCGCACCCCTCTGGTACGCATCGCATGTACACTCAACAGCCACCGCTACATCTCCGACGTTTTGGAGCCTGTCCTCCCTTACCTGCAGGACCTGCCAGTGGCCACGTTTCAACAGGACAATGTGCGCCCGCACGTGGCACGAATCGGTCTACAATTCTTCACGGCCCACCAGGTGTCACTGCTTCCGTGGCCCGCCTGTCGTCCCGATATGTCGCCCATCGAACACGTTTGGTCGCTGATCGGCGATCGAGTGGCCCGACAAGCACTACCCGCGGCTACGCTTGATGAACGGTGACAACGTGTGGAAGCAGCCTGGACCGACATACCCTAAGCCCACATCCAAAGCCTCTTTAGTTCGATGCCGCGGCGTTTAGCGGCCGCTATTGCCAGCCATGGGTGTCACACGAACTATTGATGTCTGCGTGTTCCGCAAGTCGCACGGGCCTGTAAGCTCAATCGTTTCATCTTTGTATCTGTTGATATGTGTCCAGTAAATCTGGGTTTGCTATTTCGTGTCCTTCTTGGTGTTGCATTTCAGGTGGCCAGCAGTGTATGAAGGGAATTTTTCAGAGCAGTGAATGAAGGCATAGAAAACAGCATACCGATATGCCTAACCTTCATGACCTTTTCTAAAATGTCGTTGGTATGAAGAGCAAATTAATCATTTGTGTTCTGTCGCAGAAATTTCTCTGATTGTTTAACCTTGAACGGAATTTTTCCAAGCCCTACCCCTAAAGCGTCTTCCAATTGTTACGTTCACTATCTGATACTCATTCGTCCTGCATTTCTGTGGAGTGTTGTGTTGTAGGCGTTCACATAACGTTTAAGCTTTAATTGGTATTTACAACCTGAGATTCTCAGGTATTTACCTAGTTTATACATTTTTAATGAAATTATGCCAAAAACCTGAAGTGCGATTTTTGAACGATCATAATACTTTTCAATGACGGCGGTGTGTGAGAAAGTAAAAACCACGTATTAATTAAATGGAACTCGAAGGGGCGTAATTTTGATCTCGAAGGGGCGTAATTTCTAGTCTCGACCTTCCAGATAAGAAAAGCTTGCTATTGTCCTGCACACAGCTGTTTACAGGGACAAATTAACAGATACTGAAAATAATGACATGCCTCAGAAAACTAGAAAGTTACACCTTGTCTTGGAGCGAGAATCAAACCCGCATGTCCCGATTTACGTTCGCGTATGCTATCTGTTACACTACCCAAAACGAGGAACCTCCAAGCAACTGAGGATGTGTTTTGGAACTCAGATGAAACGTTCCACCGTGCGCAAATCGAAGCACATATGATACTTCATCTTAGCAGCACGCAGGGAGAAAGGGAATTCCCTGAAGAAATAACTCTTCAGAAATACATGATTGTCAAATAGATGTTACGGGAAGATGGATGTCAAGATTAATTTGGCACTCATATGCCCGTATCATCTATTTGGCAATCAGACACTATAAGTTTTTGTTAAAGAAAATGTAACCTACTCTTAATGCATGTATACAAAAATTCCAGCTTCCATTCTAATTTTCCCACTGAATAACTCCCAGATAAAATCCTGTCTTCCAAACTCCGTGGTTTATCTCTGAACTATTTAAATTTCTCCTGCCACTTTCACCCAGTGTCACGAAACTAATAGACTCAGGTCATACATATTTTTATGTATTACTTCCACTTCTCTTCTTTCTTATTTGATCTTGAGAGGTATAAAACTGTCATTGTCGAATAGGAAGTTGGCTGTTAACTTTGGTGTCTGTCCCAAGTCCGCAACATACGCATCTCTGTTTCTGTTTTCAGTCTTCCTATCGTGGTGGACTTCTAACTTTGGTGTCAGTCCAGTCCCAAGTCCTCAACATGTCCATCTCTGTTTATGTCCTATTGTGACGTACCTGCCAGCAGGACGCACACGACATAAAAGCAGATAGGAATCAGAACAAATGTCCGCGTAGCTCAATTGGTAGAGCAACTTATTCCGGAATGAGGGGACCCGGGTTCGAATCCCGGCGTAGACCAAAAATGATGGAGAAATTTACTTCGTTATACTATCGTGATGGACTTCTAACTTTGGTGTCTGACCCAAGTCCTCAACATGTCCATCTCTGTTTATGTCCTATTGTGACGTACCTGCCAGCAGGACGCACACGACATAAAAGCAGATAGGAATCAGAACAAATGTCCGCGTAGCTCAATTGGTAGAGCAACTTATTCCGGAATGAGGGGACCCGGGTTCGAATCCCGGCGTAGACCAAAAATGATGGAGAAATTTACTTCGTTATACTATCGTGATGGACTTCTAACTTTGGTGTCTGACCCAAGTCCTCAACATGTCCATCTCTGTTTCCAATCCTTCTACCGTGACCGACTTCTAACTTTGGTGTCAGTCTCAAGTCTTCAAAATGTCAGTCTCTATTTCTGTTTTCAGTCCTCCTATCGTGATGAATTTCTAAATTTGGTGTCAGTCGCATGTCTTCAATATGTCCATCTCTGTTTCTCTTTTCAGTCCTCCTATCGTGATGGATTTCTGACTTTGGGGTCAGACCCAAGTCACACTTGTGTCATACTTTCAGAGCCATTTTAATAATAGAGGGTAGTGTAGTAGGTAGCGTAGTTCACCCCTGTTTCTGTTTTCAGTCCTCCTATCGTGATGGATTTCAGCTTAAATTCTTAGCTTTATATTACTGTGGTAAAATAAATTACTACCAACAGCTAGCGAGCGTGGTTGGTGGTGGGGTCTGTTTTTTTCCAATGAAGAAAAAAGGTGAGTACGACGTCAGGAACTCTGCGGATGTTCAGCATTTGCAATGTTTATCGGGAACGGAAACAGGTGTGTCATACTTTCAGAGCCATTTTAATGATAAAGGGTAGTGTAGTAGTATTACAACATTTACTTATTTCTCCACGTTTCACTCTGGACATTCCGCTGTTCCTTCTTAAGGTCGCTAATATAAAGGCAGGAAGTAATATTTTGGAGAACATTTTCCATTAATTGAAACACTACAGAACTTTGTTAAACTGTCTGAAATCGCCATAGTAACAAAAACCTGCTAAATAGAATTTTTTTTTCGTTTGTTTGTTTCACATTTTATTTCATGTTTTCGTTGTGCGAAAATTCATTCCAGCGATTGAGACAGGACAGAAAGGTTGCACAAAAACCACTTCGAAATATGTGATTTGGAGCTCCGGGTAACCAACTGTTTAGAAAGCTGACTTGTGACGTACAATTCTAATTTGACCTTCCTTTTGAGTTTCTCAGTTTTTATGCAAATTTAGTTTTTTCTCGTTATACGCTTCCTGACTTAACGGCACATTACGTCCCTGAAGAGCTGGCTCAGTTTGGCATCACTGACGGTGGGTCAGAGGTCAATATATCGTAGACACTGAATGTGGCAGGAGGGCATTTGTGAGAACATTTTATTAGCAGACCATTTTGTGAGAGCGACTTGTGAGACGTGCATTTTGATAGAGATATTTGATACAACAACTTGTTAGATGTAAATTTTGATAAAAGCATTTGATATAGCGACTAGAGTCGGATGGGGACTCTCACGTAATTTTCTTCCTGCTGTAACTTAGTACTTACTTCTTTTTTTTTTTTTTTTTTTTTTGATTGGAGGTTTAACGACCACCGTGAGCAACTCAATGGGCTATAAGCAGTCGCCCGTCCCTAATTTAGGGTCACTGGTTCCAGGGAAGGGAGAGAGCCAGTGCCGTAAGACAAACACAACATCCATGCCTCACCGGGATTCGAACCCGGACCCCTTTCGGACGAATGATCAGAGGCCATCGCTTAGACCACTGCGCCACCGGGGCGGCAGTACTTACTTCAATAATTACGTTATGTATGCTAAGTCAACGTAATATTAGAAGGTACCCATACACCGTACAAGAAAGAGGTCAAGTAGTGCTTACAAATACTTTTATTTTGCTTGCATGGGTGGGCTGCAGACTCCCATATGATTTACTGGCTTACTCGATACAATATCAGTGATTTAACATCCAAACACAGTTTAAGAGCACGTCTATCATCAATAACATCCATCCCCGTAAACAGCCATTGCATTGCCTTTTTATCTATCGTTCTTATCCGGCCACACATACGTCACTCTTGTTCCGCACTCAGTGTGTTGCCAACATTATTCTCGTTTGAGGGAAAAGACGTAACCGTTAAATTTTGAGAATGTCTAAGAGAACAAACTCAAATTTAAAGAAAAAAAAAAAACTGAAAAGGAAAGTTAAATTAGAATATACGCTACAGGACGTAGAATCGTATGGGGAAGTTAATACTAGAATCGTATACGGGACGTAGATTATATGGATGTAGAATCGTATGGCACATTTGATATAGCGACTAGAATCGTATCGCACGTAGAACCGTATGGGGACGGAGGGAACCTGCGCCTCAACTTTTTTTTAAGTAGCGACAGTCACGTTCAACTTTGGTTTCATCACACATATCATCATCATCATCATCATCATTGTCAACCATTATCAATCCACTGCTGGACGAAGGTCTCCCCAAGTTTCCTCCACAACGGTCTGTCTTGTGCCAGTCTCCTCCATGTCACTCCCGCATATTTACGAATTTCATCCACCCATCTCCCATGTGGTCTTTTTCTGGGTCTTTTCCTGTCCCTTGGAATCCAATCTAAAATTTCGGCTGTCCATCTATGGTCTGTCCTTCTGGCAGTATGTCCAGCCCATTGCCATTTCAGGGATTTAACTCTGATCATGATGTCTTCCACTCTCGTCATTTTTCGGATCCACGAGTTCCTGTTCTTATCTCTCCTGGTTATACCAAGCATGCACCTCTCCATGCTACTTTGAGTTGTCTGCAGCCTTTGTATGTCTCTTTTAGTTAAGGTCCACGTCTCTGCACCATACGTAAGCACTGGAAGGATGCATTGATCAAACACTTTTCTTTTAAGACATAATGGCATATTGCTCTTGAAAATTATGCTGTTTCTTCCAAAAGCTCTCCAGGCAAGTTTTGTACGCCTATTAATTTCTTCATCAATGTGACCCTCACTTGATATCTGCTGTCCAAGATAAACATATGTATCTGTTATCTCCAGTTTTTCTCCATCAATCGATAAATCTTCATTTCTTGTAAAAGCATTGAACATCACTTTTGTCTTCTGAAAGTTCATTTTTAATCCCACTTCTTTACTTTTGTCAGCAAGTTCCTGGATCATACTCTGCAGCTCTGATGGGGTAGTTGCAAATATGACTACGTCATCAGCAAAACGAAGGTGGGTTAGATAATCTCCATTAATCTTTATCCCTTTGTTTTCCCAGTTCAGTGATTGAAAGACATTTTCCAATGTGGCATTAAAGAGCTTCGGAGATATGGTGTCACCTTGTCTCACTCCCTTTCCAATTTTTATGTGTGTTGTATTTTCAAACAGCCGAATCTTTGCACTTGCATTTTCATAGATGTTATTAATAATATTAATGTATGCATCTTCAATACCGCAGGATTTCAGAGCCGTGGTAACTGCTGATGGTTTCACCGAATCAAAGGCTTTTTCATAATCGATAAAAGCCATGCACAATGGAAGTTCATATTCCCTCGCTCTTTCAATTAGTTCTCTCAGTACGTGGATATGATCTATTGTGCTGTAGCCACTCCTGAATCCAGCTTGTTCTCTCGGTTGAGCCATGTCCAGGGTCACCTTTAAGCGGTGTGAGAAAGAACTTTAGTGAAGATTTTATAAACCACTGATAGGAGGCTAATAGGTCTGTAGTTACTGAGATCCTCAATGTCACCTTTTTTATGTAGCAGGATCATTGTAGCGTTGTTCCAATCCTCACTTGTTTCTTGTATGATGCCTATAGTAATTCCATCTTCTCCTGGAGCTTTCCCCCGCTTCATGTTCTTGATTGCATGAGCAACTTCTGCTGGGAGGACTGGAAGAACTCTGGTACCTTTCATGATGTCTGGAGTACATGTATCATCCCTTTCATATAATTTGGAGTAGAAATCTTTCACTCTTGTCAAAATTTCGCCTCTATTTCTTGTTATAGAACCATCTTCTTTTCTCAGAGCCATAATCTGTTTTCTTCCCTTACTGAGATGTCCCTTTGCTATCTTAAGGCTTTGGTTGTTTTCAATTGCTTTCCTCACTAGCTCACAGTTGAATTTCCTTACGTCTTCAGTGATACTTTTTCGTGTTGTCTTGCATAGCTCTATATATTCCACTTTGGAAGTCACATCTTCTTTAGTTGTCCTCATCTCTCTTCTTTTTTGCATCAACATTTTGGTTTTTCCTGATAATTTGTTCACATGCAACTTGTTCTTAGACCCAGCTAATTTTGTTACTGTTTCCATTAGAGCTTTGGTTACTTTTCTGTTAACTTCCGAAATATCCACTTCTTCCGATGTTAGGCCTTCTAAAGCAGAGAATCTGTTCTTCAGTTCCAACTTAAAAGTATTATGGTGTTTTTTAAGGTTGGTTATGTCAATACATTTTGTTTGTCTTATGAGCTTGCCACGTTCCAGTTTAGTGTTGAGGTGCATCTTACATCTCACCAATCTATGGTCACTACCTGTGTTGAACTTGTTCAGCACACTGCAGTCTTTGATGACGAATTTTTTGTTACACATAATAAAATCAATTTCACTTGTCGTCCCAATTGGATGTCTCCATGTCCATTTCTTGTGTGGCTTTTTCTTGAAAAAGGAGTTCAAGATGAAAAATCCTTCTGCCTCTGCAAACTCAACGAGAGTATTTCCACGCTGGTTTCTGTTGCCGTGACCGAATTTACCTACTGAAGTTTCATTCTGTTGCCGTTGCCCTATTTTTGCATTGAAATCTCCCATAATTATCTTCAAGTGCTGCTTACCTTTATTATTTAGATGACGAATTTCCTCATAAAATTCTTCAATTTCTTCTTCAGGATGACTTGTGGTGGGTGCATAAATTTGAATAATCTGAGCCTGGTATCTTCTCGAGAGTTGGATAACGAGTCGTGCAGCTCTGTCAGAGGAACTTTCAACTTCTACCACTTTATCCTTCAGTTTCTTGTTTATTATAAATCCAACACCACTAGTTCTGCCAGTATCTGTCCCACGATAATAGAAGAGATGTCCACTTTTCAGTTCAATGAGATCTTCTCCTTTTCTCCTTACCTCACTTAGCCCGACGATGTCCCACTTGATCCTTTGTAGTTCCTCTTCCAATTCAATAAGCCTTGAATCAGAAGATAGGGAGCGTCCGTTATAGGTAGCCAAGGTCAGCATCAAATGGCAGCCTAGTCCGGTCCTCCGGGGATTCTTAGCACCCTCTGCCTTCATGTCGCACTGGCCGCTGCCTTGACCAGGTACATTCCAGCTGTCGGAGACTGAGGGCCAAGATTTAAGTTGTAGAGTCATTTTGGAGGTGTTTGGCCATAACTCACCACGCTGGCCAAGCGGGTTGGTGAGTGTGGGATAGCATTTCCTCTGATCCCGATGGTATAGTTATACCGCTATTGGCGGTCGTCAGAGCCCCTTTAGTGGGAACAGGATGCACCACGAGAAGGCGGGGTTGACATTTGTCAAGGAGAGGCTGTGATGTTACGCATATGCTTCCCTAAAAGTTTTTACTTCCAAAAGATCATTATAATTAGAATTAAAATTAAAATTCAGAATGATTGAATATTACACTTTTCCAATACCAATTGTGAGGTTATATGTGCCTTCATATCAGTGCGGTTAGCGTCATCGCATAGAAACGAGATTTTTTTGGATGATAGGTAGGTAAGGCATGGTTTGAGCTCTGAGCCTCTGCCCTCCGGTATTCTATCCTTCCTAATCCTCCGCTTTCTCCGGGTGTTTTATGCAATCTGCAGACCCAGAGCCACCCTCCTATTTTATGACATGTCACTCAGTTATCCCCTCAGTTTGATGTTCTTACTCTTAACTTCAGTGGGAACGACTGGAGGCAGAAGTGGTATATACACCGAATAGCCAAAACATTATAAACAGCGTGTCTCTATGCAAATCGAAGCAACTGCAGGTAAACCACGGGGCATGCGAAGGTCATGAAACGATGTAAATAACTAATACAGACATTTAACGTGGACAAGAAACATCAAACAAAGGTCTTCGCTCTTTCCACGTTTTATAAGTGAGTCACGGAAAAATTCTCATTAGCTGATAGTTCTGTGTCTGGCGCTCTTTGGCCAAGCCTGGCCTTTTGCGCCACTAAAATTAATTAACTGACTGAACTAACTAATAAAAAATTCTCATTGGCCGCCACCGGGAGTCGAACCCAGGGTCTTCCAGTTGCGCGCCGGATAACTGGAAGATCCTGGGTTCGACTCCCGGTGGCGGCCAATGAGAATTTTTCCGTGACTCACTTATAAAACGTGGAAAGAGCGAAGACCTTTGTTTGATGTAAATAACAACTCCTGATTCTTGATCTCAAAGTCTTGTGACGATTATACAGGGTGATTCAGCTAAGCGTGTACAAACTGCTGAGTGGAGTAGGTTGCACAAGACAAATCGGAATCACAAAGCAATGCATAGTCGGAAACGCCATCTTCATGCGGTAGATGGCGTTGTTCGGTCGCGAGACTGCTCATACGTTTTTTCAGGATACCGTCATTTGTAAACCGCCCGCAGAGGAAGTAGGATGGCTGAGTTCACAAACGCGGAAATGGCTGACATGCACCTCATATACGGAGCAGCGGACTGCAACGGACAAGCCGCCGTGCAACTGTACAAGCAACGGTACCCGAGTGCCAAACCACTGAGTGTTTTCACGGCTGCATCAGAGGTTATGCGACACTGATTTTTTCCAGGGGCCTGCCCGGTGTCGGGAACGATGAGTACGCAGTCCTGCCATCGAAGAGAATGCGTTTTAGTCATGCAGCAGACACTCCAAGTGCCAGCACACGAGCAATTGCCCATCGGCTCGGTCTGTCCCAATTCACCGTATGGAGGGTTCTGCACGAAGACCAATTGCATTCATATCATGTGCAGGGTGTTCAGACACTAAGCCCTGAGGATTACCCTGAGCGCATTGCATTTGCGCAATGGTACTTGCAGAGGGTCTAGTTCACTTCGTCGACAATCATTTCTTCGACAGGTACATTTCGTCGACACTCACTTCGCCGACACTATGTATGCAAAGAGTCGATTACTCAAAATTTTCCTAAAATCTAGAGTTTTCAATTTAGAATCACCAAATTTGGTATACTATCTCATGGTACTCTAACTTAGACCGTAATCGGTTTTTGGAAGGGGTCGGGGTCCGGGGTCAATGGGGCCCCATACAACATTTTCGTAAAATCTACAGTTTTCAATTTAGAACCACCAAATTTTTTATACTGTCTCATTGTACACTTACTCCAACTTAGACCGTAATCGGTTTTTGGAAGGGGTCGGGGCCTGGGGTCAAGGGGCCCCCATACAACATTTTCGTAAAATCTACAGTTTTCAATTTAGAACCACCAAATTTTTTATACTGTCTCATTGTACACTTACTCCAACTTAGACCATAGATGGAAGAGGTCGGGGTCAAGGGGGCCCCATACAGCAATTTCGTAAAACCTACAGTTTTCAATTTAGAACCACCAAATTTTTTATACTGTCTCATTGTACACTTACTCCAACTTAGACCATAGACGGAAGAGGTCGGGGCCCGGGGTCAAGGGGGCCCCATACAACATTTTCGTAGAATCTACAGTTTTCAATTCAGAACCACGAAATATTTTATACTATCTCATTGTACTCTAACTTAGACCGTACACGGTTTTTGGAAAGGGTCGGGTACCGGGATCAAGTGCCCCTCTCAAAAAACTTTCGTAAAATCTACAGTTTTCAATTCAGATCCACGAAATTTGGTATACTATCTCATGGTAGTCTAACTTAGCTCACAGATAGGGTATTGTAGTGCAGAATTGTGTTTCAGTTCTTAAGTAAAAAATGGAAATTTTTGAGAAAATTTTGTATCGGTCTCCCTTTACCCCGGGCTTCGACCCCTTCCAAAAACCGTGTACGGTCTAAGTACAATGGGATAGTATACTAAATTGGGTGGTTCTAAATTGAAAACTGTAAATTTTACGAGAATGTTGCATGTGTCCCTCTTGACCCTGGGCCCCGACCTCTTCCGTCTATGGACTAAGTTGGTGTAAGAGTACAATGAGATAGTATACCAAATTTGGTGGTTCTACATTGAAAACTGTAGATTTTACGAAAATATTGTATGGGCCCCCCTTCACACCCCAGGCCCCGAGTCCTTCCGTCTGTGGTCTAAGTTGGTGTAAGAGTACAATGAAATAGTATACCAAATTTGGTGGTTCTAAATTAAAAATTGTAGATTTTATGAAAATGTTGTAGGGGCCCCCTTCATCCCGGGCCCCAACCTCTTCCGTCTATGGTCTAAGTTGGTGTAAGAGTACAATGAAATAGTGTACCAAATTTGGTGGTTCTAAATTAAAAATTGTAGATTTTATGAAAATGTTGTAGGGGCCCCCTTCATCCCGGGCCCCAACCTCTTCCGTCCATGGACTAAGTTGGTGTAAGAGTACAATGAGATAGTATACCAAATTTGGTGGTTCTACATTGAAAATTGTAGATTTTACAAAAATGTTGTATGGGGCCCCCTTGACCCCGGGCCCCGATCCCTTCCGTCTGTGGTCTAAGTTGGTGTAAGAGTACAATGAGATAGTGTACCAAATTTGGTGGTTCTAAATTGAAAACTGCAGATTTTACGAAAATGTTGTATCAGGCCACTTTGACCCCGGGCCCCGACCTTTTACGTCTGTGGTCTAAGTTTGTGTAAGAGTACAATGAGATAGTATACCGAATTTGGTGGTTCTAAATTGAAAACTGCAGATTTTACGAAAATGTTGTTTGGGGCCACCTTTACCCCGGGCCCAACCTTTTCCCAAAACCATCTACGAATTAAGTTACAGTACCATGAGATAGTATACCAAATTTGGTGGTTCTGAACTTTTTCGGTTTTTTAGGAATCGATTGTTTGCATATACTGTATAGTGTCGACGAAATGTACCTGTCGACGAAATGAGTTGTCGACGAATTGGCGTCGACGAAGTGAACCTGACCGCTTGCAGAAGAGTACGGAAGAATACCAATTTCCTGCTTCTGTGCTGTTCACAGACGAAGCGTGCTTTACACGAGAAGGTTGCTTCAATGCACATAACGCGCATGTATGGGCAGTGGAGAACCCCCATGCTGTACGACTACGTGCAACACAAAACCGCTTTGCTGTTAGTGTTCGGACTGGCATTGTCGGGGACCACTTAATTGGCCCATACCTCATGCCTCCTCGTCTGGACGGAAGGAGTTACCGGTTATTTCTGGAGGACGTCTTGCCAGAGCTATGGAACGAACAACAGGTCCCTAAGTCGCTGCGCCGTGCAATGTGGTTCCAGCACGATGACGCTCCCGCCCATTTCTGCAATGACGTTCGTCATCACTTCAACATGACATTTGGACATCAGTGGATCGGGCGTGGAGGTCCCGTTCATTGGCTTGCAAGATAGCTGGACTTAACATGCCTTGATTACTTCTTCTGGGGTTACACCAAAGGACTGGTGTACGACACCCCCACTGAAAGTGATGACGACCTTGTAGCACGCATCTTTGTAGCTGCTTTGGAGGTCCGAGACACGCCAGGAATTTTCCAAAATGGACGTCATTCCATGCGCCGATGATGTCGGTCGCAACTTTGAACACTTTCTGTAACCTCAATACATTTCGCAAATGTCTTGTAAGTAATAAAAAGCATTTTGTCTTCTTACGTGCTTCTCTATCGCTTCTCGTCCTCTCTGTACACTAGCACATGAAGATGAAGTTTCCGACCCTGCACTGTTATGTGATTCCGATTTGTCTTTGTGCAACATACCCCTTCCAGAAGTTCGTACACGCTTAGCTGAATCACCCTGTATATATTAAGATAATACAACTGATATAATATCATAATACATTATCTACCAATAAGTAATTGGACATCTGTGATAGCAAAGGAAAACGAAGTTTATTCACCTTCACTAGTTGGTGGAGACTCCACGAGCGGCAATTACAGCTGCGACCCACAGGGACATACTCTCAACCAGGCGTTGTACGACGGCTAGCGGTATTTTCTTCCACTCGGCTTGGAGAAGACAGGTCAGTTCCTTCACCGATTTCGGATGGTGGGGGCACCCCTTAAATCCACGCTCCAACTCGTCCCAGAGGTGCTCGATAGGGTTAAGGTCCGGGCTCTGCGCATGCCAGTACATTCGATTAACCCCATTGTCACCATACCAAGCCATGGTGGAACTCGCAACATGACAGGTGGCATTGTCCTCCTGAAAGTAACATGGGTCCACACCGTAAAACTGCCACAACGTAGGAAGCGCATGGTCATCCAAAATGGTGCAGTAGGTCTCGGTGTTGAGTCTACCAGGAATTGCGACCTAGTGTCCCGTGCCATACCAGGAGAAACACCTCCATAGCATAATTCCACCGCCGCCGAACTTCACAGTTGGCACAATGCATTCCGGCAGGAGGCGTTTTCCAGGCAGACGCCAAACCCAGACCCTGCCATCCGAAGGTAGAGGGCGAACCTTGATTCGTTGCTCCAGAGAACCTGTTTCCACTGTTCAACGGTCCACTGTCTACGTTCTTTGCACCACGTTAGCCGAGCAGCGCTATTGGACTTGGTGATCAAAGGCTTGTGGGCGGCAGCACGTCCATGATAACCGAGCAGATGGGCTTCCTTACGGATGGTATTCATCGGAAGAACACTCCCGGATGCCTGTTGAAACTCCTCGCGGATGTGGCCCATCGATTTGGTGCGGTTCTTCCGAATTTCTCTGGCCAGTACCCGTCGGTCTCTAACTCCCAGTTTTGTGGGTCTGCCGGGTCGGGGCACATTCCGACATTCACCTCTCATCTTCCACTTGCCAATCACGTAGGCCACTGTCGATTTGTGGTACTTCAACTCGCTGGATATGTCACGTATGGATCGGCCATTTCTGTGATACCCGACGATTACACCTTTCTCGAAATCAGCGGGTTCCGAACTGCGTGGCATCTTGCATGCGACTGGTTGCGTTGTTGTTTCCCACACGATATTTAACGGCGGCGGCCGTGACGTGTATCATGACCGCAGATATCGTCGATTGCAGGGGTGTCCAATTACTTGTTGGTAGATAGTGTATATTAATATATTATAGCATCATAATGCATTAAGATATAATATATTATGATACTATTTCTCACTTCCACGTGCCAAGTCCAATCGCCCTTGGCAACAAAAACTCAGCGCCTTTTACAGTTACGTATATCGCGTGATACATATATGTTCAGATAAAGACAGTTTGGAAAAAGGACTTTATTTCCTTAAACGTGTTGCAGTAGAGCGATGACACAACCCTTCCATTATAGACAAGGCTCTAACAAGATTCCAGAAACCTAAGCCTGTCTCCACATTAATTCCTGTGATGCGCCCATTGCGAGATAATTTTGCCATTATTCCATTTTCCCGTGATATTGCCTTCAACATTTCAAAAATCCTCAAAACCTTTAATCTTAAAGTAATTTTTAAATGATAAACAAAATTAACTTTTTAGGATAAAAGGAATGTAGGTCTTGTGCTCCTTCAATCGAAAACGCAAGGCTCTACGGGTTTGTCCTATATACGTGGCGCCACATTCACATGGAATTTGATAAATTTCCCATGAGTTTTTGTCTTCCACATGTTACAGGTCAAAATACAAACAATGTAGTCAGTTACAAAAAATGTAGCAACCAGGAGGAGGAGGGAAAAGACCGTAAGTCGTGACATAGCCCTCCCACCACTAGTACTAAAAAGAAAAAAAAAAGACGCAAATAACAAAGAACAATACAAAAGACAAGTCAAAGGCATATTGAATATAACTGAAAAATTAAATAAATACATAAGTGTATATAGATGCAAGGTCTATCCATAAGCCGTGAAATCAATCCAGCGACCAGCTCAGGTCAACTCAGCACTAATTGAGAGACTTTTTAATAAAGTGGTGCTTGAATTTTTTTTTAAATAGGTCAAAATTGTTAATAGATTTTATGTCACAAGGCAAGGAGTTCCAAAGTTTTGGACACGAATAATTAATATTCATTTTAATTGTTTCGGTCCGAGGGAAATTAGGTGTGAGTGTTGATCGATTCCTGGTTTCATAAGTATGAGTACGAATATTTAATGATATTAAGTCATGGTACAAATAATTTTTAATTCTTCTGAACATTATTTTACCAAGATTATAGTCAAATAATTGTTTTATTGTAAGTATATTATATTTACTGGGATTTACTTCTGACCTAAAGGTAAGATTAGGTATAGAATTATTAAGAGTTGTTAGGTCTATTAATCTTACGGCTCTATTCTGTAATACCTGTATTTTTTAAAAGTTATATTGTGTTGTTTGCCCCCATGTCAGTATACAGTAATTTATATGTGTTTGTATTAGCGTGTAGTATAACAGTATCATTATTTTAGGGGACAAATTTATCGTAATCTTACTAACTACCCCAATGTTTCTAGATAATATATTAGTCAGGCTGTCAATATGCATATTCCATTTCAAATCACTTCGAATCAATACTCCCGAGTAAGAATGACTATTCACAAAATCAATTTTAGCTCCATTCAAGACCACCACGTCACTGATATATTGTAGTGTTTGTAGTTTCGAAAAGATCATATAGCCTTGATCTTGTTTACATTAATAATCAATTTATTGCTGTTTAACTAATTTGTCACTAACACAAGTTGTGCATTTATTCTAGATGTAAGATCTAAAGTATTGTTACCCTTGAATACGATTGTTGCATCATCAGCAAATAAAATTAAATCATTTTCTTTTACCACTGTAAAGAGATCATTATTATACAAATTAAATAATATAGGACCAAGGACCGAACCTTGCAGCACTCCAGAAATTATATTTCCCATTGTGAATTGTGTCATATCAATCACAGTATATTGCTCAGGAAGCAATATACTGTGATTGATATGACACAATTCACAATGGGAAATATAATTTCTGGAGTGCTGCAAGGTTCGGTCCTTGGTCCTATATTATTTAATTTGTATAATAATGATCTCTTTACAGTGGTAAAAGAAAATGATTTAATTTTATTTGCTGATGATGCAACAATCGTATTCAAGGGTAACAATACTTTAGATCTTACATCTAGAATAAATGCACAACTTGTGTTAGTGACAAATTAGTTAAACAGCAATAAATTGATTATTAATGTAAACAAGATCAAGGCTATATGATCTTTTCGAAACTGCAAACACTACAATATATCAGTGACGTGGTGGTCTTGAATGGAGCTAAAATTGATTTTGTGAATAGTCATTCCCTATCTTCTGATTCAAGGCTTCTTGAATTGGAAGAGGAACTACAAAGGATCAAGTGGGACATAGTGGGGCTAAGTGAGGTAAGGAGAAAAGGAGAAGATCTCATCGAACTGAAAAGTGGACATCTCTTCTACTATCGTGGGACAGATACTGACAGAACTAGTGGTGTTGGATTTATAATAAACAAGAAACTGAAGGATAAAGTTGTAGAAGTTGAAAGTTCCTCTGACAGAGCTGCACGACTTGTTATCCAACTCTCGAAAAGATACCAGGCTCAGATTATTCAAACTTATGCACCCACCACAAGTCATCCTGAAGAAGAAATTGAAGAATTTTATGAGGAAATTTGTCATCTAAATAATAAAGGTAAGCAGCACTTGAAAATAATTATGGGAGATTTCAATGCAAAAATAGGGCAACGGCAACAGAATGAAACTTCAGTAGGTAAATTCGGTCACGGCAACAGAAACCAGCGTGGAAATACTCTCGTTGAGTTTGCAGAGGCAGAAGGGTTTTTCATCTTGAACTCCTTCTTCAAGAAAAAGCCACACAGGAAATGGACATGGAGACATCCAAATGGGACGACAAGTGAAATTGATTTTATTATGTGTAACAAAAAATTCGTCATAAAAGACTGCAGTGTGCTAAACAAGTTCAACACAGGTAGTGACCATAGATTGGTGAGATGTAAGATGCACCTCAACACTAAACTTGAACGTGGCAAGCTCATAATACAAACAAAATCTATTGACATAACCAACCTTAAAAAACACCATAATACCTTCAAGTTAGAACTGAAGAACAGGTTCTCTGCTTTAGAAGGCCTAACATCGGAAGAAGTGGACATCTCTGAAGTTAACAGAAAAGTAACCAAAGCTCTTGTGGAAACAGCAACAAAATTAGCTGGGTCTAAGAACAAGTTGCATGTGAACAAATTATCAGGAAAAACCAAAATGTTGATGCAAAAAAGAAGAGAGATGAGGACAACTAAAGAAGATGTGACTTCCAAAGTGGAATATATAGAGCTATGCAAGACAGTAAGAAAAAGTATCACTGAAGACATAAGGAAATTCAACTGTGAACTAGTGAGGAAAGCAATTGAAAACAACCAAAGCCTAAAGATAGCAAAGGGACATCTCAGTAAGGGAAGAAAACAGATTATGGCACTGAGAAAAGAAGATGGTTCTGTAACAAGAAGTAGAGGCGAAATTTTGACAAGAGTGAAAGATTTCTACTCCAAATTATATGAAAGGGATGATATATGCACTTCAGACATCATGAAAGATACCAGTACCAGAGTTCCTCCAGTCCTTCCAGCAGAAGTTGCACATGCAATCAAGAACATGAAGCGAGGAAAAGCTCCAGGAGAAGATGGAATTACTGTAGACATCATACAAGAAGCAAGTGGAGAAATCGAAACAGTACTCGCCCAAATTTTCACTCGATGCCTTAATGAAGGAAAGATTCCTGAGGATTGGAACACCGCTACAATGATCCTGCTACATAAGAAAGGTGACATTGAGGATCTCGGAAACTACAGACCTATCAGCCTGCTATCAGTAGTTTATAAAATCTTCACTAAAGTTCTTTCACACCGCTTGAAGGTAACACTGGACATGGCTCAACCGAGAGAACAAGCTGGATTCAGGAGTGGCTACAGCACAATAGATCATATCCACGTGCTGAAAGAACTAATTGAAAGAGCAAGGGAATATGAACTTCCATTGTGCATGGCTTTTGTCGATTATGAAAAAGCCTTTGATTCGGTGAAACCATCAGCAGTTACAGTGGCTCTGAAATCCTGCGGTATTGAAGATGCATACATTAATATTATTAATAACATCTATGAAAATGCAAGTGCAAAGATTAGGCTGTTTGAAAATACAACACACGTAAAAATTGGAAAGGGAGTGAGACAAGGTGACACCATATCTCCGAAGCTCTTTAATGCCACATTGGAGGGTGTTTTTCAGTCGCTGAGCTGGGAAAACAAGGGGATAAAGATTAATGGAGATTATCTAACCCACCTTCGTTTTGCTGATGACGTAGTCATTTTTGCAACTACCCCATCAGAGCTGCAGAGTATGATCCAGGAACTTGCTGACAAGAGTAAAGAAGTGGGATTAAAAATGAACTTTCAGAAGACAAAAGTGATGTTCAATGCTTTTACAAGAAATGAAGATTTATCGATTGATGGAGAAAAACTGGAGATAACAGACACGTACGTTTATCTTGGACAGCAGATATCAAGTGAGGGTCACATTGATGAAGAAATTAATCGGCGTACAAAACTTGCCTGGAGAGCTTTTGGAAGAAACAGCATAATTTTCAAGAGCAATATGCCATTATGTCTTAAAAGAAAAGTGTTTGATCAATGCATCCTTCCAGTGCTTACGTATGGTGCAGAGACGTGGACCTTAACTAAAAGAGACATACAAAGGCTGCAGACAACTCAAAGAAGCATGGAGAGGTGCATACTTGGTGTAACCAGGAGAGATAAGAAGAGGAACTCGTGGATCCGAAAAATGACAAGAGTGGAAGACATCATGATCAGAGTTAAATCCCTGAAATGGCAATGGGCTGGACATACTGCCAGAAGGACAGATCATCGATGGACAGCCGAAATTTTAGATTGGATTCCAAGGGACAGGAAAAGACCCAGAAGAAGACCACATGGGAGATGGGTGGATGAAATTCGAAAGTATGCAGGGGTGACATGGAGGAGACTGGCACAAGACAGACCGTTGTGGAGGAAACTTGGGAGACCTTCGTCCAGCAGTGGATTGATAATGGTTGACAATGATGATGATGATATTGCTTCCTAGCTGATAAATAACTTTTGAATAAATTATATGTAGAACCCCTAATTCCAATAGAAGATAATTTGGTTAATGGAATATCATGGTTTAGCGCATCAAAAGCCTTAGATAAATCTAAGAAAATTGCAATTGTTGATTGATTTTTTATAGCATTTTGTTGGATTAAATTATGTGTAAATGAAATTGCAAGCTTTGTTGATTTATTTGGCAAAAAGCCAAATTGATTTTTGTTAAATATGTTGCATTTTTGTAAAAAGGAAAGTAATCTAATGTAAATTAATTTTTCTAGCAATTTAGCAAAAATAGTCAAATTTGCAATTGGCCGATAATTATTTGCTTCGTTTACCGAACCTTTCTTGTATTTGGGAGTGATTTTAATTATTTTTAAAGTATCTGGGAATATGCCTGTAGTAAATATAGAATTGTAGATCAACAAAAGTGGCTCTACAATAATATGAACCACATGTTTAATAACCAATGGTGAAATTTCATTATATCCAGGTCCACTATTGACATTAATTTGCAACAACAAGTTTAAAAGTTCAGATTGTGTAATTTTAAGTAAGTGAAACGTGTTTGATTGGTGTGAATTCTGAAAGTACTGATGATATTGAGAATTTGTAACTAAAACTTGCTGTTTAAGAATTTGCGGAGCTAATATAAAGTGATTATTGATTTCATTGACTATATCTTGTTTGGATGTAATTTTTTGGGTTAAATTAGTTAGGTGTCGTGGTGTAATTGAACCCGAAGATTTACCCAGTGATCTGTTTAAATGTTTCCAAGTTAATTTAGAACCGTTTTGAGAAAATATATTAGTATAATATTCTCTTTTAAATTTCCTAATATCAGAATTTAATTTATTTCTATATGATTTAAATATATGAAAATCAGTTTGTAGTTTACTTTTTATGAATTTCGAGTATAATTGATTTTTTTATTAATTCGGTTTAATAGATGTCTAGTGAGCCATGGTTTACGTTGCTTTTTAGCTCTGCGAATGGTACGTGTACATACCGAGGTTCCAGCATTTTTACTCATCTGTACACTGAGGTCTTGTGCAGTAGTCCGTCGATTAGCTGTAACGACTTGTGACGTATCTGCCAGCAGGACGCACACGACATAAAGGCAGATAGGAATCAGAATAAACGTCTGTATAGCTCAGTTGGTAGAGCGACTTGTTCCGGAATAAGCGGCCTCGGGTTCGAATCCCGACGTAGACCAAAAATGACGGAGAAATTTACTTCGTTATAATGGCGCCCGAACTATCCGGATGACCAGGCCGTTCAAAATCTCGCATTGGTGCGATGTTATTTCCACATCGCGAGACAGGAAAAATCAGAGAATCCCTTCTCCAGCGCTTCGAAAAAAAAAAAAAAAGAATCTGTGATGTTGCATTCCACACAGCAGATTGACTGGGAGTTCTCAAGTGCACGTTCTACAGTGGATGGCTGCCTGCAACGATTCATGGTCACGGCTGACCCGTGGGCCATGCCCCCGGCCCTCTTCCAGGGGGGGGGGAGATGTGACGTACCTGCTAGCAGGACGCACACGACATAAAGGCAGATAGGAATCTGAATAAACGTCTGCGTAGCTCAGTTGGTAGAGCGACTTGTTCCGGAATAAGCGGCCTCGGGTTCGAATCCCGGCGTAGACCAAAAATGACGGAGAAATTTACTTCGTTATAGACTCTCCTGAGGCTTCGACGTCCTCCTCTATCACTGATTTTCTTTGATCTGTCGGTACGTTTTGCTGCTTCAGGCACGCCATGTGTCTTCCACTTATTAAGTACATTCAAAACATGTTTAAAAGCCTACCGGTTTCTTTTATGGACAACCCACTAATAAAACACCCAACAATCTTTCCTTTCTCAAAGTCAGTTCTCTCCCGCTTTTAAAGAGTGCGACATTTTACCTCAACCTCACAGTGCGACATTTTACCTCAACCTCACAGTGCGATATGAATGCGGTCAGCTGCAGGCTTGTTTTTATACCGTTTGCAGCTGTACCGCGAATCTTAACAACGCAGCAGATCCGTTTATTTGCTTTTGAAGGGGTGTCCGGTGACTTTTGTCAATATAGTGTATATATATTTCGTTTAATCATAACTATTCTTGTTCCCCCAGCTTTTGGGAGAAGTATACTCCCACGTATGTATTAGAAGTCAACGGTTGTAAAAATTTGAAGACACATTTCGCACGTGTAGTTGAATTACTTTCCAGTGATGACTTCTTTGCATATTTTGTTCTTTCAGTTTGCTGTACAGTATCCTGCATAAAGCACCTTGGACGCCAAAATGGAGAACGAAAATTCTTACCTAATTGATGCTCTTGGGAAATGTTTGACGAAAGGCCTTGTGGAAGTAGCTTTGAAGCGGCCTGGTGATCCCGTAGAGTACCTTGCTCGATGGATGATTTGGTACAATGCTCAAGAACAAAAGGAAAAGGCAGAAAAAGAAAAAAGTAGGCTCTGAATGCCGCTCTACAAGTACTCGTTTTGGTAAAACAGCATTCAAATGGATTACATTTATTTGTTTTGATGCTGTATTTGAAAATATGTAGTTCATTTAGAACGTCTCTAAAGAATGGCTGAAATTTTAAATTAAACGACATTGCTTTGAGCTGTCGCTAATAAGTGTTCTTTTTCTTTTTTTTTTTTTTTTTTTTTTCAGAACTAGGGGCTGCATTTCTAGGCTCGCTACGCTTGTTTCCAGAGTAGCCCTCAGGCCCTGCAGCCCGATCTCCAAGTATATCACATGAAATAAAAACTGGAAAATTCATATAAATTTCATTTTTATTGCATGTCTAAGCAAATAAGGCTTGTTATTCCGAAATTTCAGTTTTTTTTTACTGTAGTTAATTTTTGGGAGGTCGGACTTTTGTCGTTTGAACTTATGGCACTTACTAAATTTACCAAAAAAAAAAAAAAAAAAAGCGGTACAAAACGCATTTTCGTAAACCGTTATGCTAAACCGTTAAGGTGGACGTCAAGTAATTTTGCTTCCTATGCTTCCAATGGAAAAACTTTTGTACACATTTCCTTCACAATTATTGTGTTCCCAATGATGAAAATTTGAACATCGATTATATAACTTGGAATACTTAATATTTTCTAAAACATAACCATAATTATATAAAAACTCAATAACTTTTCCTTTGGTGGTGTTGGAACCAGGAAAAAAAATGGCGCGACCTGTACTTTGATGACGTCAGTAGACAAACAAATGTTAGATTACATAAATATGGTTGTGTTTTAGAAAATATTTAAGTATTCGAAGTTATAAAATGAAACTATTTTAATCAATGTTCAAATTTTCATCCTTGGGAACGCATTAATTGTCCAGAAAAAAGATGTTCTTTGATGACGTCAGTAGACAAAAAAATGTTGAATTCCATAATTATGGTTATGTGTTAGAAAATATTAAGTATTCCAAGTTATAAAATGAAGCTCTTTTAATCGATGTTCAAATTTTCATCCTTGGGAACGCATTAATTCTGCAAGAGTGTCGCGAAATTTCTAAAACAGCGGCAGCGGCGGTAGTGACTTTTTTTAGAATGGAGAGACAATAAAGCGCTCTCTAGATTTATAGATTCCCACAATCAGAGGCGCCAACTTTTGAAAAATATTGAGTGGGCTCAAAGACTTGAGTTGCAATTTACACAAAAAGATGCACCGCGTGTGAAAATAAGATATTTTTTTAGACTTCGTTTGAGTACTCAGAAAAGAGGTTGGGTTTCGAACGAAGAGAACCGACAATGGTTCATGTTGCTTCTAATCGCCTTGTAAATTATATATAAATAATTATATTTGAACTCAAAAAGGATAAAATAGATATTCGAGACTCGTTTAGCTTTACTTGAAGCGTGCTTTCTATACTTATGCTTTCCATATACCCCTCAAACATAACTCCCATGAAAAAAAAAAAAAAATCTCAACACCCCTCCATTTGAAAGTACAGGACAGTTGTGTACGTCAGTTAGCATCTATTAATACATGAACTATTTTAACTTGAGGTATCTTTATGTACACAGCAGTCTAACTTTCATTTTCAGTTTTAAATGATATGTTTAAGGCCAGTCACTGCAACCCAAAGCGCATATGCGCGCATCTCTTTATTTCAGTCAGCTTAAATTTTGCACGTGTAGTCTTAGTTTTCACATTTTAGTCCCTACGTTGTTCTAGTTCCTGGAAAAAGCAGCCCGTTAGCGAGTGAAAGCTCAGCAGATCCTGTATGATCCCATTTGCACCTATAAAAACCAGATTATTAACTTTTAAAATCTTGCATTTACTTGTTTCTAGTTTTTTTTAATTGGAGGTTTAACGACCACCGTGAGCAACTCAGTGGGCTATAAGCAGTCTCCCGTTCCTAATATAAGGCCACTGGTTCCAGGGAAGGGAGAGATCCAGTGCCGTAAGACAAACACAACATCCATGCCTCACGGGGATTCGAACCCGTACACCTATCTCGATATCTCGAACGAATGATCAGAAGCTATCGCTTAGACCACTGCACCACCCTGTTTCTAGTTTGCAGATATACTTCTGAATCATTTTGAAAATACCAATATCTACTGTTTCAGCAAATCATATTAATACTTCTTTACTTTTGTCATTTCTTTTTTGATTGAAGGTTTAACGACCACAGTGAGCAACTCAATGGGCTATAAGCAGTCACCTGTCCCTAATTTAGGGTCACTGGTTCCAGGGAAGGGAGAGAGCCAGCGCCGTAAGACAAACACAACATCCATGCCTCACCGGGATTCGAACCCGGACCCCTTACGGACGAATGATCAGAGGCCATCGCTTAGACCACTGCGCCACCCTGTTTCTAGTTTGCAGATATACTTCTGAATCATTTTGAAAATACCAATATCTACTGTTTCAGCAAATCATATTAATACTTCTTTACTTTTGTCATTTCTTTTTTGATTGAAGGTTTAACGACCACAGTGAGCAACTCAATGGGCTATAAGCAGTCACCTGTCCCTAATTTAGGGTCACTGGTTCCAGGAGAGGGAGAGAGCCAGCGCCGTAAGACAAACACAACATCCATGCCTCACGGGATTCGAACCCGGACCCTTCGACGAAGGGTCATAAGCCAGCTCTTAGACCACTGCGCCACTGGGCGGCTGTTTCTAGTTATACTTCTGAATCATTTCAACATACAGAAGATTTGTGAAAATATCAATATCTACTGTTCCAGCAACCCATATTGATACTTTTTCACTTTTATCATTTCTTTTTTTATTGAAGGTTTAACGACCACCGTGAGCAACTCAGCTGATAATAATCGGTCGCCCGTCTCTAATTTAGGGTCACTGGTTCCAGGGAATGGAGAGAGCCAGTGCCGTAATACAAGCACACACACACACACACACACACACACACACACACACACACACACACACACACACACACACACACACATGACTCACCGGGATCCAAACCCATCTCGGACGAATGGTCATAAGCCAGCGCTTAGACCACTGCGCCACTGGGCGGCTGTTTCTAGTTATACTTCTGAATCATTTCGACATGCAGAAGATTTGTGAAAATATCAATATCTACTGTTTCAGCAACCCATATTAATACTTTTTTACTTTTGTCATCTCTTTTTTGATTTAAGGTTTAACGACCACCGTGAGCAACTCAGCGGACAATAATAAGTCGCCCGTCTCTTATTTAGGGTCACTTGTTCCAGGGAAAGGAGAGAGTCAGTGCCGTAAGACAAACACAAGATCCATGCCTGAGCGGGACTCGAACTCTGACACTTCTCGGACGAATGGTCATAAGACAGCGCTTAGACCCCTGCATTACTGGGTCGGCGAGAAAGTATTTAGACATCAGAAATTAGAAGTAAAAGCAGCACAAAAACGAACTGTGTGCACTATTGGTGTAAAGGTTTTAACCGTTCTTAACCACAAAAAAAAAAAAAAAAAAAAAAAAATCAGCAGTTTTAATCCCAGGATTAAAGCGGAAATATTTAACCATAAAAATTTTCAGCCTTCGAAAACTGTCTTTATCCCCCACTCCCCCAATTTGTAACACCCACCCTCAAACGTTTCCAGTAGCCCTCGAATTTGAAATTCCTGGATAAACAAAACCCTGCACTAGTTTACTGAGCTAGCCAGGTTCTTGATGCCATCCATGATGAAGGCTCAAGCAACATGAAGATTGATAACAGTGTGTAATAGCTTGCAAACACAGCGAAAGTTTGTGTGAGTGTTTGTGTGGGCATAGAAGTGTTGAAAACCAAAAATACGGAACAGAGATTGGAAGAGAGCTTTAAACAGGCACGCTCAGAAAACAATTAAAACCTAATTATAACGAAGGAACGGCTTACCTCGTAACAAACGACTCGTCTGGTAGTTCGATCGTCGTCTTGTTTATAACGGAACTTACTTGTCTCACCGACATCCGGGATAGAAAATCTTGCTACCTGTCGAAGATAGGCATTCGCGATAGCTTTGTTTGTTACTTTGAGTTCACTGGTTTCAAAAGAGGAAGACCCTCCCACCTACAGTAAGCTTGCTTATCTGAACGTTTGCTAAAGTATGTTAATGAACAGAGCCTGCATAACTATGCTTTAAGATGGGTTAAATCGATTACACGGCATGACGTTTAACCTTGAGTAGGGGAGAAAAATCAAGGTATATGTGAAACTATTTATATATCATGGAGGAGTGTTTTCTCTCCTCGCTGCTGAGTTAGCCTTAGACGACTTTAGCAGTGCGATTTGTTTCCGACCCACACGCAACCTGGATAAAGTGATACCACAGCAGACATGTTTTGCGCAGTTTTTGGGATCATTAAGGCCTTCTTCTTTTTCATCTCAAAAATACTGTTGCAACCGATATAAAAAAAAAGGGGGGGGGGATTGAGAGGGAGCAAAATCCATAATAACGAATTAAGTGCTTGCAGTCTCGGTGGACAAGTGGCCAGAAGCGTAGATTTCTGGCCAGTCATTTGACTGGGACCCGGATTTGAGGCTCAGGTGGTGTGCTTGTCTTACAACACTGACTCTCTCCCTTTCTTAGAATCAGTGGCCCTAAATGAAGGACGCCAGTGCTTATAGCCCTTAAAGTTGCTCACAATGGTCGATAAATCCTTATGCGAAAGAGAGAGAGAGAGAGAGAGAGAATTAAGCATTAGGAATTCGTCCGGCAGAATTGTTATTGGCATGAGGTGGTTGAGTGTGAAAAAACCGAGAAGCCATGATCTCTTAAAACACGCTATTTAAAAAAAAATATTATAAACTTTTTTTATTAGACGTTTAAATAAAATTATTTATTGGACTTGGTTGACAGATACATTGACATATACATATATTGCATTTGGTTGACCGATACATTGACATACATATATTAGACTTGGTTGACAGATATATACAGTGTAGACATTCTGTGTGCCAACGTCATAGGCGTAAAAGGAACTCAGCGAATAAACCCCCGAAAGACAAACACAAACAACCATTCCTAACCCGGGATTCGAACGCAGACCCCTTCGTTGGGCGAATGATCAGAAGCCATCGCTTAGACCACTGCTCCACCGGGGTGGCATATTAAAAGCTTTTTGCCTTGTTAGGAACATTCTGGGATAAAAAAACGTTTCTCGTATCTGAAAATGATGTGGGTAAGGAAATCCCATTTTACGGAGAGTTGCTGGATATAAATATTATAACATAAGTTACGAATTTCTTAAAGGTTTTCAGCCATAAAGGTGCTTAGCAAATGAGAAAGTCCCAAGTTGTTACATTCTTATTTGAACCTATCAGAATTAAGTATTTAGGTCACATGATTTAAATGCAAATTACTGTAGAGGTGAATGGAAGCAGTTTTTTTTTTTTTTTTTTTTGAACAAACAGGAAGTTTTTCGTTCGCCTCACAAGATGGACGCGAAACCCATCATCGAAGTCTTACCGCCAGTTGCTGTCGTAACGAAAGCTATGAGGGCTCGTGCGCTGTGTGGTCTGGCACTGTGGTGCTAGAATGGGATGTTTGACATGGAGGGAGAGGACCACAAAGCTGAAACCAGTGTCCACATATCTCGGAAGAAAATTACTTTCGAAGACATGAGATACCTAATAAGGTCGAAAGAGCCCTCGCTCAACAATACCACGACTTGAAAGGTTCTTTCGCAGATTCATCGTTGGACGCTAGCACGGACACCGTTCTACTTCTGACAGATGTAAGCTTCATCACTTGCTTGGTTGTATTACAGGAATTATGCAAACGAAATCTGTTCAACAGCAAAATATGTAAATAATCAGTTTTTTTTTCTAACCTGAAATTGTTCGAATGGAATTTTTTTTTTGATTGAAGGGTTAACGACCACCGTGAGCAACTCGATGGGCTATAAGCAGTCGCCCGTCCCTAATTGAGGGTCACTGATTTCAGGGAAAGGAGAGAACCGGTGCCGTAAGACAAATAAAACATCCATGTCTCACTGGGATTCGAACTCGGACCCTTCACGAACGAATAGTCATTAGCCAGAGCTTAGATCACTGCACATCCGGGGCGGCCGAATGGAAATGAGCAGCAACATTACATGCAGAATTCATAATTTTGGGAATGACTGGTTCTCTGGAGAAGCTATATCCGGAGTACCACTACAAAATTAATTTTACTTTTATTGTAAAACCACTTATTGCGATTTATTGTCGTTGATTAACGAACACGTAAATCTATGAAAGGTTTCCTGTCTTTAATTTGGTGACATTGGTTTATGGGGAAGAGGGTGGGAGACTGGCTTCATAGGGCAAACGCAACATACGTACTCCATCCGGGTCCGACTCTAGCGGTTAGGCAAAAGTCAGCGCCTCTGACTTCTCTGCCAACGGGGCGGCAGTTACAATTTAGCTATTTTTATGTCTCTTACGAGGGTAAGTGAAGTTGTTCCTTTTCCGATGTTTCTGTTGTTCGATGTATTGTGTTGTTTTGAACCCGCAAAATATGCAACTGCGAGATGAATCTCTAACAACCGCTCGATGTCCGAGTGGTCTGAGGGGCTGGCTTCGGATCTGCCGCCCGAGATGGCTCCGGGTTCGAATGTGGTATGGGTGGCCCCAATTTAGGGGCGAATGACTGCTGACAGCCGTCAGAGTTGCTCATAGTGGTTGTTAAACCGTTATACAAGAAAAAAAAATGTATAACGCGTTTTCTTATGTCCTTTTTAGCACGTCTTTTGTAAAAAAAGATCGTGCTTATGTTATCGGTTTGTCCGTCCGTCCGTCTGTACCCACGGTATCTCTGCAACTATTAGTCCGATTTGAAAAATTATTTTTGCATTCGAAAGCTTGAAATATGCGAATGATGATCCTTTATTTCGTTTTTTTTTACGATGCAAAATTTCGCCGCTAGAGGGCGTAAATGCAGATGATGTTGAATTGAAAAATACGTTTTATTCCACATATTTGCTTCTGAACATCCAATTGAAAAAAATCTTTTATCTTTCGATTCCATTTATATCGAAGAGCATTTTGGATATAGTTTCTTTTTCAAATTACGCATAGATTTTCCGCTAGGGGGCGTAAAAGTAAATTGCATTTTTTCCGATAACTCTTCTTCTAAAACTCCGATCTGAATTTTTTTTTCAGGGGATACATCTCCTGATGCACAATCTTTTGCATATAATTTCGAATTTTTGGTAAAGAATACTTTGGCCACCAGGGGGCGTAAGTGTTAATTTTCGCTTCTGATGTATTTGCCATAAAATACAAGCTTCTGAAATATCAATTTAAAAATTCTTTCGTGGACTGATGCCACTCACATCGATAAATGTTTTCGGAATATGTTTTCCCTAAAATATTCCGCTGTTTCTCCGTCAGGGAGCGTAGATGTATATCTTATTTTTATCAATATCTCGACTTCTAGGTGTCCAATTTGAAAAATTCCTTCTTTGTTGGATAGTGTTTTATTTGTGACATGTTTTTTATATCATTTCAAAATTTTCAAGTAATCCATAGACTTTCCGCTAGGGGGCGTAGCGGTAAATTGCGTTTTCCCCTATATATCTACTTCTAAATCTCCGATCTGAAAAATTCTTTCTGCACCGGATACAGCTCCTTATGGGAAATCGTTTGCACATAATTTCTAATTTTTGTAAAAAAATGGTTTGGCCACCAGGTGGCGTAAGTCTTAATTTCCGCTTCTGATTTATTTGCATCAAAATATGAGTTTCTAAATTCTCGATTGAAAATAACGTCGTTTGTAGACCGATACTACTCATGCCGACAAACTTTTGAGAAACATTTTCTTCTTATAATAGTGCATGGTTTCTACGCCAGGAGGCATAGATGTATATCTTATTTTTGTCAATATCTCGATTTCTAAGTCTGATTTAAAAATATTCCTTCTTTGTTGGATAGTGTTTCTAAGGTGACACGTTTTTCCTATAAATTCAAAATTTTCAAGTAATTCATAGACTTTCCGCTAGGGGGCGTAAAGGTAAATTGCGTTTCCCCCTGTATCTCTGCTTCTAAATCTCCGATCTGAAAAATTCTTTCTGCACCGGATACAGCTCCTGATGGGAAATCGTTTGCACGTAATTTCTAATTTTTGTAAAAATTGTTTGGCCACCAGGTGGCGTAAGTCTTAATTTCCGCTTCTGATGTATTTGCAGCAAAATATGAGCTTCTAAGATCTCGATTGAAAAAAAGTCTTTTGTGGACCGATGCTACTCATGTCGACAAACATTTTAGGAACATTTTCTTCTTGAAATAATGTATGGTTTCTACGCCAGGAGCGTAGATGTACATCTTATTTTTGTCAATATCTCTACTTCTAAAAGTTCGATTTGAAAAATTCCTTCTTTGTTGGATAGTGTTTCCGATGCGAATTGTTTTCCCTATAAATTCAAAATTTTCAAGTAAATCATAGACTTTCTGCTAGGGCACACAATGGTAAATTGCGTGTTTTGCTCCTAAAACTCCGATTTGAAAAATTCTTCCTATATCGCATACAAGACCTGACGGAAAATATTTTTCAC
Source organism: Macrothele yani (assembly GCA_039090855.1). Classification (NCBI taxonomy): domain Eukaryota; kingdom Metazoa; phylum Arthropoda; class Arachnida; order Araneae; family Macrothelidae; genus Macrothele; species Macrothele yani. Next base: position 38,473,875 of record CM077028.1, read on the forward strand.
GTAATTTCTAATGTTTGGTAAAGAATGGTTTGGCCACCAGGGGTCATAAGTGTTAATTTCTACTTCTGATGTATTTGTAGCAAAATCTGGGCTCCTGAAAACTCGACTAAAATTTTTTTCTTGGACCGATACCGCTCATATGGATAAACCTTATGTGAATACTTTCTTCCTAAAATGATGCATGGTTTTCCCACCAAGGGACGTAAAGTCACATCTTATTTTTGTCGATAACTCTGTTTCTAAGAGTTCGTAAGATCACGATTCCGTTTACAGCAATATCTGAGGGATTAAAGATCCGATTGAAAAATTTCTTTTTTCCGTCAGACACTATTGTTTTCCATACCGGTTCCATTGACTTTGAATAGCTTTAACAAATTTAATTTGCGTTAGAACGGATTCAAAAGACGTGCTTATTACACCCGAAAATTCGGTCTCATCTTTCTTGTTAGCACGTCTTTTGAAAAAAAAGATCGTGCTTATGTTACCGGTTTCTCCGTCCGTCTGTACCCACGATATCTCTGCAACTATTAGTCCGATTTGAAAAATTCTTTTTGCATTGGGAAGCTTGAAATATGCGAATGATTACCTTTATTTCGTTTTTTCTTACGATGAACAATTTCGCCGCTAGAGAGCGTAAATGCAGATGATGTCGAATTCAAAAATACGTTTTATTCCACATATTTGCTTCTAAACATCCGATTGAAAAAATTCTTTTTTCTTTCGATTCAATTTATGTCGAAGAGCATTTTAGATATAGTTATTTTTTCAAATTACGCATAGATTTTCCGCTAGGGAACGTAAAAGTAAATTACATTTTTCCCGATAATTCTTCTCCTAAAACTTCGATTTGAAAATTGTTTTCTTCAGCGGATACACCTGCTGATAAAAAAATCTTTGGCATATAATTTAAAAATTTTTGGTAAAGAGTACTTTGGCTACCAGGGGCGTAAATGTTAATTTTTGCTTCTGATGTATTTGCCATAAAATCTGAGCTTCTAAAATATCGATTGCAAAAATTATTTCGTCGACTGATGCCACTCATATAGATAAACCTTTTAGGAATTATTTCTTCTTAAAATATTCCACAGTTCCTCCGCCAGGGGCGTAGATGTATGTCTTATTTTCGTCAATATCTGCACTTCTAGGAGTCCGATTTGAAATATTTCTTCTTCGCTGGATTGTGTATTCAGTGTGGCATGTTTTTCATAAAATTTCAAAATTCTCAAGTAATTCATAGACTTTCTGCTAGGGGGCGTAGAGGTAAATTGCATTTCCCCTTATATCTCTGCTTCTAAATCTCCGATTTGAAAAATTCTTTCGGCACAGCATACAGCTCCTGATGGGAAATTCTTTGCACATAATTTAAAATTTTTGTAAAGAATGGTTTGTCCACCAGGTGGCGTAAATCTAAATTTCCGCTTCTGATGTATTTGCAGCAAAATATGAGCTTCTAAGATCTCGATTGAAAAAAAAAGTCGTTTGTTGACCGATACTACTCATGTCGACAAACCTTTTAGGAACATTTTCTTCTTGAAATAATGCATGGTTTCTACGCCAGGCGGCGTAGACGTATATCTTTTTTGTTAATATCTCTACTTCAAGGAGCCCGATTTGAAAAATTACTTCCTTGTTGGATAGTGTTTCCAATGTGAAATGTTTTTCCATAAATTCAAAATTTTCAAGTAAATCATACTTTACGCTAGGGGGCACAAAGGTAAATTGCGTTTTCTGCGTTATTTCTGCTTCTAAAACCCCGCTTTGAAAAATTCTTCCTGTATCACATACAAGACCTGATGGAAAATATTTTTCACATAATTTCTAATGATTGGTTAAGAATGGTTTGGCCTCCAGGGGGGCATAAGTGTTAATTTCTGCTTCTGATGTATTTGTAGCAAAATCTGGGATCCTGAAAACTCGACTAATTTTTTTTTTCTTGGACCGATACCGCTCAAATGGAAAAACCTTTTCAGAATACTTTCTTTCTAAAATAATGCATGGTTTTCCCACCAGGGGACGTAAAGTCACATCTTATTTTTGTCGATATCTCTCTTTCTAAGAGTCCTATTTGAAAAATTCTTTCTGTGTTGGAGAGCCTTTCCGGTGCGAAATGTTTTTCATATAAATTCATGTTTTTCTTAACGCACAAGTCTGCAACCAGAGGGTGTAAGCTCACGATTCCATTTACAGCAATATCTGAGGGATTAAAAACCCTATTGAAAAACTTCTTTCTTCCGTCAGATACTAGTGTTTTCGATACCGGTTCCATTGACTTTGAATAGCTTTGATAAATTTAATTTGCGTCAGAACAGATACAAAAGACGTGCTTATCACACCCGAAAATTCGGCGTCATCTTTCTTGTTATACTTCGAATTATTACACAGGACTCCTTAAAGATTTTAAAATTTACCCTAAGAGAACAATGAAGTCCTCCTGATCAACAGATACATTGGAGAACTCCAGCGCCATCTATAACTAAATTTAATTTTATTTATTTTTTCTGCTGTTACAAATTTATGAATTTATTGTTACATTGCTATTTATCTGTTTTGATATCAACAGCAAGGAAGCACCGGAGAAAGGCCTCACAGAGACTTGACTCAGCCCCGAGCTCCTTAAGTACAGTGAAGTCAACAATCCAAGACAGCATTGAAATTAGATTACTATTAGTATAATACGAAATCTCCGCGGCGCTACAATTAGATATCACACTTGACCTTCAACTTTCCGATTAACCTCCCCCTCTCATCTCCTTCTTTTTTATTACTTTTTTTAGCACTTAGTTTAATATATATATGCTTTATTTTTTTATATAAGTTATAGCTATTGATTTCTGTTAGTTCACGTTATAGTTATATTTTTCTGTAAATCTCATTCACTGCTGCCACTTTCCAAAAAAAAGTATTGAAACCACATAAAATGTTTGATTTTTGTTTGTTTGGGGGTTAACGACCACCGTGAGCAACTCAATGGACTCTAAGCAGTCCTCGTCTCTAATATAGGGCCATTGGTTTCAGAGATGCGGAAAGAGATAGTGTCGTAAGACAAACACAGTATCGTGTCTCACCCAGGATTTGAATCTGGACCCACCTCGGACAAATGATTACACTGAAGTGCCAAAAGTCATGGGAAACGTACCTAGTACAGTATAGGTTCTCCTCTAGCCCGGCGAAGTGCAGCAACTCGACGAGGCACCGATTCCACAAGTGTCTGGAAGACTTTTGGAGAGAGGTTGAGCCAAGCCCTCTGAACAGCAGCCCACAATTCCCTGATATTTGTAGGTGCAGGATCTTGGGTGCGAATGGACCTTTCCACCACGTCCCATAAGTGCTCTATTGGGTTCATATCGGGCGAACTTGGTTGCTACGCCATTTGTCGGAATGTTAAGAGTGCTCCTCGAAATAATATTGGAGAGCTTGGGTTTGATAACATGGTGCATTATCCGCATAGAAAATTCCATCGTTGTTCGGGTACACGAAGTCCACGACGGGCTGCAAATGGTCAGCCAGCAGAGCAACAAAGCGATTACCGGTTAATGACGTGCTTACGAGGACTGAAAGACCCAAATCGTAGCACGTAAAGACACCCCACATATGTACGGAACCACCATCAGCGTGTACAGTGTCTTGTTGATAGCTTGAGTCCGTGGCCTCATTGGGTCTGCGCCACACCCGAACCCTACCATCAGCTCGTAACAACTGGTAGCGTGACTCATCAGAACACATCACATGTTGCCAGTCTTCCAGAGTCCAATTACCGTGTTCACGAGCCCAGGTGAGGCGCTGTATCCGATGTCGTGGTGTTAACGAAGGCACTCTGGTGGATCTTCTGCCCCCATACCACATGGACGCTAAATTACGCTGCACTGACCAGATGGTTATGTCTCTGGTACCTTCTTCATTGAACGTGGATGTTATTTGAGTCAATGTTGCTTGTCTGTTAGCATGAACAATCCTGGTCAGACGCCGCTGGTCACGGTCATTCAGAACCCGTGGTCGGCCACTGCGCTGTCCACGGTGGGTGGTAGTGCCTTCCATGAGGTACTCTCGGTACACACGTGACATGGATCGAAGAATGTTTAATGCTCATACAACTTCGAAAATCGAAAGTCTCATCCGTCAGGCTCCCATTACCATGCCTCGTTCAAACTCCAATAATTCACGTCGGCATGCCATAATCCTACTGGCGGTTGTTCAACTAAACTCACGAGATTACACCTTGCAACTGATAAAAATCTGGCGTGCGTCGTAGCTTTTATACGATGGCATCGCCAGTTAAAAATCGTCATACTGCTATCCCATTGCATTTTTACACTTCAATGTAGAAGGCAGAGCCTCGTACCACTCAGCAATCTCTTAACTTTCGTAACAGTGCAGTACAGTACAGTGTAATAACATTCTGTACGAAAACACTATTTCGATTTATCCTTCGGGTATCATTACTTGCCCTGTAGTACTAGAACCCTCGCTCTTCCCCCTTTTCTTCCTTTTTTCTGGCGTGGTTTTGCCTTTACCGTAAACGTTCCTTCAACGTTGATCTGCATTTACTTAAACATCTTCAGCTAGATTATACGGAGTTGCCCCCCCCCGGGTTTTTTTTTTGATTGGAGGTTTAACGACCACCGTGAGCAACTCAATGGGCTATAAGCAGTCACCCGTCCCTAATTTAGGGTCACTGGTTCCAGGGAAAGGAGAGAGCCAGTACCGTAAGACAAAAACAACATCCATGCCTCAGCGGGATTCGAACCCGGACCCCTTACGGACGAATGATCACAGGCCAGCGCCTTAGACCACTGCGCCACCGGGGTGGCCCCAGGTATTTAATGAGCACCATGAGCAATTTGTAAGGCTATAAACAGTCACCTGTCCCTAATTTCGGGCCACTAGTTTCAGGGAAGGGGAGACAACTAGCGATGTAAAACCAACATACCACCCATTCTCATCCGAGATTTTCTTTTTTGTATTGGAGGTTTAATGACCACCGTGAGCAACTGAATGGGCTATAAGCAGTCGTTCGTCCCTAATTAACCCTTTAACCGGCTGGGATGAATTAACTCGGGGTTAGCAAGTTGGACTGAAATCAGCTTGAACGAATATATTCGCTATCTGAGAAATGTGCCGAACGCGGCTGGAACGAGTGCTGAACCTGCACACCAGAAAGCGTTGTTATTCCATTAGTTTTGTTATCCAAGTGGTTATTTAAGGGATGATTGACACTAATCCTCTTTCACTTATTACCTGCTAAAAGGGCTATAATAGTGGCGACAAACCTAAGAAAGGAGAGAGAACATGTTCGAGTCGCTAGTTTCTACTCAGTGGTATGATGTTCATGTCAGGGGATCTAGCCCTTCACCATCTTTCCATGGATTGGAAGTGCTGTGGAGCAGAGAATACTTTATACCAGTGACAGTTTTATGGTCGTTACGGCTGAGATCAGAAAGTGAAGAATAGAAATAGCTTTCGTAAAAATCGGCCGCTATGTGAACATTTCTGCTTGCGCAAAGGGTCAAGGGTCACTGGTTCCAGGGAAGGGAAAGAACCAGTGCCGTAAGACAAACACAACATCCATGTCTCACCGGGATTCGAATCCGGATAACTTTCCAACGAACGATCAGAATTCAAATGGTATTTATTGAGAAACAAATATATACAAGTATTTACAATAGCTGGTTATCATGTTTTTCACCTGACAAAGCAATTAACAGAAATAACAAAAAAGTGAGGCATATATAGGACTGTTCATAAAAGTCAGTGAAAGTCAGTCGGGGAATGTTCAAATTTCGGAGGAGCAAAACACAAAGTGATCAATAGTTGAAGAAATGTAGGAAAATCACTGATGAAGAAGGGGGAAAAAAGCCAGCTTGATGTTGGGTGCCGGCTTCGCAGAAAAAGTCCGTCGTGGAGAGCGCTATGATTCACTGTGAAGGAAGGAGCTCATCATAGGAAGACGCAAAAAGTTCAGCGATGACTACGCACAACACGATGCGACACAGTTAACACAACATGCGGCATTCACATCACGAGAACAAAACACTAGTCACACTTCCTGGTGATGAAAGAAAAAGAAGCAACAGCACAATAAGCACATACTACAAAAAGACGTTCTTAACAAAAAACCTTCGTTCCCACCAAAAAAGAAAACATTGGTGAGCCCGTCCATTTGTATGGACAAAAGAAGAGCGTTGAAACGTTGCCACAGGCGTATTTTGCCTGTAGCAGCTAAACAACAAAAAAAAAAAAATAACTGATTTGTATAAAACGGAGCATCAAACAAAAAAAAAAAAAACTGATTTGTATAAAACGGAACATCATTGGGGTGGTTGAAGATGGTCTGCAAGTTTAGGCATGAGAACCTTAAGCATATATTTTGCCCTTCTACCATATTGGATGGCCCAAGACGGCAGTGAGACATTATTAAAGACTTCCTCGAGCACTGCCAGTTGTTGAACCATTTTGGAAAGGCGCTGTAAATTCCTCCGCACACTTGGTATTTACATAATGTTGCTCTTTTTCGGACACTGATAGAGAGATATTAATTCAGGGAGAGTCAATGACGAATCGGGGACAGTGCTGTCTTGGAAAGCTCCTGGAAAGTCAAGAAGGTGGTGGGGAGGGGGCGTTCACCTTCTGAAGAAGCAGACTGCGATTCACTATCATGGACAGTTTCCATGTTTTCTTCTGCCGAATCGGTAAGGATGCCAAAGGTGTTGAATGTGGAAACAGCGTATTGACTATCCTGGATAGGTGAAGCAGAATAGCGTCGAGAGTGCGGGGTTAAAGTGCGTTTTTTTGTCGTAAACTGGAACGAAAAGACGCACGAGTACATCGTGGTGAAGCTGGGGAAATAGAGCGTTTATTAGCTGTCTGAGACTGGGCGGCCTGTTGAGGTGGTAGCAGATGTGGAAAATTTGAAGTGTCCATATCAAGGGAATTATATAAACCCACTGCAGCAGAAGTCAAAGTCGGACATGGTCGAACATTATCAAATTGACGAGATCCAGGATCTGAAGCAACAGGGTTACCAGTAGAAGTAGAGTCTGTAGAAGGTATTACAGGTGGTTTCCTTGCAGTTCCTGGTTGAGCAGCAAATAAAGCCGATGAAGGTTCCTGTAGGCTGGAAATAGAAGTAGCAGCGGCAGCTGAACTGTCCTGTAGAACACGATGTGGGCATTCAGACACGACGTGCCCTTCAGCCTTGCACTTAAAGCACTAGACACCCGCAAACACATTAAAAACGAATGTGCGGATGCCAATGCTGAGTTCCATGGATGTGGGACGTTCAACAATAGCTTCATCACTAGGGAATATGAAACGGTACCGTCGACGTCCTCCTTGCACTGAACAGTAGCGCGAGTCACGACCTAAAGCTGGAAGAATTTTCGCTTTACCAATCACTCGTCCAAAAGACCCTAGTGCTTTAATTAGTATTGAATCCGGGATGGCTGTCGCGCCGGCAAGAGGGTAACAGGAATAGGTTGTAAATGGAAATGTCTAATATCAGTTCCTGACAAGAATTTTATCAACAGTAGAGGGGTCTGTAAATTGCACTATAATTCCCCCTCCTATACGAATAATAGACACTATCTGTTTTTCGGGAACAACTTTATAAATAGCATCTAGATAAAGTGGGAAGGGGGTGTCGGGCAACGATTGAAAAAAGTCACTAAGAAGTAATTCAGAGTTATACTGCTTACCTTCATGAGATTCTTCAGGAACCAAAATCTTCAATACTTTCCCCACTCTGGTTAATTCAATGTTATCACAAAATGAATTCGTAATCCGCTGAGATGAACAACCAACAACAGACGCAAACGCAAGCGGGAATGAGGATGGGCACATATCACTAGCCCTAACACTAGAGTTAGTTCCATCGGTATATGGGACGTTGCTTGTAGAAGACATAGTAGAGATATCAGAAAACACAGGTGAAGATGCAGGCACATTCAATGCTGATGAATACGATATTGAAGAAACTGAAGAAGAAGAATCATGTGAAGTGGCAGAGACGATGGCAGAGGTTGGGGCCATCTCGGTCACGAACCATAACGTGAGCGAGTGCTGCACCTCGCAACACTCAAAATGATAAAACCACAAACCTGTGGCTGTCCGCAATCACTGCTTGTGAAGAGGGAAAAGTGTAGAACACAATAAAACGATACGAGGAACACTTAAACAAACACAAAAATATCCAAGGTCAAGCAAGAATCGACTTTTACTCGGGAGCTCTACGAATATGCGACTTGTCCTTATTAGAAGCCGTCGCTTAGACCACTGCGCCACCAAGGGGGAGCGACTTTTATTAATTCATTCAAGGTTTAACGACCACCGTGAGCAACTTAATGGGCTATAAGCACTCGCCTTCCCGGGTCACTGGTTCCAGGGAAGGGAGAGAGCCAGTGCCGTAAGCCAAACACAACATCCAAGACTCACCAGGATTCGAACCCAGACCCCTTTCGGAGAATGATAAGAAGTAATCGCTCAGACCACCGCGCCACCGGGGCGGCCATCCGAGATTCGAATCCATCTCGGCCGATTAGTCAGAAACCTATATCTCTTCACCTAGGCGGCCATGAGTTGTTCTTCTGAAAATATCCTTTTCCCCGTATTGGACACCATTTGTACGCCCATCCGGAGGGGTGGGGGGGGGACTAAGCGCTGGCTTCTTATCATTCGTCTGAGATGGGTTCCAGGTTCGAATCCTGGTGAGACATGTATGTTGTGTTTGTCTTACGGCATTGGCTCTCTCTCCCTTCTCTAGAACCAGTGGCCCAAAGTTGGGGATTTATGTAGAGGATTTTCGGAAGGGAAGGTCTGATTTCAGCACTTAAACATCTCTTTGGAGTAGGAAGGTAAGAGATTTGGGTTAGAGTGCCCTACAGGAAAGTCACACTTAGGCCAGGTATCGAGTCAGTGTAGTTGATGACCTTATTTTCAACGGGAGATCCAATATGCCGGGACCACCATCGACGTGCTTTCCGAGGCACGGCGAATATTTAGATTGTTAGGCGTATGTCTGGGATCGAACCCCCAACGATATGGTTGGAGGCCAGCTACACTAACCATAGGGCTATCCTCGGGCTCATGGCCCTAAGTTAGGGACAGACAATTGCTTATAGCTGATTCAGTTACTCATGGTGGTCGTTAAGCCCACTTCCCTCAAAAAACAAACCAAAAAATTTTTCACACGCACCAGTTATACAGGCTCTTGGTGCTAACGGCTCTTGTGAGCGCTCTAAGGCCAAATGGAGGTTTCGGTTCCTTGTTGCTACCGGTCTCTTTCAAAGAAGAGACTGAACCAGTGCGGTAAGACAAAATATACTAACCATACTTTATCTGGGGATGGAACCCGGACCCATCTTGTACAACTGGTCAGAAACTTATGGCTCTGACCACTCGGCGACTGGGGGTAGTCATTTTTGTATCGACCAAATATTTACATGGGTCCTTTCGAAGGTAATGACCATAGGGTGGCATTGCGCAAAACAACATCTGTGCATCATTGAAATTGCAAGCTATTATGCCTTTCTTTGCGTCATCTCTCCCATAGATAAGTGATGAACTGTGGAAACGGGGATAAAGCAAAGAACTTTTGCCGAGTTCCTGACGAAGAATGGGTGCAGAGCCTTTCGACATTCGTGGCAATCAAATCAGGCTGTATACTGTAAAAGCAATCGACGTTGACGATTTGCGAGGGTGGATGAAAAAGCTTATTGAGAAAAAAATGTTCGGTGAGATTCTTAGGTAACTTGGTCATGCAGAACACTATAGACAATACCCAGCGAAATTTTTAGTTTGCAAACGATTTGCTTTGTTTGGTATAACAACCACCATGAGCATCTCCGAAGGCTATAAACAGTCGCATGTCCCTAATTTAGAGCTCTGAAGGCTATAAACAATTTCTCACCCATCCCCAATTTAGAGCTCTGAATGCTAAAACAGTCTCCCCGTCCCTAATATAGAGCTACGGATTCCAGGAAAGCGAAAGTGCAAAAGCCATCAGACAAACACACCACCCGTGCTTCATTCAGGACTCGAGGCCTCGTCCCCATCTCAAACGACTGATCCAAAGCCAGTGCTTTAGGCTACTTGCTCATCAAGGCTGCTGTGAGCGAGTTTTCTCATTCTAAGAAATCTGTTGCCACGAAAGAGAGCATCCACCTGTAGCACAATGCCCTCTCGAAGGGTCGCGGTTAGAGCCTATCCTGTCCTTTGAAAAGCTCTTGTATCGTTTTCACACGTGGCATAACATCTACAGCGTACGCTTCCACTAACTGGCGATGGACTTCCACTGGAGAAACACCCTTCGCATTAAGAAAACAAATAACACTTTCTCGCGTGTGACCTTGCTGACAATAACGCAGCCATCTGTCAACATCAGTTCCTAGTAAATGAATGGGCACAGAAGCCCTCTGGTGGAAAAGTGACGATCTTGGATCATGTACTCTCTTAACAATAATCTTTAAGCGGTATATGCGATGTCACATACCCCTTAAAGACTTCCACGCACGATGATACGGACTCTCCTGGTCGAAAGATATTCGTTTCTTTCGACCAGGAGAGTCCGTAAAAGGAGAGTCCGATTCTCACAAGAATCATTGAATCGTTTCAAGATTCAATGATTCTTGTGAGAATCCGAGATCATATGAAAAAACAAGCAAACTGGGATTCCCCTCTAATACCGAGTTGGTTCTTCTCGCGATCGGATAGCTGTAGCAACTCGACGGGGAAATGAACACCGATTCCCCCCCCCTAACTCCACGAGCTCTCTGTAGTATCGTAGAGACAGGGCTCATCATGCTTCCTGAAGAACATCCCACAATTTCGTATTATTCGCCGGTGGGAGATTCCTGGCATTGACGGCACGTTGAACAGCATCCCAAATGTGTTCGATGGCGTACAAATTCGGCGGACGAGAGGGCCAAGTCACGATGCCAAACTCCGCTGAATGTTCCCCTAGCCATAACTGGGTGACTCTGGATGTGTGTGGTGACACGCTGTCGTGTTGAAAGAGGTCGCACCCGTCGGAGTGGTTGCATGACATGAACGGGTGCAAATGGTCCTCAAGGCTTGTTACGTAGCCTCCACCGATCAGAGAGGTCTTAATGCGTGCCAGCTGAAAACAACCCACACCATAACAGAGCCACCGCCGGCCTGCACTGTCCCTTACAGGAAGGCGAGATTCATTGCCTCGTGTGGTTGTTGCCACACCCGGAATAGAATTCATTACCTCGTGGAGTTGTCGCCACACTCGGAATAGGATTCATTGCCTGGTGGGGTTGTCGCCACACCCGGAATAGGATTCATTGCCTGGTGGGGTTGTCGCCACAGCCGAAATAGAATTAATTGCCTGGTGGGGTTGTCGCCACACCCGGAATAGGATTCATTGCCTCGTGTGGTTGTCGCCTCACCCGGAATATGATTCATTGCCTGGTGGGGTTGTCGCCACACCCGGAATAGGATTCATTGCCTCGTGGGGTTGTCGCCACACCCGAAATAGAATTCATTGCCTGGTGGGGTTGTCGCCACACCCGGAATAGGATTCATTGCCTCGTGGGGTTGTCGCCACACCCGAAATAGAATTCATTGCCTGGTGGGGTTGTCGCCACACCCGGAATAGGATTCATTACCTCGTGGGGTTGTCGCCACACCCGAAATAGAATTCATTGCCTGGTGGGGTTGTCGCCACACCCGGAATAGGATTCATTGCCTCGTGGGTTTGTCGCCACATCCGGAATAAGCCACCTGCCCAAAACAGTTGGTGCCGCGATTTGGCTACACGTTTCCAGTCATCTCTTGCCCAATGGCGGTGTTTCCGAGCCCCTGCGAGACGCACAGCCTTGCGTCGTTGAGTCAGCCGGGTGGGCCGTCGGCTTCGGAACCCCATAGAACACACGGAGCGTTACACTGTCCGAACGCTGATGCTACTACTGGCCCCACCATCGAACTACGCGGTGATTTGCGGGATTGTTCCACGCCGGACAGATGTTACTATGCGCGTTAGACGCCGCTGTCCACGATTGTCCAGAGCTTTTCTACGGCCACACACAGGTCTCGCAATATGGATTTCCCCGTTGAGTTTGTGTAGTCCAGGTACATACATCCATGATATTTTTTTTTTTTTTTTGGTTGGAGGTTTAACGACCACCGTGAGCAACTCAATGGGCTATAAGCAATCGCCCGTCCCTAATTTAGGGTCACTGGTTCCAGGGAAGGGAGAGATCCAGTGCTATAAGACAAACACAACATCCATGCCTCACCGGGATTCGAACCCGGACCCCTTTCGGACGAATGATCAGAGGCCATCGCTTAGACCACTGCGCCACCGGGGAGGCTGACATTATTCACCGTGTACATCCAAAATTACATGGTAATTTCAGAGATGGAGTGACCCATCTCCTGGGCGCTACCACGAAACAGCATATTAATCCTGATATGCTGCTTTCTGAACTGTGAGTGCTACTACTTGAGCTTGCCAAGATATCTGCCTTTATATGTACGTCGTTTGCGGACGATACCATTTACCGTATGGGTGTGGGGGCATGTAATGGAAATGGTTGCGCTCTTTCCAGTTTCTTCGGCACCTCAGTGTATATGCCTAATTGGAGTCTTACTTTAATAATAAGCGCGTTGTTACCTAACTGACACTATTTTCGGTACATTCCAGGTACTTTATAATTTTTCTTTGGGAGGAGGGGGGGGGTTGGAGGTTTAACGACTGCCTGAGCAACTCAATGCGCTATAAGCAGCCGCTCGTCCCTAATTTAGGGTCACTGGTACCAGGGAAGGGAGAGAGACAATGCCGTAAAGCAAACACAACATCCATGCCACACGGGATTCGAACCCGGACCCCTTTCGGACGAATGATCAGAGGCTATCACTTAGACCACTGCGCCATATATGCCTAATTGGAGTCTTACTTTAATAATAAGCGCGTTGTTACCTAACTGACACTATTTTTGGTACATTCCAGGCACTAAGATTTTTTTTGTTTTTTTGTTAGAGGTTTAATGCCAACTGTGAGGAACTTAACAGGCTATAAGCAGTCGCCCATTCCTAATTTAAACCCACTGGATCTAGGGAAGGGAGAAAGTCAGTGCGGTAAGACAAGTACAACTACAAAAAATCAAACAAAGAAAAATCTTAAAGTGCGTGGAATGTACCGAAAATAGTGTCAGTGCCTCACCGAAATTCGAACCCGGACCCATCTCGGATGAAGGGTCACAAGCCAGTGCTTAGACCACTGCGCCACCCAGGTCAGCTTCTTTGTTTGGTACCGGGCTTAATGACCACCAACTCTGAGAGCTATGAACAATCGCTCGTTCCTAATTTAGAGCCATTAGTTCTAGGGAAGGGACATAACCAGCGTCACAAACACCAACGCACCACATTTGCCTCATCCGGGCACAAGGAACCCGGGCCCATTTTTTTTTTTTTTTTTTTGATTGGAGGTTTAACGACCACCGTGAGCAACTCAATGGGCTATAAGCAGTCGCCCGTCCCTAATTTAGGGTCACTGGTTCCAGGGAAGGGAGAGAGCCAGTGCCGTAAGACAAACACAACATCCATGCCTCACCGGGATTCGAACCCGGACCCCTTACGGACGAATGATCAGAGGCCAGCGCCTTAGACCACTGCGCCACCGGGGCGGCGGGCCCATTTGTGACTACTGGTCAAGAGCCAGCGGCTCAGACCACTTGGTCATTGGGGTTTCACTTTTTTTTTTTTTTTTTTATCGGAGGTTTAACGACCACCGTGAGCAACTCAAGGGGTTATAAGCAATAGCCCATCTCTAATTTAGGGCCACAGGTTCCAGAGAAGGGAGAAAGCCAGTGCCTTAAGACAAACACAACATCCATGCCTCACCAGCATTCGAACCCATCTCGGACGAAAGGTCATAAGCTAGCGCTTAGACCACTGCGCTTGAATATGTTTTCATTAAATAGCATAAAGATAGTTTCCTATTTGTTCCGTTACAATAACTGAGAGGAAAGTGAAAAAAAAATATAAATAAAAGGTCTAGAAAATCTTCACTATTGGTTACGCAATTCAAAGTTCAGACCGCAAAGCAGTGATTCATTTTGTTTTGTACGAAAATCGAATTAAAAAAAAAGGCGAATTTCTGTTTTCTATGAGAATATGCAAGACAAAGGCTTTTTTTACGCTTTCCAACCGTAGGTTGAAGAAGCGTATATGCTCCAGCTTTTTCCGTCCGTCTGTCTGTCGACACGATAACTCACGTAAAAATGGTTCGATTTCGATGAAATTTTAGTATGTGGTGGGGGACCACCAGGGGACGAACCCTATTGAAAATGGGTGAAGTGGGGTCAAAGGTCACGCCATAAGAGCAGGATCCATTCAATTGCCCTTATGCGTCATAACTTGCGTAAATATGGTTCGATTTCGATGAAATTTTAGTATGTGGTAGGGGACCACCAGGGGACGAACCCTATTCAAAATGGGTGAAGTGGGGTCAAAGGTCACGCCATAAGAGCGGGATCCATTTCGTTGCCTTTATGCGTCCTAACATGCGTAAACATAGTTCGATTTCGATGAAATTTCAGCATGTGGTAGGAAACTACCTTGGCACCAAATTAGGGTCAAAGGTCAGGCAGGGCATAAAAGTGGGATTTATTCCATTGCCTTTATGCGTCATAACTTGCGTAAAAATGGTTCGATTTCGAGGAAATTTTGGTATGTGGTAAGGAACCACCTGAGAACGAAACCTATTGAAAATGGGTGGAATGGGGTCAAAGGTCAGGACATAAAAGCGGGATCCATTTCATTGCCTTTATGCGTCATAACATGCGTAAATATGGTTCGATTTCGATGAAATTTTAGTATGTGGTAGGGAGCCAACTGGGGACGAACCCTGTTGAAAATGGGCGAAATGGGGTCAAAGGCCAGGACACTGGAGTGGGATCCATTCCATTGCCCTTGTGCATCATAATTTACCAAAAAATGTTTCGACTGCGACAAAACGTTATTTATGTTGTTCCGGAGGTATAGTGAACCGGTTCTGTTGAATATCAACGAAATGGGGTCAAAGGTCATTGCACAAAAGCAAGATTTATTCCACAGCCATTATTCTCATAACTTGCGTAAAACTGCTTCTATTGCGACAAAACTTTAGTATGTTATTCTTGAGGTGTACTGAACCGGTTCTGTGGAATATCATCGAAATGGGGTCAAAGGTCAGGACACAGGAGCGAGATTTATTCCACAGCCATTATCCTCATAACTTGAGTAATAATTTCTGGTATGTTGGAAAGCGTACCATAATCAAAGCATTGCATGACTTTACAAACTTGTTTAATTATTTCTCATAACTTGCGTAAAACTGCTTCTATTGCGACAAAACTTTAGTATGTTATTCTTGAGGTGTACTGAACCGGTTCTGTGGAATATCATCGAAATGGGATCAAAGGTCAGGACACAGGAGCGAGATTTATTCCACAGCCATTATCCTCATAACTTGAGTAATAATTTCTGGTATGTTGGAAAGCGTACTATAATCAAAGCATTGCATGACTTTACTAACTTGTTTAATTATTTCTATAGTAAGGACTTTAATAATTGTGAAAAGACGCGCGCACTGTAGTGAAGAAATCGACAGCTTCTTTTATCGATATTCACTGTAACCTCACATAACTTATGTCGAGCTGTTTGTGAGGGGCAATGACCTCATAGATTTTTGTTTCTTCTGTCCTGAACATGATTTTTCAGAATCTGTCTTGGTAGCACAAGAGATATCGACTCATTGACCGGCTCTTGCCGGATAAAGTGGGCTTCTTGAAGACTGATCGACGTCATTGTTATCTATAGCGGACGTGAAAGAGGTGCTGCAGTTCTTCATAAACACAAGTTTTATTTTAACACGTATCCTTTAACCAGTTTTATCACTTGAATCTAAGAACTGACTTTTGCATTCCCATGGAATCTAATATGGATGCCTTCTGTTTTAGAAAGGCACTTATTTCCCCCTTATCTTAGGCGTGGTTTAGCTATGTATTCTCTAAGTTCACAAATTAAATCCGGATGCTCATTGTGTACTTTTGTTATTCATTTCATTATCAGCCGCTATAAGTTTGCCTTACACATAAAAAAGGGAAGGTGAGGTGAAAACAAACCAAAATAAAGGGAAGTTGAGGTGAGAACAAACTTACATTTATTTGCTAATATCATCAAATTTTCGTGCAGACTTGAATTCTAAGTTAATTAGGGCACCCAACACCCATAGCACGATGTATAATAATCCAACTGGCGAGAAACACTCCCTTTAGTCGGGCATGTTTTATTATGCCTTTATGTATATAGGTTTTTTTAATTGAAGGTTTAAAAACATGCTATATACACAAGTTAAAAATAATGAAAGTTTAAAAACATTAGACATTTCGGGTCCACCGTGTACCCATCCTCAGATGAATTAAACAATTACCAGGTAGAGAACCACATAATATACAAGTACAAGGAGCACGTGCCTCAATACACGCGAAAAGGAGACTGCCATTCGGTGAAGGTCATGTTTTGGAGCTGCGTGTGTGCACATGGCGTTGGGAACTTCCATATTGTCGATGGTACGGTAAATGCGCAGAAATACATATGGATATTAGAAAACAAGATACTACCATCATCCAGAAGACTTTACGACGGCAATTTTATTTTTCATGATAACAATGCTCCCTGTCATCGTGCTAAAGCAGTGAAAAAGTGGTTTCAGGAAAAAAATTTTCATCATCTCGATTGGCCACCACAGTCACCGAACTTAAACCCGATAGAAAATTTGTATATGAACTATCAAAAAAAGAAGCCAACAACCAAAATTCAACTCATTGAAGGTGTAATTAAAATTTGGAGTCTTATTGTTCAATCCAATCTTTTACAAAACCTTGTTGACAGTGGTGCCATCAAGATGGCACACTGTGAACAAGGTTTTTACAGCTTTAATTACAGCTTTGCATGTTGATGGTACACTGTGAACAAGGGTTTGCAAAAGATTGGATTGATACAGGGTACATAGGAAAGTCCCTTTAGCCTGGAATAACTTGCGAAAGGAGAGAGGTACAGTTATGCAAGTGAGATAACGGTATAGTAAAGCGACTACGCCCGATCGAATGCAACCGATAGCAGCGCCCCTAGTGGCGAAATGCGGAAGTTAGCCATTGTAAATCGAAAATGAAAAGAGATAGAGCAAAATTTCCAATTACGAAGTTGTAGAGCATCAATTAATTAGTACAAAACGACATCTGTGTTACACGGATAAGATAAATTGGCGCCTGAATACCCTAAAATGTCCGAAATCGATGAGCGACGATTCAAATCTGCATATTCACATTTCGCAAATGTAGCCGTATGCAAATGCAGATTGTGACGTTGTACCGTACCTACGATATGAAAACCAGTAGCAGGATGTACCCTGATCAGAAGTTCAGGTCTACGTACGCTGTGTGGGAATGGCGAGCTTCACACACTTCCAATATTGCGAGATGGCGCTTATTTACGACAAATGCCAACGAAACGCGGCGCTAGCTGCACGGGAATATGCCGTTCGTTTTCCAGCTGGGCCACATCCAAGTGCGGTTACCATCGCAAGTGTAGTGAGACGGCTCAGGAAGACAGGAAGTACTAATAGTCGTTCTCGTTCTGGCAGACCAGTGGGTGCAGGTATGCGTATAATGGCAGAGAATATTTTGGCATATGCACTAGCCCATCCACAGAGCAGTACAAGATATATCAGCAGGGCGAGTGGCTTAACACGAGGCCGTGTATGGCAAATACTGCATGCTCAAGGTGTACATCCCTATCGTGCAACTCCGCAGCAAGAACTGTTACCACGGGACAATGAGCGTCGATTTATGTTGAAGGTGACTCAGACTTTCTATCCAACATTCTTTGGTCGGACGAGTCAGTGTTCCACTGTACCGGATTACTAAACTGACAGAACGCCCACTACTGGGCGATGGAAGATCTCTCGTGGGGACGATCCACCAGACATCAAGTGCGTTGGTCCATTAACGTGTGGTGCGGTATTTGGAAGAACCGCTTAGTGGGACCTGTGTTCTACGAAGGCACATTAAACGGACAGAGATACTTCCAACTATTACAGGATATCATACCTGACTTTTTAGATGGCATTCCCCTTTCCGCATTACGTTCTGTGTGGTTCCAACATGATGGTGCCTCTGCACACCAGCCAGCAGCAGTGCGACGCTTTCTCACAGATTGTTTTTGGGCAACGAACCATCGGGTATGGTGGTGCTGTTGAATGGCCTCCGCGATCGCCGGACCTCACTCCGTTGGATTTCTTCCTCTGGGGTTACGTAACAAATCAGGTTTATGCAACAGTGTCTACAAGTCTGCTGTATCTACGTCGTCGTGTTACAGATGCTTGTAATAGTGTGACACCTTCCACGCTGAGGAATGTGCATGCAGAGTTACTTTCACGAATACAAATGTGTATCGTGGGGGTAATGGCGAACTCTTCGAACATACTCGACATTAAGGTTTTATCACTGTGCGTCAGTATGCCCTTTTTTGTTTTTGTTTTGTCTGACGTCATCAAACTGTATTGACATAAGTACGCATTTATGCAATAAATTGTGTGTATTTGCGCATACCTGTGTCTGTTCCCTTCAAACGTTCACACAAAAGGACGCGCATCGATTTCGGACATTTTAGGGTATTCAGGCGACAATTTATCTTATCCGTGTGAAACAAAAAAATATGGTTTGGTTCTAATTAATTGATGCTCTACAACTTTGTAATTGGAAAATTGTCTCTCTCTCTTTTTTCGTTTTCGATTTGCAATGGTTAACTTCCCCATTTCGCCACTAGGGGCGCTATTATTGGTTGCATTCGATCGGGCGTAGTCGCTTTACTATACCGTTATGTCACTTGCAGAACTGTACCGCTCTCCTTTCGCAAGTTATTTCAGTCTAAAGGGACTTTCCTATGCACCCTGCATATAATATACAAAATTCATTATATTTCCGTATTTAAATATCATTTCATTCCTTATGAATTACAAAAACGATTTATTGCCGAGTATTGGATAAAAGATCCGTATCATAATAATTTCGACTTGGTCATCATTTTTGTAATGTATCTTAAGTCTATTTTTTTTAATAGAAGTAGCTACAGGAAAAACTAAGACATTTTTGAAATCTGCATTAAATTTCACATCTAATGACATGCGAATGATGAAATAATTATGAAAATTAGTTAGTTAAAAAAAAAAAAAGATTTAGACTTCAAAATTCACGGTTTTTGGAGGTGATGCAATACTTTTGCACACGACTGTACACTTAACTCCAAGTTTCATTTGGACAACTCCTATATAACAAAGTTAGTAAAATCATGCAATGCATTGATTATTATACGTTTTCCAACATACTAGAAATCATTACTCAAGTCATTGGCGTAGCCAGACATTTCCTAAGGGGGAAGAGGCTTCATCGTTCATGGGTTTGGTTCATTGGTGAAAGCCTCGTATTCACATCTGTATATATCGCTTTAAATTCGTGCTCAGTCTCCCCTCGAGAGGGGGCGGTTCAGACCCCGACCACCCCTTCCCTCTGGCTACGCCACTGACTCAAGTTATTACTCAGGTTATGAGGATAATGGCTGTGGAATAAATCTCGCCCCTGTGTCCTGACCTTCGATCCCATTTCGATGTTATTCAACATAACCGGTTAAGTATACTTCCGGAACAACATAAAGTTTTGTCTCAATCGAAGCATTTTTAGTCAAGTTATGACGCATAAGGGCAATGGAATGGATCCCGCTCCTGTGTGCTGACCTTTGACCCCATTTTGCCCATTTTCAACAGGGTTCGTCCCCAGTTGGCTCCCTACCACATACTAAAATTTCATCGAAATCGACCCATTTTTACGCGAGTTATCGTGCGGACGGACAGACGGACAAAGTTGGAGCATTTACGTTTCTTCAACCTACGGTTGGAAAACGTAAATTAGTTTTAAAATGATCGTTTTTTGTTTTTGTCAACACATGGAAGAGATTTAATTAGTACGGTAACAAAATGAAGTATCTTTATTTACAAATATGCATTCTAAAAGCATGGAGTTTTTTTTACAGCACAACTTTTGGGGTGCTATTTTTACACAAGATTTTGTATTGGAAAATTTTACTACATTAAACTTCTAATGAAACTTGCTTTAAATGCAGGAAAATTTTTTCTTCTGTAATTTTACATAACGTAGTTGGCGTTAAATGCAGCATATATTTTAATTAAGAATGCAAGACGCAAAAAAGCAAGGACAACGTAGAAGCATTGAAGATAAGCTTTAAAGAATATACATTTTGTGTTACATATATTTGAGAATTATAAGATTCACATACATTTATTCATTCAACACACACAATATATTTAAAACAGAAATTGTTTTATCGTGGTATAAGTTTGACAAATAAATATATATATATATGTAATTTAATATCGCACATACGCTTCACAAAGCAGTTAAATTGCTTTTAAAAATAGTTTCTTTGGCATTATTAATACCCGTTATCTTTTGTTGTCCTCAGTAGCAATTATTTTTTCTGCTTCAAACAATCAGTTTCTTAACTTCACAATTTTTTCAAATTTTGAGTTTTTCTTAATAGTGAAAGGAGTTGCTTCTTTCATGTTTTAACACCTGCTTTGTTTACGCACCTGTTTCCTTAAGGCGGTTCGACCTAAAAACTCTGATCTGTGTTTCCATCAATAAAAAGCTTCTGCAAACATTTTCTTCGCAATTAACGTATTCCCAAGGACGAAAATTTGTACATCGATGAAAATTACTTTAAATTACAGCATGACACACTTAATTTTTGCTAAAACTTAACCATAATAAAAGTAAATTTTTACCACAGCCTTCTATAAAAAAAACTGCATGCCCAGTCGAGCTTGTTTCTATGCTAAGGGCGTGATGGCGATCGTTCGGCCATTGGCCGCGAGAGACCCTAGATATGTTGATTCCGTTCTGATGTAGATATACAATGTCATCGCTCTGTCACGTTATTTTTATAAACAACGAATAGCAACTGAAAAATTGTACATCCGATACCGTGGAATCGAATCCCAGATCTCTCAACAACTAGCCGACTGCGTTCGCTTTACGCTACGGTGCCAACAATTCATAGCGCTATTCGTGGTTTATCAGTCAGCATCTGACTACACAAATCCATATTGATGGACTCAGCAACTGATTTGTCGCCATCTAGTGGCATTTAACAAAGCAAGCTGTTTAATTACAGCTGATAAATCCAAAGGACGATAGAAATGGTGAATATATACACTGAAGAGAAATTGAATTAGAGATACCTGTCTAGTAACGTGTAGCACCACCTTTCGCCCTGATGACGGCGGCGATTCGTCTCGGCATGGACTCGACAAGACACAGGAAGCGTTAGGAAGCCATACGGATCCACGACCCCTAAACAAGCTCCCACAGTTCACGAAGATTTGATGGATGGAGGGAGGGGGGTGTCAGAGCCTCGAACATCTCTCTTCATGGCATCCAGCTGTGCTCGATGGGATTGAGGTCAGGTGACTTAGCTGGCCAAGGAAGCGAGGTCACGTCGGTGGAGTGTTCATCCAACCATTCGGATACAATTTGGGAGAGATGGCACGGTGCATTGTCTTGTTGCAGGATGAGGTCCTCAGTGGGATGTTGAAGACACACAAACGGGAGCAAATGATCTTCCAGAATATCCCGGCAACGTTGACCTGTGAAGGACGATGTCACACGTACCAGGTGTCCCATTTCAGTCCACGTAAACAGTCCTCAGACGAGAATGTCACTCCCACCAGCTTGAAGAGTATCCTGCTGGCAAGAAGGATCCATCGCTTCATGTGGTTTGCGCCGTACTCGTATCCTGCCACCCGCATGTACCCACGTGAATCTCGACTCATCAGTCCAGGCAACATTTTCCCACATGTCTAGGGTCCAGTGGCGATGTTCCCGCGCCCATGCTAATCTTTGCACCCTGTGATGTGCGGTCAGCAGCGGTACCCTCGTGGAACGATGGCTCCTGTACCCCATAGTGAGGGGATGGTTCTGGATGGTGTGGCTGCTTACACGTTTTTGTGCACCAGCGTTAAATTGCCGAGTGATTTCTTGCACTGTGGCCCGTCTATTCGCTGTTACATTGCGAGCTAGCCGACGATGACCCCGCTCATCCACAAGCTGTTGTCCACGACAGTTGGCCCTTGCAGGGGTGGTTTTACCGGATTCGATAAATTTACGGTACACCCGTGACACAGTGGCTCGTGAAAATCCCAGTGCCTGCACGACTTCCGAGATGGAGTGACCCATTCGTCGGACCCCGAAAATTTGCCCATGATCAAATGCGCTTAGACCCTTTGTCTTACCCATACTGCGTCCGACTCTTACTCATTTCCGTCGCATCACTCCTTATATTGTCGGATCACTGCATACGTCATGTCGTTTCCGTTTACAGGGCCGCACACAGCGACACATTCGCATAACGCCAGTTGTCTCTAATTTAATTGCTCTTCAGTGTATATATATGTATATTTTTTTTTGTTTAAATATGTTTTCAGTTGCTATTCGTTGTTTATAAAAATAACGTGGACAGAGCGATGATATCGTATATTTATATTATCTCCACGTATTTAAAATATATTCTCCGTTCGGTTGTGCAGAAGATAATCATAAGCTTGGTTGGGTATCAGATTGTGATTATTTTGAAATGAAAACACTTTCACACGGAAGCACTATTTTCTTACTTATTTAGGTGTCATTTTGTAAATTCAAATTTTCTCTCCATTGAGAGTTCGCTTAGGAAAACGAAGTATCCAGTTAGCGTCTTTAATAATTAGTTTTGGATTTAAAATGAATTCTACGCAATGAGTTATCTCAGCATTTTGTTAAAGAATTATCACAGCAGACGAGAATTAAATGGAAATATAGCAAAGAAGAATTAAATAAAATAAGTTAAGATCTCGGTACAGTTTATCGTATTTGTAAACAATCGATGACTGCCAACGATAGTTACGTTGCCTGTGGACACTGATAAGCACTATGCAATTGTTCTTTTTTAAAAACAACTAATCCCATATTTCATCACATCGAAAGAGTGATCGATAAGTAATAATGTCATTTTTAAGTGAAATACAAAGTCAGCGTTATTACACATACATGCATCTGATAAGCACAACGTCAAAGATATGACTTAATAATCACTCATAGGATTCCTAAATTACACCTGGACACGTATAGTGATTTGATTTTAAATTTAGAGTACACATTAAAATGCTTACAAACCATTTTTTTTTCAGGATATTAAAAGTTAATGCTTATTTTTCGTTTATCTGACGACCATGAAGATTTAGTTAGTGCAACAATTAAGCAAGTTAGCAGACAGAAGCTTAATGCAGCAATATATATACTATATATAAACTAAAATCAGTTTCTACTGCTAGGATGAATAAAACAGGTCGTTCCCAAACAAAACCGAAGAAGAATAATTCGTGAAGAACGTACAGGAAAATGAGTTTCCAACCTTTCAATTAACTTTGTGGAGAGTAGAAAGCCTACTTATTATAATTTAAATTATCTAAACAGTTAAAATAAAATTACTGATGTTAAAATACGCAGAAAAACAAATACGAAAGAGGTAAACTACTGTAACGCCACCTTCTGACGTTTAGGTCAAACAGGAAAACAACGTTTGAGCAAGACTGGGCAGGCAATGTATGTACAGAAGGCTGTGTTTTTACATGGGTTATGTTGAGACCTGCTAATAGATGGCGCGACCTCTGCGTTGGAGACGGCAGTCGACAAACAAATGTTTGATGGTTTATTTCGGAATTAGAAATCAGAAGTATCGCCAATTCTGTTGACATTTTTAGCTAAAGTTTTGTCGCAACATTTAATCTAAATGGCTCAAATCATTTCAGACTATCAATGCATGGACTCAAATTTTGATTCCATTCCGAAAACTAATAAAATAACAGAAAAAAAAATCAGCAATACCGTATTACTGCTGATTTCTGTTTCCGAAATAAGTCATCAAACATCTGTTTGTCTACTGGCGTCATCAATGTACAGGTAGCGCCATCTATTAGCAGGTCTCAACATTACCCATGGGAAAATGTTTTGATTTTTAATATATTTATGGTTCAGTTTTGGGAAATATTAAGTATGCCATGCTATAATTTAAAGTTATTTTTATCGATGTACAAGTTTTCATCGTTGGGAATACATTAACTGAGTAGAAGATGTCTACAAAAGTTTTTACAATTCGAAACATAGGGCAGAGTTTTTAAGTGGAACTTCCTTAACTTATCGAAGGTCGTCTAAAAAGGACATTAGAGAGATGAGTTCCCTCCGTTTGCTACGTCATTCTCATGTCACACGGACTGATACGTCAGTGTCGTGTCTGACATACAACACAGCGCTAGAAACAAATCGGAAACCTTGGTTACGCGTGACGTCACTAAAACAGGGAACTCACCTCTCTAGTGTCATGGCCTTGACTTATCATACATATTTCCTTCATTTTTAGAAGTGTTTCTTAAATTTCCCAAAAACTTTACTTAAGAACATTTCCATTAACTTCACAAACACTTGTTACTTTGTTTTACATGCATACACAAGGTCAGTCAATAAAGTTCTATGAATGCTGTCGTAACGCACAGGAGGAAAAATGGCGAAAGGTGCGGTATCTTGCACAATGAAGTCAAGTAATGAACGGATATGTCCGTAAACATCACGGAGTTGTGAGAAAAAGTGTGGTACAGAGAGAGTGTCGTGAAAGATGATGTACACTGGTGTGCAAAATTTATAACGAAGTGGAAAAAGTAAAATAACACCGTAAATAGCAGCAGCACTCAAACACAAATTAACTCAGGACCGTGTCTGCCAACAGGAGCAGTAGTACATGCGCAATAATGGAACATGACGTGTGGTTTGTGTGATGTGAGAACAAAATGCTCTCACGCAGTCCAATATGCTCAGTTGAACGGAAGTCATCGGACGGTGTGCATAAATGTTATATATATGTCCGATTGTGTCTGTTGTGCGTTAAAGACGACGAAATGGCCCGTCTAGAACATCTTGATTTCACTCGTGATCCAATAATTGGGAGGCTCGAGGAGGGATGAACTGTGATGAGTGTGGCCCAAGATGTCGCGATCGCGCATAGCATCGCATCACGTGCGTAGTTGGCCTTCAGGTTTACAGGTACAACTGTGCGAAAGATTGGCGGTGGTCGTCCACCAAAACTCGGCGCCAGTGAGGATAGTATGGGGCGACTAACGACAAAAACGGGTCCAAATTGAAATGAAATAGGTCCCAATTGCCCGTGACAAAAATAGGTCCCAATTGAAATCATTATAGCGTTGAAAATACGTGCTGCACACTAATCGTGTTAGCATATTCGTAAACAGCATGGCGTCCAATTCGCATACTGCACAATATATCGTGTGCGCGGGGGGTGATGATGCAATATTTCTGGGTGTGCTGCCGCATTTGACTCAGTCTATCTTGGAAATCGGTAGCACAACACGATTGTGCGTGGTATCGTTCTAAAGCTCTCGACGAGATCTATTCAAATATACGAAAAACATTTCGCAGTAGTTTGAACTGAACATTTAAAAAATTGTTTTCTTGTGAAACGGTGAACAACTCTTAACAATATCGCGGTTTATCTGTGAGTGCAAAACGAATGTGCGTGGTTATGAAAACACAAGTTTGTCCGTCACTCCGAAGTAAGTTGCTCTCCCGATTAAGCTACACGGACGGAATGTATCGCTGCAGATTTGTCGTCTTGACACGTGCTTTACCTTCGTAGCGGGTTACATCATCTCCCACTTAATTTTTATTTTTGAAACGAAGAACGAATTTTTTTTCATTAATTCTAGATGATGTGTGGAACAAACATCACACATTTTTCGAAAAACCCAACGGCCAGTACATCCGTTTTTACATTCGGGCGCCAATGTGGAAACACAAGTTTGTCCGTGACGGGGATCGAAATCGCGCCCCCTCACTCCAAAGCAAGTTGCTCGCTACAGATTTGTCGTTTTGTAACCTCTGTAGTACGCACATGGTATCGTTTTAAAGCTCTCGACGAGATATATGTAAATAAATAAAGAACATATCGCAGTGGTTTAAACTAAAAATTTTTATAATTGTTTTCGTGTGAACGGGTTAACATTTTCGACCATGCCGCGGACTTCGCAGAATGAACGCAAGCAAAAGTGCAGAAAATCAAAACGAGAGGCAAGAGCAAGTGATGAGGAATGTAAGAAGCCCAAGAAGACAGAGCACTACGTTGGGTAATTCGTGTATCGATATGCTTTGTGTTTGCAATATATCCAGCATTATTTGTAAAAATTATGTAAGCTACTTTTCATATCATAGACCTGTGTTGGCTATAACAAATTAAATAAACGCTTTGAAACCATACTCGACTGGCTCATTTCAACTCTCTGATCTGCAAATCGTAGTACTACGTTCCAAACTGAGGGCTCAATCATAACTGAGATTACCTGTATGTTTTTCTTGTTTGATAAATCTAGTCTGGATATTTTTTTGATCGCACCTTGTGTACCTATTTTTTGTAATATATAATACTTCATATCATTTAATATACTTATATCTCCTTGTGTAAAAGATATCAGTTGTGATGAATGTATAGAAACACTTTGTATAATATGTACATACATTTTATGAATTACTGTAATTGCAAGTGCTGTGACTCTATGCAGAATGATTGTAATCAATGTACCAGTAGTTAAAAAACTCAAAGGAAAAAGGATAACTGTAGGTACTAGTACACTAGAACATTTAAAACGTACTGCGTAATCCTTATCAAATAATACTACGGCTACGCTATTCGTTTGTACCGAATAATGTGCTCCCATCTAACGACCGCAACATCTAAATTTTGTTTATACGTTTTTTCAATTATGCGTTAATTTTACTTGGTCCCCTGAAAAATATACAACGAGGTTCCGCTGTACCTCGTATTTCTTTACTTTAGTTGTTTATCTAACTTTAAGCACAACTTTTCTTGACTATACAAACGCTTATCTCCATGACTTCTCAGTCACTTTCTTAACTTAAAAATAATTATATTTTTTTTATTTCACGTACACCAGTTACATTAACTTCATGAACTTCATTTTTACCATTTCATTTAAAAAAAAGTAATAAAAAGATTGCACTTGTTAACTGTTATTAAACAAATTTAACAGCACGCTTTAATTCACATACAACGCTTCAAGTTTTAGTCACAAAACCAAGTCACTATGCCATTAAAAACACACAGACAAACATATGTCAAGATAACTAATTCACAAACAGTAAAAATCACCATAGCAATAGTGATCACAGATAATGATTTGTCAAGCCACACTCTTGGCATTTCAAAAGAAAATTGGCAGTTTTAAAGTTTGTTTTTCCGGCTAAAACACCAGAAGAAAACGTAAACGTAATAATATGCGCAGAAAAATCAAGAAAATCATTAATTTCTCGAAAAGATCATCCATTGATCCATTGTGAAATAGTTCTAACGTTAACTCTATCACCACCTATCATAGAAAACTTTCAAGGTTAAGTCCTTTAATACATCTTTACATGTTTCACGCAGTAATAAGTCGATTTTTCCGAAAAAACAACAATATTTGCATTATACTGTCAAACATATCACAGAGGACGTTTTGCTGTTATGATTCACAAAAGGTTGCAGTGTGTCCATAAGAAAAAGGTACTTGGTAGCATGCTTTTTATTTTTAAGATATATCAAATTTACTGGGCTTGAAAAAAAAACCCGAACGTGTTTAACGTTGTTACGTCTCAATAATGAATGATAACAAAACAATAACTACGCAGTTCGAAAGGATTTTGTTTCTCAAAAACAAGGAGTTGCACTCAAAAGTAATTTCTATCTTATGTGTGATGCAAAAATTATTCGCAAACGGGCTAATAGACACTGTCACAAAAACTACTACGATGGAGTCACTGAGTATTCATACGATTTCTTATTTCGGAATGCTCGTCAAGAAGTCGATGATGACTCCGAAACGGTCACCTAGAAACACCACGATGTTTGGGGCCCATTAAAAATAGTTGAACTGACACCAATTAGAGAGTGACTTCTGAAAGTTAGGAGAAAGAAAATCAAAGGAATGAATCTGCAGTTTTGGAGGGAAAGGCAGTTTCGTCTCCTGTAACACAAGAGTATAACAATTATGTACCACATATTTTAAACAAAATCAGTTTTTCTTAGTTTTAGAAATCTAAAAGCTATTCAGAACTTCTTTATAACACAAGAAGCAATTCCACACTTTTAACCGCAAGAGACAAGTTTGCAAATTTGGCAAAAAAAAAAAAAAAAAAAAAATCAAACTGTGCTGCATTTTGTAATTAAAACTGTAGAACTGAATCATTCATCTCACCCAACTGACACGAGTACAGAATCAAGTATGTATTAAAAGGATATCGATTAACAATTAAAAAAGGATCGGTAGAGAAGTCAATTGTGATGACAGCGGATGAATTAAAAGCATGCTCCCAAAAAAAGTGCTGAAAAAGTATAAGTGGGAAATTAGTGCAGTTCATTAAAGTTAGGCATCTCAAAAGTATATAAGATTTACGTTTTTGTTTTGTTTTTCACAGCATTCTTGGACGTCACATTAAGTTTCAGAGCTATCACAACATTATTTCCTGGCAGTACTAAAAGGATTTGACTAGATCCTCAAATAAATTAAAAAGCGGCTGATTTTTGCATCTGTTGAATTCTATTTAAATCTCTATGCAAGGGTGATGTCATATTTCGGTGACATTTTCCAGATAAAGTATTAATCAGCCATTTTGTTGTCCTTTGCCCAGTTATGAGTCATCCAGTTAACACTCGTTTTCCAACTGCTTCGGAGGGCGTCGTCAAATCTAGATCGAAAATGTCGAAGAGCTTCTTGTTCTGACATGTCAAGAACTAGAGTTTCTCGAAGATAATCCAAATCTTTCTCATTTGCCAGTTCTGGTATTCCGGTTGACAGCATCATTGCGAAAAGAGAAATTACGAGAGGTCCCTGTCGACGCAAGATGCTAAAGGCTTGTTCACAATAGTGTTGAAATCTAGAGAGGAAGAGACAAATTCATTAAAAGATTTTATCTTTATATTTCATCGGAAGCACACACGATTGGCTTAAAACAGAGGTGGCAGTCTCATTTGGGTAATGGTAACTTTTATTTTTATTTTGATTGGAGGTTTAACGACCACCGTGAGCAACTCAATGGGCTATAAGCAGTCGCCCGTCCCTAATTTTGGGATCACTGGTTCCACGGAAGGGAGAGAACCAGTGCCGTAAGACAAACACAACATCCATGTCTCACCGGGATTCTAACCCAGACCCCTTTCGGACGAATGATCAGAGGCCATCGCTTAGACAACTGCGCCACCGGGGCGGCAACGGTAACTTCACAATCAGTCACACTGAGGTGACTGTCGCCGCTTGGCAACAATCGGCCATCGATAGTCAAGGTTAGTTGATGACAAGGTTATGCTCATCCTGCACTTCCGGTGACTACTTTGTGACGTCACTGTCCAAATCACCATCGTAAGACTACCTAATCGCCACATTTCTTTGTGTCTGCACTATAGCAGCGTGTCGAAATTATTATTCGTTAACCAGCTGGAATAATCTTCATAAATTCTACCAGATTTTTTAATGCATAATGTTTTCAATTTTTTACTTAAAAAAATAAATTTATGGAATGTTGCCAAGATGCTTTCTCTATTCCTTATAAAGAATGTTTTTATTATGTGATAATAATATGTCCTGCTGTGCGTTTTCCCTTCTAAATTTATATAAGAACAGCCAAAATTCCCCTTGTCACTAAATAAACATTTAAGAGTATAACCGGTTTCCCGCCCTTTACGTAACAAGAATGGGCCGGAGGTATTTTTGAAATCTCAGTCACTAAAATATTCACATGACTGCGGATTTCTTCTGTATTTAATGTAAACGTGCTTTTACATAAGCTTTTGTTCTGTTTTTGAGTTATAAAAACTGTTGACAAAACATTTCCATAGCTACAGTTCGGATCTACGATCCACATGTTAGGACTGTGATATCGCTCAGTGACGTCACGATTATTCGTCTGCGAGAAAGGCTGGATGAGCAAACCTCACTATCTATTAACCTCGACTGGTAGTCAGGCGAGCGTATAGACATAATTCGTATCGAGTACGCGTGAGGGAGCTGTTTCTGTCGTAACGCAGACGGCGCTTCCGCAGCTTCGTCGTGACGTAAGAAGAAAAGCTCTTTCTAAATGTATTCTCAAATTTTTTTGTAATTCTATTGTCTGTCATAAGAAAGAGCAGACTGAATGAATAAAACATGAATTGCTGAGAAAATAATTATGTAACTCAGTGACGACCAACCGGCGTACCGCAATGTCGTCAGTTCTTGAGGTCTGTCATATGGTACATCAATTGGGAAATTATTGCAGCGATGACAGATATAGTTGAACAAAAACGCAGTGTTAATGCTTTTCGTGGCAAGTCACAGGAACTTCAAAAGCCACCCAAAGTGCTATTTGAAGAAGTAGGAAAACATTTACTTGGAGCTATGTGACCAGCAAAATCTTACTTTCTTCCTGTCGTGGCATGAAATGCATACACGGGATAGTCAATTAGGAACCTTTACGCCGAAGTACGTAAACGTCACTTACGCAGCGTATATGCAAAACACGTGGTCACGTGCGTCACCACGTGATCTAAGCAACTACTTAAGATTGCTGCTCGTCAGTAGTGTTGATCACAACGGGAAAAACAAATAATCTTTCAAAGTTCGATAAAGGGTTTATCGTGTGTGCCCATCTGACTGGAGGGACGATTTTGAAAACAGCAGAGCTGTATGGTTTCCCAAAAGGTGTGAAATCCCGGGTCTTTGATCAGTGAAAAAATAACCCGTATGCTTGTTCAAGAGGCGTAACCGTGGCGCAATGACAATCTGTCAGGAACGAGATCGCTGTCGTCTGATAAGGCTCATGCGGAGAAACAGGGCTTTCTGTGTTCAGCAATTGACCAAAACATTTGACGAAGGCTGTTCCGGACCGATGTACGTTGAAGTGCCAAAAGTCATGGGGTACGTACTTAGTATCGTGCAGGACCTTCTCTAGCCCGGCGAAATGCAGAAATTCGACGCGGCATCCATTGCACAAGTGGACGAAAGACTTTTGGAGAGATGTTGAGCCATACCGTCTGAACAGTCGCCCACATTTCCCTGGTATTTGAAGGTGCAGGATCGTTGGTACGAATGGACCTATACACCACGTTTCACAAGTGCTCTATTGGGTTCATGTCGGGCAAACGTGGTGGCCACACCATACGTCAGAACTGTCCACAATGCTCCTCGAATCAATTTTAGACAACGTGGGCCCGATAACATGGTGTATTGTCCGCCTGGAAAATCCCATCGGTGTTGGGGTACATATACAGTCCACAAAGGGCTGCAAATGGTCACCCAGCAGAACAACAAAGCGATTACCGGTTAATGACGTGCTTATGAGGACTGAAAGACCCAAATCGTACCACGTAAAGACACCCCACATATGTACGGAACCACCATCAGCGTGTACAGTGTCTTGTTGATAGCTTTAGTCCGTGGCCTCATGGGGTCTGCGCCACACTCGAACCCTACCATCACCTCGTAACAACTGGTAGCGTGTATCATCAGACCACGCCACATGTTGCCAGTCTTCCAGAGTCCAATTACCGTGTTCACGAGCCCAGGTGAGGCGCTGTATCCGATGTCGTGGTGTTAACGAAGGCACTCTGGTGGATCTTCTGCCCCCATACCACATGGACGCTAAAGCGCGCTGCACTGACCTTATGGACATGCCTCTGGCTCCTCCTGCATTATATGTTATTGGAGCCAGTGTCGCTTGTCTGTTAGCATGGACAATCCTGGTAAGACGACGCTGGTCACGGTTATTCAGCACCCGTGGTCGGACACTGCGCTGTTCACGGTACACACGTGACACCGTGGATCGAAGAATTTTGAATGGTCGCACAACTTCAGCAATCGAATATCCCATCCGTCTTGCTCCCAATACTATGCCTCGTCCAAACTCCAATAATTCACGTCGTCTTGCAATAAATCCTACTGGTGGTTGTTCAACCTGACTCACGAGATTACACCTCGCAACTGATAAAAATCGTGGCGTGCGTCGAAACTTTTATACCAACGCAGAGGCAGTTAAAAATTTGCATACTGCTATCCCATGACCTCTGAGGCTTTTTTTTTTGTTTGTTTGGAGGTTTAACGACCACCGTGAGCAACTCAATGGGCTATAAGCAGTCGCCCGTCCCTAATTTAGGGTCACTGATTCCAGGGAAGGGAGAGAGCCAGCGCCATAAGACAAACACAACATCCATGCCTCACCGGGATTCGAACCCGGACCCCTTACGGACGAATGATCAGAGGCCAGCGCCTTAGAACACTGCGCCACCGGGGCGGCCCTCTGAGGCTTCAGTGTATATGAGAACGGGAATTGTTGTTGTTGTTGTTGTTGATTGGAGGTTTAACGACCACCGTGAGCAACTCAATGGGCTATAAGCAGTCGCCCGTCCCTAATTTAGGGTAACTGGTTCCAGGGATGGGAGAGAGCCAGTGCCGTAAGACAAAACAAAATCCACGGATTCGAACGCGGACCCTTCTCGGACGAACAGTCACAAGCCAGAGCTTAGACAACTGCGTCATCGGGGCTGACACCCAAAATTATGTGTAGCGCAGAACAGGATTAATTTTTGACTCACCTTTGTATTACAGAAAGTATGAAAATTTATTCTCGTTTTAGTTCTATACTACAGTCGTAAACACTGTGATCAGCGTAAACCTTAATTTATTCGATCGAATGTTAAGGCTGTTATGAAAACAAAAACAAGGATTCTTGCAAATTAACAAGCTGTAGGTAAAATTCGGAAAAGTTTTGAAGATTGGCCTTAAGGTGGTTCCACCTAAAACCTCTGCTTTATGTTTCCAATGGTAAAACTTCTTTACATATTTTCTTCGCAATTAATGTATTCCCAAGGATGAAAACTTGTACATCGATAAAACTAACTTTAAATTACAGCATGGGATACTAAATACTTGCTAAAATGTAACCATAAGTAAGTAATCTAACATTTGTTTGTCTACTGACGTCATCAGTGTATAGGTCGCGCCATCTATTAACAGGTCTGAACATTACTCAAAGAGAAATGATTGATTTTAACATAATTATGATTATGTTTTAGCAAGTATTAAGTATCTCATGCTATAACGTAAAGTTAGTTTTATCGATGTGCAAATTTTCATCCTTCGGAATACATTAATTGCGAAGAAAATATGTAAATAAGTTTTACCATTGGAAACATAGGGCAGAGATTTTAAGTGGAACCACCTTAAGTTCATACATTCAAAAACTTACATTTAATTTTTATTTTTGTTTTTTATCATTCAAGAAAACTATGATACTTAAATTTAGACTGATATTTTAATTATTAAAAACAATGTAGATTTGTCAGTCAAAAGCACTCTTAGGGGCCACCAAATCAATCTTTTGCCTTGGGTCGTTGAAATTCTAAAGCCTAGGCTGGGGCACTAGTATTTTTATTCAGTTCATTCCAGGAAGAACTGTCGCTGTTCTGTGTAGCCTTACGCGTAGTCATGATTTCTGCATGTGGAGTGCGGTGTGAAATGTTCTAAGGGTGGTATGTAAATTGCGAACCAAAATCAGTTCTCCATTAAAACTCTGTATGTAAATGGCGAACCAAGGCCCATGACCGCTATATGTAAATTCCGAACCCACCTCTCTGAATATTTGCGGGAATTCAACATTTGGGATCTACAAATGCGTGCGAGTCACACTACAAATATCTGATAGTCCTTTTATTCTAGATTCAATGCCCATTTTTATCATCTGCACCTAAGCTTGTATAAATTCATAGAAGTGTCTGCAAAGAGAAGAATCAGTAAAAGTGCACTCCAACGAACAAAAAAATCGTAAGAAAAAATAGATTACAAAAGAGGACTTATTTCAAGAGTTTCTCATGCAAAACTTGCATCGCATCATTATAAAATGTGATTGTTTCCGAAAATGGGAGGAAGATTAGTATGGTCCCTGCGCAAGGACAAATTCATTTTCTTGTTTTTGTGAATACATTGCATTACATTGTTTTAGATTGTTTTCATCATTATTTGTTTACTTTTGATAATGTTTAAGTGCATATATACCTTACGTAACATATTAGTTGTTTTCGTGAATACATTGAATTAAGTACATATACTAAATATGGAACATTACAGATAAAATTAACATGGCCCCTGCGCAAGGATGAAAAATTAGTTTTGTTGCTTTCGTGAATCATCATCATTGTCAACCGTTATCAATCCACTGTTGGACGAAGGTCTCCCCAAGTTTCCTCCACAACGGTCTGTCTTGTGCCAGTCTCCTCCATGTCACTCGTGCATACTTTCAAATTTCATCCACACATCTCCCATGTGGTATTCTTCTGGGTCTTTTCCTGTCCCTCGGAATCCAATTTAAAATTTCGGCTGTCCATCGATGGTCTGTCCTCCTGTCAGTATGTCCAGCCCATTGCCATTTCAGAGATTTAACTCTGATCATGATGTCTTCCACTCTTGTCATTTTTCGGATCCACGAGTTCCTCTCCTTATCTCTCCTGGTTACACCAAGCATGCACTTCTTCATGCTTCTTTGAGTTGTCTGCAGCCTTTGTATGTCTCTTTTAGTTAAGGTCCACGTCTCTGCACCATACGTAAGCACTGGAAGGATGCATTGATAAAACACTTTTCTTTTAAGAAATAATGGCATATTGCTCTTGAAAATTAAGCTGTTTCTTCCAAAAGCTCTCCAGGCAAGTTTTGTACGCCGATTAATTTCTTCATCAATGTGACCCTCACTTGATATCTGTTGTCCAAGATAAACGTACATGTCTCTTATCTCCAGCTTTTCTCCATCAATCGATAAATCTTCATTTCTTGTAAAAGCATTGAACATCACTTTTGTCTTCTGAAAGTTCATTTTTAATCCCACTTCTTTACCCTTGTCAGCAAGTTCCTGGATCATACTCTACAGCTCTGATGGGGTAGTTGCAAAAATGACTACGTCATCAGCAAAACGAAGGTGGGTCAGATAATCTCCATTAATTTTTGTTTTCGTGAATACATTGCTTTAAATTGGTTTACATTGTTTTAATCATTATTTTTTCATACTGGTTTATTTTTTGATATCGTCAGTATGGGCGCAGAAAAGCTGGTTCGCAATTTACACATATGGGTCTTGGGCCTTAGTTCGCAATTTACATATAGTAGTCGAGGGCGGTCCGATTTTGGTTCGCAATTTACACACCCAGGTTTTAAAACTATGCGGGTAGCAACGATATTAAGTGATTGTAAAGGGATTACTATACATAAACAAAGACCTTTAAGATACATAGACTGGAAGTTCTTGTGTAAATGAATGGCAGCAGCTGGCGACATTTTGATCGCACAGCTTGTATGGCAAGAGGGCATATGTCCTATGTAAACAACGTTAATTAAGCTCTTTTACCTGCGCGAAAGAAGGAATTTTACGTTGTTATAATACTACTTATTAATTTTTTTCCAATGGAGGATAAATGAGACATTGCACCTTTTAACTTACGATTATAGAAAACATCATTATCGTAATTTTGGGGGAATATGAAATAAGTAATAACTGAAGCAAGACGTCGCTTGTCCTACGTGTAAAATATATTTCGGCTTCAGTTGCTTGCAAACTGCGTGATCTAGTTGCATGAAATTCGTATTTCACACTATAAGTAACGTCAAATATCATTTTAATATGGCCATTTGTTTATTCTTAAGAGAATTTGCCGAGAACAAAACTTTTAATTTTGGAAGTTTTTTCCCGCAGTGTCAAAATATTATTATTAAATCCGGCTATATTATTTTCTGAAATACTTTACAATATATACATACTATTTATAAAAACAAAAAATAATAAATCTTGCTGGTTATATGCATAAAAAATGGATGTAACTGATATAAACACGCGAACGCCTGTAGTAAACAACGAGACGTGACAGATTCTTGCCGTACAACGCTGAAGTTCAAATGTCGCACGGTTATCTTACGGTTTTCCAGTCTACGTATCTTAAAGGTCTTTGTACGTAAAACTGTTAGCTGATGAACTGCCACTGCTGAAGCCAATAATTAAATGCGTCAACGATTTGCCGTTAATCAAAGTTACAAGGAAACAATTGTTTTGTTAAATTACCTGTTAAATTCTTCAGATTTCTGGTTATTTCCCTTTGTGATGATGTACACGAAATCATGAGTCAGCACAAATGGAACTCTTTCTCGCTTGATTCCGAATTTTTCTTTGAACCTTCCTAGAATGTGACCAAAGTCGACGTGGAACAACTGGAAAACAAATTGAATAAACTTCACGAATCACGATGCAATGTTGTTTTTAAAATGTACCTTTACAAAAACAATGCGACATTTTTGCTTGAATGAAACGTTATTAATATGTGTTAGTGGCCGCAACGGAAGTAGTATTTACTGTTATCTGATTGCTCATGTGAAGTGTAATGCTTTCTAAAAAGCATGTTTTGTTTAAGAAAGAGGAAAACACTGAAATGATACTGTAAAAATTCACAGTAAACATATTGTGAAAAAAGTTCCATTTTGTAAGATTTGCTTTATCTTAAAGGTTGTGTATGTCTATTTGTTTCTTTAATTGGCTTCTCAGTCGCTCTTCAAAGTCCTGACGCAGAAGTTCTTTCCTGATGGATGGTATTTTAAACCAGATGCATTTCCACCCACATTCGATGAATGACATTTATTTCTGTTTAGTGACGAACTCATAGCTTCTTTTCCAGTGTAATGTGCTTGATGCACTTCAGTCGATACTACACCATGTTCTGCAATTTCGTTTTTTTCCACTATTTTTATTGGAATGGCCGTTACATTCTTCAGGAGTGTGTTTTCTGAATTTTTCTACGCGGTACACTTTGTTCTGATATCTGTTGCTTTTATTTGGTTTGAGCCTTTATTGAGGTTATAATTTTTCTTTTCTCTCTTTTGGTCATTTTCTTCATTTTCAATTAAACTCCACGGTGGTTCGTGATTAGCAGATATGGGACAGTTGTGTGCGAGTTTTGTGGACATTTAAAGTTAACTTACTGTACTTTTTGACAAGGTTCTTTGTCGCTGCACGTGTAGAATGGATGCAGTAACGTTTTGCAGCCATATTTTACACTGACGAGTTTCAAAAGAGCAAATGATATCGTTATGTAGAAGAATATGAGTAAATGAAAAAGTATCAACACCGCTATTTGCTAAAGGTGGATCCACCTAAAATCTTTGCCTTGTGTTTCCAATGGGCAAACGTTTGTAGCCATTTTCTTCATAATTAATGCGTTTCCAAGAATAAAAATTTGAACATCGATAAAAATAACTTTATATTCACGATTCTAGCCATATATTCGGGATTAAAAACCCGACTGAAAAACTTCTTTCTTTGTTGGAGAGCGTTTCCGCTGCGAAATGTTTCTTACACAAAAGGTTTTCTTAACGAGCAAGTCTGCAACCACGAGGCGTAAGTTCACGATTCCAGCAATGTATTAGGGATTAAAAACCCGATTGAAAAACTTCTTTCTTTGTTGGAAAGCGTTTCCGCTGCGAAATGTTTCTTACATAAAAGTTTTTCTTAACGAGCAAGTCTGAAACCACGAGGCGTAAGTTCGCGATTCCAGCAATATATTCGGGATTTTTTTTTTTTTTTTTTTTGATTGGAGGTTTAACGACCACCGTGAACAACTCAATGGGCTATAAGCAGTCGCCCGTCCCTAATTTAGGGTCACTGATTCCAGGGAAGGGAGAGAACCAGTGCCGTAAGACAAACACAACATCCATGCCTCACCGGGATTCGAACCCGGACCCCGTTCGGACGAATGATCAGAGGCCATCGCTTAGACCACTGCGCCACCGGGGCGGCATATTCGGGATTAAAAACCCGATTGAAAAACTTCTTTCTTCGGTTAGATAGTATTGTTTTCCATACCGGTTCCATTGGCTTTGAATAGCTTTGATAAATTTAATTTGTTTCAGAACCGATTCAAAAGACGTGCTCATTAACACCCGAAAATTCGGCGTCACCTTTCTTTTTTATTATTATTTTTTTTTATGTTAATGCACTCCTATATGAGAACTTCAGATTCTGTATGATGTGTTCATATCAGTTTTATCTTTTCCCAGGCTGCTGTTACATTCATCTGGTTGCAATATCGTATTAATGCAGTCTCTTTTTTATTTTTCCATTTTATTTGTTCTGTTAAACAACTCCTTTCTCTTCTGTCCATGTAGTAAATAGCGTTTCCGCTGAAGTTCACTGGAACTCATTGTTGCTTTTAAGTTCGGATTAACATTTTATATCTATGAAAGAAATACGGGATTACGATATATAATACAAATTTTGAAGATGACAATCCGATTTTTGGCGTAAATGTGACAATAATGGTAAAGTCAGATAATATCCGAAAACTTGAAAATCTTCATCGTCCTGGAGCGGGACTCGAACCCGCGTCTACCAGAAAACGCCCGGGTATGCTAACCACTTCAATGACTTACCATCCTTGTCACATTTACGCCAAAAACTTGGTCGTTCTGGGTTGTGTAGTGGTTAGCATACCCGGGCGTTTTCTGGGAGACGCGGGTTCCAGACCCGCTCCAGGACGATGAAAAAAAAATTTCAAGTTTTCGGATATTATCTGACTTACCATCCATGTCAAATTTACGCCCAAAATCGGATTGTCATCTTCAAAATTTGTATTATTTGGCGTAATCCCTTATTTCTTTCATGATTTATCTGCTTCTCCGGGCAAACACGGGATAAGATTCTTAATCTCCAGATTCGCTAAACTATAACGAAGTAAATTTCTCCGTCATTTTTAGTCTACGCCGGGATTCGAACCCGGGTCCACTCATTCCGGAATAAGTTGCTCTACCAATTAAGCTACGCGGACATTTTATTCTGATTCCTATCTGCCTTTATGTCGTGTGCGTCCTTCTGGCAGGTACGTCACATCTCCTGGTACGTTACATCATCTCCCCCTTATTTATTTATTTATTTTTTTTCGAAGTGCTGCTCTTATTTTTCCTATCTCGCGGTGTGGAAATAACATCACACCATTGCGAGATTTTGAACGGTCGGGTTATCCGGATAGTTCGGGCGCCATTATAACGAAGTGAATTTCTCCGTCATTTTTATCCGCGCCGGGGTTCGAACCCGGGTCCACTCATTCCGGAATAAGTTGCTCTACCAATTAAGCTACGCGGACATTTTGTTCTGATTCCTATCTGCCTTTATGTCGTGTGCGTCCTGCTGGCAGGTACGTCACATCTCCTGGTACGTTACATCATCTCCCCCTTATTTTTCTTTTTCTTTCGAAGTGCTGCTCATATTTTTCCTATCTCGCTGTGTGGAAATAACATCACACCAATGCGAGATTTTGAACGGTCGGGTCATCCGGATAGTTCGGGCGCCATTATAACGAAGTGAATTTCTCCGTCATTTTTATCCGCGCCGGGGTTCGAACCCGGGTCCACTCATTCCGGAATAAGTTGCTCTACCAATTAAGCTACGCGGACGTTTTATTCTGATTCCTATCTGCCTTTATGTCGTGTGCGTCCTTCTGGCAGGTACGTCACATCTCCTGGTACGTTACAAAACATGAATGCCGGTTGCTTCGACTAGCGAATCCCGTGATGGCTATATTCAAATTGATCGGAAACTTGAAACTTGGTCGTTCTGGGTTGTGTAGTGGTTAGCATACCCGGGCGTTTTCTGGGAGACGCGGGTTCGAGCCCCGCTCCAGGACGATGAAAAAAAAACATTTCAAGTTTTCGGATATTATCTGACTTACCATCCATGTCACATTTACGCCAAAAATCGGATTGTCATCTTCAAAATTTTATATCTATTCTTAGCAGTCATTTTCCCTACATGTTGAACCATAGATCTACTTTCTTGAAGACATTTTTGACAGAGCCTTTGGAGTTTAATTCAAAATTAGTTCATCCGGGAAATAAAATTAAAAACACAGGGATTTAATATCAGTTATTATCTCCTGCTAACATTTGCCAAACCAGGTGCAATAGATTAGGGACAAAAGTTCACTCATTTACTGATACAGGAAGCATAGGAAGTGGGAAATGATAGGGCAGAGAGGCATTGTGATATAATCTCTCCGTAGATTTTTGAGGCGTCTTGCAAGATTGTGAGTCAGCCTGTGGATTAAGATAACTAAAGGGTAAACATTGATCAATAGCATGCAATTCACTTCATTAATGGCACGATTTTCGAAACAGCTCTTCGACATTGCGTTGCCCAAAAGTGGGAAAAATTATAAATGGAATTTCAGAAGATAAAACTGATGTTTAACAATTATACACGCTGGGAGGGTTGTCCGGAAAAATAATAGAGTTTCTGCTATACGGAGAAATGAAATTACTCAGCAACTTAAACCAATTAATGCTTATACACTGGCGGAAAGTGAAAAAAGAACACCAAGAAGGAATTGGCGGACGATCATGAAATTTACATATGTTAATGGGGTCGAGTTTACGTAGGTGTGATGTTAATTTAGGGACCAACCGGCGAGCGCTTACGCCACAGCACGGCATAATATGCAAATTATCGTCGGTGGTATTTAAGGAGTTCGGCGAAGTGAATGTAATCAGTCGTCAGCGTACGGACACGTGCGAAGACCCTGAAGAAGCTGCAATGCCTGGACATGGAAGACGCGTACGATGGCAGCAGTTATCGGACTTTGAGCGAGGCCGTCTAGTCGGACTTCGCGAGGTCGGGTGGTCGTATCGTCGTATTGCGGAACGAATTGGACTGGAAGTATCGTTGGTGGTACGATCGTGGCGTAGATGGTCCGAGGAACATTCCCACCCGAGAAAACGTGGAACCGGGAGTCACAGACGGACTGATGAGCGGTTGTTGGTTGGTTGGTTAGTGGATTTTAGTGGCACAAGGGCCAGGTTTGGTCAAAGAGCGCCAGACAAAGAACTAACAGCCACAGAAATTTAAAAGCGTGGAAAATGAGTAAGAGCAGACAGGCTTGTTAAAAGTTGAAAAAGAGTATGATGAAAGCTGGGAAGACAAGGTAGTTAATCAGATTTATAACGAAATTCACTAATTGAGGGACCAACAGCTGGATGAACAGCCGTCCCTGCAAACACCATCAGCACCAAAATAAGAAAAAAACAAGCTGTGGCATGACATCAGATGTTGACCAGTCACAAGGTCAGCTCGGGCCGTGGGGGCGCCGCTCCCCAAATAACTGGAAAACCAGTTATCCCCGTGCGGGGACTGATGAGCGGACCGATCGACGTATAAGAAGAGTGGCGTTGTCAAGCAGAACATTCACTGCGACGCAAATCCGAGCTGCCGTTGCACCTGTGGTGACTGAGCAAACAATCCGCAACCGTCTACTGGATGCAGGACTACGTGCACGTGTGCCTCTGGCATGTGTACCTCTGACTCCAGCCCACCGTCAGGAACGGCTGCAGTGGTGTCGCCAACGTCTGCACTGGAGAACGCAATGGTGATCTGTCGTGTTCAGCTATGAAAGCAGATTCTGCTTGGAAGCCTCCGATGGCCGTATGCGTGTTCGCAGACGCACAGGGGAGCGCCTCCACCCTTCTTGCATCCGCCAGCGACACACAGGGCCTACACCTGGTCGCCTGGTGTGGGCAGCGATCAGCTATCGCTCCCGTACACAACTAGTGTTTGCACCGGGTACGTTATACAGCATCTCCTACATCAACAACATCATTCAGCCCGTTGTTGTGCCATTTGTAAGGTCGGTCCATCGTGGTGTTTTTCAGCAAGATAACGCACTCCCACACACGGCTCGTGCAACGCAACATGCACTTCAGGGTGTGAGACAACTTCCATGGCCTTCACGTTCACCGGATTTGTCCCCCATTGAGCACGTGTGAGATTTTATGGGACAACGACATATCCGGTCTCCACGGCCAGCCACGACCATCCCCGATTTACGCGTCCAGGTTGAGGATGCTTGGAACTCAATACCCCAAACTTACATCCAACATCTGTACGACAGAATCAATGCCAGAATTGCACAGTGTGACGCAGTTCATGGTGGTTCAACCTCGTACTAACCATGTTACATGGAAATGTTATTTTTCAGTTTACCAGCAAATACAGCTGTATTTTGCCCTAATGTTTTGATGACGTTATCCTCTGTATTCCGTTATTATGCTGTATAAATTTAGTTGGTATCAGACGTCTCCTTCTTGGTGTTCTTTTTTCACTTTCCGCCAGTGTATTTCAAAGTATGCATTATCGTGTTTAAGAGCTTGTAGCTTTCTTTCTGCAAGGTTTTTAATCTCGGCACGGTACCATGCCTTCGGCTTAGAAGCGAAGTAGTCTTGTCATACACGTTTAATATCGTTCTATTCAGCGAAGCGCCCACTACGAAGAAAAAATCTCAGCGCCCAAAACAGCTGATAATCAGAAGAGGACGAACTCAGGGATGTACACTATCTATCAACAAGTAATTGGACACCTCTGCAATCAACGATATCTGCGGTCCTGATACACGTCACGGCCGCCGCCGTTAAATATCGTGTGGGAAACAACAACGCAACCAGTCGCATGCAAGATGCCACGCAGTTCGGAGCTCTCAGATTTCGAGAAAGGTGTAATCGTCGGGTATCACAGAATTGGCCGATCGATACGTGACGTATCCAGCAAGTTGAAGTACCCAAAATCGACAGTGGCCTACGTGATTGGCAAGGGGAAGATGAGAGGTGACTGTCGCAATGTGCCCTGACCTGGCAGACCCACAAAACTGGAAGTTAGAGACCGACGGGTGCTGGCTAGAGAAATTCGGAAGAACCGCACCAAATCGATGGGCCACATCCGCGAGGAGTTTCAACAGGAATCCGGGAGTGTTCTTTCGATGAATACCATCCGTAAGGAAGCCCATCTGCTCGGTTATCATGGACGTGCTGCCGCCCACAAGCCTTTGATCACCAAGTCCAATAGCGCTGCTCGGCTAACGTGGTGTAAAGAACGTCGACAGTGGACCGTTGAACAGTGGAAACAGGTCCTCTGTAGCGACGAATCAAGGTTCACCCTCTACCGTTCGGATGGCAGGGTCTAGGTTTGGCGTCTGCTTGGAGAAAGCCTCCTGCCGGAATGTATTGTGCCAACTGTGAAGTTGGGCGGCGGTGGAATTATGCTATGGGGGTGTTTCTCCTGTTATGCCACGGGACCCTTGGTCGCAATTCCTGGTAGACTCAACGTCGAGACCTACTGCACCATTTTGGATGACCATGTGCTTCCTACGTTGTGGCAGTTTTACGGGGTGGACTCATGTTACTTTCAGGATGACAATGCCACCTGTCATGTTGCGAGGTCCACCATGGCTTGGTATGGTGACAATGGGGTTAATCGAATGGACTGGCCTGCGCAGAGCCCGGACCTTAACCCTATCGAGCACCTCTGGGACGAGTTGGAGCGTCGACTTAAGGGGTGCCCCCACTGTCCGAAATCGGTGAAGGAACTGATCTGTCTTCTCCAAGCCGAGCTGAAGAAAATACCGCTAGCCGTCGTACAACGCCTGGTTAAGAGTATGCCCCGGAGGGTCGCAACTGTAATTGCCGCTCGTGGAGGCTTCACCAACTATTGAAGGTGAATAAACTTCGTTTTCCTTTGCTATCACAGGTGTGCAATTACTTGTTGGTAGATAGTGTATATTGCGTGTGACAGGAGCTCGATTCCATCGAGTTTGTGAAGCTTTACCTGTGTCCGAACGGGGGAACGAAGCGTGGCGTTATCCTATTGAAGGAGCGCCCGCTTTCGGTCGACTAAAACAGGGCGTCGTTGTCAGAGATGGTCACGGGTCAACGAGTCGACAATTTCTTGCGGGTCAAACGGGTCGGTTCGAGGTGATTCTGAACCAGTTTTATTTCCATTTTATGTTTGAATAGGAACAAAAACTATTTCAAAGAACCATTCAGAGGTCTTTGAAATAGTACTTCAAAGCTGCAGAGTATGATCCAGGAACTTGCTGAGAAGAGTAAAGAAATGGAATTGAAAATGAACTTTCAGAAGACAGAACCGATAAGGAATGAAGATTTATTAGTTGATGGGGAAAAGCTGGAGATAACCAATTCTTACATTTATCTTGGACAGCAGATATCAGGCAAGAGTCACATTGATGAAGGAATTAATTGGCATATAAAACCTGGTTGGAGAGTTTTTGGAAGAAACAGTACAATTTTTAAGAGCAATCTACAATTATTTCTTAAACGAAAAGTGTTTGATCAATGCATCCTTCCAGTGCTTACGAACGGAGCAGAGACGTGGACCTTAATTAAAAGAGACA
Source organism: Macrothele yani (assembly GCA_039090855.1). NCBI lineage: Eukaryota > Metazoa > Arthropoda > Arachnida > Araneae > Macrothelidae > Macrothele > Macrothele yani. The sequence continues at coordinate 38,518,326 of CM077028.1, forward strand.
TACAAAGATTGCAGACAACTGAAAGTGCATGGAGAGATGCATGATTGGTGTAACCAGGAGAGGTAAGAAGAGTAACTCATGGATAAGGAAAATGACAAGAGTGGAAGACATCAAGTTCATAGTAAAAACCCTGAAATGGCAATGGGCAAGACATATTGCCAGAAGAACGGACCACCGATGAACAACCGAAATTTTAGACTGGATTCTAAGCTACAGGAAAAGACCCAGAAGAAGACCACGTGACAGATGGGTGGATGGAGGAGACTAGCCCAAGACAGTCCGTTGTGAGAGAAATTTGGGGAGACCTTCATCCAGCAGTGGATTGATAATAATTGACAATGATGATGATATATTCGAATTTATAGCTCAAAGCAAATTTTTCCGGGTCGGGTCATGTCCGGGTCCAAAATTTTTGACCCGTTTTCAACTCTGGTCGTTGTTTCAGCTCGACGTATATCGGACCCAGCAGTTGGAATTCAGTTCGGCGTTGATTGCTCCTTCATTCAGAACGGGATCTAAATGGATCATAACCCTCTTAATTCCATCAGACACATAGCATGCCTTTTTCTAGAAACATTCGAATTTAGGGACAGCTAAAGCTGATACAACTGTGTCTGACCATTGGTTGGGGGCTGACTAGATTACATAGTTAGATTTCCTTCACATCCTCAGTAACTATTCGCTTATAGAACACAATGAACAGGGTGTCCGAGAATTATTGGACACATTACAAAATTACGTACAAAAAAAAAACAAACTATGAGCATTGTCTGTTTTTCTATGTCACGTATTACTAAAACGGTTTCTATATTTTTGTTTTGCAGAATTGTTATTCCCAGAATCCGATAGATGGCGCTAGGTGTGGCCTGATGAGGAACTTATGAGAAATACGCAATCAGTAGTCATGTCATTCGTACAGCAGAAAGCGATGTGCGTGTTATGGCTTGCGAAATTCAAGTCTGTCATTAAAGTTAAAAGACGGTTAGTTGTAATCCTCCGTCAACGAATTCAATTAAGTGGTGGATGAAACAGTTTAAAGAAACTGGCAATGTGAAACATCGTGGAGGAGCCGGTAGGCCTAACGTCAGTGATGAGACGGTTGACCAAGTTAATGAATATTTCCGACGAAGCCCCAGGAAATCCGTTCGTAAAGCAAGCAGGGAACCGTGCATTCCGAAATCGACAGTTCACGATATCTTTGCACAAAAAATTAAAGTTTCATGCTTATAAAATTCAAATAGTGCAAAAGATGCATGCAAATGATCATACTCTGCGATATGATTTCGCTGTGGATATGCTGAATCCAGTGGAAAACGACGAAAACTTTCTCAGTACTGTAATTTTTAGTGATGAATCCACAGTTCATGTATCAGGTGTTGTGAATCGTCACAACTGTAGGATATGGGGCAGTGAACCGCCTCATGCTGCCATTGAACTGGAATGTGATTCTCCAAAAGTCAATGTGTGGTGCGCCCTATCAAAAAAAGAAGTGATTGGTCCTTTCTTCTTCTGCAAAAAAAAAAAACCCCCATAAATGATGACATTTACTTGGATATGCTAGAAAATTTCGCTATACCTCAGATAAAAAGATGTGACAACGTCGTTTTCCAACAAGGCGGCGTGCCTCCCCATTGGTCAACGTGTGTACGTAAGTGCCTAAATGAGCATTTCCCCAACAGATGGATTGGGCGTAGTGGTCCCATTCCGTGGCCTCCTCACTCTTAAGATGTAACTCCATTGGATTACTTCATGTGGGGTTACGTGAAGGATCGTGTCTATCAGACGCCTTGTACTGATTTGCAGGAACTGAAGCAGCGTACCACAGCTGCTATTAATTCTATAACTTCTCAGATGCTTGCCAATACATGGCATGAAATCGAGTATCGCTTGGACGTACTACGAGCAACCAAGGGATCTCGCATCGAAATTTATTAACTTGTGTAGTTACATTGTAAGTTAGTACAGTCAGTTTCTATCTGTTTAATGTTTTGTTTTATATAATTTTGTAATATGTCCAATAATAATTCTCGGACACCCTGTATAATGTTATTGTTTAATTCGGGTTGCTGATTAGTATTTTTAACGTTAGTTTCACAGCAAAACGATAAATACTTAGAGCTCGTAATTCTAGTGTAACTTGAATAGTAGTCTTAGTGAGTTTAGCTTCACTGTAGAACCCGAATAATTTCACTGCTCGTTGAAACTGAAAGACTTATCTATACATAACATGCACGTTCAGAGCAAAGTTCAACGGTAAGAAATAAATCAACTTGACTGAAATACCTCTGCAGTAGCTCATTGACCACACGGTTGTTCAAATATATCAAATTGACGAGGTCCATGAGGAATTGCTTCGGGCACAAACGTCTGCGTTTAACGTCATCATGAAATTGGGATGTGATAGAACAGAACAAAACCGGTACAAATAGAAGTTTGCCGAAGAACATGGCAGTAATGAAAGTCTATTTAGTAATTCTGATGGTACCTTTAAAACTATATTGTAGTACAGACGAGTCAAAAACCGCCATTTGGAAAAACCCATGTCCCATCTTCCACGAAGTACTGCCGCCCGATCGCATTTGTGTTCGCTAAAGAATCGGCCAAATTAGTTTCCACAGAAGTTGATAAGATAAGACATCAAATAGAACAACTTACCCCCACCAAAATCGCTCTGGATGTCGGAATTACCGTAACGCCAACTTTGATATTTTGTATGGTGGACAGCAAAGTATGTAATGCTGTATCATCATGTTCTTCTGCCCAGATATGTTACCTCCGCGGGGCGAAACCCAGTGAAATGAATAATGTTAACGTCATCTCAAGAAAAGAAGCAAAAAAAAAAAAAGAATTCCTATCCTTTGGTATATCACCCCTTCACTCTTGGATCAGGCTGTTCGAATGCATCCACCACATTTCGTACCGGATAGAGATTAAAACATGGCAAGCAAGGGTTCTGTGACGTGCCTGCCCCGCAGGACGCACACGACACAAAGGCAGATAGCAGCAAAAACGAACGTCTGCGTAGCTCAGTTGGTAGAGCGACTTATTTCGGAATGAGGGGACCCGGGTTCGAACCCCGAAGTGGACAAAAGTGACGGAGAAATTTACTTCGTTATAATGGCGCCCGAACTTCCCGAATGACCCGGCCGTTCAAGATCTCGCAATGGTGTGATACCGCGAGAAAAGAAAAATAAGAGAATCCCTTCTTCAGCGCTTCGAAAAATAAATGTGTGTGACGTTGCATTCCACACACCAGATTGACTGGGAGTTCTCAAGTGCACGTTCTACAGCGGATGGCTGCCTGCAACGATTCATGGTCACGGCTGACCCGTAGGTCATGACCCCGGCCCTCTTTGGTGGGGGGGGGGGGGTGACGTGCCTGCCCCGCAGGACGCACACGACATAAAGGCAGATAGCAGCAAAAACGAGTGCCTCAGTTGGTAGAGCGACTTGTTCCGGAATAAGTGGACTCGGGTTCGATTCCCACCGTGGACCAAAAATGACGGAGAAATTTACTTCGTCATAGTTCCGCAAACAAAGCAACTGTTTCTCGGAAGAAGAAAGAGATACAAGAGAGGTTTCGACGCGAGTTAGGCCTTTTAAGTGACATGCTGAAGCAGAACAGTGGCAATACAAATGACGGCAACTCCGCCCGCACATTTTTCAGAAACCCCGAGAAGACAGCAGAGATAACTGGAGTGAATCTGGACTTGATTAAGCGTTTAGGAGTTCTTCTCGAATGCATAAATTGTGACAGACAAGTTAATTCAGATAAATTTCACGACTTGACTAAAGAGACCCAGGACCTATATTTCCAACACTGCAGCTGGTATACAATGCCTGTAAGTCTCCATAAATTTTTATTTCACGGGAGAGACATTATTGAATCGTGTATTCTGCCTATTGGGCAATATTCGCAGGAAGCCCAAGAAGCCAGGAATAAACACAAGAAGCGGTATAGAGAACTGCTTACAAGGAAGACTTCTAGAATGAACACGAATAACGACTTGCTGAACAGACTGCTCATTACATCAGACCCCTATATAGCAAGTTTACGGGCGTCTCCAAAACCCAAACATAGAAAACTGAATCAAGAAATGATTAATTTGTTAGAATTCGATGCATCCGTATACCAGAAGGAGACGATTCCGAGGACTCATTCGATGCGAGCAGTGTCTTTAGTGATTCCGAATAATTGTTCTGTCATTCTACTTTACAGGTAAGATATTTGTTTTTTCGTTTCTGTTTCCTGATCTGTGTCGTCTTTCTGTATTATTTCAGGCTAAGCATTACATTCAAACAATACGTAGTTGGGAATTCCAGCTACATTTCGGCTAAACTGCTGTATCCTATCGTACGCGAGAAGCCGGACTTCAGTGCCACTTTAACTGGATTCCGGCTTTCCGCATATCATCTTGCGTTACAGTGTAGCCCTTTGACTCGTTTTCATTTGAATGACCCTTGTAAAACTCTTCCTGTTCTATTTTGTTTTGTTGCCTCTAAAATGAACGATGTACAACAGTCTATATTTATGTACGTATTGTGTTGATAATAAATCCGTTACATACAAAAACCCTGGGAGCAATAATATTGTCCTCCCAGATCTCGTAAATATCACACTGTGAGACGGCGTGACTTTAGACTTCCTTCCGGCGGTGAAGCAGCGTGTTTCCATTGCATGGAAGCTCTCTTGCTGGTGGGAGCGAAGTGCTGGAGACACGTCTCGTCCCCAGTCACAATACGGTCAAGAAATCTCGGGCGGTATTCAGCATAGCGCTACAGGAACGTCAAAGATGCCATTATTCGTGGCGCTTTATGATTGGCGGATAATGAGCGTGGCACCCATCTGGTACAAACCTTGGAGTACTGCAAAACATCCAACACAAGATATTGAACAACGCCGTAGCTCAATCCCAGCTCGGACGCAATATGGTGCAAAGTTACCATTCGGTTGTCTTGAATCATTTAGTCCACACATACAGTGTTGATCTCTGTCGTCGACGAACTAGGACGTCCACCGTTTATGCGATGCTGGTTCCCCACATCATCCCTGCCGGATTGAAACGAACGGCATCATTTTACCACGTGTTGTCGAGACATCACGTTGTCACCATAAACTCCGACGAGATACCAATGAATTTAGGCTGTGAGCACCTTCTTGGCTCATAGAAACATTATCGCTGCTCTCACTTTGACCTAACATCACGTTTCCAACTGCGTCGCAATTTCGAAATGTCACAGTTCATCGCACACTGTGCACAGGAGTTCACAGAACTGCCTAGAGCACTAGCGCCATTTCTCGAACACACATGTCAGGGACGCCACTCGTACGACATCCCGCATTTACTATAAAGCACATGTAACTTTTTTTTTTTTTTTTTTTGATCGACCTATGTTGTAATCCGAATTTATTGACTACCACTACACACTGATGGTTCAAGAACACCAGAATTACTTTTATAGAGAATTCAGGGACTTTAAAATGCATCAAATAAAATGCTGTTAGAATATTCTAATTGCAGCCGAGAACTCAGTCGAAGAATCTGCCATTATACACTTCAGTAACTTAACAATGGATACTATTCAGCGAAGCTCACTGGCGTGCAAAAATTAAAGACGAGACGGGTTTTCCAATGTAACGTCGTGCAGAAGTGCTCCACATCGACTCAAATCATACCATAAGATCCCCAAGATGTAAGAATATGGGACAAGTGAGCAAAACCGTCCAAACAAGGAATCCAAAGGATACAAAGGCACCTTATTGAAAAGGAAGCTTCGAGCACAACTGGACAGAAGACAGAAACGTCCATGTGACACGCGGCTGCCAAGAAAAATTAAGTCGTTAGTAGGGAATATGATCACCCCTGACTGCGTTGCAGAATTTACAACGTCTGTCCATGCTGAGGAAGAGGTTCTCAAGGAGCTGTTGAGGCATCGCGGCCCATTCCTCTTGAAACGCCAATCGCAGATGCGGAATAGTTGCTGGCGGCTGGTGACGTGCTGCCAAGCGTCTCCCGAGAAGATCCCACACGTATTCGATTGGATTTAGGTTCGGGGACCTTGCGGATCAATCCATGCGTTGAATGTCTTCACTCTCCAACAGCTCTGCGACAGCCACTGTACAATGAGGTGTAGCGTTGTCGTCCATGAAGAGGACCCACAGGACCTCTAAACAGACGCACGTGAGCCAGGAGAACCTCGGTACAATAGCGGACACCAGTGACTGAACCTCCTTGGAAGATGCGGAGGTCAGTACGTCACCAAGCATGATACCGCCCCAAACGAGAACTCCGCCACCTCCAAACCGGTCCCTTTCGATGATGTTGGAGGTGTGATTGCGTGTTCCCTGCTCTCTCCAGATGTGTATACGTCCAGAATCGCTCGTCAGACTAAATCGGCTCTCATCCGAAAAGAAAACTCGACCCCATTGCTAATGTGTCCAGTTCTTGTATTCCTGACACCACAGAAAGCGCAGTTTCCGATGAGCAGGCGTTAATGGCACACATCGTACTGGTCGTCGTGCAAATAGACCACCTTTGTGCAGCCTCCTGGCCACGGCAAAGCGCGATAACGGACGTCCAGTTGTCTGTTGCTTGTGCCTTGCGATTTCTCCCGCTGTCTGCCATCTGTCTCTTCTCGCCTGTAGAACAATATACCGGTCGTCCGCCGCCGTGGTTGCTCGTGGACGACCACTGCCAAACTCTCGGACAGCTGTTCCTGTCGTTGTAAATGCTCTCTAAGCTCGTGAAACGATACTGTGAGCGATCCCGGACCCCTCGGCCACACTAGTCACACTTCGACTCTCTTCCAACTTCCCAATGACGCGACCTCGGGTAAAGCCATCCAGATGTCGTCTACTGGATTGCCTGTTGGCCATATCACACAGTGGCAGCAACTCGACCTCGTTTAAACCGATGTACACCGTGCAATAGCTTTCACCGAATTGCTGAGCGTACACCGCCCGTGTACCTTATACCCTTCCAACACTACCCCCCCCCCTACGTCATGTTGCATATATGCGCATGCCCTACCGTACCGGACCCTAGTCTATCTCCTGAGTGGTCTTTCGGTCCGTTCTGCCTGCTCGTTCCGGTGTTATGCTAATTTCTCCTCTTCGTCCTTAATTTTTGCATACCAGTGTATATTCTAATTTCAGCCGAGAACTCAGTCGAAGAATCTGCCATTATACACTTCAGTAACTTAACAATGGATACTATTCGGCGAAGCTTTCTTCGCTCACAGAAATTTAATAGCACCTCTGATCTCCACTTGAGACCAATGTAATCTCCATTTTGGACTGCCACATCGTAGCTGTAATGCGTGCATGCGTCTTCAGTGTTACCAATCGAGTGCATTACTGCCTATACTCGCGGTTGTTGGATTTCCTACGAGTGTGCTCAAGGAATCAGCCTTTTAACCCTTTTTTTTTTTTTTTTTTTTTTTGATTGGAGGTTTAACGACCACCGTGAGCAACTCAATGGGCTATAAGCAGTCGCCCGTCCCTAATTTAGGGTCACTGGTTCCAGGGAAGGGAGAGAGCCAGTGCCGTAAGACAAACACAACATCCATGCCTCACCGGGATTCGAACCCGGACCCCTTTCGGACGAATGATCAGAGGCCATCGCTTAGACCACTGCGCCAACGGGGCGGCCCTTTTAATCTTAATTTGTGATCGATTTTCGTATAAAAGGAATAAAAGAGCACTTGAATTAATATAGTGAATACAAGAATGAAATAAAAGAAACGGATCAGTAACAGTGAAAACATGTATCATCATCATCGTTGACGATTATCAATCCATTGCTGGACGAAGAACTCCCAAGAGTTTTGCCCAAAATTTTATAAATCGACCGGTGTTTATATAGCGGACATCCCGACTGCTGACCTTCTGACATTCTTCAAGATGACCTCTCTGCAATCGAGAAGGAAGGCTCTCCAACTCAAGTTCCTGTACGGGATCATCAATGGAGAGACAGATGATACTCAAATTGTAAACCAATTAAGTTTTCGTGTCCCATATTTACCGAGGACAAAATGTGAACTATTTGCAGTGCCATTTTGCAGAACAGATGCTGGAAAAAATTATCCGTTATGTAAAATGTATAGGATTCACAACTAACTTGAAAAATGTCCAGATATTTTTAATGTAAGTAAACATTTTTTTCATAAAGCATGTTTTGCAAGATTGTAAATATCACTTGGTAATTATCACTGTAAATATAAATATTCCTGTAACTAGATTTACTGTCAGTAGGGATGTGCTTACAATAAATAAATAAATAAATAAATAAATAAATAAATGAAAACTGTTTATCTTGAGCCAACTCTTCCATGCCGCGCCAGCATGCTTTCGAATTTCATCCAATCATGTCCCAGGTGGCCTTTGTTCTGTTCCTTGATATCCAGTTTAACATTTCAGTTGTCCATTGGTGGCCAGTTTTTCTAGAAACATGTCCATCCCATTGTCATTTCAAGGATTTTACTTTGATCATGATGTCATCCACTCTTGTCATTTTCCCGATCCGCGATTTCCTCTTCTCATCTTTCCTGGTTATACCAAGCACACACCTCTCTATACTTGTGTCTCTGTTCTATATGTAAGAACTGGAAGGATGCATTGATTAAACACTTTTTTGTTTTAAGAAACAATGGTGAATCGCTCTTGAAAATTGCACTGTTTCTTCCAAATGCTCTCCAACTAAGTTTAAAAGGCGATTAAATTCTCCTTCGATGTGGCAGTCGTTTCATTTCTGTTGCCCAAGGTAAACGTAGATATCGCTTAAATCTAGATCTTCCCCATCAATAGCAAAATCTTTATTTCTTTTTAAAGCATTTTACATCAATTTCGTTTTCTGAAAGTTGATTTTTAAACCCACTTTTTTAGACATGTCAGCAAGTTCCTGAATCGTACTCCGTAACTCTGAAGAGATACTTGCAAAAATGACTATGCCATCATCGAAACGAAGAAGAGTTAAATAATCTGCATTAATCTTCATCCCCTCGTTTTCGCAGTTCAATGAATGAAAGGCATTCTGCTACGTAGCATTCAGCAAGTATATAACTAATAAAAGCAGATGTGGTTCACTGTAGTAAATGACTCACCTGTCCGTTCGTCTTAACCATGATGTTGTCACTGTGGCGATCAGCAACGCCCAAAACGTAGGTAAAAACACAATACCCAGCGCAGGACAGTGTGAATTCTTGTATTGCTCTGTCTAAGCTGCAATGAAAATATTTAAAAACTCATTAGTGAGGCAATGAATTTCTAAAATTAGTCATAGAATCTTGCAGAACTATTCTGCAGATTGCTTAGTAGCAAACGTATTGCGAATAACTATTATCGGAAAAATACTCAGTAAATGCGGCATCAATATTTCTTAGATACACTGGCGTGCAAAAATTAACGGACGAGACGGTTTTTCGAATGTAACGTCGTGCAGAAGTGCTCCACATTTACTCAAATCATACCATAAGATCCCCAAGGTGTAAGAATGTGGGACAAGCGAGCAAAACCGTCCAAACAAGGAATCCAAACAATTGAAAAGGTAGCTTCGAGCACAACTGGACAGAAACGTCCAGGTGACAGGCGGCTGCCAAGAAAAATCCAGTCTGTAGTAGGGGATATGATCACCCCTGACTGCGTTGTAGGATTTACAACGTCTGTCCATGCTGAGGACAAGGTTGTCAAGGAACTGTTGAGGCATCGCGGCCCATTCCTCTTGTAGCGCCAATCGCAGCTGCGGAATAATTGCTGGCGGCTGGTGACGTGCTGCCAAGCGTCTCCCGAGAAGGTTCCACACGTGTTTGATTGGATTTAGGTCCGGGGATCTTGTGGGCTAATCCATGCGTTGAATATCTTCACCATCCAACAGCTTTGCGACAGCCACTGTACGATGAGGTGTAGCGTTGTAGTCCATGAAGAGGAACTCAGGACCCACAGCACCTCTAAACAGAAGCACGTGAGGCAGGAGAACCTCGGTACAATAGCGGACACCAGTGACTGAACCTCCTTGGAAGATGTGGAGGTCAGTACGTCTACCATGCATGATACCACCCCAAACAAGAACTCCGTCACCTCCAAACCGGTCCCTTTCGATGATGATGGAAGTGTGATTGCGTGTTCCCTGCTCTCTCCAGATGTGTATACGTTCAGAATCGCTCGTCAGACTAAATCGGCTCTCATCCGTAAAGAGAACTCGAACCCATTGCTGATGTGTCCAGTTCTTGTGTTCCTGGAACCAAAGAAACCGCCGTCTCCGATGAGTAGGCGTTAATGGCACACACCGTACTGGTCGTCTTGCAAATACACCACCTTTGTGCAGCTTCCTGGCCACGGTAAAACGCGTTAACGGACGTCCAGTTGTCTGTTGCATGTGCCTTGCGATTTCTCCCGCTGTCTGCCGTCTGTCTCTTCTCGCCTGTAGGACAATATACCGGTCGTCCGCCGCCGTGGTTGCTCGTGGACGACCACTGCTAAACTCTCGGACAGGTATTCCTATCGTTTGAAATGCTCTCCAAGCTCGTGAATTGATGCTGTGAGCGATCCCGAACTCCTCGGCCGCACTAGTCACACTTTGACCTTCTTCCAACTTCCCAATGACGTGAACTCGGGTCAAATCATCCAGATGTCGTCTACTGGATTGCCTGTTGGACATATCACACGGTGGCAGCAACTCGACGTCGTTCAAACCGATGTACACCGTGCAATAGCTTTCACCGAATTGCTGAGCGTACACCGCCCGTGTGCTTTATACTCTTCCGACGCCCCCCCCCCTTTACGTCATGCTGGATATATGCGCATGCCCTACCGTACCGGACCCCAGTCTATCTCCTGAGTTGTCTTTCGGTCCGTTCTGTCTGCTCGTTCCGCTGTTATGCTAATTTCTCCTCTTCGTTCTTAATTTTTGCACACCAGTGTATAATATGAAAATCTTTTAACACACAGCAAAAATTCGCATTGTATCATTTGCGTTTAATATTTTTCTGATCCTACACAGAATCTTTGAGTAAAATTTTGTAGCGATATACTACCCAACGCAGTAGAAACATATTAATTAAACAATGCTTAACGTCTACAGTAGTGTGTACAGGGTGTCCACAATGTCTTGTTACCCCCTGTAATAAGAAATGTAAGTAAGCTATGTATCTGTTGTATAATGTATATGTTGAGTTATGGTCTGTATTGTGTTTATTTACAGATTAGGTACCGGAATCGTGTGTGATACCAACGAATACACCCTGGAGCACTGGACTGTTGTCAGTGTCTGGGTACACGAACGTCCACACACAGGGAAGACAATGCGTGACGTGCGTGTCGATTTCCAACAACGATTCGACAAAGAAGCCCCTCCCTCTAAAACAGACTCTTCTCCGGAGGGAACATAAACTCTTCGAAGCAGGCAACATTAAGGATAAACCACGAACGGGAAGACCATCAACCAGAGTGCAACAGTGTCAAGCGGTCGAGGAATCAGTTATCAGGTCACCTACGAAGTCGCTCCGCAAACGATCAGCGGAGCTTGGGATGCCACGATCGGCACTGCATAAGCACATGAAGAACATGCTGGTGACATTCTGTTAATGCCCTTTCCTCCGAATTCACCTGACATGAACCCAATCGAACATTTGTGGTTCGACTTGGAAAAGCGGTTCGCGCTAAATCATCACCACCCCGAAATGTACGGGAACTGGAGGACCTGCTGTTGACATTATGGTACCAGATACCCCAGGATACATATCGCAACCTCATCGAATCGATGCCTCGCCGAGTGGCCGCGATTTTGCGGGTTAAAGGGACTCCTACAGCTTATTAGGTAGGTCGGCCGTACGGTGTCGCGCGGAGGGAGGGGGGGGATAGATAGACAGACAGACACGCACACACAGACACGCACACACACACACACACACACACACACACACACACACACACACACACACACACACACACACGCACGCACGCACGCACGCATGCACGCACACACGCACCATTGGTCTACGTGCGTAAAGCCCACCTTGATGAAGGCGATTGCGGATAGTCTGAGTTGATAACCTGAGTCCTGTTGACATGAGTTCTCACAGGAGCTGAGTAGCAGTTTGCCGCCTGTTCCGAAGGGCTGTTAACGATAGACGACGGTCGTCCTTTGCTGTAGTTACTCGTGGACGGCCTTGACCTTGCCTCTTTTTTTTTTTTTTTTTAACACTTTCGTTATCTTGGAATCATGTTCACAGTCGGGAAATGACACTTCGTGACGCTCCAATGGTTTCTGATACCACCCGCTGTGTATAACCTGCTTCCAGCCTGCCAATAGCTCTCCACGCCGTTGCTTCCGGTAAATCACGCTGTTGAGACAAGTGTTTGGCATAATTGATTGAATTCAAAAATGGAAAGTTTGTAACCGAGAGGTCTGACAAATCCAGATGCTCATTCGAAATAATCATTCGAATGATTTTTAGTTTTAGAATTCACTACGAAATGGGGCTATACGCTCAGAGCTTCATTCTGCTTTTCACAAATCGAGATATTCGTTCGAAATAATCATTCGAATAATTTTTAATTTTATAATTTAACGGCAGATTTTCTCTCCCTACCTGAAGTAGGGAATGCAAGCTGTAAATGAAAGACAAACCATTTTTTGGTGGTGGTGGGGGGGGAGCTTAACCAAAAGGTTAGTAGATTCTCCAGCGAGAGATTATTCGAGTGATTCTATAAGCGAGAGATCATTCGAGTGATCCTGCAAGCGAGAGATCATTCGGTCACACGAAATAGTATTTCGAGAACATATCGAGTAGTCTCGAGAACAGATGAGCGGTGTTGCACAAGAGCATTCGATTGATGATTGGTTGATATTTTCTCGCTTTTCGAATGTACTCATTGGATCGAGAGAACGCAGCAGCAATCGAGAGCTTTCTCAAGAAGTTTTTTTTCGTGATTTTAACGTAATCGAATGTTTCGAGAGATTCCCATAATCGAATGAATCGATTATTTCTTTTCGATTATGCACATCATTAGTTAAGACACCGTTTGAACCGAAGACTTCAAAAGAAACGAAATGTCACGATAAACGCGGGAGAATAAGGGTGCTCCAGGAAAACCTTCGTTTTTATCCCAGTCGGTGAGTTATGCATTCTGACATCACAGACGCTAATTTGCAAAAGGATATAGCGGTATAAGTCACAGTCGGCTTGTGTTTTCCATGTTTCGGTAAGAAATCACACGACTAGCGTGCACCATGTCGTCATTCACATACTCCCCTAATTATTGGGTTGTCGGAAAAGTCATGACGTATTTTAGCCATGTTTTGCAAAGGTCATTTATTGCTAGAAAGAGTAAAGATCAATCAATGACATAATGCCCGTTTTGTTTGATAACCTTTTGCCATCTTTCAGTGAGCTGCAGAATGCCTCGTTCATAGAAGGACCTGTCTTTCGTGGCGAAAAACTTTACAAGGAGCTGATTTACAGCCTCATCTGAATTGAACGTTATACCATGCAAAGACTGTTGAAGAGAGCGAAACAAGTGGAAGTCTGACGGCGCAAGGTCAGGCGAGTATGTTGAGTGTGGCAACACATCCCTCTCAAGCTCCAATAAGTTATGGCGGATGATCAAACTTGTGTGGGGTCTCGCGTTGTCGTGATGGAACACAACACCTTTACGATGAACGAGCTCTGGACGTTTCTGGATGATGGATTCGTCCAAACTGTCCAATTGCCGACAGTACACATTCGAATTGATTGTTTGGTTCCGTGGTAGGAGCTCGAAAAACACGACACCTTTAAAATCCAACCACACTGAGACCAGAACCTTCCGCAGATGAATGTCTGCTTTGGATGTCGTTTGACGCAAAACAGCACGTTGGAACTAAGACCGTTTGCGAAGCACATTGTTGTACACAATCCACCTTTCGTCACCAGTTATCAGTCGCTTCAAAAAAGGATCGTTTTCCTCACGTTTAATGAGCATATCGCAGATGTTTATACGCGCCGTCAATTGAGCTTCTTTGAGTTCATGAGGAACCCACACATCGAGCTTGCTTGCATATCCCATCTTCGTCAGGTGGTCGTGAACGCTTGAATGATGGATGTGCAATGTGTCTGCAATCTCTCGTGTCGTGTAACGTGGGTTTGACTCGATCAATGCCTTGATTTGATCATCATCAACCTCGGTCGGCCTCCCGGACCGAGGAGCATCGTTGAGGTCAAAATCACCAGCACGGAATTTTGCGAACCACTGCTGGCACTGACGTTCTTGTAGAAAATTATCACCGTACACTTTACGGAATTTTTCACAAGCTTCACGCGCGTTCTTCCCTTTACAGAAGTAAAACAGTAAAATATGGCGAAAATGCACAGTTTGGTCTTCCATCTTCAACTTGATGTCAAATCTCCGCAAATCAACCAAATCGCTCACTATCCCTTTTAGACTGCAGCTAGAACTGGCACCTGTCGAATGCCATAGCGATAACAGAGCTGCGCATTCCTTGTATTTCCAAAACCGCCCAACCGCCATCTTGTGCCAAAATACGTCATGACTTTTCCAACAACCCAATATTTTGAGCAGTGTATATCTTCTCGTAACTTTTCGCTACCGTTGACAATCAATCTGCACGTAAATCAACTCTTACAATTTGTTCATTCTTAGCTCCTCTTATCTCAATTTGTACATCGCTCTCTGCTCATCTCACTGCACTTACACATAGCTATATTGATCACTGACTCACTGCCAGTATTGGCAGCTTTCAAAACTCGTCGGGAGAAATAATATGTCGTTAAGTCAGAAAAATGTTTAACGAAAAAAAAAAATAATTTACACAAGAATACAGAAACTCAAAAGGAAGTTAAACTTAGAGGTATAATTCACAGGAGGCTATCGCAATATGTGTGGCTACGCGTCAAAAACTTATTAGAGGACACAGGCCAGCACTGACAAGCATTTGGAGTGCCTTTTTGCGTTTTGATTTCTCCTATCGGCGGCTGTCGGTAGAAGAACAACGCCAGACGAATTCAGAAAGCCCTACATGGGTAAACTCCTACAACTTTTCATATAAGGGACTCTACACAAGTTGCACTGCGTTCGGGATTTTGTCAAAGTGTAAGCGTTTTTCTAGAGTAGCATAAAACGATATGGATTTTTCCGAGTGAGATAAGATTGTATGTATGATCACAGTGACATTTTTCAGACTCACCAAATCTTTTTTTTTTTTTTTTTTTTTTTTTTTATTGGAGGTTTAACGACCACCGTGAGCAACTCAATGGGCTATAAGCAGTCGCCCGTTCCTAATGTAGGGTCACTGGTTCCAGGGAAGGGAGAGAGCCAGTGCCGTAAGACAAACACAACATCCATGCCTCAGCGGGATTCGAATCCGGACCCCTTACGGACGAATGATCAGAGGCCAGCGCCTTAGACCACTGCGCCACCGGGGCGGCCACCAAATCTTGAGTCATGACTTCAGTACTTGGTATGCGTAAGCATGTAAGAAAAGCTAATGAAAGAGACTTAAGAGATGACCCCATAGGTATTTAAAATGCATCTATCAGTCTGGAGACCTATTTAGAAGAATCTAAGTAGCAACGCAAATATTCGGGACGTAGGCACACACAATTAAATCTACAAAACCGGACTTAAATCTTTATTTCACAGGCGATTTCGAAGCATTTTTAACTCTTAGGCCTTGGTAGAAGATTTTAAGTTACAAACCTAAATATTTGCTATGTGTTACGGACATGTTATAAAAACTAATGAAATGGACTCAACAGATCCAATTTCAAGAGCATACAAGACGCCTAGGTACTGAGTTAGTTTTCACGGAAAGTACTGGGTTAGTTTCCACCTCATGTCTACACATACACTGAAGTGCCAAAAAACATGGGATAGCAGTATGCAAATTTTAACTGGCGCTGCCGTCGTATAAAGGCTTCGACGCACACCACGATTTTTATCACTTCCGAGGTATAATCTATTGATTTGGATTGGATTGAAGGATTAACAACCACCGTGAGCAACTCAATGGGCTACAAGCAGTCGCCCGTCTCTAATTTAGGGTCACTGGTTCCAGGGAAGGAAGAGAGCCAGCGCCGTAAGACAAACACAACATCCATGCCTTACCGGGATTCGAACCCCTTTTGGAAGAATGATCAGAGGTCATCGCTTAGACCACTGCGCCACCGGGGCGGCTATAATCTAGTGAGTCTGGTTGAACAACCGTCAGTAGGATTATGGCAAGCCGACATGAATTATCGGAGTTTGAACGAGGCATGGTAGTGGAAGCCAGACGGATGGGACATTCAATTTCCGAAGTTGTGCGAACATTCAACATTCCTGATTCACGGGGTCGCGTGTGTACCGAGAATATCTCGTGGAAGGCATTAGAATAAGGCGAAAGCACTCGGCCAGTTATCGTGAGATCTGGGGGTTCGATCCCAGCGGTGTCCGGATAACAATTTTTCGGTTGCTGTGTTTTAATTAAAGAAAACGTAGAAAGAGCGATGACCGTCTGTTCACATTGCCTCCACGTATTTGGAAGATTTTCACTGTTCGCATTACCAACCATCGTGGACAGCACAGTTGCCGACCACGGGTGCTGAATGACCCTTGACCAACGGCGTCTGACCAGGATTTCCATGCTAACAGAAAAGCGCCACTGGCTCAAATAACATCCACATTTATTGTAGGAGGTACTGGAAACATATCCATCAGGTCAGTGCAGCGTAATTTAGCGTCCATGGGGTATGGGAGCAGAAGACCCACCAGAGGGACGAGCCACTCCTTATAGCCCATTGAGTTGCTCACGGTGATCGTTAAACCTCCAATAAAAAACAAAAAAAAAAAAAAAGAAAATCTCGGATGAGAATGGGTGGTGTGTTGGTTTTACAGCGCTGGTTGTCTCCCCTTCCCTGGAACCAGTGGCCCGAAATTAGGGACAGGTGTCTGTTTATAGCCTTACAAATTGCTCATGGTGCTCATTAAATACCTGGGGAGTGGGGGGGGCAACTCCGTATGATCTAGCTGAAGATGTTTAAGTAAATGCAGATCAACGTTGAAGGAAAGTTTACGGTAAAGGCAAAACCACGCCACAGAAAAAGGAAGAAAAGGGGAAAATGCGAGGGTTCTACTACTACAGGGCCAGTAATGATACCCGAAAGATAAATCAAAATAGTGTTTTCGTACAGAATGTTATTACACTGTACTGCCCTGTTACGAAAGAGATTGCTGAGTGGTACGAGGCTCTGCCTTCTACATTGAAGTGTAAAAATGCAATGGGATAGCAGTATGACAATTTTTAACTGGCGTTTCTATCGTATAAAAGCTTCGACGCACGCCAGATTTTTATCAGTTGCAAGGTGTAATCTCGTGAGTTTAGTTGAACAACCGCCAGTAGGATTATGGCATGCCGACGTGAATTATTGGAGTTTGAACGAGGCATGGTAGTGGGAGCCAGACGGATGAGACATTAGATTTTCGAAGTTGAACGAACATTAAACATTCTTCGATCCATGATGTCACGTGTGTACCGAGAGTACCTAATGGAAGGTACTACCACCCACCGTGTCTGAGCAGGATTGTCCATGCTAAGAGACAAGCAACATTGACTCAAATGACATCCACATTCAATGCAGGAGGTACCAGAGACATATCCATCAGGTCAGTGCAGCGTAATTTAGCGTCTATGGGGTATGGGAGCAGAAGACCCACCAGAGTGCCGTTGTTAACACCACGACGTCAGACACAGTGCCTCATTTGGGCTCGTGAACACTGTAATTAGACCTTGGAAGACTGGCAATGTGTGGCGTGGTCCGACGAGTCACGCTACCAGTTGTTACGAGCTGCTGGTAGGGTTTGGTTGTGGCGCAGACCTCATAAGGCCATGTACCCAAGCTGTCAACAAGGCACTGTGAAAGCTGCTGGTGGTTCTATACATGTGTAGGATGTCTTTATGTGGAACAGTTTGGGTCCTGTGGTCCTTGCAAACACGTCATTAACCAGTAATCGCTTTGTTACTCTACTGGGTGACCATTTGCAGCCCTCCGTGGATTTTTCCAGGCAGACAATGCATCATGTCATCGGGCCTAAGTTGTCCAAAATTGGTTCGAGGAGCATTGTGTTCAGTTCCGACGGATGGTGTGGCCACCACTTTCGCCCATCGTGAACCCAATAGAGCACTTACAGGACGGGGTGGAAAGATCCATTCGCACCCAAGACTACTACTAATACTAGGGAACTGTGGACGGCTGTTCAGACGGCATGGCTTAACATCTCTCCAGAAGTCTTCCGGTCACTTGTGAAATCAATGCCACGTCGAGGTGCTGCACTTCGCCGGGCTAGAGGAGACCCTATACGGTTCTAGGTACGTATCCCATGACTTTAGGGGCTTCAGTGTATATCAAACAGCAGGCTTTTAAATCAACATATTCTGTAGAAACCCGTAGTCTAGGTGCCTTGTAAACAAACATCTGAAGACTGATTTGTAGAGTTTGCTTTATTATCCTTTATTGTATGCTTACACATATCAAACACTAAAAGTCACAACTCAAGATTTAGTGAGTCGGAAAGCTTCTATATATCCTGCAGGAATTTACATATCATTTTATATCACTATGAAAAAACTCCTACATATCAATTTATGTCACTAGGAAAATTCCTTCACTTTGACAGAATCTCCGAAAGAAATGAAATTTTTGTGAATGGTCCCTTACACAAAACGGTGTAGGACTTTTCTGGTGGAAAAGAATTTCGTGGTGTAGCAGTTTTTCTAGTGGTACCAATAGGTGGTGATAAGGTGTTGGCTTTTCACAGAAAGATTGCCGTCAGGGAAATGGTTTTAACACATAATTTCTCATGATCACCACTGAGGACAAAACACTTCTGACAGCGATGCTCCAGCTTTTTAAGCTTTACAAATAAAAACCTAATATCAAACAGAATTTATCGCTCTTTCCACGTTTTTTTATATCTTCCAGGATTTTACATATCCTTTTACATCATTATGAAAAAACTCCTACATATGTGAGTCTCGAGGCCGCTGTAGTGCAGTGGTAGCATGTCCGGCGCGTAACTGGAAGACCCAGGGCTCTATTCCCGGTGGCGGCTGATGAGATTTTTTCTGTGACTCACTTATAAAAAAAAAGAACGCGGAAAGAGCGACGAATTCTGTTTGATGTTCCTAATCCACGTCAATTATGTGTATTAATTATTCATTCGCCTTCTAGTTATTTGTTCAGTTGCTGCTTACCATCTTTGGTGAATCCCCAGCATTGTGCGGGGCTCCAAGAAGCAACCTGCCATGTGGTTTGGCAGTTAGTCGTATGTGGATCTCGGGAATTAGAGGCCGATGTGGTGCAGTGGTAGCATGTCCGGCTCGTAACTGGAAGACCCTGGGTTCGATTCCCGGTGGCGGCCGATGAGAATTTTTCTGTGACTCACTTATGAAAAAAAAAACGTGGAAAGAGCGATGAATTCTGTTTGATGTTCGTAATCCACGTCAATTATGTGTATTAAAAACCTAATAGTTGTGCCTCAAACCATGTGCGAACATCTGACATGGCATCGGAAATAGACTGGACCTCTGTTTCCTTTAAATGGCTTTTCAATTTGGAGAACAAATGAAAATCAGAAATGGCCAAATTCGATGAGCAAGCAGGATGTATCAACAGTTCAAAGTGACTTTAATGAAGCTTTGTTTGCGCGATTCCAGTTGTGTAAAACGAAGCACTATCCTGCAAAAATAGAACCCTGTTTGAGAATTTTCCCATGCATTTTGATTTCAGTTCCTGCTTTAGTTTGCTCAGAAGGAATGTATAATACGTTGATGTGTTGGGGACACTCTTTTCCACGTAGCTCACTTGAAGGAATGTATAATACGTTGATATGTGTTGGGGACACTCTTTTCCACGTAGCTCACTTGAAGGAATGTATAATACGTTGATATGTGTTGGGACACTCTTTTCCACGTAGCTCACTTGAAGGAATGTATAATACGTTGATATGTGTTGGGGACACTCTTTACCACGTAGCTCACTTGAAGGAATGTATAATACGTTGATGTGATAGGGCGCTCTTTTCCACGTGGCTCACTGTAGTGCTGCTCCGTCCTTGTACCATATCTAGTCGCCATAATCTTTACTGCAGATTTCTGTTACCGAAGCTTTTTGGGGCTAGGTGAACTTCCGTGTTTCCATCTTTGGGCTGTTTCTTGGACTACGATTCATACAGAGGTATACACCGTTTATCTATGGTTACTAACTGAGCCAATAAAACTCGGCATCCTGCTTAAAACGCCGTAACACTGCCGTAGTGGCCGCAAATCTAACGATTCTTCAATGCTGAAAACACACATTACGGCACTCATGTGGACTAAAGCATTACCGTCATACATTACGTCACTCATGTGCACTTTTCAATGTCATCTGCCAAGAGGTGAGCAGATGACATTGAAGAGTGCACATGAGGAAATGAGATTACATCATTTCCAGCATTTCTTGGCAGATGATTCCAACACATTCACAGCACAACCACAGAATCCCAGTTTTCTTATAAGATTCTTTTGTCTTTTAAAATCATGTTGTGAGCAGCATTCACATTTTGTGGTACGGCAGGTCTAAACAGGTCTTGTCGAACAGTCTTCCTCCTCAGTGCAGAAATGTCCTATTATGTCAATTCTGCAACACCACTGGGGAAGATTAAGGACCTTGATCGTACGTTGAGCACAACTATGGAAGATTATGGACCTTGAACAGCGAAACAATTCACTATGGATTTGCTTCGCTGTTTTCTCTTTCAGGAACCGGAACTTAATTACAGCTCTTGTCTGTGCTGTGAACTCTACTTCAGAGGACGCCATATTAATTTCAGACCTGAAAGTCGAATGGTTATTCGTGTCGCATTGGGATCAAAATTGGTCACAATTTTGATGATCTTTGATTGATGTTGGCGAAGCCAATATAATGGTGAAGTCCAGGTTTTCATGAGAGGCTTTAGCTGAGGCGGCTTTAAACCTGACACTGCACTGGGTCAAGAAAAATTAGACGCACCCACGAAAGTAAACGTATGTTAATGTAACAAAATATTTCCAATTTAAATTTCATATTTAAGTCATAATTTTTTTATCACCAAAGGAATCAGTATATTCTCAAGAATAGCTCTGTAAAAGTTTTAGCCACTTCAAAAATTCAAGTATTTAAACAGGGTTACTGATCAGGTTCATCCAACCATGGTGACCTTGTATTCCTGTGGTGATGGATACTTCCAGTAGGACGACTAACCATGCTCACAACATTTTGGAGTTATAGTTTGTGTGTGTGTGTGGAAAGTTCCCCAGACTTGACTTCACTGGCCATTTCATTCCCCACGCTTCAATCTCACAAAGCTGATGACGAACGGAACATGACAATATCTCGTTCTTCCACTGTGGTTTAATCTGCGTGAATTGAAGGATGCTATCAATACGCGTGGGCCAGAATTTCCCAAAACATTACTAAAACTTAGTCCAATTAATGCGAAGATGAATTCATGGTATTTGGAAGTACAAGGACGGTCCATCACATAATTAGGAAAGTGCCACGAACAAACTGTCCACTCAGTGTGTATGAGAAACTCTAAAAGAAAGATTCGTGTTTACCTTTTTTCATCAGGGTTGTGATCTTTGAGCCAGGCTAAGAGAGATCCTTTCTTGAATGCAGATGTTGCCGTGAATCCTTTCTCTTTTTGAATGTTTGCAATCGTATCTGCGTTGGGCACCACTTCGATGAGGCCAACTTTGTAGTCCACTGCTAAGCACTGGTAAGGAATCATCCTTGAAGGAAAAGACAGAAAGGCAATTCTTATGTTTTTGTTAAACAGAATTTTCGCATATAATTTGGTACGATTTTAGTTTAAAATAATTTACTTTTAACACAAAAACAAGATATTCGTAAAATTTGCATACCCCCTTCTAACAGAAATATTTAAGTTTCACAAAACGAACTGTATCTTATTAGATTCAAAACACTTTCCATTAAACGCAATAAATATTTTGATTGTGAGGAAACAAAGAGACACTTCTTCTCGGAAGGAAATGTTCATTGTGTAACCGTGAAGAAAAAATGAGTGAAGAGTAAATGCTAAGAAGGGCTCTCCAATCTCTCTGTGTGTACTCCACTCTCAAGGAAAGCACTCCACCATAAAGAAGAGATGTACATTTCTAATGACAGCGCGCGCACTCAACCTTTAAATTCGAGTGATCTTCACTAAACTGGAGTCAACTTAAAAGAGGTAAGTCCCCTTCCAAAAGAACACTCCACCATAAAGGAGAACATTTTAATCGCTTTGATTCCACTCCACTCAAAGAAAGGATGTTCTACACTCAAGAAGAGTTTTCCACTCTAAAGGGGAGAAGTTTCAAGAACCCTCTCCACTGCAAAACAGAACAGACCACACTTAAGAAGAGCACCCAATAAAAAAAAAACGGTACTCAACCCTCAAAATCCGTACTTCATTTTCAAGGAATGCACTCCACCCTCGAAGAAAGTATTTCACCTACAAAAAGAGCACTCCACCCTCAAGAACAGTACTCTATTTTCAAGGAATGCACTCCACCATCGAAGAAAGTATTTCACCTACTAAAAGAGCACTCCACTCTCAAGAACAGTACTCTATTTTCAAGGAATGCACTCCACCATCGAAGAAAGTATTTCACCTACAAAAAGAGTACTCCACCCTCAAGAACAGTACTCTATTTTCAAGGAATGCACTCCACCATCGAAGAAAGTATTTCACCTACAAAAAGAGCACTCCACCCTCAAGAACAGTACTCTATTTTCAAGGAATGCACTCCACCATCGAAGAAAGTATTTCACCTACAAAAAGAGCACTCCACCCTCAAGAACAGTACTCTATTTTCAAGGAATGCACTCCACCATCGAAGAAAGTATTTCACCTACAAAAAGAGCACTCCACCCTCAAGAACAGTACTCTATTTTCAAGGAATGCACTCCATCTCTCAGGAAAACATTTCACCCAAAAGAGCACTTCACCATCAAGAACAGTACTAACTCCATTTTCAAGGAATTCACTCCACGATCGAGGAAAGTATTTCACCAACAAGAAGAGTACTCCACCATAAAGGAGAATAGTTCTTCATGGAGCGAACTCCGACCTCGAGGACAAATTCCACTCACAAAAAGGATTATTCCACTCTAAAGGAGAAGAATTCACTCTCAAGAAGAGCACTTCACTCTGAAGGAGGAGACTTCACTCTCAGGAAGAGCACTAAAACGACCTGGAGGACAGCATTCCACTGACAAAAACAGCACTCCACTGTAAAGCAGAATAGTTCACTTTCAGGAAGAGCACACTAACAGCTCTGAAGAGATCATTCCATTTACAAGTAGTGCACTCCAGCCTACAGGAGAACAGTTTACCCTAAGGGAGAGTACTCCAACCTCAAGGAAAGCATTTCACTCACAATAAGCGCACTCCACCCGAAAGAAGAACTGCTCCGTTTTAGAGAGGACACTCCAATATAAATAAGAAGTATATACATTAAAGGGTAACCTACATCCCAAAGGAAAGCACTCCAAACTACAGGAACTCAGCAGGGTTGGGGTTTGGTTATCTTATAGGGAAGACGATAGGAAAAAAAATTCTTGTACTCTCAGAAAAGAGGTAAAACGTTCTGGTAAATACCAGAAAGCTTAACAGTAGTCTTTCTGCAATTTTGTACCAACGCCGTATGAATTAGATTAAAGATATAATTTGAAAAACTCCATTAATTCCAGGAAAGGTCAATTTTTAAACGTTCCATTACAAATTCGAGAATGATAATTTTAAAACGTTATCACATTAATTAAAAGAACGACAGACTGTAATTCTGAAATGCTTGCGTATCAGAGCTACATGACAGCTGTAGATTTTGAAATTACCTCCCACGAATTAAAAAATGCTGCAGTTTTATGCTCCGTTGTGTGAAATTCAAAAACTCTGAAATTTTGAAAAAGCTTCGTATGAATCCGCGAAAGATTGTGATTTTAATTAAAACACGCGATCTTCTAAAATGGAAAAAACGTTAACCTCAAAAGCTCCGTAAAAGTTCTAAAAATGAGA
Organism: Macrothele yani; assembly: GCA_039090855.1. Taxonomy (NCBI): domain Eukaryota; kingdom Metazoa; phylum Arthropoda; class Arachnida; order Araneae; family Macrothelidae; genus Macrothele; species Macrothele yani. The sequence continues at coordinate 38,542,399 of CM077028.1, forward strand.
ATGCCTGCAGTTTTCAAACTAGGTTCTCTTAAAAATTACAGAGTGACTGTTACTTTGAAACTATCTCATAAATTTCGATGGAGGTGTAAATTTTTAAAAGCTTGCCTTATAGAGAGGCTGCTGTTTTGAAAGCTCGTCTGTATTCAGTACACCAGTAAGGGCTCAATTTTTCGTTTACATTGTATGGAGTTCGAAAAAACTTAAGTTCAAAAAGCCTGAAAATTTAAAAATATTTTTGTATATTTCCCAGAAATATTATTTTAAAACTTCCACGTCTCAATATGAGATACGCTGTAATTTTGTCTCTGCTTTAAATTGAATACTGATTGAAATTTTAAACCGCTATCTCACAAATTTGGAAATAATGAAATTTCAAGACGTCCTTTTAGAAGTTCAGAGTTTTGAAAACTTCCTAATTTGAGAAACTATAAAATTTGAAGCTTTATCGTTAAACTTCGAGACCTGCTGCAATTTTGAAGTGCTGTGGAGCAAGTTTGTGAAAGTTGTAATTTTAAATCCCCGCTGTGAAAGCTTAGAGATGGTACTTTTGAAACGCGTTAGTACAAATCCCGAAATTTCAAATTCGAGAAGACTTCATGTAATATAACGAAGATATATACAATATATATGTAATATACATATATATTGTGACTTCCAAAGTGCAATATATAAAGCTATGCAAGACAGTACGAAAAAGTATCACTGAAGACGTAAGGAAATTCAACTGTGAACTAGTGAGGAAAGCAATTGAAAACAATCAAAGCCTAAAGATAGCAAAGGGACATCTCAGTAAAAGAAGAAAACAGATTATGGCACTGAGAAAAGAAGATGGTTCTGTAACAAGAAATAGAGGCGAAATTTTGACAAGAGTGAAAGATTTTTACTCCAAATTATATGAAAGGAATGACACCTGTACTCCAGCAGACATCATGAAAGGTACCAGTACCAGAGTTCTTCCAGTCCTCCAAGCAGAAGTCGCACATGCAATCAAGAACATGAAGCGGGGTAAAGCTCCAGGAGAAGATAGAATTACTGTAGACATCATACAAGAAGCAAGTGGAGAAATCGAAACAGTACTCGCCCAAATTTTCACTCGATGCCTTAATAAAGGGAAGATTCCTGATAATTGGAACAACGCTACAATGATCCTGCTACATAAAAAAGGTGACATTGATGACCTCAGGAACTACATACCTATCAGCCTCCTATCAGTGGTTTATAAAATCTTCACTAAAGTTCTTTCACACCGCTTGAAGGTAACACTGGACATGGCTCAACCGAGAGAACAAGCTGGATTCAGGAGTGGCTACAGCACAATAGATCATATCCACGTACTGAGAGAACTAATTGAAAGAGCGAGGGAATACGAACTTCCATTGTGCATGGCTTTTATCGATTATGAAAAAGCCTTTGATTCGGTGAAACCATCAGCAGTTACAATGGCTCTGAAATCCTGCGGTATTGAAGATGCATACATTAATATTATTAATAACATCTATGAAAATACAAGTGCAAAGATTCGGCTGTTTGAAAATACAACACACATAAAAATTGGAAAGAGAGTGAGACAAGGTGACACCATATTTCCGAAGCTCTTTAATGCCATATTGGAAAATGTCTTTCAATCACTGAACTGGGAAAACAAAGGGATAAAGATTGATGGAGATTATCTAACCCACCTTCGTTTTGCTGATAACGTAGTCATTTTTGCAACTACCCCATCAGAGCTGCAGGGTATGATCCAGGAACTTGCTGACAAGAGTAAAGAAGTGGAATTAAAAATGAACTTTCAGAAGACAAATGTGATGTTCAATGCTTTTTTTTTTTCACAAGAAATGAAGATTTACCGATTGATGGAGAAAAGCTGGAGATAACAGACATGTACCTTTATCTTGGACAGCAGATATCAAGTGAGGGTCACATTGATGAAGAAATTAATCGGCGTACAAAACTTGCCTGGAGAGCTTTTGGAAGAAGCAGCATAATATCAACAGCAATATGCCATTATGTCTTAAAAGAAAAGTGTTTGATCAATGCATTCTTCCAGTGCTTACGTATGGTGCAGAGACGTGGACCTTAACTAAAAGAGACATACAAAGGCTGCAGACAACTCAAAGTAGCATGGAGAGGTGCATGCTTGGTGTAACCAGGAGAGATAAGAAGAGGAACTCGTGGATCCGAAAAATGACAAGAGTGGAAGACATCATGATCAGAGTTAAATCCCTGAAATGGCAATGGGCTGGACATACTGCCAGAAGGACAGACCATCGATGGAGAGCCGAAATTTTAGATTGGATTCCAAGAGACAGGAAAAGACCCAGAAGAAGACCACATGGGAGACGGGTGGATGAAATTCGAAAATATGCGGGAGACATGGAGGAGACTGGCACAAGACAGACCGTTGTGCAGGAAACTTGGAGAGACCTTCGTCCAGCAGTGGATTGTGGTAATGGTTGATGATGATATATATATATATATATCATCATCATCATCATCATTGTCAACCATTATCAATCCACTGCTGGACGAAGGTCTCCCCAAGTTTCCTCCACAACGGTCTGTCTTGTGCCAGTCTCCTCCATGTCACTCCCGCATATTTACGAATTTCATCCACCCATCTCCCATGTGGTCTTTTTATATATATATAAATTATTATTCAGGCGAATGAAATATTAATAAATAATTAATTATTTATTTATTCGCCTTCTAATTATTTGTTCAGTTGCTGCTTACCACATCTTTGGTGAATCCCCAGCATTGTGGAGGGCTCCAAGAAGCAACCTGCCAAATTGGCTTGGCTGCTAGTGTGTGTGTGAGTTTGGAGGAATTCGTAGCCGCTGTGGTGCAGTGGAAGCATATCCGGCGCGTAACTGAAAGACTGGGTTCGATTCCCGATGGCGGCCAATGAGAATTTTTCAGTGACTCACTTATAAACACGTGGGAAGAGTGATGACTTCTGTTTGATATATAATAAAGGTCACAATTTCAAAATGCCCTAGTATGAAACAGATATAGAAATTTCGCACAGTTTTGGAGATTTCGTGATTTTGACATGAAAAGTTTTTTATTTATTATTTTCTCCATAAGAACTGAGACAAATTGTCATTCTTCAATGCCCTTGCAAAAAAAAAAAAAAAAAAAAGCCAATTTCAGGAACTGAAGTATATGGAAGAGAGGTAAATCCTTCTAGTTTTATAATACTTTTGTATGTGATTGTGAAACCACACAACACAGAGAGAATCTTCAGAAAAAAGATAATAACTAATCTTTGACGAGTTAATATATTTGGTTTCAAATATATTAACTCGTCAAAGATTAGTTTTCGGCAGGTCACTGAATGTGTGTACACCAGAGGGAAATAAGGAAAACTTACCTTAAATCTAACCCCTCGTCTTTCCACATCTTGTCAACTATGCGAATCATCTGTAGAGTCAACATATCTTGACGAAGGTCTGAAATGATGTAATTTAGGTATTTTAATATCAAACCACTTACCGAGCACTCTTAGTATCGCCCCCATGTAACTGGAGGACAACAACTCGTACATGAGTTGGATAAAATAATGTGAACACCTGGAAATAGGCAATATGTCTTTATTAATAAGGTGCTGGGCCACCAAGTACTTTAAATACTGCTTCCAACATTCTTGAATTTCTACACCTTTTGCGAAGTCTCCAGTGGAATGTAACATTCGTTGATCAGAACAAATTCGTTCAGTGATGTTGGAAGAGGGAACCTTCTTCTCACTATGCTCTCCAAAACTACCCACGGTGGCTTGACGATATTCAAGTCACGTGATTGAGCTGGCCAGGACAGATGTTGAAGTTCCTACAGGAGTTGAAATCCTACTCGATTCTCCATAAAGTCCGGATGGGGACTTTATGGAGAATCGAGTAGGATCTCAACCCCTGCCAGTTTCTGTAATTTTCGGCAGATCAATCTAAAGGTGTGACTTAGGGCATCACCCATTTGCAGCAATGCCCACTTCCTATTTATGAGCGGTGGACAGCGTTCACGTAGAGCACCATAGAGCAGCTGTAGTTGTTAGGCATAGAGCTTGCCGTCTACAGCCTGATCGTCTTCCACGAGTTCCCGCTGCACAGGATCCTCACATTTCCACCAAATGCACAGCATGGATTTCCTCTCGAATCGCCGTATCTACACCACTTGCTGTACTTCCTGGTGTGGTCTCAGCCACTGCTTCCCAGTGGTAGTGTAACGTATCGGGTTGATGCATAAGTTCATGCCGGTTTTTTTCACCGCACTACAGGAATGTATTACCTCAGAAGAGAAAACGGAATCAATCAACTATGTATCTCCCCCAATTGTTTACGATGGTGTCCCAACGTCTGGATAGGTCTGCAATGCCATTCTTGAAAAAACGTGCGGGTTTTGCTGCGAAGAAATCCTCAAGGAAATTCTGGAGATGCCACGGGGTGCATTCGACAGAGATCAGAACAGGTGATAGTCTGAAGGGGGAGACATCTGGGGAATAGGCCAGATGTGCAAGGATCTCTCATTGCATGTCCTGAATGGCCATTTTGGTCATGTTTGTACTGTGAGGGCGTGCGTTTTCACTTTGGAGAAGGACACCATGGCGCCGATGTGGCCGTTTCTGCTGAATTGCTGCCCCCATGTCCCACCAGACACACAACATGATCTTTGCAGGATGAAGACCATGTTTTGGACGTGGTGTGGGCGTCTTGTTTGGACTTAACCATTCCCTCCGATGCCTGAAATTCGCGTACAGGCACCACTTTTCATCTCCAGTAACAATACGTGACAGAAAGCGTTTGTGTTGCTGAGAACATTCGCGATAACGGGCGAGCAAGGAACGACATATGACAACACGCTGATTCTTGTTGTCCTCGGTTAGAGTGTGAGGCACCCAAGACCCAAATTTCTGGACCTTTCCCATACGTTTCAGGTGTCGCACAACTGTTGCCTGATCACAGTCCATCTCAGTGGCCAATTTGCGTGTGGTTTGACGCTGATCCAAGTAGATGAGATGGCTCAAACGATCCTCATCAAAGTGAGATGTACGACCTGAGCGTGGAGAGTCATTGAGTTCAAAATTGCCACCTTGGAACCACTCAAATCATTTGCGGGCTGTCCTCGGAGCAATAGCATCCTCCCCATACACAGCACAGATCTGTCGATTGGCCTCGGCGGCTGTGGATTCCTTGTTAAACACGTAGAGGAGCAGATGTCCGAAATGTTCATTCTGCTCTACTTGACACTCAATACTTCCGAACCAAAAAACCATTAGCCACAATCACACAACGCAATATTATTCAGATACACAAGATTACTGGCTTCATTTTGATATATGCGAGTACAACTGGCCATCTGCACCGTAACTACTGATCTGGGAAACACTCGTGAAATAAAACGGCATGAACGTATGCATCAATCCAATAGAAACATGTAATTTTCATCACCCCTGACGATACAAAACCAAAACCTATCGTCTTGTGGGTTTGACAGCAATCTGCGACTGAGTGCGAAACGTTGTTCCGCTGGCTGTCAAGTCACGGATAACCATTCGATAGCACCAGAAGGAAAAACCAAGCTTGTGTAGGTGGCGAACAATGGAAAATGTGAAAAACCCCATTTCATCTGCCAATTGTCCTGTACTCTTCACAGGGATTCGCTGTCACAGCTTTTACGAGGGTGTGAGTAGTAGTGGTGGTCGTTGGAGCTCCTGGTTTTCGCTTGTCTTCGAGAATTATTCCCCAAGCGTTGAAACGCTAAAACCATTTTCGTGCAGTACTATAATCCACCGGTTCCTTGCCTTCAGCTGCACAAATTTCTCTCGCTGCTGCTACCGCGTTTTAATCAATTTTCCTAATTATGGCGTGGGATCACTCGAACAGCACGTTTATTGACCTCCATCCCTTGCTCATTTGATAACACATTGTGTCTCCGTGCAGAAATCAGTCTCGTGCGATCCATGTCATTGCGGTACCCATTCGACAATGTCACGCGTTTTGAGCAGGACTATGTGTAGCTCAAAAGGCAACAAACTTTTGACCCTCCCTGATCAAATGGTTGGGCAGACGAGCTCCCAAGAAGAATATGGTTAGAAGCCGGTTGCTCATTCCGCATTGCCAATCGCGGTCTTCAACGAAAAGGTTAACACACGCAATGAAATAAAAGATAATAGTGGAGGAATACAAATTTCCATGTCTTCCGCGAACAATTCAATTACAGTCTAGAGAATTTTGTGCCGTTACCTGCGATAAAAGTGCACCACAACCCATTCTTCGTTGCTGAAATACCAATTAAAGAAAGAGATTAACAGCATCATTAATTTGATACTTTGGAACTGTGATTGACGCCCCATAGATGCTTTGTTTCAACTGGATGAAATGTTAGTACTCCGGCTCTGTGGCCATGTGCTCAAAAGTGCTGGTTTCTGGTTGGGTCTGGGTTCGAGTCCCGATAGGAATGAGCGGTATTTTTATCCCACGGCGCTAGCTCTCTCTCTTCAATGGAATTAGGGTCCTTAAAATTAGGGACTGGCGACTTCTCATGTCCGAAGAAGTTACTCATAGTTTTCGTCTAACCCTAAGTAACAGAAACATCCTTGCAGTTGTTTTGGCGTCCCGTTAAATATGCGTGCAGTTAGTTTTGCCTCTCTTACCCATTTTCTTTATCTCTGGTTGAATTCTCACGAGAATGCTGAGTTCTCCTTAAAGGGAATAGCTTGAATATCAAGGATTTTTTTAAAACAGCACAGGTAAGGATTTACGAAAGCAAATCGATAGGCTTTAGCCATTTTTTTTCTATTTTAGATGTGACGCACATTTCACAATACACTTGGAGAACTCGCTGAAATAAACCGTTTTTCGATTCTGGCGATACTTCAAGAGCCATTGTATTTCAAAGCTAAAAGTTTGTGTTCCGGACACACTAACAGAACCACGAAACTTTATGGACATGTAGGGCCATGGGCGAATTTTTGCACCTCGTCGCATTTTTTCGAATTTCGATTTAGTTTACGAGAAATTAAATTTTACAGAATTCTCTATTTCGCAATAGGATCCATTTTAAAAAAACGGATATATGGCAAACTATGAATCATGACGCATTGCAATTTTCACAGTATAAACTCACAACTATCATCCTACTTTTAAAAAAAAATAAGAAAAAATAATTTTCTGATTTTTAAGCATTTTTTTTAAAGACGCAAAGGAAAGGAACGAACAGCTTCCTCTGTATTCAATGGTAACCACACAGGAAAGGTTCAGGTCCCGTGACCTGCTGCCATGGTGACGCAGATATTTTTAGGACTCTCTTCTCATTGGGTGAATGGGCAGGCTACAATGAAACTGGTAATGACGCAATGCTCAATAACGTAGCGACGCTTTTGAAGTCCGGAATCTTCCGCTGGCATAAAATAAAATAAAATAAAATAAAATAAAAATAGTGGCTATATGGAACATTTCCCAGCTTAAAATTTTCGTCAATTGTTCGACCATTTCTACATGACCTGGAGATTTCAAAATTGTCATGTTGATAGGTCTTAAGGTCCGAATACCTAGAAGAGTCCGAAAGAAACAAAAATGGCTGCTTTGGAACATTCTCTGCTTGGATTTTTCACGAATTGTTCGACCACTTCTCAATAATCTTGAGATATGAAAATTGGCATGCTGATAGTCATGTCCGGATACCTCAAAAGGTCTAACAACCAAACAGTTCAAAAGGGAGGCTTAGCTTTACTGTTCAGAATGCTGATAGGTTTAAAGATAATTATGCCAGAAGCGTTGAAATGTAGTAAAAATTCCATGAAATTTTGAATTAAAATTAAGGGGTGCCAAAGCCCGATCCGTTTTTTGACAAACCGCATGCATTGACCGACCCTGTTCTAAATCGTGAAACAGTTACGGATCTTAAATTACTTTTCTTTCGCTTAATTACTTTTCCTTTCTTTAATTTTATGTTCAAAAAGTTATAGATTGACAGTTTGGAGAACGGACATAACTGCTAGTTATATACGACCCCCCCCAAACCGCATTTAATGATCTTCAGCACTTCGTTGCTCATTCCGTTGACTTCGTTTGGAGTAAATCAACAGTAAGTGAAATATTTCTGTCTTCCAGCAAAGTAATTAAGATAACCTTAAAGACGCATTTTTAATTTTTAAATTCTGAAATTATCATGGAAATGCTTGAAATCGAATACCGCATATAACGAGCCCATATTTAGCAAGATCCCGGAGCTAATTTTGCCATTTTTAAAGAACAAAGAAAAAGCAATAATAAAATTCCCGGATTTAAAGAATGAGAGAAAAGCAAAGAGAATCGCTTGTAACAAGCAATGAAATAAATTTGAACGAAATTTCATATTTAACAAGTCAAGGAAATTCTTCCGCGCACTATTCTGGAATGGAAGAATAGAAATGGTGGAATACAACACGAAATTGCAAGAGCGAAGGGGAATCTTGGTGCGCTAGTTGAATGAATGTGATAGAAATGCAACTCGGAGAGATTACATTAAATGCTCAACAAACGAGTTATGCAAGAGACTCTTTCCGCCACCCATTCTAAGCCGCTATACCTTGGAAATATCGCGTTAGGACAGATGAAGAAAGGCCACCTACTCATAGGCAAAAAGAGGATAAGCGGGACTCACGGACATGTAAGTGGATTTCTGGGCGACAATTGCAGAGAGGGATAGGGGAGCAATGGAATGGGAATGTTGTCCGTTGAAAATACTCCAAATACGTGGCCACAGTAAATAAATAAATACATCGCTCTTAACCACGTTCTAGAAACACACAGCAACCGAAAAATTGTTTTTCAGCCGCCGCTGTGGAATTGAACCAACAGAACTCTCGATATCTAGCCGAGTGCGTTACATTTACGCCACGGTGGCCAACAATCCACGGTGCTATGTGCATTTTTAAGTCAGCTTCTGACATAAATCCGCAAGATGGGCTCAGTAGCTGAGCCCATCTTACGGATTTATGATGTCAGAAGCTGACTTAAAAATGCACATAGCACCGTGGATTGTTGGCCACCGTGGCGTAAATGTAACACACTCGGCTAGATATCGAGAGTTCTGTTGGTTCAATTCCACAGCGGCGGCTGAAAAACAATTTTTCGGTTGCTGTGTGTTTCTAGAACGTGGTTAAGAGCGATGTATTTATTTATAGTTGTCCGAGGGGTTACAGGTTACAGGAGATAAACATTTCTGGAATTGTGTCCACCCCCCCCCAAGTGAGCGTTGCATTGGGAGGAACGGTATTGCTTTTGATTTTTTGATTTGCGTGTGTTGTGTATTTAAACACCAGTCAGTATCATGTAGCCGTCAACTTGAATGCACTTGAAAAATTTAATCAGTTTACGCTAATAACAATGCAGTTAATTAATTAATTCTTTCAAGTATATCCAATTGTTATGGATATAAAATATAAATGTTTATCACGTATGCATACTTTTTCATGATGGGAATTTGTACCCAAAAACGGATTTAGAGAGCGCTCAGATTTAACGAGAGTTTCTCTCGGTCCATACACAGAGTTAGCTTTGCACTAGAAACATCCCCGTTTTACATATTCGGAGCGCTAACGAAGTAGCATGGGCTATCAACGTCAAGTGTGACAGTAACGTGGCCAGGAAAGCCAATTTAACTGCAGGAAGGTAGTTTGGGTCAGCAAAGCTGGTGTCAGTATTTTGGAAACAGCCAAACTTGTTGGCTGATCCCCTACTTCTGTATTAAGTGTGTACCAAGACTGGATTAACCATGAACATACATCCAGCAGAAGGGCTAGCATTGGTCAGCCACAAGCGGTTGATCCTAGAGGTGAGCGTGGGGTGTCACAATTGGTATCTCAGCAAAGACGTGTAACTGTCAACCAGCTCACCCTCCAGTACAACATCGGTGCAGTTCGACCTACTTCTACATGCACCGTCCGACGTACCTTGTTTCACCAGGTACCCCAAGCGGTGACCAACGAGCGTACCCATTAAAATGAAGGAAAAATTCGCACGTTACGTTCACAAAATACTCATATGCTGTCTGCGTGCGGTGAATATAAAACCATGTCCTCCAAAATTGCAAAATAAAAACTTTATTTACAACCTAAAAGCATAGTTATATGCAAGAACTTTCGAGACATCTAATGTCTCATCATCAGGAATTATGTGCAAACTGAAACATGGGGTACACGAATCTTTATACTAGACACAAAGTGATCAGATTTCCCTAGTGGTGGCCAAAAGTCTATACAGGTAATGCCGTTTCACAAACCAAAGTTTACATATAATAGCACACAGATTATAATTAAAGTAATATGAAATTGGAAGTGAAAGAAACTTACAAGGGTTCCTCATCATCATTATTTGTCCCGGATATGGATTTGAGTAACTTTCTCCATTGAGATGGTACAAATGTAGGAAGTTCTTGGTTACAGCATGAGTTCCCATACTTCCAAATGAACAGGTTTTCAGCAAGGAATACTGTCTGTTTGTTAACTCTGGAGTTCAGTACCTGCACATCCTCCCAATCCGGAACATATACTTCTCAGTAAATGGTCGTAGTAAGCGCCGTATTTACACGGCCTGTACTAAGAGCATACTTATGTTCAGAAATGCGGATATTAATCGTCCTCAAGGTGGAACCTATGTAGGAGCTAGGGAGACCATCTGGGTCTTGATTATTTAAAGGTATTCGGTAGACCCCCGGTCTCTGTAGGTTCGGAATCCCATCTCAGTCATTCCGGACCACAGAAAAGACGCTTCTTGTGGTCACACCAAAATTCAGGTTGTGTCTATGAGAAGCTTTCTTAAGGATAGAGATAACAGGAGGACCCACATATTTAGTTGAGTTTGGTTCGGTGCACAACGTAGTAAATTTCAACCTCTGATAGTCAAGCAACAATCTCCGAAAGTATTTGGTAGAATAACCCGACAGGTGAGCTAAAGTTAGGATTTTAGATAACTCCTCTTTCTTAAGTGAGCTAGAAGAAGAATGTGAATAGGCTCGTTTTATCAAAAAACGAAATGCTGCAGATTTGTGATCTGGGGGTGGGTTGAGGATACCGGAATAATACAGGGGGTAAAGGTTGGTTTTCCACATATAAACCGAAAAACTTAGTTGATTAGAGGTCTGGTCCCGAACCAATAGAAAGTCTAAAAAGGTAGATGTCCATGTTCTTCAATTTCTTGAGTACATTTGACGGTAGGAAGCTGGGAAAAGAGTAGTTCAGTAAATTCATTCAAAACTCGTTGATCATGATGCCAGAAAACCAGCATGTCGTCAACATATCTAAGTAATAGGAGAGGTTGATGTGGAAATTCAGCTAAGACTTTATTCTCGAGATTCTGTAAAAGTAACTCAGCCAAAATGGGGGAGAGGGGGGCATTGGTGCTCCCTCTAGTTGTTGGAAACATTGGCCATTAAACGTAAAGTAAGACCTCCTGGCCACAAGTTTTAATGCGGACATTATGGCCTCAACCTCTATATGGGAAAGAGAACTGTCACACTCTAATTTCTCTGCTATGATAGAATGCACTCTTTCTAATGGAATGTTCGGGAATAGCGACACTACATCGAGTGAAGCCATGAAAAAACCAGTTCCCGCCGAATCAAAGGTTTTAGTGTGGTTTAAGGCTTGAGTTGAACTATTTATTGAGACCAGTGAGTTAAGAGTATATGGTTTCAGATAGGTGGCCAGAAGCTTCTCGAGTGGACGGGTGGGACTCGCATAGCTCGATATTTACCGAGAAGGATATGTTCCAGATTGGGAGGATGTGCAGGTGCTGAACTCCAGAGTCAACAAACAGACAGTATTCCTTGCTGAAAGCCTGTTCATTTGGAAGTATGGGAACTCATGCTGTAACCAAGAACTTCCTACGTTTGTACCATCTCAATGGAGAAAGTTACTCAAATCCATATTCGGGACAAATAATGATGATGAGGAACCCTTGTAAGTTTCTTTCACTTCCAATTTCATATTACTTTAATTATAATCTGTGTTATTATATGTAAACTTTGGTTTGTGAAATGGCATCACCTGTATAGACTTTTGGCCACCACTAGGGAAATCTGATCACTTTGTGTCTAGTATAAAGATTCGTGTACCCCATGTTTCAGTTTGCACATAATTCCTGATTATGAGGCATTAGATGTCTCGAAAGTTCCTGCAAATAACTATGCTTTTAGGTTGTAAATAAAGTTTTTATTTTGCAATTTTGGAGGACATGGCTTTAAGTGCACCGCACGCGGACAGCATATGGGTATTTTGTGAGCGTACTTATAATGACGCCCAGTCATCGCAAGCAATGCCTCGCATGGGCCAAAGAACGTTGACAATGGGTCCTCGACAAATGGAAGAAGGTCGTCTGGAGTGATTAGTACCGTTTCCTGCTGCACCATGCTGATGGCTAGTTTCACATACGGCGTAAACAGCATGAAGTCCTAACCGCAGGTTGCACACTTAGGGATGGAGGTGGTGATCCTGTCTGGAGAGCTTTTCCTGGCAAGTTCTAGGTCCGAAAGTCGTCTGGAGTGATGAGTCCCGTTTCCTGCTGCACCATGCTGATGGATGGTTTCACATATGGCGTGGACAGCATGAAGTCCTATCCCCAGGTTGCACACTTAGCCAGTGGAGGTGGTGTTCCGGTCTGGAGAGTTTTTCCCTGGTAAGTTCTAGGTCCGTTGGCTATCATCCCACAGTCACTGAATGGTGGACGCTGCGGGGACCTGTTAGCCGACTATCTTCATTCATATCTGGATGAGGTTTATCCGGACCACAGTGCCAACTTTCAACATAACAAAGCACCGTGTCATCGGGCTCGTATAATTGCTGAGTGGTTGCAGGGACACGACAACGAATTCATCACATTGCCTACCAAACTTTACCAGAATTGAACATTTGTGGGATATGCTAGAACAAGGTGTGAGAACTGCTGATCCTCCTCCACGGAATGAACGTGAACGAAGGTGTTGTTGCAGCGGATATGGGTCAAGTTACTCATAGGTGATGTTCGACACCTTGTAGAATCTGTTTCTAGGCGTCTGCTAGCAGTGATTGCACAGAAAGGTGGACTAAGGCTTTATTAGGTAAGGTGTTGCTAATGAAAAACCTAATTCAGTGTGAGTGCGTTTTAGTGTATAACAATATTGGCAAAAAGCTGTTTTGATTTGCCTCTTAAAAATAATCAAGAAATACGATTTATTCAAAACCACATGCGTTAGCAATGTACTTACCATCACCGCTTTTAAAGATGACGAAAATATCTTTTCCATGAGAGTCGTAGTTTTCAAAAGCAAGCCATAGTGGCTTCATTTTGGAATCCATAAACTTGCACTTGTCTACTCTATTAAATATTAATGAGAAAATACCGTACAGAATTAAAACACAATTGTTTGCAGTCTCTTATGTAAAGTATGCTTTACAAAGGGTGCACAATATTACTGACAGGAAACAAGATACAAATAATAAATAAAAACAGCTGTTCCTGTAGCTAAGAAGACATTGCAATGAAAGGAGGAAACTTGCTTCTGCTAAAGTGCTACTGAGAGTCCATTCCATGGATCTCTGTATAAATGCCATTATCTTCATCATAACTGGCTATCTTTCGAGCGCAAGCTCATAGGAATAATACATAAAGCCATAGCTCTTTCCACGTAAAGCAACGCACAGCAACCGAAAAATTGTTATTCGGCAGCCGTCGGGTGATCGAACCCCGAATCTCTCGATATCAAGCCGAGCGCGTTAGCCTTACACCACAGCGACCAACAATTCACGGTGCTATGTGTGTTTTTCTTTTTCAGTCAGCATCTGACATCATAAATCCGTAAGATGGGCTCAGCTACTGAGACGTTTCCATCTGGTGGGCATTCAGCACGAACATACCTTTTCACAACTTCCCAAACATTTTTCTATCGCATTCTTGGGTGGAGCATTCAAAGCTCGACATACCTTTCCACAACATCCCAAAGATTTTCCTATGACATTCTTGGGTGGAGCATCCAAAGCTCGAACAGACCTTTCCGCAGCATCCCAAAAGTTTTCCTATCGCATTCTTGGGTAGAGCATCCAAAGTTCGAATAGACCTTTCCTCAGCATCCCAAACATTTTTCTATCGCATTCTTGGGTGGAGCATTCAAAGCTCGACATACCTTTCTACAACATCCCAAAGATTTTCCTATGACATTCTTGGGTGGAGCATCCAAAGCTCAAACAGACCTTTCCACAACATCCCAAAGATGCTGAAGTAAAACAGTAAAATATGGCGAAAATGCACAGTTTGGTCTTCTATCTTCAACTTGATGTCAAATCAACCAACGCTCACTATTCCTCTTAGACTGCAACTAGAACTGGCACCTGTCGAATGCCATAGAGATAACAGAGCTGCGCATGCATCTAGTACTTCCAAAACCGCCCAACCGCCATCGGGTGCCAAAATACGTCACGGCTTTTCCGACAACCCAATAACAACAAATGTGCTTATTTACATGGAATATCACTTATAAATACATAACTGTGTTCCAAGACTCGAACAATCCTTTCTCTGTAGCGTTTTGAATCAATGAGGGGTCTCGTAGTACTTACACTATATTGACAAAAGTCACCGGACACCCTTTCAAAAGCAAATCAATGAATCCGCTGAGGGGTTAAGATAGGCCGTACAGCTGAAAACGGTATAAAAACAAGTATACAGCTGACCGCGATCATATCGCACTGTGAGGTCGAGTGAAAATATCGGGGCGGGAGAGAACTGACTTTGAGAAAAGAAAGATTGTTGGGTGTCATATTAGTGGGTTGTCCATAAGAGAAACCGAGAGGCGTTTAAACATACCCAAGTCAACTGTTTTGGATGTACTGAATAAGTGGAAGACACATGGCATGCCTGAAGCAGCAAACCAAACCGGCAGACCACAGAAAATCAGTGATAGAGGACGTCGAAGCCTCAGGAGAGTCGTTACAGCTAATCGACGGGATACTGCACAGCACCTCAGTCTACTGTTGAGTAAAAATGTTAGAACCTCGGTATGTACACGTACCATTCGCAGATAATTTCATTCCATGGGTTACCGAGGTCGTGCGGCTGCTCATAAGCTTTTCATCTCCACTTGGAATGCTACTCGTTGTTTAGAATGGTGTAAAGAACATTTATCGTGGACCGTAGATCAATGGAAACGGGTTTTATGGACTGATTAATTCAGATACACGATCCATCAGTGTGATGGACGTGTGTGGGTATGGCGGCAGCCGGGGGAACGCTATTTACCGCAGTGTACTGTTCCTACGTTCAAGTTTGGAGCTGGCAGTGTACTCGTGTGGGGGTGTTTTTCGTGGTATGGTCCCTGCCCATTGGCTATCGTGGACAAACCTGTTAACCAGCAAGTCAACCTCGATATTCTGGACAACTATGCCCTACCAACTCTGTGGTAATACTATGGAACCGAGCCTTGTTGTATGAGCAAGACAATGCACCGATCCATAAAGCAAGGACTGTTACGGCATGGTTTGACGATAATTCCTTATCGTGTGTGGGCTGGCCAGCACAGAGCCCTGATCTGAATTCCATTGAGCACCTATGGGATGAATTAGAACGCCGCATAAGAAGTTTGGAACCAAGGAAAACTACTACGCAGCAGTTAGCGGCAGCATTATGTACTGAATGAAAGCGCATACCTATCGCTGAGTTCCAAAACCTTGTCGAAAGCATGTCTCGAAGGGTCAGTGCATGCATTAAGGCCAAAGGTGGACCGATACCGTACTAATGTATGTCAATAAATGCTATGTTGTGTTTCTCTTCTAGGTGTCCGGTGACTTTTGTCAATATAGTGTATTTAGTAACAAAAAGTTTCTTCTAATTCTTTTAAAGCAAGAGCTATAAAATTTTCAAGCACGGTTGACATGCCATAATTCATCAAAGCACGCATAAAATGCGCTTTTGAAAAATGGGATTTCCTACGTCTTTTAAAAAATCATAGAACTCCATTCCCGCCGGCAGCTGCAAATTTCTACACGCTTGACTAACGGTGTGTTAAGAAGCACAACTTGCTGGATATTATAACATCATATACTTAAAGAAACAAATGGTATCATGTAAATCTGCCTATCCCTCAAAGAAAAAGAAACTGAAATGCGAGTGGAAGGGGGATCTTTTCGAGTGTCACTACCATCCTTCGGTCACAGCTGAATAACTTTCTCGTCTCGAACGCGTACGTCTATTTGTTCTCTCAAGCGTGACAAATAACATGTTAATGGCAAGTTTTGCTGTTTTAAGTAAGACGAATTTGCAGGGGGAGAAAGGAATAAAACATTTTAAATAGGAAACTGAATACCAGAAGGTGGTAATGCAGCTTTCGTACGAAGAAAATATTTTTTAAAGAATTCTGCTTCTAAGATATTTAATCTGTTGAAGAACACAGAGTTCTAGGGAAAACACTCTCCTGTGTGCATGTGAGATACTGATTTAGTTGGTGTCTCAAGATCAGTGAGGTATTTAGGCATCTCTACGGGGGTCCTCAGCTCACTCGAAAATTTGGGCGATCTCCCCTTTATATTTAGTCCAATTGTTTTCATTTATAGCTGGATATTTGGAGAAATTAATTAAAAAAAAACTTAAGATGAGGGAAAATATTATTACAATACAAAAAACATCCACATGGACCTCAGTCTGAAATTTCTATCATCCTTCAATAAAACCTTAAAGAATCTTCGCTATAGAAGCAATTTTCCAAGCATCTTGGACTACTTCCGCAATAAAAACCTAATTCCACAGAATGGTGATGTTTGCAGTGCAATACATCATCATATTAGCCCCCTCAAAATTTGTAATTACCCCCCGGAAAAACTTCACTGAATGCAACGCCGCTCAAGATAGCAATTCCTTTGGCTCTAGTGCTCAAGCTCATGAATGGAATTGTTTCCTTTAGCCACATTTCCATGCATGGGGAGGGGGGGGGGGGGATTCTTTCGCAGAAAACCTAGCTGAGTGAGCCATAAACGCAGTATTTTCATCATTTGTCGGCTGTTTAGAGGTTGTGACGTACTACAAAGGTGAAATCATGTGTCAAGACGACAAATATGCGGCGAGACATTCTGTC
The DNA here is from genome assembly GCA_039090855.1 of Macrothele yani. Classification (NCBI taxonomy): domain Eukaryota; kingdom Metazoa; phylum Arthropoda; class Arachnida; order Araneae; family Macrothelidae; genus Macrothele; species Macrothele yani. The sequence continues at coordinate 38,559,472 of CM077028.1, forward strand.
CGCGTAGCTCAGTTGGAAGAGCGACTTACCCCGGAGTGAGGGGGACACGGATTCGACGCCCGTCGCGGACAAACTTCTGTTTTCACACTGACTCCAAACTGGAAAATAGATCCACTGGTCGTTGGGTTCTCCGAAAAAAATGTGTGATGTTTGTTCCACACATTGTTTGGAATTAATGAAACATTCCTACTTCGCTTCAAAGAAAAAAAAAATCATTAAGAGGGAGATGATGTGACGTACTACAGAGGTAAAAACATGTGTCAAGACGACAAATATGCTGCGAGATATTCTGTCCGCGTAGCTCAGTTGGGAGAGTGACTTACTCCGGAGTGACGGGGTTCGATACCCGTCGTGGACAAGCCTGTGTTTTCACATGGTTCCCCTCAAATCCGGAGGTTGATTTCTGAGCCCACATAGGCTCACAATAAAAAACAAACTACATACTAAATATATGCGTACAATATGTAATTAAAATGATGATTTCCGATTAAATGTTTATTTGTTCCATTGTTTAACCGTTGGAAAAAATACGTGTACATACACACAATGTATGTATTTCGATACATTTTGCAAAATATGTGTGTAATAATCATATACTGTATGCTACACCCTGAAATTTTAAATGTACGCACTCATCACTTATTATTTAATTAATTCAGCCGACAATTTTCCATTGAAAAACCAAACAAGAAACCGGATAAATGCGTTTGTGTAATTTGCAGCCCGTTTTTCAACATATCAGTATCCCCTTTGATTACAAAAGAATTTTGCAACTGTTCACTGCACTTTACTTTGAAGTCGCACACCTCTTCTTCTGTAACTACATCAGATGTTTCCTCAATCAAACATTTTTTAATTGATGCGCTTGGAAAATATCCTCACGCTCAAGTTTCCCTTTTTAGACACATTTAAAATTCCGATTTTTTTTTCAACCTTATTAGTTTTCTGTCAAGTTAGCCAAACAAAAATTTCGTACGCTCGCTACAAACTGTGCAAGCCAAAAAATCAATATGCAACTGAAAGAGTAGTGGCAGTCGACAGCGAAATTAGATAGTAACTGGTTCACTTTCAGAAAGGCGTGGTCGGCTACATTTGTTCTTCATGTTTAAGGTTTTCATCTTTTTGTTCAACGTCTCACGCTGGTTCTCCAATAAAAGGAAAAAAATTGAATCACGATCAGCTTGCTAGCGTTGAACAAGAATGTCAGTTGGAACGGTAGATTTATTCATTTTAAGAATGAAGTAAAGGGATATACACTTCGCAGTCGTTTGGGTTAATGTGAGATTCAAAAGAAGCTGTTTTGTCCCTTTCTAAGAAAAGATCGGCCCTATGAAATCCATAGAGCTGTAGAATTGTAATGGGGATCTTGAGGACAAAAATAACCCTGCTTTCGTCCAAAGAAACTAAAGAAAACCTTCGCGGCAGAAATTCGCAGGTGTATTTCCTTCACCGTACGCATTTTTAGCTGTTTCATGACCATGATGACTGTCCGCTATTTGAAGATAAATATCATCATCATCATCGGTGTCAGCCATTATCAATCCACTGCTGGATGAAGGTCTCCCCAAGTTTCTTCCACAGCTGTCAGTCTTGAGCCTGTCTCCTCCATGTTACTCCGGCATGCTTTCGAATTTCATCCATCCATCTTCCATGTGGCCTTCTTATGGGTCCTTTTCTGTCCCTTGGAATCCAGTCTAAAATTTCGGTCGTCCATCGGTGGTCCGTTCTTCCGGTAACATGTTCAGCCTATTGCAATTTCAGGGATTTTACTCTGATTATGATGTCTTCCACTCTTGTCATTTTTTTTATCAAAGAGATCCTCTTCTTATCTTTCCTGATAAATATAAGAACCGTATGTACTACTTAGGTAAATATACAAAACCATATATACTTCGTGACTAGAGGTCACAAAACTGTTCGCTAAATGAAGGTGTCTGCTAAAGAGGTTTTGTTGCGGTGGTTTATTCCACATTGCATCGCAGCCAGTGGGAAAAATTTACCATCCTCACACTGTACCGAAGTAGTCATAGTAATATTCTTTGCACCCTACTTAATAATACACGCACTCTACAGGAAAGTGCTCATCAAAAACATTCATCCTTATACCTCACGGGTCGCTCTGGCTCTTTTAAAGTTTTCGCCAATTTATTCGCCAAATTAAATTTTTTATCGCCAAAACGATTTTTTCGCAAATTGCGAAGATGGCGATCGGCAGCGTGACCCTGTTGTACTGTACTAGAACTGGTGCAGAAGTATTCATGTTTACGCTATATGAGTGAATGGTGATAAAATAATTATACGCTGCATCATAACGTGGACAGAAGTACTTCTCTTTACACCGTACCGTAGTGGTGATAGCATTAATCCTTTCACCCTACAGGAGTGTATGCTAATGGAAATATTCATTCCTACACTGTATCAGAGTAGTGGAAGAAGTATTAAAGTTTCACTTCGTGAATGAGTGATGATAATGATAATTATCCTTATCCTGTACGAGAGCAACGACATTAGTATTCATCCTTGCACCGTACCGTGCTAATGATAGTGTTAATCCTTACACTGTACAGAAGTGAGTTTTTATAACAAGATTCATCTGTGAACTGTACGAGAGCGGGGATAGAAATATTCATCCTCCAACTGGAGAAATGAGTGGTGATAATAATCGTTCTTGCATTGTACCATATTGGTCGCAAAAGTATTCACCCTTGCACTATACACGAGTGAATCATGAAAAAGAATATTCGTGCTTAAGCTACAGCAGAGCTTAATCAGAAGTATTCATCCTTATGCTGCAGAAAAGTGATGATAGAAGTGTATCATCTGTACACTCCTGTACTAGAGTACACGGTGAAAGAAATACTCATCCTTACTCTGTACCACAGTAGGTGTTCAAAGAAATACACACGATGGTCGTACAAAAAAGTTCTGGACACGTTAATCTAAAACGGAAGCGGATAACGCAATCGGGAAAATGATTGCGTCATGTCAAGGTCAGACTCTCAGAAACGCAGTGGTGTCAGAACAACGCGCTATCATTTGCTGTGTGGACGTAGAAGGGTTTGGAAATGGAAGCGTGCTGCTCCTCAGGTCAAGTCACGGCGTTAGACTAGCGCTGCAGGAAGATAGAAACTCTGCAGGGGAAAACTCCGACTGAGATCCACATTGCCCTGCAGGAAGTTTGTCGGGAAGGAACTCTTGATCGAAGCACAACTTCTCTCTGGGTATAGTGCTTTCTGGGGGGCCGAAGCAGCATCAAAGATGATCACCGCTCGGGCCGACCTCAAACGACGACAGACAAAACATCTGTCACCATTGTTGCAAAGCTTCTAAAAGAAAATCGCCGTTTGACAGTCGAGAAGATTGCTCATCAGGAACATTTGTCTACCGTCGCACAGGATCACATCCATAGGTTCGAAAGGGAGGGCGTCACTTTCCTGAATAGAACTGTTGCAATTAATGAGACTTGGATCCATGATTTTGAGCCAGAACTGAAGTCACAATCAGCTGAATGGAGGCATCCAAGTTCCCCACTCCCCTCAAAGTGTCGTCGGAAACAATCTAAAGTGAAGCAAATGATGATTTTTGCGTACGATGCCCAGGGTGTTGTGGTCTCTGATCAAGTGCCGGTAGGGCAAAATGTCAACGCACAATATTATCGTGACTTTCTGAGGACAAAGTTGAGACCGAAAATTCGTCAAAATAACCCCTTGTTGGAGGCGGAATTGATCTTGCTGCATGACAACGCGTCGTGTCATAGTGCACCGTCAGTATGGGGACTTTTGTCGAAATATAACTGCGAAACTTTATCCCACCCTCCATACAGCCCTGATCTCAGTCCACTCGACTTGGATATTTTCCCAAAGTTAAAAAATCGGCTCCGTGGCATTTGCTATGAATCGCTGGACAAACTGTATGGACGTGACCCGAGTAATACGACAACTGAACAAAGATGGCGTACTATGAGGCACCCAAGACATACCTCACCGCTGGCAAGCTGTCATTAGCAGCGAAGGGGAGTACATTGAACGGCAATAAGGTAAGTTTTCTCCGTTATTTCACACTTTCCTCAAAAACGGACAGTGTGCAGAACTTTTGTTAGGACCTCTGTATGCTCATATGGTATGACAGCGAGGCCATCCCATAGCTGAGTAGTCAGAAGCGAAAGTTTCTATAGCTCGTGGGTCCGTGTTCAAATCCCGGATAAAGCATGGGAGGTGCACTTGCGTCACTGCTTTGGCTCTCGCTCCTCCCTGGAACTAGTGGCCCTAAATTAAGGACGGGCGACTGCTAGAGGTGCTCATGGTTGTCATCAAATCCCACAAGGAATAAAATGTATAAGAACAAGTGGCGATAATAATATTTATTATTACAATGCATGAATAGCGTAGTGATAGAAGAAATATTGATCCCTTACACTGCACCGGATAAAGAAAAGGTAGACATGTATTCTTCCTTGCATTGTGGCGTAGCAGGTGGTGATAGAAACACTCATCTATATACCCGGAATGAGCGATGATAAAAGTACTCATTCTTTTATTGCACTGGAAAAGATAGAGAGAACGACATATCTATACACTACAGTCGCGCGAACGACGACAGAAGGGTTCATCCTTACACTGTACCGGAGAGAGTGGGACAGAAGGGTTCATCCTTACACTGTACCGGAGAGAGTGGGACAGAAGGGTTCATCCTTACACTGTACCGGAGAGAGTGGGACAGAAGGGTTCATCCTTACACTGTACCGGAGAGAGTGGGACATAAGAGTTCATCCTTACACTATACTGGAGAGAGTGGGGATAGAATTACTGTTCTTAACTTCACATTGGAACAACTATTGATAGAACCTTTCATCCTTACACTGTCAAAGGGAGTGACGATAGAAGTATTTATTCTTGCACTGCGTACCAAAGACAGTGGTACCGTAATATTGACCGTTACAATGTACTACAGAAAGCGATGGAAAAATTTACCTGTCTACGCGTTTTATCAGAGAGCAGTGGTGACAACATTTCACTCTTGAAATGCACCGGAGACAGCAGTGGTGGAATTGTTCAGACATACACTATACGGGAGTCGGTGGCGATAGAAATATTCATCACACTGTACGGGAATCGGTGGCGATAGAAATACAATGTATTCATCACACTGTACGGGAATCGGTGGCTACAGAAACATTATGTATTCATCACACTGTACGGGAATCGGTGGCGATAGAAACACAATGTATTTATCACAGTGTACAGGAGTCGGTGGGGATAGAAATATTCATCACACTGTACGAGAGTCGGCGGCGATAGAAATAGCCGAGCGACTGGTGACAGAATCATTTGGCGTAATATTTTTATGTGTGTGTGTGTGTGTGTGAGAGAGAGAGAGAGAGAGAGAGAGAGAGAGAGAGAGAGAGAGAGAGAGAGAGAGAGAGAGAGAGAGAGAGAGAGTCTAATACTGAACTTTACACTGTACCGGAGAAGGGGATAAAATAAATATACGTGCTAACACTATACCAGAGTGTGTGGTGATAGAACTGTTCATCCCTGAAATGTGGCGGTGGGGTGAGTGGTGATAAAATACAGTATTTTAGCGTTAGAGTGTATGGAAGTAGGTAGAAATGTAAATATTCATCCTAATATGGGTGACAGAAGCATTTGCCGTTATATTCTGTACAAGTGTGTGTGTGTCACAGAGAGAGAGAGAGACAGAGAGAGAGAGAGAGAGAGAGAGAGAGAGAGAGAGAGAGAGAGAGAGAGAGAGAAAGAGAGAGGACATTCATACTGATCTTTACTTTGTACGGGAGAAGTCGAAAAAAATATACCTGATAACACTGTGTAAGAGTGAATGGTGGCGAAATTATTTATCACTGTGTAAGAGTGAATGGTAGAATTTCACAGTACCGGCTTAAGCGGCGATAGATATATTTATAATTACATTGTTCGGAGTGAATGGTGATTGAAATATTCACTTCTATACTCATCTGAACGAATGGTGACAGCCATGTTCATCTTTACATTGTCGGGGATTTGTTGTAACTGAGGCATTATTTCTTATTCTGTAGCTATGCCAGGGGTGACATACACACTCATTTGTACGGGGTTATTAACAGAAGCAGTCGTATTTACATCTGACTGAATTAATAAGAGGTGTAAAATATATTTGCCATAATAGTAACATATATGTTCGACTAAGCAATGATTGAACAAACTGAAAAAACATTTCTTACTTAAGTTTTCCAAACTTGCATTTCGGGTCAAGAGGATTTCTGAGACCAACAAATAACCTTTGGTATCCGGCCTGGGACAATAGCTCTTGTACGAGATATTTCAGTTTTTCTCTGCCTTCCTGTAAAAAAAAATCATTAGATGCCACTTTATTAACGACAGGTACTTTCCTCTGGCACATTAAATTGAAAACCTCGAAGAGGAGTAACACCTTTAAGCATCAGCAAACTGAAAGCAAAAGGGGAAAATGACCGCAAAAATGAAGAAAGAGATCAAAGTTTCCAAGCCTTCGCACATCAACTAGATGGCTTTTTCAAGAACGTTAGGCAGCAAATTCCCGTTATGAGGGGGAAATTGCTGTTTACCTTCCTTGGAATAGCTTGAAAAATTCGATTTCTATTTTACGCCAATAAATTCGGATTATTAGTATAGTTCAACTATTTTAAGTATAGTTGGTGTACAGGTTCTTGTTACTAATTAAAAAAGGAGAGTTTCACATAATCTTGAACAAAAAAAAATAAATAAAACTATCGCCATAATAAATATCAAATCATCATCGAATTTTTAATGTGAGTCACACTTGAGAAACCTAAGATCTGAAACATAGGGTTTCAGTCAAACGAATCAGTTCCGTGGATTTTCCCATAACGCAGTACGTCAGATATTCTATGAATGTATATGAAACCAATTAAACTTGCAACCTACCGAACTACTTTCAGAATTATGGAGTTAAGTTGTCATGCCAATGTTATCAAACATATTCTTCGACTTTTTCGATATCACAAACTAACACATCGATGTCCTCGCAGATCGCCTTGATTATTCAGTTTCGCCACCAGGTCCTTAACATGTCCCAGCAATTGCCACCAGATCTAAACATGTCCCAGAAATTGCCACCAGATCTAAACATGTCCCAGAAATTGCCACCAGATCTAAACATGTCCCAGAAATTGCCACCGGGTCCTTAAATATATCTTGTAGGAGATATTAAGGACACCGGGTCCTTAATATCTCCTACAAGACTGAAGCTCCTACAAGATAATCTCCGTAAGCTGGAGATTTACTGTAGTAAATGGTGGACCAATCCATCCAAGAGCAGCGCCATACTATTCTTTGGCGCTCTGCATGGAGTAAGAGAACTGATAGGGTTCCAGCAAGCAGGCTAGAGTCCCAGGTTGCTGTCATCAAGCACCTAATAAGGTAAAAAAATCGATTTCCTACATAGTCTTACAAAAGAACCGCTTCGGATAATTGGTTCCTCTACTCTCTACACCTTACACCTCACCAGATGATGGTGTCATACAAGACAGTAAACCGACCAGTCATCACCTATGCTACTCCAGTGTAGAATGACAGAAGTAAGTCCCAAAAGAAGAAGATGGTGCATAAATGAGCACTGAAGGTGGTCAATGGAGATCCTACGTTTTCTTCCACCCGAGACATGAGGAATGGATTCCAAGTCGAAAAACGTAGTGAAATTATCCATCGACTCACTAAAAGTTCATCAGTGACAATCACCCGAACATATTTCTCAGGGAAGCTTCTGACGTCTCAGGTCTATGGCAAAGATTGTTGATGCTGCGAAGAATACCAGATTTCTCAGGGAAGCTCCTGACGTCTCAGGTCTATGACAAAGATCCTAATGCTGTGGAGAATACCAGTGAGAAACGTCTTTACTTTCACAAACCATCTGATGGAGGTGAGTAAACGAGTCACAGTGGAATTTGATTTCTTGGATCACTAATTGTGATATGCTGACTGGTGTTTAATTCCTTCTGCCTTTATGTGCTGAATCTCGGAACTGAGTGTCCCTAGGTTTCTCAAAAAGTCTCCCTTACTTTCCGTGAGTCTTGGTGCTTCCTGGCCAGCCTTGTAGAAAGCCTTCTCCTCCTTCTTGGCAACAGACGGTTTACAAGGCCACCAACACTTTTCTTCTACATCTAATAACTTCCGTGTACGTTTTCTATATCCTAGCTTCCCATTTTTACGGACGGTTACAGGCCTGCTGGTCAGATTCTATTCCTAAAATAACATTATTCATTGACGCCATTACCTGTCATTCTCGATAGGGTATCTCTTCTCCACGAAGAGAGTTCAGAAGTTAGTCTGGCAGCATGCTGAATTAATGTATGTTTTTACATCTTGGATAAGCAACTTTCCATGAAAGCAATCAAAACTGGATCTTGAATGATTGGAAGAAGGTCATCTGGTCCCATTAATCCCGTTTTCTCTTACACCATGTGGACGGCTGGGTACGAGTGCGTCGTTCACCTGTGGAAGTATTGGCACCAGTATATATGCACAGTGAGACGAAAACAATTTCGGCGACGGAAGTGTAAGGCTTTGGGCAATGTTCTTCTGGCGAAACCCTGGGTCCAGTCATTCATATGCAGGAAGCTAACACATCTACCACCTACCTAAACATCGTTGCAGACCAGGTATATTCTTCCATGGTAACGATATTCTACTCTTGTACTGATTTCTTTTTAAGTAGGATAATGCGTCATGCCGCACTAAACGGATTGTTCGAGACTGGTTCGTGGAACATGAGGAAGACTTCCAAGCATTGTACTGGCCTCCGAATTTCCCAGACATCAATCTAATCAAGCATTATTCGAGAATGGTCCGTGGAACATGAGGAAGACTTGCAGGTATTGACCTGGCCTTCGAATCCCCCAGACATCAATCAAATCAAGTATTATTCGAGAATGGTCCGTGGAACATGAGGAAGATTTGCAGGTATTGCGCTGTCCTCCAAATTCCCCAGACATCAATCTAATCAAGCATTATTCGAGAATGGTTCGTGGAACATGAGGAAGACTTCTATATATTGCCCTGGCCTCCAAATTCCACAGACATCAATCTAATCAAGCGTTATTCGAGAATGGTTCGTGGAACATGAGGAAGACTTCTATATATTGCCCTGGCCTCCAAATTCCCCAGACATCAATCTAATCAAGCGTTATTCGCGAATGGTTCGTGGAACATGAGGAAGACTTCCAGATATTGCCCTGTCCTCCAATTACCGCAGACATCAATCTAATCAAGCGTTATTCGAGAACGGTTCGTGGAACATGAGGAAAACTTCCAGATATTGCCCTGGTCTCCAAATTTCCCAGACATCAATATAATCAAGCATTATTAGAGAATGGTTTGGGGAACATGATGAAGACTTCCAGGTATTGCCCTGGCCTCCAAATTTCCCAGACCAGTCGAGCATGTGTAGTTTGTGTTAGAGACAGCAAATACGATCTGCGGCGATTCAACCACGTAATTTACAAGAATTAAAGGATTCTCTCGTAACGAGTTGGTACCAGATACCACAAGACACCTCTAGAAATCTTGTAGCGTCCATACCTCGCCGGGTAAGAGTTGCTTTACACCATATCGGGCAGGTGGTCATAATGTTTTGGCTCTTCTGTGTTTATTTCTATTGAAATCTCGAAGTCCAATTTTTTACGATTATGATACTTTCTCATACTAGCATAGGAAAATAAAAAGAGAAGGGAGTGTTCTGGGTAACTCTAAATCCTTCACTTGTGACAGCCGATCCCGATGTAAATCGATCTACCTCAACAATGTTTTGAATCTCAGAGAATGAACGTAATAAAAAAGTTGAATCAGGCATTCCGAAGTTTTGTATGCTTCCTTTTCGTTTGCTAGGAATACCTTACGTTTTCTTTTTCCATCAGAAAGTATTACCTTTCGTTTTGCTCCATCTCCTAGTATGAGGTCGTTTGCCACTTTTAACTTGTTCAGGGCTTCCACTTGCTTCGTCAGGCATTTGATATGTTCCAGTGCACCTCGGCAGTAGGCTTCAAGAATGAGACCGAAGCGGATTGTTACTTCGGGAAACTGCATCTCCGACCTGGCATTAGTTATAAAAATGGATTAGTAGATTGCAATATGATTTGACAATAATTGCATCATAATGACATCAAAGCACGAATGGGAATAAAAAAAACAACTCTTTGCCACTCTTTTTTTTAACGTGTATTCATATGAACATTCTCGGAACATGCAAAAAAAGAAACAGACATCTGAAATCAAGGGTTTGGATATCGAAATATACCTTTATTACCAAAAGTATTCAGGCTCTTGATTGACGATAATGCCAATTTTGGATTCACAAGTTCGTATGTGCTTTCGTTGTACCTGTTGGAGTTTTACGAGGGTTGTACCGAAAGCAGTTTGTGACGTGCCTGCCCATCAGGACGCACACGATATGAAGGCAGATAGCAGCGAATACGAACGTCTGCGTAGCTCAATTGGTAGAGCGACTTATTCCGGAAAGAGGGAGACCGGGGTTTGAGCCCCGGCGTGGACAAAAATGACGGAGAAATTTACTTCGTTATAATGGCACCCGAACTTTCCGGATGGCCCAGCTGCTCAAGATCTCGCAATGGTGTGATGTTCTTTCCACACCGCGAGAGAGGAAAAATAAGAGAATCCCTTCTCCAGCGCTTCGAAAAATATATGTGTGTGACGTTGCATTCCACACACCAGCTGACTGGGAGTTATCAGGTGCACGTTCTACAGCGGATGGCTGCCTGCAACGATTCATGGTCACGGCTGACCCGTGAGCCATGCCCCCGGCCCTCTTTCGGGGGGGGAGGAGATGTGACGTGCCTGCCCAGCAGGACGCACACGATATAAAGGCAGATAGCAGCGATAACAAACATCTGCGTAGCTCATTTGGTAGAGCGACTTATTCTGGAATGAGGGGACCCGGGTTCGAGCCCCGGCGTGGACAAAAATGACGGAGAAATTTACTTCGTTATAAGTTCAAAAGTGGGCATAATTTTTTATTAACTGACAGAGGTCGTTCAAATTGCACATGTTGATAGAGTAATTCTTTCGCTATAGTAACCCTTCTTCATTGCATATTTGAAGGAGAGAAGGGTGGAAGTCTGCTCTGATCTGCTGGAAGCGTTTGAAGTCAATGAAGACACGTTTTTCTCAGATCTGGTTTCAGGGGATGAAAAGTGGGCGTATATTTACGATCCGGAAACGAAGAATCAATTCATGGAATGGCGTCACACCTCTTCACTAAGGCCTAAGAAGTTCAAAAGCCAGCGATCAGCACAGAAAGTCATAATTACTGTTTTTTGGGATGACAGGGGTGTCATTTTTCTTGATTTTCTGGGACGTGGCCGTACCTTGACCAACGAGCGGTAGTACATTGAGACACTCAAGAAGCTTGGAGAATCTGAAATAGATTCACATTCACCATGACAATGCAAGACCACACACATCTTTGGCAACGAATCAGGCTATCATCAAATTAGGCTGGTCGGTGTTTCCCGCATCCACCATACAGCTCAGATCTGACGCCCTCCAACTTCCACTTGTGCGGTCCAATGAAGAACAGTCTTCTGGGACAAAGTTTTGACGACACAGACGAGGTGAAAGTGGCTGTGAAGAATTGGGTACAACAGTCCGCACTTGAAATTTTTCAAAGAGGATTCGAGACTTCGGTTCAACAATGGCGCAAATGCATCGCTTATGATGGAGACTATGTTGAAGTGCCTTTGTATAGAGAAAGAATTACTATACCAACATGTGCGATTTGAACGACCTCTGTCAGTTAATAAGAAATTTATGCCCATTTTTACATTACTTTTGGTACAACTCTCGTATAATAAAAAAGAGTGGATATCCAGGAGAAGTAATAGTGCACGGGGAATCAATACGCCACGTACACGGAACTTTGGGACTTTCAACGTCAGTGATAGTTGACTTCTTGCTATATCAATAGACAAAAAAGAGCAAGTATTTGTCATTTTATTTACAAAAATAAACAAATAAAGTTCTCCGCACAGTCTCGTTTACGGAGTTCCTAAATTCCTGGAGTGTACGAAGATATACCATATAGCTGATCACTTCGAAGATAGAGGCTATCAGGGCTGCTACAGCAGTGGCGTAGCCGGAAATTTCTTAAGGAGGGGGGGTCCATGGGTTTGGTTAATTGGTGAAAGCCTGGTATACACATATCATCATTATCATCATTGTCAACCATTATCAATCCACTGCTGGACGAAGGTCTCCCCAAGTTTCCTCCACAACGGTCTGTCTTGTGCCAGTCTCCTCCATGTCACCCCTGCATACTTTCGAATTTCATCCACCCATCTCCCATGTGGTCTTCTTCTGGGTCTTTTCCTGTCCCTTGGAATCCAATCTAAAATTTCGGCTGTCCATCGATGGTCTGTTCTTCTGGCAGTATGTCCAGCCCATTGCCATTTCAGGGATTTAACTCTGATCATGATGTCTTCCACTCTTGTCATTTTTCGGATCCACAAGTTCCTCTTCTTATCTCTCCTGGTTACACCAAGTATGCACCTCTCCATGCTGCTTTGAGTTGTCTGCAGCCTTTGTATGTCTCCTTTAGTTAAGGTCCACGTCTCTGCACCCTACGTAAGCACTGGAAGGATGCATTGATCAAACACTTTTCTTTTAAGACATAATGGCATATTGCTCTTGAAAATTATGCTGTTTCTTCCAAAAGCTCTCCAGGCAAGTTTTGTACGCCAATTAATTTCTTCATCAATGTGACCCTCACTTGATATCTGCTGTCCAAGATAAACGTACGTGTCTGTTATCTCCAGCTTTTCTCCATCAATCGGTAAATCTTCATTTCTTGTAAAAAAAAAAAAAGCATTGAACATCACTTTTGTCTTCTGAAAGTTCATTTTTAATCCCACTTCTTTACTCTTGTCAGCAAGTTCCTGGATCATACTCTGCAGCTCTGATGGGCTAGTTGCAAAAATGACTACGTCATCAGCAAAACGAAGGTGGGTTAGATAATCTCCATTAATCTTTATCCCTTTGTTTTCCCAGCTCAGTGACTGAAAAACACCCTCCAATGTGGCATTAAAGAGCTTCGGAGATATGGTGTCACCTTGTCTCACTCCCTTTCCAATTTTTATGTGTGTTGTATTTTCAAACAGCCTAATCTTTGCACTTGCATTTTCATAGATGTTATTAATAATATTAATGTATGCATCTTCAATATCACAGGTTTTCAGAGCCATTGTAACTGCTGATGGTTTCACCGAATCAAAGGCTTTTTCATAATCGATAAAAGCCATGCACAATGGAAGTTCATATTCCCTCGCTCTTTCAATTAGTTCTCTCAGTACGTGGATATGATCTATTGTGCTGTAGCCACTCCTGAATCCAGCTTGTTCTCTCGGTTGAGCCATGTCCAGTGTTACCTTCAAGCGGTGTGAAAGAACTTTAGTGAAGATTTTATAAACCACTGAGAGGAGGCTGATAGGTCTGTAGTTCCTGAGATCCTCAATGTCACCTTTTTTATGTAGCAGGATCATTGTAGCGTTGTTCCAATCCTCAGGAATCTTCCCTTCATTAAGGCATCGAGTGAAAATTTGGGCGAGTACTGTTTCGATTTCTCCACTTGTTTCTTGTATGATGTCTACAGTAATTCCATCTTCTCCTGGAGCTTTCCCCCACTTCATGTTCTTGATTGCAAGTGCAACTTCTGCTGGGAGGACTGGAAGAACTCTGGTACCTTTCATGATGTCTGGAGTACATGTATCATCCCTTTCATATAATTTGGAGTAGAAATCTTTCACTCTTGTCAAAATTTCGCCTCTATTTCTTGTTACAGAACCATCTTCTTTTCTCAGTGCCATAATCTGTTTTCTTCCCTTACTGAGATGTCCCTTTGCTATCTTTAGGCTTTGGTTGTTTTCAATTGCTTTCCTCACTAGTTCACAGTTGAATTTTCTTACGTCTTCAGTGATACTTTTTCGTACTGTCTTGCATAGCTCTATATATTCCACTTTGGAAGTCACATCTTCTTTAGTTGTCCTCATCTCTCTTCTTTTTTGCATCAACATTTTCGTTTTTCCTGATAATTTATTTACATGCAACTTGTTCTTAGACCCAGCTAATTTTGTTGCTGTTTCCATAAGAGCTTTGGTTACTTTTCTGTTAACTTCAGAGATGTCCACTTCTTCCGATGTTAGGCCTTCTAAAGCAGAGAATCTGTTCTTCAGTTCCAATTTAAAGGTATTATGGTGTTTTTTAAGGTTGGTTATGTCAATACATTTTGTTTGTCTTATGAGCTTGCCACGTTCAAGTTTAGTGTTGAGGTGCATCTTACATCTCACCAATCTATGGTCACTGCCTGTGTTGAACTTGTTTAGCACACTGCAGTCTTTGATGAAGAATTTTTTGTTACACATAATAAAATCAATTTCACTTGTCGTCCTATTTGGATGTCTCCATGTCCATTTCCTGTGTGGCTTTTTCTTGAAGAAGGAGTTCAAGATGAAAAACCCTTCTGCCTCTGCAAACTCAACGAGAGTATTTCCACGCTGGTTTCTGTTGCCGTGACCGAATTTACCTACTGAAGTTTCATTCTGTTGCTGTTGCCCTATCGTATATATCGCTTTAAATTCGTGCTGTCTCCCGTCAAGGGGGTTGAAACCCCGACCCCTCCCCCCATCTGGCGACGCCACTGTGCTACAACAAAAACACCGTAGTAACCTCTCTCTGCCGAACTTGAAAATACTGGACGCACAAACATGTACGTCACTTCTGTAAATACTCAACGAAGTTTGGAATGGTATCTTCCCGCTTGTCCTGGACAGAACAAAAACCGAAAAGAAGTTGCGTGGAGAGACAAAAAAAAAAAATAACGCATCACATTGTTCATTTCCGATGGACGTGTTTGAATCTGGTGATAACTGTCGGGAGAACGCTTCTCTTACCAACTGTTGAGATATCCGACCACGTTCGAGAACTGTTTTTTTTTTCTTTTTAAGATTTTATTTTAATTTTAATTGTATCTACAAAAATAACGAGTTATAAAAGAAAATAATCAAATAGAGAATTTAAAAAAAATTTAATTTCGAGAAATTAAAAAATAAAACAATTTTTAAGAAAAAATCTATTTACGGTAAACATTGTAACTCTGCAAATAAATGAAATACATCAAATTTTCTTACACTTGTACAAATGTACACTTATTATGGATGCAATGAACTACAAAGGAGATATTATTCTCAGGTACATCTGAGTTACAGGGAATTAAGTGAGTCGCAATGAAAAAAAACAAAAAAAGTTGAATACTTTGATGAAAAATGCTAACAAGTTTTCTTTGGGTGTATACATACACACCTTTCTATAAAAAAAAGCACCCCGGGAAAGTCGTATGATTCTGATGAAACTCCGCATGCAAGAACGAGTAATTTTGGGCTGGATATGCAAATGATTAAAAAATAACGTCCAGTGACTAAATAGTGGTCCGCCACTGCTCGTGGGAACCGTGCATCGAGGAGGGTAGGTGCATATCAAAACCAAAGCTCGCCTCAGGGGCAATTGTGATAGCGGATTGCGGATGCGTTAACCTCCACGGTCTGTGAGGGTCCCTCGACCTCGGATCCGTGCAAAATAAGAGTAACTGAGTCATTTTGAGAGAGGACGTATAATTGGGATGCGTGAGGCCGGTTGAGCAAGTCGCCGCATCGCCAGGCCAGGCATTTGGGTCGGAGCGACCGGCAATCGGACGATGTTGGAGCCAATCGGTCGAAGAGGACACAACCCACTGGCATGCTGGCAGTGGACGGCCGAGGGCAACGACAGAACCGAATTCGTCGTTCTCAACCCTCCGTAGCCATGTTACGTTGTCTACAAGTATGGAAGTGGACATCCGGACCGTTGTCAGGCGATTTGCGGCATGGGGACTACATTCGAAGAGGGCCACTCCGCTGCCTACCTCTGATAGAGAGTATCACTGTACCGGTTGCAGTGCTGTCAGGCCGGATCAACGTGGTATAGTGTCAAGTGGCGCCGTGTGGTCTTCAATGATGAGTCACGGTTTGCACTTGGCGCCGATGACCAGCGCATACGTGTCTGGAGAAAAGCCGGTGAGCGCACGGATCCTGCCTTTACCGTGGAACAGCACAAGGCCCTTACAAGGGGAGTGACTGTCTGGGGAGCAAAATCCTACGATAGCCGGTCGCCCTCGGTAGGCCTCCTAACCACCCACACGGCTTAACAGTATGTCGACGACATTCTCCGACCTGTTGTGTTGCGATTCCTGGAGCAGCATCACCGAGCAATTTTTCAACAAGATAATGCCCGGCCACACACGGCACGGACCTCCGTAATGTCGATACCCTTCCATGGCCAGCCGGATCACCCGAACACTCTCCCCGATTGAGCATGTTTGGGACATAATGTAAGTCAACGAACTGGTCCGCAATTTGGACACCATCTGGCATGCTATATCTCAGAGCAGTATCAGTGAACTGTATGTGTCTAGCCACACGAGTAACCTTTTGTATCCGAGCCAGAGGTGGCGCTACAACGTACTGACCTGTTCCTTCCGAGAGTAACAGTTTTATCCGAATAAATGGTCTAACTGCTCTGGAATTGCAATAATTTGCTTTCCTATATACACTGAAGAGCAATTGAATTAGAGATACCTGTATAGTAAAGTGTAGCACC
Source organism: Macrothele yani (assembly GCA_039090855.1). NCBI lineage: Eukaryota > Metazoa > Arthropoda > Arachnida > Araneae > Macrothelidae > Macrothele > Macrothele yani. Next base: position 38,576,163 of record CM077028.1, read on the forward strand.
ACCTTTCGCCCTGATGGCGGCGGCGATTCGTCTCGGCATGGACTACACAAGACACTGGAAGCTTTGGGAAGCCATACGGATCCACGACCCCTGAACAAGCTCCCACAGTTCACGAAGATTTGATGGAGGGTGTCAGAGCCTCGAACATATATCTCATTGGCATTCTAGCTTTGCTCGATGGGATTGAGGTCAGGTGACCTAGCTGGCCAAGGAAGCGAGGTCACGTCGGCGGAGTGTTCATCCAACCATTCGGATACAATTCGGGAGCTGCATTGTCTTGTTACAGAAAGAGGTCCCCAGTGGGATGTTGAAAACGCACAAACGGGAGCAAATGGTCGTCCAGGATATCCCGGCAACGTTGACCTGTGAGGGACGATGTCACACGTACCAGGGGTCCCATTTTAGTCCACGTAAACAGTCCCCAGACGAGAATGCCACCCCACCAGCTTAAAGAGTACCCTGCTGGGAAGAAGTATCCATCGCTTCATGTGGTTTGCGCCGTACTCGTATCCTGCCATCCGCATGTACCAACGTGAATCTCGACCCATCAGTCCAGGTAACATTTTTCCACATGTCTTGGGTCCAGTGGCGATGTTCCCGCGCCCATGCTAATCTTTGCACCCTGTGATGTGCTGTCAGCAGCGGTACCATCGTGGGACGATGGCTTCTGTACCCCACATCGAGGAGATGGTTCTGGATAGTGTGGCTGCTTACACGTTTTTGTGTACCACCGTTAAATTGCCGAGTGATTTCTTCCACTGTGGCCCGTCTATCCGCTGTTACAATATGAGCTAGCGGACGATGACCCCGCTCATCCACACGATGACCCCGCTCATCCTTTTGTGCATTAGTTCTAATTTATCATGTTGCGCTATGATAGCATAGCAAAAAATGCAGGTTTTTAAAAAAGAAGTTTAAAGTTTTGATTTTAACTGTTTACCAAGATTATATTTTTGCTATGTTCTGAAATGCATCTGCTTTTTAGAAAATATATTCTTTCTCTGCAGTAACAGTATATATTTTTTCTCTACGGTAACAATGTATTTTTCCTTTCCTGTGGCTATTAATTTTTTCTTTGCTTTTCTTGCAAAGTCGGAAGAGTGTCGCAGAGAATCATGAATATCATTTTTTTGTATCCTTTCATAGTAAAAGAATCCAAGATTTATACCTAATGTGCGAAATATTAATAATAATGCTCTAAAACCATCATGAAATTGAATTACACTAGCATAAGCACCAAAACGTATTGTCTCAAAGGGCACAAATGTTTCTTTGGGTACCAGCTGTCAAAGAACGCCATTGAAACATTCATTTGAATTTTGAGTTTTACCACGCAAATACTTTTTAAAGATATCTTGATTGGGAAGTGCTGAGTATATAAGCTTCATTATATTTAATATCTTCTCACGGATGCCATGTGAATTTTCATCATCTAGAGCACAGAAACTATCACTGATGATTTCGATGTGCGTGCACCGCCGTTAGGCTTAGCATTTACATCATCTCTTTAGATGTGAAACGATTACGGTGAAACTTTGCTTTTTAGAGCAACAATCCCTGAATACGCACATTATAAATTCAGACATCTTCACAGATACAATTTTTTTTGTAGTCCAGAAAATATGGGAAACACAGAAGAAAACAAGAAACAGAAACAAAGCAACACGCAGAAATAAAACAGAAGAACGCAGTACTGACGATGTTACCATCTGTTTCATGGAAATACACAAGATAATCTCTGCCATATTTCTTGTGTAGTTTCACTGGGATATTTTCTTTAAACAACAACTTCCGGTTCTTTAAATGCCCAGTTCCGGCCTTTGGACAGATGTAACTCAGCTACTGGTGACAATAGAAGTAACATAAAAGCTGCTTTCGAAAGCTAAAGACACGTGATATTTAAAATGGATCAATAATAAAAAAAACATTGCTATTTTTCGTCGAAAGCACTCAGTCGAACGTGGTTGGATACCTTAAATTTGGTAGTGCCTGTGTAACAGTTATAACGAAGTAAATTTCTCCGTCATTTCTGTCCACGCCAGGATTCGAACCCGGACCCCCTCATTCCGGAATAAGTCACTCTACCAATTGAGCTACGCGGACGTTTTATTCTGATTCCTATCTGCCTTTATGTCGTATGCGTCCTTCGGGCAGGTACGTCACATCTCCTGGTACGTTACACAGTTGGCTACTGTTTCAGCTAGATGAGACTTGGCAGATTGGTTTCTGTATCTGTAAACAATCAAATCCAGGCCTTACCTTGATACCTTGGATAATACCGCGTTCCCTACAATATGGAGTGATATTCCAAATCAGTTTTCGAATTAGATTTGCACTAAGAGTGGAGAGTTATTGCTTAATGGAACTCAGTAGAAGGCAATCCCAAGAGGATTGCAGCTGTCATTAAGTCTTTATGTATTAAGGCTTTCAAATAAATGTGTTGCGTTTGCTCCAGCTGAATGCAGGCGTTTGAAAAATTTTTGCAACATAGGGCATATAAATAATACAATGGATGCTGCCCAATGTGTTCATTTCGCGACGGTACTTTGATGGAAATAACAGAAGAATACATTGACCATTGACATAAAAATTCAGCTGTTAAAATAATGTTTACTTACACTGGATCTCAAACCTGCATTTATTGGTGTGTTTAAAAAACAACAATTAAAACATGAATTAAAAAAAAATAACTTATCGTTGATTGTCCATAACCCTTTCGTACTGTTTATGGAGCTAATTTGATCTACAAGGGAGAAAATTCAAAGCTCTGCTCTGATTTCAGAAATTGTTAGAAGTTTACTAGCTTTATGGGTTTGAGCTTTCTGTACTTCATCTTTATCTGCTCTAATTCTGGGTCTTTCAGAGAAACAGACCAGTCGTGGTGCAAACGAAAAGGTTTGATCGTCTAAATAGGATGAGTAAAAGAAAAAGCTTCTAGCTTCGGCTGCTCAAACTCATCGTTCACCAGGGAAACAGTTAACCATGTGAGCTAAAAAGAGCTCCGCTGGAAACATTCAGAAAATTAATTCTGCATAACAAAACACACAGGAATTAAAAATTGCCTGGTATTGCCTTGGGCAGCGGTATCGATCTCAAAACACTCGTGCGCTTATTTGAAAATTAAGCATTTAAAATGGAAGAAGAAACATGGAGAGATAGTAAACATATGCAAAAATATGTAACAGTTTGTTTTACCTGAGAAGCCAAAACAGCCTATGCCCAATGTGCCTATTTTTCAGTGCCCTCTTTAAAAGGAATCTTACAAGATCACTCTGGAGATAAGGTTCATGCTTCACTGCTTGAACCAGTTGCAGCAGATACAAGGACAGCTCTTCATCTCTGAAAAAGAGTTTCGTAATAATTGAAATACGCTAATTAATAACAAGAAACTGTACACCAACTACGTAGTAATGAAAATTTCTTGGCGTAAAATACAGTGCAGTTTCCAAGCTTCCGTACATCAACCAGATGGCTTTTTCAAGGAAGATAGACAGCACACTACCTTCTTGAAAAAGCCACCTGGTCAATGTGCGAAAGCTTCGAAATTTTTACTTCTATTCGACGACAAGAAATTCGGGTTACTAGTATACGTAGTTATACTATTTTAACTTAAATTAAAATAGGCACCTAGAATGAATGTAACAGAGGGATAAATACAGAAAACGTAATCTATGGACTTAACATGAAACGAAAACAAGATGGCCGCCAACGGTGAATTTGAGATCTTCCTCTAGGTTTAGACGTTGAAAAAGAAACACACAGGAGATGTTCCAGTATGCTCTGCGAATAGCTTGCAGTACTGTTAAGTGGTCAGTATTAAATTTTTAAATTGGTATTGACCAAGAACAAAGATATTCAGTTTTCGATTACTAACCAAGTGTCATTATTTTATCAGTTTGGGTAGGAGGTTCAATATCTCACTAACATAGAAAAGGTTGGTAAATTATCGCATACACAAGAAATTGAGCACTCAGTTTTTTACGAGACACCGTGATGGTTAATAACTAAGTAGCACAAAAAAAAACGGAATTACATCAATTACTGAAACATTTCTAACACTTCGTATTAAATTATTTTTGTTTGTACAGTAAAGATTCGATAATAAACTCATAATTGTAAATGAAAAAACTTAGGAGCAAAAAATCATCTCTCTCATACATTCTGAAATGTTTGCCAACGTAAAACATACTTAAATTATTGATCATCATTTTCTATATCAGTCACAAGCTGATCGAAAAGTAAAAGCAATAAAGTATTAAAATTCACATGTACAATTTTTCACTACGGCGGCACAAAATTGAAACAACAAAACTTCATAGAGCCAAGCAGAGAAAAAAGGCAGTACGACTGATTAACCTCATTACAATAACAAATTTGCCTTTTTTTAGATCTTTTACCTACGCTATCGGTATCACTTCTCAGTAGCTGTTATAAGTGCAGTCTATAGAATGGGCAATATTAATACTTTTTTCATATTCTCCAGTTTTCTCTCATTGTACTGGAGGAACACAGTCTCGACAAACTGTTGTTATTTTCATCTCGATAAGCATCGCCTAGTTTCTTTCATAAAATCATTCATTTTAGCTGTGGAGCATCCTTTCGGGTGTTTTGAACTTTGGCTACTTAAGTGAAAAAAAAAACAGACACAGAAAACCTGAAAGGAATGAAAGCATGAATTCGGAAATATCTAAATTGGTTGAACATATTAATTTAATTGATCCTCATATACAGTTCACATGTGAGACTGAAAATAATGGCTGCTTACCATTCCTGGATGTCCTTGTGTCACGCTCTGAAGGTTCCTTTAGTACAACAGTTTAGGGAAAACCATTTGCTGTTTCCTTACCCCGACATGCAAAATCAAATCACCCATGGAAACAAAAAAATGTCTGCTTTCTACGCACACTTATATCGTGCAGTACATATATGCCGAACTGAGGATTCCTTACAGAAAGAGCTTGATTTTTTTAGACGAATTGCAGTACGTAGAGGATATAGCCCTTCCGTTGTAGACAAAGCTGTCCAAAAATTTGGGAAACCGAAGCCTGTCTGCTCGCTTACGCCAATAGACATCCCAATACGAACGAATTGGGCAGTTATCCCAATTGCTTCGGAATTTCAAAAATTCCCAAAAGTTTTAATTTCAAACCCATAAACAAGGTGAGTTTTTACGGATCAAAAGATTACGTCGAAGACATAAATTCCAGGGGAATTTATCAGATACCTGGTGAATGTGGACTTTCATATATAGATAGGACAGACCTGCAGGGCTTTAAGTTTCCGTGTGAAGGAACACAAGACTTTCGTACGGAACTATGGGATGAAGAAGTCATCCATAGCCGAACACTGTCACGAAAATAACCATAAATTTTTGTTTGGAAATACTACGCTCATTGACAAACCTGATTCGACTATCAAGCTTAATATAAGCACACAGGACAAAAAATTACGGGATGCTAATTTTATTGGTTAATATGGGGTTACATCACCACGAGCTCAAAGCACAGCCTTGATTTTCTTTGGCATGTTGTCAATATGGGAGCGGATGACATTAATGTCCAGTTTGCCCCACGCCGTGAAAAACTGGCCCCGCAGAGCAGTCAAATTGGGAGGGCGTGGTTGTCTCTTCTTAACGGCCCGTCCGAGCATGTCCTCAATTTTCTGTATAACATTGAGATCAGGCGAATCGGCGGGCCAGGTGAGATATGGGATCTCGACTTCATGTTCTGCAAACCAATCCTGCACAATGTCAGCTCGGTGGACAGTGCAGTTGTCGTCTTGATAATGTGGATTTGGAATAGCGGCATCTTGGAGGAACTGGACATATGGCAACACCACGTTATCCAACAGTTTCACGTAGTCCACCGCTTTCATGCCATTAGACACGTGAACTAAGGGACCCACCCAGCACTGAATATACAACCCCCAAAACATGACACTTCCATCCCCCTTCTGTACAGACCTTTGCACACATTCTGCGTTGAAGGCTTCTCCGGCCTTCTGCATGACCCTGGATCGACCATCATTGGAATACAGGCAGAACCTGGACTCGTCCGACCAGATGATGCGTCGCCACTGTTCCGTGGTTCAGTGTCGGTATTCCCTCGCCCATTCTAGCCGCTTTTTTGTGTATGGCCGACAGCTTGGGGCGTAACCTAGCTACATGACTGAATATTCCTACACCATGCAGTTCTCGTCGAAGCGTTCGTTCGGAAACAGGCTGATTGGGTCCCGCATTGTACCCTTGCAGCAATTCCTGCCGGGTTTGGAACCATTTTGCGGTTGATAATCGTCGCAGACGTCGACAATCACGGTTGCTCATGATGGGCTTTTGCCGCAACTGCTCCGACGGGAATTGTCTCCGGCCGACTCCTTCCACGCTAAATGAACACTACTGACTGTGGACTTGGACACTCCAACGAACTCCGCCACCTACCTTAGCGAATGACCATGTTCACGACAAAAGGAGATAGCTCCCTCTTGTCACTCTGTTACATCACCTTTTCTACCCATGGTACTACCTGTAAGCAAAAATAAAATTGATTAGGCATGCAGGTCTTACAAGGCTGAAAAAGTAACAAGTAACATACAATACTTTCCATTCCATTATATACACACATTTTTCTCTGCCTGACCTTTTTCCAACTGTTCCTCCGGATGACAGCATTCCGTAATTTTTTGTCCAGGGTGCTTATTAGAAGCTTTACACATACACCCGAACTGTTCACGGCATGTCAACGACATCACGTCGACTCCATTTGTTTCAAGTGCGTGGAAACAACTCACCAAAATCCGTGACCGTCTGAACTCTGATGATGCCACAATGATTTGCATGTTTACGTTCCATTCGTCCCGATGATGCCGAGCCAAACGCTCAGCGAAACTATAGTCGATGTTAAATAAACATTGAATTGTGAACAAAAGTTGCTATGTTTATTTAATCACCTGAAAGGAGTCGAGCTACAACTTTGATTTTTACAGGATATGTTCATTAGGCAATACAGAACAAATGATTAGAATATCGGTGTCATACGTTGTAGCTAAATAATCGGCGTGGCAACCTTTGGCTTGTATCACCTGCTGAACGCGCTAAGGCATCGAGAATCAAATAATGTGTGAATGGTGTCCTGTGGAATAGCTATAAAGGATGGTGACGTGCCTGCGCCACAGGACGCACATGAGATAAAGGCAGATAGCAATGAGAGCACATGTCCGCGTAGCTCAGTTGGGAGAGCGACTTACTCCGGAGTGAGGGGACCCGGATTCGATGTCCGGCTTGGACAAACCTGTGTTTTCACAGGTTGTATTTGACCCGCGTTCAATGTTCATCAAGAGTTGCTGGCGAACGATCGTACGTCTCCGCCCGTCGTTTGAGCATGACCCAGAGAATTTCTATGGGTGATAAATCCGGCGATCTAGCAGGCCACGGCATAAGTGCAACGTTGTAATCCCGGAAAAAGGCACGTGTTGTCGTTGCAACATGCGGCGTGGCACTGTCCCACTGAAGTATGGCTCAAGAGACGCTCAGCGGACACGGATGAGGGACCGGCCGTGAATGTCATTGACGTAATGGGGCATTCGTTATGGTGGTACGGACTCTCACGAAAGGTGACCAAATTTCGTACCAGATCACACTCCAGGCCATAATTCCTCGTGTTGGTGCGAATACACCGGCATGCTTTCGAATTTCATCCATTTATCTCGCATGGGGTCTTCTTCTGGGTCTTTACCCTGTCCCTCGAAATCCAATCTAAAATTTTGGTTGTCCGTCGGTGGTCCGTTCTTCTGGCAACATGTCATGCCCATTGCCATTTCAGTGATTTCACTCTGGCCATGATGTCGTCCAATTCTGCCATTTTCCTTATATACAAGTTCCTCTTCTTATCTCTGCTGGTTACACGCAGCATGCATCTCTCCAGGCTGCTTTGAGTTGTCTGCAGTCTTAGTATGTCTGTTTTAGTTAAGGTATATGTCTCTGATCCATACGTAAGCAGTGGCGGGATGCATAAATTAACACTATTCTTTTAAGACATAATAGCATACTGCTCTTAAAAATTGTACCGTTTCATCCAAAATCTCTCCATCCAAGTTTTATACGCCGATTAATTTCTGCATCAATGTGACCCTCACTTGATATCTGCTGCCCAAGATAAATGTAGGTATCGGTTGTCTCAAGCTTTTCTCCATCAATCAATAAATCTTCGTTTCTTGTAAAAGCATTGTACATCAGTTTTGTCTTCTAAAAGCTCATTTTTAATCCCTCTGTTTTTCTCTTGTCAGCAAGTTTCTGGATAATAAGCTCTGAAGGAGCAGTTGCAAAAATGACTACGTCATCAGCAAAACAAAGGTGAGTTAAATAATCCCCATTAATCTTTATTCCTTTGTTTTCCCAGTTCAGTGATTGAAAGACAGTTTGAAATGTGGCATTAAAGAGTTTGGGAGATATGGTGTCATCCTGTCTCACTCCCTTTCCAATTTTTATTGATGCTGTATCCTCAAATAACCGAACCTTTGCACTTGCATTTTCATAGATGTAACTAATACTACATGATACGAAAGATAACTGTGCACCCAAAGTAACACTTACCACTATAGGTTCCTAATGAGCCCACCCGACGTGCAGACATGTCTGTACAAGCTTCTGCATGTTGGTGAAGACCTTTCTTAGGGTATGTGGTGTGATTTGTTGGATGTGGGTCGTTATCGCAGCCTCTAGCTCTTGAAGTGAATGCGATTGCCTGCGTACACCTTACCCTTCAGTGCTCCCTACAGAAAAAAGTCAAGGGGAGTCAGATCCGATGACCAGGCAGGCCACAGTCCTATGAGGATGTTGCGATTTCCGAAAAATTCCTCCAGAAGCTGTATCGATGAGCCAGCGGTGTGAGTAGTTGCACTGTCTTGCTGGAACCATCCTTCGTTGATTTCCCGTTCCGTGAATTCGGATATGAGTGGTTGGATAATCTGGGTACGGTACCGGTCTGAGTTAATGGGTTCACGGAAGAAAGTGGGCCCAATAATGCGCGTACGAGTCATGGAACACCAAACACAGACCTTCTGGTTGTGGAGAGGCAGTTCCTTAAATTCGTGGGGATTTTCAGTACCCAACAGACGAGTGTTTTGGCTGTTGATGTACCCAGACAGGTGGAACTATGCCTCATCTGTAAAGAAAGTCACACCCAGAATGTCCCCACCTTCTTCAGACAGAAGCTTTTGGAACCACCTGCAGTACCGAACACGGGTCACGTGGTCTGTTTCTTTCAGCTGATGCACGACAGACTCTTTGTACGGATGGAAACGCAACTTCCTTCTTAGAATATCGTAGGCTGTACTCTTTGGCACATTAGCTTCTTGTGACAGCAGCCTCATGGACTTGTGTGGAATCCTCTGAATCCTCTACAGTCTCGTTTGCCGTGGATGGCCTACAGGGGCAGGGTGCATCTCGAACACTGCCAGTTTCCCGAAGCTTTGCTATGAGCTGACGTACCGCCTTAGGGTGGGGGACGTCTGCATCACGAAATTTCCTAGCGAATCGTTTTTGCACTTTTCCCGTGTACTTGTCGTCATGGCGAAAGGCATGTTCCACCAAAAACACTCTGTGTTCACCGGACAACAACATTGTCCTTGTGCTGAGACAACTGATCAATTGACGCCTGACTCCGTTGACCAAGCGCTCGGGAAGGACCTTCGCTCGGAATGACAGCTGCGCGCGCCTCGGGGTGGAGACACGTGAAGGTTACCAGACACAGAGCACTTCCACGCGGCGGGTCACTTCTACTGTAATTCCAATCGAAATTTCTTTATTATTACATTACCGCAATTCGTACATTCAGTGCACAGTCATTATTCGGACACCCTCTATTAATGTATGCATCTTCAATACCGCAGGATTTCAAAGCCATTGTAACTGCTGATTACTTCAGGGAATCAAAGGCCTTTTCATAATCGATGAAAACCATACATAATGAGAGTTCATATTCTCTCGTTAGTTCTCTCGGTACATGGATATGATCTATAGTGCTGTAGATACTCCTGAATCCAGCTTGTCCTCTCGGTTATGCCATGTCCAATGTTATCTTCAAGCGACGTGAAAGAACCTTAGTGACGATTTTATAAATCACTCACAGGAAGCTGATGGGCCTGTAATTTCTGAGATCCTCAATGTCACCCCTTTTAAAGTAGCAGGATCATTGTAGCATTGTTCTAGTCCTCAAGAATCTTCTTTTCATTCAGACATCAAGTGAAAACTTGGGCGAGTACTGTTTCAATTTCTGCACTTGCTTCTTGTATAATGTTCACAGTAATTCCATCTCCTGAAGCTTTTCCTCATTTCATGTTCTTTTCTTAATTGCATCTGCCGGGAGGACTGGAAGGACTTTGGTGCTGTTACTTTCGTAATGTCTAGAGTAGATGCATCATCTCTTTCATATAGTTTTGAGTAGAAATCTTTCACTCTTGTCAAAATTTCGCCTCTAGTTCTTGTTACAGAACCGTCTTTTTTTCAGTGCCATAATCTGTTTTCTTCCCTTACTGAGATGTCCCTTTGCTATCTTTAGGCTTTGGTTGTTTTCAATTGCTTTCCTCACTAGTTCACAGTTGAATTTCCTTACGTCTTCAGTGATATTTTTTCGTACTGTCTTGCATAGCTCTATATATTCCACTTTGGAAGTCACATCTTCATTTGTCTTCATCTCCCCCTTCTCTTTTGTATCAACATTTTTGTTTTTTCTGATATTTTCATCATGTGCAAATTGTTCTTAGTATCACCTAATTTTTTGCTATTTCCGTAAAAGCCTTGATTAGTTTTCTGTTACCTTCAGGAATTTCTACTTCCCCATGATCTTCTAGAACGGAGAATCTGTTCCTCAGTTCCAATTTGGTGTTTTTAAAGGTTGGTCATGTTAATGCATTTTGTTTGTTTTATGGACTTGCCACGTTCAAGTTTAGCGTTGAGGTTGCCACGTCCAAATTTAGTGTTGCAGTCTTCAAATTTCTTGTTACACATAATAAAATCAACCACACTTGTCATTCCATTGGAATGCTTCCATATCCATTTCATATGTGTTTGTTTCTTGAAAGAGGAGTTGAAAAAACCTTTCTGCCTCTGCAAACTCTACGAGAGGATTTTCACGCTGGTTTCTGTTCCCATGCCCCAATTTACATACCGAAGATTCATTCTGTTGTTGCTGCCCTATTTTCGGATTGAAATTACTCATAATAATCTTCAAGAGCTGCTTGACTTTATTATTTATGCGCCGAATTTCCTCGTAAAATTCTTCAACTTCTTCCTTAGGATGAGTTGTGGTGGGAGCATAAGCTTGACTAATCTGAGCCTGTTATTTTTTTATGAGTTCGATAACGAGTCGCTCAGCTCTGTCCGAGGAACTTTAAACTTCTAGAACATTTTATTTCAGTTTCTTGTTTATTTTAAGTCCAACACCACTAGTTCTGACAGTATCTGTCACACAATAGTAAAAGAGATGTCCACCTTTCAGTTAAATGAGATCTTCTGCTTTTCTCCTTACCTCACTTAGCCCGACGATGTCCACTTGATCCTTTGTAGTTCCTCTTCCAATTCAAGAAGCCTTGAATCAGAAGATAGGGAGCGTCCATTATACGTAGCCAAGGTCAGTACCAGATGGCAGCCTAGTCCGGTCCTCCGGGGATTCTTAGCATCCTCTGCCTTCATGTTGCACTGGCCGCTGCCTTGACCAGGTACATTCCAGCTGCCTGAGACTGAGAACCAAGATTTAAGTTGTGCAGTCCTTTTGGAGGGGTTTGGCCATAACGTACCACGCTGGCCAAGAAGGTTGGTGTATGTATATATATATATATATGGGATGTAAGGTCAGATGATGCAAAACATCACAGCCTCTCCTTGAAAAATGACAATCCCGCCTTCTCGTGGTACATCCTGTTCCCACTAAAGGGGCTCTGACGACCGCCAATAGCGGTATAACTATACCATCGGGATTAGAGAAAATGCTATCCCACACTCACCAACCCGCTTGGCCAGCGTGGTGAGTTATGGCCAAACCCCTCCAAAATGACTCCACAACTTAAATCTTGGCTCTCAGTCTCCGGCAGCTGGAATGTACCTGGCCAAGGCAGCGGCCAGTGCGACATGAAGGCCGAGGGTGCTAAGAATCCCCGGAGGACCGGACTAGGCTGCCATCTGATGCTGACCTTGGCTACGTATAATGGACGCTCCCTATCTTCTGATTCAAGGCTTCTTGAATTGGAAGAGGAACTACAAAGGATCAAGTGGGACATCGTGGGGCTAAGTGAGGTAAGGAGAAAAGGAGAAGATCTGATTGAACTGAAAAGTGGACATTTCTTCTACTATCGTGGGACTGATACTAGCAGAACTAGTGGTGTTGGATTTATAATAAACAAGAAACTGAAGGATAAAGTTGCAGAAGTTGAAAGTTCCTCGGACAGAGCTGCACGACTTGTTATCGAACTCTCAAGAAGATACCAGGCTCAGATTATTCAAACTTATGCACCCACCACAAGTCATCCTGAAGAAGAAATTGAAGAATTTTATGAGGAAATTCGTCATCTAAATAATAAAGGTAAGCAGCACTTAAAGATAATTATTGGAGATCTCAATGCAAAAATAGGACAGAGGGAGAAGGGTTTCTTGAACTCCTTTTTCAAGAAAAAGCCACGCAGGAAATGGACATGGAGACATCCAAATGGGACGAAAAGTTAAATTGATTTTATTATGTGTAACAAAAAATTCGTCATAGAAGACTACAGTGTGCAAAACAAGTTCAACACAGGTAGTGACCATAGATTGGTGAGATGTAAGATGCACCTCAACACTAAACTCGAACGTAGCAAGCTCATAAGACAAACAAAGTGTATTGATATAACCAACCTTAAAAACACCATAATACCTTCAAGTTGGAACTGAAGAACAGATTCTCTGCTTTAGAAGGCCTAACATCGGAAGAAGTGGATATTTCTGAAGTTAACAGAAAAGTAAATAAAGCTCTTATGGAAACAGCAACAAAATTAGCTGGGTCTAAGAACAAGTTGCATGTGAACAAATTATCAGGAAAAACCAAAATGTTGATGTAAAAAAGAAGAGAGATGAGGACAACTAAAGAAGATGTGACTTCTAAAGTGGAATATATAGAGCTATGCAAGACAGTACGAAAAAGTATCACTGAAGACGTAAGAAAATTCAACTGTGAACTAGTAAGGAAAGCAATTGAAAACAACTAAAGCCTAAAGATAGCAAAGGGACATCTCAGTAAGGGAAGAAAACAGATTATGGCACTGAGAAAAGAAGATGGTTCTGTAACAAGAAATAGAGGCGAAATTTTGACAAGAGTGAAAGATTTCTACTCCAAATTATATGAAAGGGATGATACATGTACTCCAGACATCATGAAAGGTACAAGTACCAGTCCTCCCAGCAGAAGTTGCACATGCAATCCAGTTCTTCCAGTCCTCCCAGCAGAAGTTGCACATGCAATCAAGAATATGAAGCGGGGGAAGGCTCCAGGAGAAGATGGAATTACTGTAGACATCATACAAGAAGCAAGTGGAGAAATCGAAACAGTACTCGCCGAAATTTTCACTCGATGCCTTAATGAAGGGAAGATTCCTGAGGATTAGAACAACGCTACAATGATCTTGCTACATAAAAATGGTGACATTGAGGATCTCAGGAATTACAGACCTATCAGCCTCCTATCAGTGGTTTATAAAATCTTCACTAAAGTTCTTTCACACCGCTTAAAGGTCACCGTGGACATGGCTCAACCGAGAGAACAAGCTGGATTCAGGAGTGGCTACAGCACAATAGATCATATCCACGTACTGAGAGAACTAATTGAAAGAGCGAGGGAATATGAACTTCCATTGTACATGGCTTTTATCGATTATGAGAAAGCCTTTGATTCGGTGAAACCATCAGCAGTTACAATGTCCCTGAAATCCTGCGGTATTGAAGATGCGTACATTAATATTATTAATAACATCTATGAAAATGCAAGTGCAAAGATTCGGCTGTTTGAAAATACAACACACATAAAAAATGGAAAAGGAGTGAGACAAGGTGACACCATATCTCTGAAGCTCCTGAATGCCACATTGGAAAATGTCTTTCAATCACTGAACTGGGAAAACAAAGGCATAAAGATTAATGGAGATTATCTAAGTCACCTTCGTTTTGCTGGTGACGTAGTCATTTTTGCAACTACCCCATCAGAGCTGCAGAGTATGATCCAGGAACTTGCTGACAAGGGTAAAGAAGTGGGATTAAAAATGAACTTTCAGAAGACAAAAGTGATGTTCAATGCTTTTACAAGAAATGAAGATTTATCGATTGATGGAGAAAAGCTGGAGATAACAGACATGTACGTTTATCTTGGACAGCAGAAAGCAAGTGAGGGTCACATTGATGAAGAAATTAATCGGCGTACAAAACTTGTCTGGAGAGCTTTTGGAAGAAACAGCATAATTTTCAAGAGCAATATGCCATTATGTCTTAAAAGAAAAGTGTTTGATCAATGCATCCTTCCAGTGCTTACGTATGATGCAGAGACGTGGACCTTAATTAAAAGAGACATACAAAGGCTGCAGACAACTCAAAAGAGCATGGAGAGGTGAATGCTTGGTGTAACCAGGAGATATAGGAAGAGGAACTCGTGGATCCGAAAAATGACAAGAGTGGAAGACATCATGATCAGAGTTAAATCCCTGAAATGGCAAAGGGCTGGACATACTGCCAGAAGGACAGACCATCGATGGACAGCCGAAATTTTTGATTGGATTCCAAGGGACAGGAATAGACCCAGAAGATGGAAGATGGGTGGATGAAATTCGAAAGTATGCGGGAGTGACATGGAGGAGACTGGCACAAGACAGACCGTTGTGGAGGAAACTTGGGAAGACCTTCGTCCAGCAGTGGATTGATAATGGTTGACAATGCTGCTGCTGATGATGATGATATATCATCACACACACACAAATATGTATATCATCATCATCATCATTGTCAACCATTATCAATCCACTGCTGGACGAAGGTCTCCCCAAGTTTCCTCCACAACGGTCTGTCTTGTGCCAGTCTCTTCCATGTCACTCCCGCATACTTTCGAATTTCATCCACACATCTCACATGAGGTCTTCTTCTGGGTCTTTTCCTGTCCCTTGGAATCCAATCTAAAATTTCGGCTGTCCATCGATGGTCTGTCCTTCTGGCAGTATGTCCAGCCCATTGCCATTTCAGAGATTTAACTCTGATCATGACGTCTTCCACTCTTGTCATTTTTCGGATCCACGAGTTCCTCTTCTTATCTCTCCTGGTTACACCAAGCATGCACCTCTCCCAGCTTTTTTGAGTTGTCTGCAGCCTTTGTATGTCTCTTTTAGTTAAGGTCCACGTCTCTGCACCATACGAAAGCACTGGAAGGATGCATTGATCAAACACTTTTCTTTTAAGACATAATGTTCTTGAAAATTATGCTGTTTCTTCCAAAAGCTCTCCAGGCAAGTTTTGTACGCCGATTAATTTTTTAATCAATGTGACAATTACTTGATATCTGCTGTCCAAGATAAGCGTACGTGTCTGTTATCTCCAGCTTTTCTCCAAAACCACTAGTTCTGCCAGTATCTGTCACACGATAGTATAGACGTCCGCTTTCCTGTTCTATGAGACCTTCACCTTTTTTTTACCTCAATTATCCCGACGATGTCCCACTTGATTCTTTGGAGTTTCTCCTCTAATTCAAGGAGCCTTGTGTCAGAACATAGAGATCGTCCGTTAAACGTAGCCAAGATGAGCATAAGATGGCAGCCTAGTCCGGTCATCCCGTGATTCTTAGCACTCTCTGCCGTCATGTCGCACTAGCCGCTGCCTTGACCGGGAACATTCCAGCGGCCGGAGATTGAGAGCCAAGATTTAAGTTGTGAAATCAGATTTAAGTTGTGATATATATATATAGCATGTAAGAGTTCTCTTTTAAAAAAAGGAATTTAAATTCTAGTTAACGGTCTGAAAGAAACGCTTGCATAAGTACTCTGACGGTCTTGACGGGAATGCAGACTTGTTGCTAAACTTTCATAATTTTCTAATAAAGTAAACTGAAAATTCTTAATTTCGAAAAAATTAAATAAAAATTAATTTTTCAAATTTTCAGCAATTTTTAATGCTCCGGGATATTTGTAGAACTGTTATCTCACGACAAAGAAATAGATTATGTCGTTACCTGATGCGTGTCAAACAATCCACTGCATAACTCCGAACAGTTTGGTCAGCACAAGCATAGTCGAGGAGTTCTAACGCTTGAGGTGGTTGAATTTTTGGCCAGTTTTGAAGCAGAGATGTAATCTGAAAATACAAAAAGATATAAAAATACGAAAAAAAATTAGGAAGGAATTTAAAAGTATGCAAAAATCTAAAATCACAAAAATGGAAGCATATTAGCGTTCAATTTTTGAAAAATTCTGGCGAAGCACATTACGAAACAGATTTTGTTCATATAATATTATTTTCCAATTTCTTTTATTCATGGGCTCAGTTTGCATTATAAAGGTAGACTAGGTTTTATTGAATTAAAGATTTCTTCGAGTATCACGCAATATGTGGTCATAGAAAGCTCAAGTGTAATTATGACTTGTTTGATGCAATGGAGAGATATAGTCATAAATTGCCAAAATTAGGTAGAGTCAGAAAGACAAAAAGAACATGAGACAAGCAATCTCTATCTTTGCCGCTCCGGTGGCGCAGTGGTCTAAGGCGCTGGCCTCTGATCATTCGTCCGGAACGGGGTCCGGGTTCAAATCCCAGTCAGGCATGGATGTTGTGTTTGTCTTACGGCACTGGCTCTCTCCCTTCCCTGGAACCAGTGACCCTAAATTAGGGACGGGCGACTGCTTATAGCCCATTGAGTTGCTCACGGTGGTCGTTAAACCTCCAATCAAAAAAAAAAAAAAAAAAAATCTCTATCTTTCTTTTTTTTGATTTTGGAAGTTTAACGACCACCGTGAGCAACTCAATAGGCTATAAGCAGTCGCTCCGTCCCTAATTCAGGACCACTGGTCCCACGGAAGGGAGAGAGCCAGTGCGGTAAGACAAACGCAACATCCATGCCTCACCAGGATTCGAATCCAGACCCCTTTCGGACGAATAATCAGAAGTCATCGCTTAGACCACTGCGCCACCAGGGAGGCTAATCTCTCTCTTAATGTGCTTTCTCTTAAAGTGGATCCACCTAAAATCTTCTTCTGTAGATATTTTCTTAAAAACTTCTGTAGATATTTTCTTCGCAATTAATATATTCTCAAGGTTGAAAATTTGCACACCGATAAAAACAACTTTGTGTTATAGACTAATATACTAAATATTTTCAAATTCCTAACAATAATCACATTAAGAATCAATAACTTTCATTTGGTGGTGTTGAGACCTGAAAATAGATGGCGCCACATGTACATGAACCTGAAAATAGATTATGCTATCACGTCGCATTTTTCTTTAATAATTTTATTAATTTTTGGAATGGAATAAACATTTGAGTCTACCAATGAGATAGTCTGGAATGTTTAGAATGATTTGAGCCATTTAGATTAAATTTCATGACAGAAATGTAGCTGAAAATGTTTACAGAATTGTAGGTACTCCTTCTTTCTAATTCTGAAATAAACCAGCAAGCTTGCTCTGCAACATTTTCAGCTAAAGTATTGTCCGAAAATTAAATCTAAACGGACGTAATGCAACGACAGATGAGGAAAACAGTGAGAAGTCTTCAATATCGAAAACAGACAGTAACGTGACCTGTGTGGAAGCCCTTTCCCAAGAAGACAAACGGGTGACTTTGGGTCAGATTGCTACGAACGCAAATGTTTATTTTGCTACCTCGCGTTATATCCTTCACCATCATCCCCGCGCGTACCTCCGACTGAGACCCTATTTACAAAAAGGTCATGATTTTCACTCTAATCTTTCCTGCAGGACACTGCCGTTTTATTCAAACTTCTGTGCTAAACAACGCTTTCTAGTCAGGAGAGTATAACATTGTTGGTAGACACCAATTTACAGATTTCTACTTCTCAAAAAAAAAAAAAAACCCTTAGAAAAGTTGCTTATTGGTCAGCCTCGTGAAGTTTAATTTCATTTGAATCTGTTCTGCAGCACACATTCTAATGAAGCTAAATTTCCACGTTGCCTATAAAGTTTCCAATGTGAAATCTCCCTCTGGTCCGCTACAGCGAAACAGGTACGAGACATGTTTAATAAGTAATGTCCGCTCAAGTGTCTCGCGCATGATTTGTTGCCTAGCAACCAGTCAGACTGCGAACGATTCTTTGTGCCAATAGCTTCAGTTTATTGCGTAATGGAACTCCGTACATCTATTTGTTCGTACAATTGTTTAAAATGGATTATTCTTTTTCAACTATGGTGTTAAGCAAACGATCAGTTATAAAGTTTTTAACTCGTGAAAATGAACCTCCCAAAGAAATCCACGCTGCACTAGTGCCAGTTTATTGATCTAGAACTTTCGACATAAGCATTGTTCTTCGTTGGGTAAGAAAATCAAATGTTGGCCGTAACGGAACAGCCGCGGAGTGGGAGGCCCGTCATCGCAACTTGCGATTTGAACAGGCAAAAAGTCGATGAGCTCATCAGGGAAAATCGAAAAATAACTTAGAGAACCATTGTAGGCAAACTAAACATTAATTTTGGCAATGTCAATGACATTGTTAACGTTTTAGGATAAAACAAAGTGTGTACTCTTTGGGTACCGCGTCATCTAACGATTGAAATGAAGAAATCAAGACTTGAAACATGCCACAGGTTGCTTATTCGCTATGAAATATATGAAGTGATTTTCTCCAAAGCACTGTGACTGGTGATGAGAGTTGTGTTCACCATTGTGACCCAGAAATGAAAAATCAATCGCTGGAATACCGACACCCATTTCCTCCTAGAGGGAAAAAATTCAAAACTCAAATTTCTGCAGGTAAGTGCATGTGTTCTTGGGCTATAGAGGCCGTCCACAAAGTACGTCCGAGATTACAGGGAGAGGGTGGGTTCTTGACAACCGGACCAAATGTGACATCGGGGAGGGTGGAGGTATAGTAATTCGGATGTCCAGCGGCAAAAAGAAAGTGGATGGTATGTCTTCGTTTTGTTTTCTCTTTTTTTCTTCTTTTAATAGTTAAAAAACGTACGAAATATTTCAGATTTCTGATGACAGTTAGCTAAATCAAAATATTAAGTTCTCGTATTGCCGCCCCGGTTGCGCAGTTGCCTAAGCGATGGCTTCTGATCATTCGTCCGAAAGGGGTCCGGGTTCGAATTCCGGTGAGACATGGATGTTGTATTTGTCTTACGGCACTGGCTCTCTCCCTTCCCTGGAAATAGTGGCCTTAAATTAGGAAGCCGGCCTGGTTGCACAGTGGTCTAAGCGATGGCTTCTGATCATTCGTCCGCAAGGGGTCCGGGTTCGAATCCCGGTGACGCATGGATGTTGTGTTTGTCTTACGGCACTGGCTATCTCCCTTCCCTGGAACCAGTGGCCTTAAATTAGGAAGCCGCCCTGGTTGCACAGTGGTCTAAGCGATGGCTTTTGATCATTCATCCGAAAGGGTCCGGGTTCGAATCCCGTTGAGGTATGGATGTTGTGTTTGTTTTACGGTACTGGCTCTCTCCCTTCCCAAGAACCAGGGACCCTAAATTAGGGACGGGTGACTGCTTATAGCCCATTGAGCTGCTCACGGTGGTCGTTAAACCTCCAGTAAAAAAAGTTCTCGTATTTGTTCTACCAAATCTGTCGTGTTATGTAGATGGTATGATTAGGAGTGTTGCGACCTTGAATGCGTGCGTTCATTTGTAGATCTTTATTTCAGAACGATAAAGTTCCGGTAGCATTTGGAAATAAATTAATGCCTAAATTATAAATATTTTCTGAAGAAAAAGTGTAAATATATGGAAGATTCCTTTAAATAATTACATGTTTTCTTCTGTTTCTCAAAGGACTTCTAAAAGCAGTTGTCAAAAATAAAGTTGCTTGCAGGAATTGGGACGTACTTTTTAGAGGGAGGTGGGGAGGTGTCAACAATCGGACAAAATGTGACATGGGGGAGGGGGAGTCTAAAAATAATAAAAAATCACGGACCTTCTTTATGGACGGTCCTTTACTCATCAGGAGTACAGTCAACTCAGAGCTACGAGGATATCTTAAAAAGTTAAAGAAAAGAATAAACGGCCGGGGGGGGGGGGGGAGGAGCCAATGCACCTTACGAACAACTCAGAATTGACGCCATCCGACTTCTGCTGTTTTCTCCTCTCAAAAGACGTCTGAAAGAAATTCAGTTCACCTGTGACGAAGATGTTCAAGCCGCTACGTGGACATGGTTCCGAGAACAACCTGCAGATTTTTATTCATACGGGTTTAAAAAACTTGTTAAGCTTTGGCGTATCTGTATGGAGCGTGTTGGGGACTATGTAGAAAGATAAAATATGTGAATTAAAGTAGAAATTCTGAGTCTTGTTCTTGTTTTGTTTCAGTTTGATACCTCGCCACTGGGCTACTATATAAACATGGAGTAATTACTTTCTGAACACTCTCTGTATTTTTTAACAACTGATACACACACACGTAATAGAGAACAGCTTTTGGATTAGTAGCTATGCAGACTTGAGGAAGAATAATAGCACATAGACCGATAAGCCATTACATTATGACCACCCCCAGCCTAGAGAAATGAGCTCGCCTGGAGACCAAACGGTGAGGCAGGTGAAGTTCACAGAGCAGTACATATACAACCCGAAGACCGGCTTTTTGTTAGTAGAGTGTTCGGAGTCAGTATGGGGAAAGCTGTCATTTATTTGATAAAAGGCAAACTGTGATGGTACGGCGTCTTGGAACTACGATCTCGGAAACGGCGCATTTTGTGGGTTGTTCACGTGTCGCTATAGTGAGTACGTACCAAAAGCGGTGCACAGAAGTCCAAACGACGAACCGTAGCCCTGTCGTGTGTCGTCCGCAGCTCACTGATACCAGACGGGAGCGGAGACTGTCACACATTGTTCACAGCGACAGCTGCGACAAATTACCCGCAGTTACAACAGTGGTGATCAGGGCAATGTGTCACAGCACCCAGTTCATCGCAGCCTTCTGCGCATGGGCCTGCGTAGCCGAAGACTAAGTCGTGTCTCCATGCTCACGACACGTCATCGCCAACAACGCTTGAAATGGGCCGAAGATCATAGAGATTGGATCGTGGATGATTTGAAGAAAGTCGCATGGTTTGACGAATCAAGATTCCTGGTGCATCACGTAGACGGCCGGGCGCGGATACTCCGATTACCAACGGAAGCTATGGCACCTGGATGCACTGGTGGGCTGAAACAGGCCGACGGCGGTGGTGGTATGCTGTGGGCGATGTTTTCTTGGGACACTTTAGACCCCGCTATCCCAATAGCACAATCCCTGTCAGATATCTGAACATCGTTGCGGACAAAGTTCACCCATTCATGACAACTGTGTTCCTTGCTGGTGATGGCCATTTCCTACAGGATAATGCGCCATGCCCCACTGCCAGAATCGTCAAGGAGTGGTTCAAGGAACAAGCTGGTGACTTTCTGTTAATGCCTCCAAATTCACCTGAGATGAACCCAATCCAACATTTGTGGTTCGACATGGAAAAGTGGGTTCGCGCTAAGTCACCACCACCCCGATATGTACAGGAACTGGAGGACCTCCTGTTGACATTATTGTACCAGAACCCCCAGGATATCTATCGCCACCGCATAGAAACGATGCCTTGCCGAGTGGCGGCTGTTTTGCGGGCTGAAGGGAGTCCTACAGCTTATTAGGTAGGTGGTCATAATGTAACGGCTCATCAGCCTATTTCATCTCGATCGATGCTACTGAAGATGAATAATGTTCCAGTCTCATTGTCAATTGATTGATTGCTTGACTGACTGACTGACTGACATAAAAAAATATGGATGAGCTTACCTCAGAAACATCTCTTTTGTCGTTCCATTTTACACAACGTAGAAGTTTTGGTAGTGATTGAGGCAGCTGATGGCAGCAGCTTTGCCTGAGAAACCACATCAACTCTTTTTCCTGTTCATGCAGCTGATATAAAGGGTCATGCTCACAGATCTGACGAAGCTGTTCTAGGTGAGACTTTGAAGCTTGAGGCTACAAGAAACGAACAGAACAAGTTAGTAAAATCGTGCAATGCATTGATTATGATACGCTTTCCAACATGCCCTAAATCATTACTCAAGTTATGAGGATAATGGCTGTGGAATAAATCTCGCTCCTGTGCCCTGACTTTTGACCCCATTTCGACGATATTCAACAGAACAGGTTTATTATACCTCCGGAATAACATGATAAAGTTTTGTCGCAATCGAAACATTTTTACATAAGTTATGACGCATAAGGACAATGGAATGGATCCCACTCCTATGTCCTAACCTTTGACCCCATTTTGCCCATTTTCAATGTCCCTAGGTGGTCCCTTACCACATACTAAAATTTCATCGAAATCGAACCATTTTTAGTCAGGTTATGATGCATAAGGGCAGTGGAATGGATACCGCTCCTGTGTCCTGACCTTTAACCCCATTTCGTTCATTTGCAATATGGTTCATCTCCAGTGGTTCCATACCACATACTTAAATTTCATCGAAATCGAACCATTTTTACGCGAGTTATCGTGCGGACGGACAGACAGACGGGCAAAGCTGGAGCATATAAGCTTCTTCAACCTATGGTTGGAAAGCGTAAAAAGTGTCAGCACTAAAGATGAAATACCGTGCCCCGGCAACTCAATTCCTGGGGGACAGTAGTAGCAAACGAATTGCAACTCTCGCAGTAAAACTACGAGTATACACTTGCATTAGAAACATTCCTGTTTTACATATTCGGAGCAATAACGAAGTACCGCGTGATATCAACGTCACGTGCCGCTACTACCCAGCAAAAACAGTCTTGCTGGGCCAGCACTGCCAGCAATGGCCCAGCACTATGTTACCGCTGCCGAACGGTCAATAAAATGTCCGGGCGGCCAATAGAAGGGCCAGCAGTTCAGGCCAACATTTGGCAACCCACCAGTTGTCATATACCACAACAGGTTATCAGTTATCCATCACAGGCCGCAGCTGCCACAAGTGGCCCTTCAGCGGCCTTGCAAGCACGTGCCGGAAATGATGGCTAGCCTAATGTGGTCCGCTAGTTTGCGGGTAGTGGCAGCCGGCAAACCACGTGACGTAACTGATGGCTCACCGAATCTTGTCCGCCAATTTCTCAGTAGTAGCCATAAAAAAAATCAAGGACAACCGTAATTTCCCAAAGTAACATTTTTTTCTCCCCTTACGAAACTCGTGAATTACAGCACTGCGCTGGGGAAATTTTCTCAACAGACCATAAAAAAGTCCGTTTGGATCTGGGTGGATACGAACCAGGGCTGTCGGCGTGGGAGGTGAGCTCTCGACCGACCGGACTAATTTGCGACGCACGAGCATGTACTTGAAGCTGTCTGTTTCGTGAGGAATGTGTAACCGAATGGTTCTCTCTTTCATTTTACAATGTTGCGAGGTATATTTCATAAAAGTCAGTTTAATATAATTCATAAATTAATTTTTTCAACGTAACGATAGATTTTGTTATACCTTAAGGGAACTTCACTCATTTTCAAGGAGTGTACCAACTTAAAGTCGCTTTCCAAAGTTTTGTACTGTCCTTGTCGTCCCGAAAGGCGATTGTTGAATTAATATATACATGTTTCCTCGGGTTCATGTCACATTCTGTTACATTTTTAACGTTGTATCTTTCCTTTGCGTTGTCCGAAGCTACATTTGTTTCAAAGAGGAAAAATATTTTGTTTTAATTTATTTTTAGAAGCGAATTCCTCCCAGTCTTGTGTATTCAACCCATGGGTTAGCACATTATATCCCTATTCTGTTGCTTTTTTTTTAAAATAATTAACACATTTTGTACGCGTATAATGTTTTTTCGAACCAAACGTTTTTTTAATGTTTTTCCAGGACATTTGTTTCAAGCGGTTTCAAATTTTTTCTTGTTATTCACCCACTCCATTCCACGAATTGTTATTCATGGGAATGGAGTGGGTGTATTTCATGGCTGTAATCTAGTATTTCATGGCTTAATCTGATATCTTCGTCGACGTGGAAATTCATTAGGAAATTAATTCGCCTCTCTATATATGGATTTTTTTTCTTAACATCCACTAAAATAAGACGTTGGCGATAGCGTTGTCTTCAACTAACTGGTATCATGAGAGAGACAACAAGTGTTGCTTCTGTGCATGCGCGGTCCCGTTGCTTCCACCTACTGTTGGGGTTGCAGTGGGTTGCCAGAAACGGGCCACTAGTGGCACTAGCTTAGAGACTCACAATTCACGGCGATGCTATTTGGCCATCAATGGCTCACAAACTGATAGCGCTGCCATCCATATCCGGTGGAGGTTTACCCGGACCACAATGCCATCTTTCAACTCCGGTGGAGGTTTACCCGGACCACAATGCCATCTTTCAACTCCGGTGGAGGTTTACCCGGACCACAATGCCATCTTTCAACTCCGGTGGAGGTTTACCCGGACCACAATGCCATCTTTCAACTCCGGTGGAGGTTTACCCGGACCACAATGCCATCTTTCAACTCCGGTGGAGGTTTACCCGGACCACAATGACATCTTTCAACTCCGGTGGAGGTTTACCCGGACCACAATGCCATCTTTCAACTCCGGTGGAGGTTTACCCGGACCACAATGCCATCTTTCAACTCCGGTGGAGGTTTACTCGGACCACAATGCCATCTTTCAACTCCGGTGGAGGTTTACCCGGACCACAATGCCATCTTTCAACTCCGGTGGAGGTTTACCCGGACCACAATGCCATCTTTCAACTCCGGTGGAGGTTTACCCGGACCACAATGCCATCTTTCAACTCCGGTGGAGGTTTACCCGGACCACAATGCCATCTTTCAACTCCGGTGGAGGTTTACCCGGACCACAATGACATCTTTCAACTCCGGTGGAGGTTTACCCGGACCACAATGCCATCTTTCAACTCCGGTGGAGGTTTACCCGGACCACAATGCCATCTTTCAACTCCGGTGGAGGTTTACCCGGACCACAATGACATCTTTCAACTCCGGTGGAGGTTTACCCGGACCACAATGCCATCTTTCAACTCCGGTGGAGGTTTACCCGGACCACAATGCCATCTTTCAACATAACGATGCCCCGCGTCACTGGACTCGTATAACCAATGGGTTGATGCACAAGTTCATGCCGTTTTTTCACCGCACTACAGGAATGTATTACATCCGAAGGGAAAATGCAATCAATCAACTATGTATTCCCCACCATTGTTTTACGATAAGGTCGCAACGTCTGGATGGGTCTGCAATGTGTGCAGGTTTCGCTGCAAAGAAATCATCAAGGAACTTCTGGAGATCAACATCATTGTTGAACGCTCTGCCGCGGAGAGAGCATTCGACAGAGATCGGAACAGGTTATAGTCTGAAAGGGGGGCGACATCTGTGGAATAGGCTGGATGAGAAAGGATCTCCCGTTTCATGTCCTGAATGACCATTTTGCAGATCTGTGAGGGCGTGCGTTATCATGTTGGAGAAGGACACCATGGCGCTCCTGTACACTTTTCTGCTGAATTCCTCCCTTTACACGGCGGAGTTGCTCACAATAGAGTGCAGCGTAGATGGCGCGATTACTCGGCAGCATTTCCCAGTGAATGTCCTACCAGATACACAACATGATCTTCGCAGGATGAAGGGCATCTTTTGGACGTGGTGTGGGAGCCTTGTTTCGGCTTAACCATTTCTTCCGATGCCTGAAATTCACGTACAGGCACCATTTTTCGTCTCCAGTAATTAATACGTGACAGAAAGGGTTTTTGTTTCTGAGAACCTTCGCGATAACGGGCGAGAACGGAATTACATATGGCAACACGCTGATTCTTGTTGTTTTCTGTGAGAGTGTGAGGCAGGCACTCAAGACCCCAATTTCTGGACTTTTCCCATAAGTTACAGGTGGCGCACCACTGTGGCCTGATCACAGTCCATCTCAGTGACCAATTCATTTGTGGTTTGACGCGGACCCAAGTGGATGAGATGGTTCAAACGATCCTCATCAAAGTGAGATGGGTGACCCTGAGTGTGGAGTCGTTGAGGTCAAAATTGCCATCACGAAACCGATGTCCTCCGAGCAATAGTATCCGCTCCATACACAGCGCAAATATATCGACTAGCCTCGGCGCCTGTGGATCTCTTGTTAAACTCGTAAAGGAGCAAATGTCGAAAACGTTCATTTCTCTTTAATTGACACTCGATACATCCGGACCCGAAAACCAAGAAAAAACCATGAGCCACAATCACACAACGCAATATGATTTAGATACACGATATTACTAGCTACATGTTGATACACGGGTACAACTAACTGGCCATCTGCACTGTCACTGCTGAACTGGGAAACACTCGTGAAATAAAACGGCATTAACTTCTGCATCAACTAAATAATAAGCGGCTAGAGGAACATGACAACAAATTCGGCACTTTGTCTTGGCCCCAAAACTCCCCTGACTGCAACCCAATTGAACATTTGTGGGATACCCTGGAGCGGAATGGGAGAACTTCTGATCCTCCTCCACGAAATGAGCGTGAACTGACGGAGCTGTTGCAACGGGCATGGGTCAAGTTACACATGGAGATTTGTTGATGACATAGTCATCATTACATTATTACACATGGAGAGTTGCTGATGACGTAGTCATCATTACAACATTACACATGAATATTTGCTGATGACATAGTCATCATTACAATATTACACATGGAGATTTACTGATGACATAATCATTACAACATTACACATGGAGATTTGCTGATGACATAGTCATCATTACAATATTACACATGGAAAGTTGCTGATGACATAGTCATCCTTACAACATTACACATGGAGATTTGCTGATGACGTAGTCATCACTACAATATTACACATGTAGATTTGCTGATGACAGTCATCATTACAATATTACACATGGAGAGTTGCTGATGACAGTCATCATTACAACATTACACATGGAGATTTGCTGATGACATAGTCATTATTACAATATTACACATGGAGATTTGCTGATGACATAATCATTACAACATTACACATGGAGATTTGCTGATGACATAGTCATCATTACAATATTACACATGGAGAGTTGCTGATGACATAGTCATCCTTACAACATTACACATGGAGATTTGCTGATGACGTAGTCATCACTACAATATTACACATGGAGATTTGCTGATGACAATCATTACAACATTACACATGGAGATTTGCTGATGACATAGTCATCATTACAATATTACACATGGAGAGTTGCTGATGACAGTCATCATTGCAACATTACACATGGAGATTTGCTGATGACGTAGTCATCACTACAATATTACACATGGAAATTTGCTGATGACATAGTTATCATTACAATATTACACATGGAGATTTGCTGATGACATAATCATTACATCACACATGGAGATTTGGTGATGACATAGTCATCATTACAATATAACACATGGAGATGTGCTGACATAGTCATCATTACAACATTACACATGGAGATTTGCTGATGACATAGTCATCACTACAACTAGGAATAGGGAAATGCAAAATATGATAAAGGATTTATGGACGGAAAGTCTTAAAAAAAGGTGTGACCATAAACACAGCAAAAACTAAATATGTGAACAATACAGGAAAGGATACAGCAAAGATTTTGATAGAAGGAAAAGAAATTGAAAAAGTAGATGAATGCATTTATTTAGGTGAAGTAATCAGTTTTAAAGAAAGATAAATCAATAGAAGAATTATCCAAGATAATAGAGCCTTTTGGATACTTAAAGGCTATTTAACCTGATCTTCCATTGTGTTTAAAACGAAAAATCTTCAATACATGTTCAATATTATGCCAGTGTTTACTTATGAAAATGAAACGTTATGTATGACTCAGCGACAATGTATAACAATAAGAGTATCGGTAAGAAAGTTAGAGAGAAGAATGTTAGGAATAACAAGAAGAGACAGAGTTAGAAGTGAATGTATAACAGAAACAGGAATAATAGATATTATAAAAATAATAAAAGTATCGAAGTGGAGATGGGCTGAACATGTTGTAAGACTGAAAGTCGAACACGATTAATAACAGAATGGGAAACAAGAGATGGAAAGTCACGAAGAGGGCGACATGACGTTCAGGGACTTAGAGGTGTTAAATGGTGGACTGAAGATAAGGATCGAGGAAGTTTGTGAAGACTGGGGGAGGCCTATACCCTGCAGTGGGTGTTAACAGGCTAAGAAGAAGAAACATGGTAACATGGCAAGTTCAGCATTTCAATACATATATTGCGTAGGTGCATAGGTACTCGCCATTTTTATACATGATTAACAAAATCTGCTTTTTTTACTTACGCAATGTTTGCTTCAATCTATTGCACAATCTTCATTATTAGTGATGGCCAGGTACCATTGTTCTGTTTGCTGTTTAATTCCCCTATTAAAGAAAGCTGCTTCCTCAGAGTTAAAAAACTTTTTTATCGCCGTTTCGACCTCTACGCAGTCTTTAATAATTTTTCAACCACATGATCCTGCAATTACCGGAACAAATTAAAAATCTATCGGTGCTAAGTCAGGTGAACACGGCGGCGAGCCAAAGCTCCCAGTCTCAAGTTCTTTTACTCTGTGCTGTGTTGCTATAGTTAGGTTCTGTCTAGATATATTGTGATGAAGACAGCACCTCCCGATTCACGAAACTGGGGCACAGACTTCAAATCCTCGTTTACTCTATCAAGTTGCTGAGATTAAAGATTTGCAGCGATCATTCGGCTATATCGTGATGAAACTATACCTATAATGAAGGAGTATATCAAGTGGAAAAATAAAAATGACAAAAGGAGGGGTAAAGAACCAAAAATAGTATATAAAATTAAGTAAATTCCTGCCTGTAGCCGTTCGGGAGAAGAGCCTCCTAAGGTAATTAAAAATAGTGTAGGTATTAAAACAGCCTCGAAGAAAATATAAAAAAGTAAATTGTTTCCTGCGAGGAATGAAATAGCAAGAAGCATAATAATAATATTTATTAGTAGAGAAATTTTATTAAAATCGAAAGATGAGAGAATAATTAAGTGAAATGTCATCAGGGTGAGAGTTATAACCTCAAAGGATAGGGTGTCTGAGAAAAATATAAGGTTGTACAAAGAGGAATGAAACGAAAAGGGATAAATTAAAATTCACATTGTAATTAAAATAGCAGAAAATGGAAGTATTAGTTTGAGTTGAGTAGGCAGGGACACTCAAATTATGATGGGGGAAATAACAGTCATCAAAGTTGAGTAGATTGATATAAATAGAGGATGAAGAGTGAAACGAACGGGAAATAGCTACAAGAAAGCTTAGACCTATTGATCTTCCTCTTACTATAATTGTGAGAAAGAAAAGAATAAAAATAGAATTGGATGGGGGAGATAAAAAATAAATGCTATTAGGTAAGATAGAAGAAATATCTCCAGTCTAATCAATATTATAATAATATTAGCTCGTCATCATATAATTCTTAGGAGTCTGGCTGTTATAATAAATTTAATAAAAATTGAGGAAATTCCTGCATCCAAAGCGGGTGTTTATTAAACTATTAAGAATATTGAAAATAGTAATTGCTTTTTTTTGTTTAGGTGTACTGGGAGTGTCTCAGCCTATAAGAATAGTAACATTAATAGTAGCAATTACTTTAGGATGTATGATTTTAATTTATGTTCATTTAAAAAGAATATGGTTTGGTTATTTACTAATATTAGTAATTTTAAGAGGAATTATTGTAGTTTTCTCTTATATGGCTAGAATAACACCTAATGAGAAGTTCGAGTTATGATGGGTGGCTGGTGCTTTGGTTGTAGTAGTAGGGTGGTCTTTTTTTATTATAGGAGATTATATGAATTTTTCTTTTGGGTCGTTGTCCTTGTGAGAGGGTTGTTTTTTGTTAATAAATTTAACTATATTAGTAATTTTATTAAGAATAATGGTTATAACAGTATGAGTAAGAGATTGATGAGCTGGCCCAGCTGGAGTGTAGATTTGACAACTAATATTCGGAAGAGGGATGTAAGGTCAGGTGATGCGTAACATCACAGCCTCTCCTTGACAAATGTCAACCCCGCCTTCTCGTGGTGCATCCTGTTCCCACTAAAGGGGCTCTGACGACCGCTAATAGCGGTATAACTATACCATCGGGATCAGAGGAAATTCTATCCCACACTCACCAACCCGCTTGGCCAGCGTGGTGAGTTATGGCCAAACCCCTCCAAAATGACTCCACAACTTAAATCTTGGCCCTCAGTCTCCGGCAGCTGGAATGTACCTGGCCAAGGCAGCGGCCAGTGCGACATGAAGGCAGAGGGTGCTAAGAATCCCCGGAGGACCGGACTAGGCTGCCATCTGATGCTGACCTTGGCAACGTACAATGGACGCTCCCTATCTTCTGATTCAAGGCTTCTTGAATTGGAAGAGGAACTACAAAGAATCAAGTGGGACATCGTCGGGCTAAGTGAGGTAAGGAGAAAAGGAGAAGATCTCATCGAACTGAAAAGTGGACATCTCTTCTACTATCGTGGGACAGATACTGGCAGAACTAGTGGTGTTGGATTTATAATAAACAAGAAACTGAAGGATAAAGTGGTAGAAGTTGAAAGTTCCTCTGACAGAGCTGCACGACTCGTTATCCAACTATCGAGAAGATACCAGGCTCAGATTATTCAAACTTATGCACACACCACAAGTCATCCTGAAGAAGAAATTGAAGAATTTTATGAGGAAATTTGTCATCTAAATAATAAAGGTAAGCAGCACTTGAAAATAATTATGGGAGATTTCAATGCAAAAATAGGGCAACGGCAACAGAATGATACTTCAGTAGGTAAATTCGGTCACGGCAACAGAAACCAGCGTGGAAATACTCTCGTTGAGTTTGCAGAGGCAGAAGGGTTTTTCATCTTGAACTCCTTCTTCAAGAAAAAGCCACACAGGAAATGGACATGGAGACATCCAAATGGGACGACAAGTGAAATTGATTTTATTATGTGTAACAAAAAATTCTTCATCAAAGACTGCAGTGTGCTAAACAAGTTCAACACAGGTAGTGACCATAGATTGGTCAGATGTAAGATGCACCTCAACACTAAACTTGAACGTGGCAAGCTCATAAGACAAACAAAATCTATTGACATAACCAACCTTAAAAAACACCATAATACCTTCAAGTTGGAACTGAAGAACAGGTTCTCTGCTTTAGAAGGCCTAACATCGGAAGAAGTGGATATTTCTGAAGTTAACAGAAAAGTAACCAAAGCTCTTATGGAAACAGCAACAAAATTAGCTGGGTCTAAGAACAAGTTGCATGTAAATAAATTATCAGGAAAAACGAAAATGTTGATGCAAAAAAGAAGAGAGATGAGGAGGACTAAAGAAGACGTGACTTCCAAAGTGGAATATATAGAGCTATGCAAGACAATACGAAAAAGTATCACTGAAGACGTAAGAAAACTCAACTGTGAACTAGTGAGGAAAGCAATTGAAAACAACCAAAGCCTAAAGATAGCAAAGGGACATTTCAGTAAAGGAAGAAAACAGATTATGGCACTGAGAAAAGAAGATGGTTCTGTAACAAGAAATAGAGGCGAAATTTTGACAAGAGTGAAAGATTTCTACTCCAAATTATATGAAAGGGATGATACATGCACTCCAGACATCATGAAAGATACCAGTACCAGAGTTCCTCCAGTCCTTCCAGCAGAAGTTGCACATGCAATCAAGAACATGAAGCGGGGAAAAGCTCCAGGAGAAGATGGAATTACTGTAGACATCATACAAGAAGCAAGTGGAGAAATCGAAACAGTACTCGCCCAAATTTTCACTCGATGCCTTAATGAAGGAAAGATTCCTGAGGATTGGAACACCGCTACAATGATCCTGCTACATAAGAAAGGTGACATTGAGGATCTCGGAAACTACAGACCTATCAGCCTCCTATCAGTAGTTTATAAAATCTTCACTAAAGTTCTTTCACACCGCTTGAAGGTAACACTGGACATGGCTCAACCGAGAGAACAAGCTGGATTCAGAAGTGGCTACAGCACAATAGATCATATCCATGTGCTGAGAGAACTAATTGAAAGAGCGAGGGAATATGAACTTCCATTGTGCATGGCTTTTATCGATTATGAAAAAGCCTTTGATTCGGTGAAACCATCAGCAGTTACAATGGCTCTGAAAACCTGCGGTATTGAAGATGTATACATTAATATTATTAATAACATCTATGAAAATGCAAGTGCAAAGATTAGGCTGTTTGAAAATACAACACACATAAAAATTGGAAAGGGAGTGAGACAAGGTGACACCATATCTCCGAAGCTCTTTAATGCCACATTGGAGGGTGTTTTTCAGTCACTGAGCTGGGAAAACAAGGGGATAAAGATTAATGGAGATTATCTAACCCACCTTCGTTTTGCTGATGACGTAGTCATTTTTGCAACTAGCCCATCAGAGCTGCAGAGTATGATCCAGGAACTTGCTGACAAGAGTAAAGAAGTGGGATTAAAAATGAACTTTCAGAAGACAAAAGTGATGTTCAATGCTTTTACAAGAAATGAAGATTTATCGATTGATGGAGAAAAGCTGGAGATAACAGATAAGTACGTTTATCTTGGACAGCAGATATCAAGTGAGGGTCACATTGATGAAGAAATTAATCGGCGTACAAAACTTGCCTGGAGAGCTTTTGGAAGAAACAGCATAATTTTCAAGAGCAATATGCCATTATGTCTTAAAAGAAAAGTGTTTGATCAATGCATCCTTCCAGTGCTTACGTATGGTGCAGAGACGTGGACCTTATGTAACGTATACTCTATATTCACTTTCCTTTTGATTTTCCTATCTCTGGTTATTTTATTTTACTATGTAAATTATCTTCCTACTGAACGAAATATTGTTTCACCCGCTGAATGAGATCTGGCAATGAGTGTAAGTCATGACGTGGTGGTAGCTCGTATATAGGCGCGTTCATCGAGACGAGGGTGTTGAGTTGTGTGGTGTTGTAGCGAGAGTGTGTGTTGTGTTGTTGCGTTGGAGTTGAGGTTGTGTTGGAGTTGTGTTGGTGGTGTGCGTACTATAAGAGGAAAGTTTATTCATTATTATGTACAAGATATATGAGTGCCTTAGTTGACCACGAGTCTCGGAAATAAACAGTTGTTCAGTAAGTTCAGTCTTTCTCAATTCTTAGTAGTTGTCAGACCTCTGTCTGGCTGTTAGGTTTATGACTTTGATTACTTAATATAAATAACCAGCGTTGAGACTTTGTTTAAGTTCATAATTAACGAGTAACAACACCCTTTTGGGAATTCATTAGTTTGAAGCTTAGAGCATTATTCATTCATAATAATTAGCTTAGCAAAAAGATATATAAAGCTAATTCATTATAATTGGCGCCCGAACTTTTCTCGAACACGAGATCCTGACTATTATTACCCATGGCTTCTTTACCTGAGACAACTTCAAATTTCCACCATCCGGCAAGTATCGAGGGTAATGGTGTTTTTTTTAACAATTTGCAAGAAGCCTGTGGCTCTGACTTTGATATGAATGATCTGCACATACCCAAGCGTTCTTCACCATCTCGTAATGCACCAGCTTCTTATCACTCTGAGTCGCGGGTCGTACCTGAGGGAATTCAATCCTCTCAGCGAAGCAGAATGCTTGCTCATTTCGTGCCGCATGCAGGAACAATTTATTTCAATGGTTTGGAGGGGTCTTTAAAGTTCCTCGAAGATCTGGAAGATCATTTTGATCTCTATAATATTCCGGAAGACTGCAAGATCCAAATTGCCGGGACTTGCTTGAGGGATACCGCCAAGACCTGGTATCGGCAGTGGCGAGGGTCGAACCCGGATTCTCATTATGAGAATTTCCGTGCAGAATTCTTGGAGGTCTTTCCTTTCGGCCTCAGTCGAGCTAGCCTTGCTCAACAGCTGTTTTCTCGTCAGCAGGGTCCCAATGATAGCCCTGTTGCATTTGCGTTGGAAACTACACGCCTATA
Source organism: Macrothele yani (assembly GCA_039090855.1). Lineage (NCBI taxonomy): Eukaryota > Metazoa > Arthropoda > Arachnida > Araneae > Macrothelidae > Macrothele > Macrothele yani. The sequence goes on from CM077028.1 coordinate 38,610,334, forward strand.
TAATCTATGGGATCCACATGCCAGTCATGTTGACATGTTGGATACCCTCGTACAGCAGCTCGACCCATTCTTACAAGATTTTCTTGAGGTTCGACACCCTACCACTATTCATGAATGCCTTCGCCTCATACGCACGTATGAAGAGCGACATGGCAAACATGCTTCAACTCACCATGCTCGGGCACCCCGCGAGGCTTATTCCGAAAACCCTCAGCGGCATAATAGACAAAACTTTCAGCGCGAGCATACACAAGTGCCCACCCAAGCTGCATACGTTCCACCACACAGAAGAGTGGCGAACCAACAGCGAGTTTCTGAGCAAGCTTCGGGGTATCGTCAGAATGCACAGTATGCTCGACCCCACTCCACTCAGCAGCATTCGGAACGTTATCATGCTCAGGGCAATAATAATTTTTCTGCCCGTGCTGAGGGCAGACGTAACGAATATGAAACTGTCAACAGACACGCGGAGTTCCCGACGCAGGGTTCACGCAAGTTTTCTTATCGTGAAAATTTTCCCGATACCCGGCAGGGTCGAGGTTTCCGACCACATGATACCACCACCAGAATTCCTTTAAACTTCCACAGGAAGTAGACGAAGGTCGGTCCTGCTTCCTGATACCAAACATTCTGACCCTAAAACAGTATTAGTGACTGTTCAAACTCCTCAGTTGCCTGATGTATTCTTGACACTTGAAGACGTTATTGTCGAGACAAAGTTCGACACTGGGTCTGAGATATCAGCCCTAAATACAAAGTTTTGCAATGACGTTTTTTCTGCAATACACGTTCAGCCTGCAACGCAGTATTTGCGAGTGCCAATAATGAAATCTTCAGTATCGCAGGAACTGTCACATTATCTTTAGGGCTGGGAAAAGCTCGTTTTACACATTCTTTCCTGCTTATAGACGAGCTACCCGTGAAATGTCTCATGGGTATGGACTTTATTAACAAGTTTCAAATAACTTTGAATTTTGTACAACATGTGATTTCCTTTCCGGAACCTGTCGAAATGATTCCGACGGTTCCTGTAGATATTACGAGTTTATTGTTGAGTGACCAATTGAATGAGGGGCAACGAGACCAGCTTTCTCTCCTTTTACAGGAAAGCCCTGGTTTATTTTCGGATCAACCTGGTTTCCGCACAGGTGGTTTATCATGTTATTGACACTGATGGTTCGAAACCCATTGCGACGAAACCTTACCATTGTGCTCCACATAAAAAACAGGAAATGCAACGTCAACTTGCGGAAATGATTAAGCAAGGCATAATCAGGGAATCAACAAGCGCCTGGGCTGCTCCTGCCTTCTTGGTTCCAAAGAAACAACCAAATGAATTTCGTTTCGTGACGGATTTTCGCAAACTCAACCAAGTCACAAAAACAATCAATTATCCCCTACCTGTCATGTCACATATTCTAAATGACTTGTCGTCAACCAAATGGATGTCAACTTTGGATTTGGCAAGTGGATATTGGCAGGTGGCAGTACATCCGGACTCTGTCGATAAAACAGGCTTTGTGACTCCTTTTGGGGCCTATGAATATTTACGTATGCCTTTTGGTTTAGCTTCTGCACCTGCTACTTTCCAAAAGCTTATGGACACGGTTCTCAGACCTGTCCTGGGTCCCCATGTGCATGTCTATTTGGATGACATTATTATAACATCAGAGACTTTTGACGAGCACCTTTCTCTGCTCAAACAGGTGTTCCAACTTATATACAATGCTGGCTTGACGTTAAAACCTAGTAAATGCCAGATAGCGCGGGACGAGATTGTATATCTGGGGTTGAAAATTACTCCCCACGGTTTATTCACTGATAATGAAAAAATTAGGCCTATTGTTGACTTTCCTCGGCCTAAAACAGCAAAAAGAACTATCCCGCTTTCTGGGAATGACCGGTTGGTATCAGCAGTTCGTCCCCGCTTATGCTACAATATGTGAGCCGTTGTATGCTTTAAAGCGTAAATACAAGAAGTTTATTTGGACACCTGAAGCTAACGCTGCATTCGAAACACTGAAGTCTGCATTGACTCAGCCTCCGGTGTTGGCTTTCCCGGATCATACTAAAGAATTTGATATTTATACTGATGCATCCGGAGTTGGTCTTGGTTGCGTTTTGTCACAAGCTGGGCATCCAATAGCTTTTGCGTCTCGTACTTTAGCCAAAGCTGAACGCAATTATTCAGCTACGGAACGTGAATGTCTTGCTGTTGTGTATGCACTGAATAAATTTCAATGTTATCTTAACGAATTGACAGTTAACATAATTACGGATCATTCTGCCCTTCAGTATTTAAATTCTGCTAAGCACCTATCTCAAAGACTTATGAAGTGGGCTCTAAAGTTACAAGAGAGCAATATCAAAATTTCATTTCAGCCAGGTCATAAGAATCAATTACCGGACGCATTATCTCGCGTTCCGATTAGTGGGGTCCCCACCGAAACTACTCCTGGATGTCAGCCTTTACTTCTAATAGCTGATATTACATCCAGAGAGCAGATAATGGCAGAATTAATAAATGATCCAGATTTTGGGGATATTTACAATTTTTTGCTTGCGGGTTCGCCCCTACCAAGTGATCCTTCTCTGGCTGGAAGGTCACAACAGTTTGAAGTAATAGAGGGTCTTCTTTATTATACAAAGTCTCGGACTACTAGGGCAGAGTTTCGCCCATGTATTCCGCGAACCCTTAGAATGGCTCTTTTAAATGAATTTCATGACAAACCTCTTGCAGGCCATTTAGGTATTCGCAAGACCCGTTGTAAATTGCGGGATGTTGCCTATTGGCCTGGAATGTACCAAAGTGTGCTCGCATACGTTCAATCATGTCACTTGTGTCAGATTAATAATTATCGTAATGTAAGACCGGCCGGTCACTTGAAATCTAGTTCAAGTTCTCATGTATTTGATATTATTTCCATAGATTTATTGGGACCTTATCCATTATCTGTTAAAAATAAAGCTCGTTATGTTTTAGTACTAACTGATAATTTTTCTAAATGGGTTGAAGTTTTTCCAATTAAAGCCGCTACGGCTGAGATTATTTGTAATGTCTTAGTTAATGAAGTATTTTCTAGATATGGTGCACCTGATAAAGTAGTTTCGGATAATGGTCCTCAATTTATTTCTGACATTTTTGAAAGAATGTGTGCGAGATTACACATTAAACATAAATTCATTTCCCCATATCATCCCCAGAGTAATCCTGCAGAACGCGTTAACCGAACGCTAGTGAAAATGATTGCGACTTTTGTAATGGATCACCATGAAAGATGGGATGACCATTTAGAACTTTTTGCGTTCGCCCTCCGCTCGTCTGTCCACGAGTCTACTAAAATTACTCCTGCAGAACTTTTTTCTGGGTCGCAAAATTAAAACCCCTTTTGAAAATTTAACGGGGATTATTGACGAATTAAACCAGCGACCAACTCCGCAATCAGTACACATTATGGCAGAAAAAGCTCGTGTTGCAATGCTAGGAGCACAAGCGGCTCAAGCACGATATTATAATTCTAGGCGTAGGGAACCAGATCTTGTCGTTGGAGATCTCACTCTCGTGGAAACGCACTTCCAGTCTTCTGTTTCGCATACTTTAGTGAAGAAATTTGCACCCAGCTACGAAGGTCCATATCGGGTGGCAAATGTCTTTGACAATAATGTTGTTCTGGAGAAACCGAACAACCATTTTCAATATGTACATGTTGATCAATGTCGCAAATATCACGAACGGAATATCGATTTCATTATCAATCTTACTCAACCTTCTGTTCCACAGACTCAAGAATCTATATCTCATGTTCAACCGCCGGAAATTGTGGACGAACCACCGAACATTTTTGACGAATCACCAGTGATTTTTCCTGCACCCTCCCTCCCTCCAGACGAGTTTCTACACACGCAACCTGATTCTCCCGTGAGACCAAGGCTCGAATCGAGTTCGTCGAATACGAGTATCGTTCCTTTCCCTCCAACCATTGCCAAGACTATTGCTGCGCCGTTTCCGGCTAACTCTGCACCAACGCGGGATACTTCTTCTTTGAATACCTCATCGGAAAGTATTCCTGTGGGCAAATCTAAACATCGCCCTGCACGACCGCTGAATTACAGCAGCGACTCGGAGGCGTCGGACATTTCTGATTTGTCAGTTATGAATCCTACTTTTAATATTCCACACCGTCCAGCACCACCAAAAGCTGGGCGCAAACGTGACTTGTCTCCCCAATCTGCTTCGCCGCAACAGCGACGAAGGCAGAAATCTTTGCATCCACCCGGGTTTCGCCCCTGGAACCTCCGTTCAGGGCAAACAGGGCCGATGCCTGCTACTACTATCATGCCCCGTGGGCGTAAACGAAAGCAAGCGATGTGGCCGGAGACACGTCCGTCCAAAGAGATACTGGAAGGACACAACGGGCCCCAGCACCAAGGGACTTCATATCCAAAGCCTGGGGGAGCCCGTTCCTATCAGCCGCAGCAGGGATTTCCGGACCGCCAGTCTTCAGATGTTCCTGACCGTTCTTCTCAGCAGCAGGGATTTCCGGACCGCCGGACTTCTGACGTTCCTGACCGTTCTTCTCAGCCGCAGGGATTTCCAGACCGCCAGACTCCTGACCGTTCTTCTCAGCCGCAAGGATTCCGGACCGCCAGACTTCTGACCGTTCTTCTCAGCCGCAGGGATTTCCAGACCGCCAGATTCCTGACCGACAACAGACCGATGTTCCATTACCGTCCCGGAAGAGATCCAAGTCACCTGATTTCACCAGTCCCATTAGGCCTGGAAAACGTTACCGCACTAGAATTTTTTTTATGCGTCCTCGAGATAAGTAAGTTCTCGTGGACAGGTTCTTTTCTTAGTTTGTTGTTTTTCCTGCACGACCAGTTGGCGTGTCAGAATTTCTTTTTTTCGTGTGGGCCTATGCATTCTTTTTTGTGTATATATGTGTGTTGTTTTTTTTATATTTCTTCTATGTCCATCTACTAATCCACTTTTTTTTGTATATATCTATGTGCTTAGGGGTAAAATAATAAAATTGTTACTGTTAGGCAGCTCCAGGTAAATTTCGCTGCTGATACAGTTGTTCTGTATTTCAACGAATGAGGCGAACGTAATTTGAAATGAAAATAGTAAAATTGTTACTGTTAGGCAGCTCCAGGTAAATTTCGCTGCTGATACAGTTGTTCTGTATTTCAACGAATGAGGCGAACGTAATTTGAAATGAAAATAATAAAATTGTTACTGTTAGGCAGCTTCAGGCAATCTTCGCTGCTGATACAGTTGTTATGTATTTCAACGAATGAGGCGAACGTAATTTGAAATGAAAATAATAAAATTGTTACTGTTAGGCAGCTTCAGGCAATCTTCGCTGCTGATACAGTTGTTATGTATTTCAACGAATGAGGCGCACGTAGTTTGAAATTAAAAAAGTGATTCCTGCTAGGCAGAATAAAAGGAAAGTATGCCGATGCAGGTTTGGTTTGTTCTACACTACAAATTTCACAGTCGAATACAGATTCGTAAATTGTCATGCCAAGATTGATAATGTAAATACGGCTACCACCAAACAACAAATCAAAAAAGAGATCGAGAAACGTCAATCATCGAAATGTAAGACTTACACTCCAAAATTGATAGGTTTTTTGGACATAAAAAAAAAAAAAAATTAAGGGGGAGATGATGTAACGTATACTCTATATTCACTTTCCTTTTGATTTTACTATCTCTGGTTATTTTATTTTACTATGTAAATTATCTTCCTACTGAACGAAATATTGTTTCACCCGCTGAATGAGATCTGGCAATGAGTGTAAATCATGACGTGGTGGTAGCTCGTATATAGGCGCGTTCATCGAGACGAGGGTGTTGAGTTGTGTGGTGTTGTAGCGAGAGTGTGTGTTGTGTTGTTGCGTTGGAGTTGAGGTTGTGTTGGAGTTGTGTTGGTGGTGTGCGTACTATAAGAGGAAAGTTTATTCATTATTATGAACAAGATATATGAGTGCCTTAGTTGACCATGAGTCTCGGAAATAAACAGTTGTTCAGTAAGTTCAGTCTTTCTCAATTCTTAGTAGTTGTCAGACCTCTGTCTGGCTGTTAGGTTTATGACTTTGATTACTTAATATAAATAACCAGCGTTGAGACTTTGTTTAAGTTCATAATTAACGAGTAACAACACCCTTTTGGGAATTCATTAGTTTGAAGCTTAGAGCATTATTCATTCATAATAATTAGCTTAGCAAAAAGATATATAAAGCTAATTCATTATACTTAACTAAAAAAGACATACAAAGGCTGTAGACAACTCAAAGCAGCATGGAGAGGTGCATACTTGGTGTAACCAGGAGAGATAAGAAGAGGAACTCGTGGATCCGAAAAATGACAAGAGTGGAAGACATCATGATCAGAGTTAAATCCCTGAAATGGCAATGGGCTGGACATACTGCCAGAAGGACAGATCATCGATGGACAGCCGAAATTTTAGATTGGATTCCAAGGGACAGGAAAAGACCCAGAAGAAGACCACATGGGAGATGGGTGGATGAAATTCGAAAGTATGCAGGGGTGACATGGAGGAGACTGGCACAAGACAGACCGTTGTGGAGGAAACTTGGGGAGACCTTCGTCCAGCAGTGGATTGATAATGGTTGACAATGATGATGATGATGATTCGGAAGAAGGATGTATTTATAAAGTCGGTAAGAGGGATGTTAGTGGATCTTCCTTCTCCTAGTAGATTATCTTATATATGAAATTTTGGGTCGCTATTAGGATTATTTTTAGTAATTCAGTTGGGGACTAGGTTATTTCTTGCTTTACATTTTACCGGAGATGTAAAATTATCTTTTTTAGCAGCAGTACAAATCATACGTGATGTGAATAGCGGGTGATTAATTCGGGTTTTGCATTCTAATGGTGCAAGATTATTCTTTTTTCTTTTATATATGCATATGGGACGAGGTTTATATTATGGATCATATCGAATAAAGAATGTATGAATAAGTGGGGTAACTATTTTTTTATTGAGAATAGCTACAGCCTTTTTAGGTTATGTTCTTCCTTGGGGTCAGATGTCTTTTTGAGCGGCAACAGTTATTACTAATCTTCTTTCAGCAGTTCCTTATGTAGGTAAAATATTGGTAGAATGGGTGTGAGGTTGATTTGCAGTAAGAGGGCCAACCTTAATTCGATTCACCAAACTAGGACGTTTAGACTTCGAGCCCTCGTTTACTCTGTCAAGTTGCTAAGAGTGAAGACTCGCAGCGATCATTGGTCTTTTCCGTGATGAAAGATACCTTTCCGATTCACCAAACTGTGACGCTCATACTTCAAAGAATCGTTTACTCAGTCAAGTTGCTGAGAGTAAAGACTGTCTTTGGTTAGGTATCAACAGCTTATGTTGGAAAGTTCCTTTGCAATTGCACGAAACATAGAGATGACATTCTCTGGGTGGAAATCAGCTTTTGGAGCAGTTCCAGAAGTTTCCTTTTTTCGCAAAAATGTTTCGTACGTTTAATATTGTTCTCAAGAGAACTCATTGTCCCCAATCACCAGTCGATCCAAGAACGGATCGCTTTTGTACAGAGATTGCAGAGACACAAGTATCGTCATTCCATCCATTTGGTTCTAAGCCCAAAATTAATGTCGCACCAACTGATCCAGTTTTAAGACCATTCTAACAACCCGAATTCTCCTCATAGTAGTTGTTCGATGAACTGAAAGTCTATCGGCAATATCCTCGTAGGTTTGATGAGAGCCGGACTCAAGCATTGCCAATATTTATTCATCATACACTTCAGAAGAGCGTTTAGAACTGGGTTTACCTACAAGAGTCCTATTGCTTCTAGAACCAATCTCGTGATGTTCTTTCATTTACACCGGTCGTGTATACAACGCGTAACTTGCCATGTGTCTCGACGGCGTTACTTTTTTTGTCATCAAACGCAAAAAAAAAAAAAGCGCAGTTATGAATGTGCCCAATGTCAAAACTTGTGTTAACACCAAATGAGTTGCAGTAGCCAAAGCTGCTGTTTTTATCGCAACAAAGCTCCAGTCGGCTAACTGGACCAGGGCTGTCAGCTGTTCCATGCTTTGAAGGCCTAATAAACATTTCGCTCAATGCAATACTTAAAGGCGAGAACTTATGAACTTACCCAATATCATTACGAAGATAAGATATCTAATTAATTTTGTTTACCATCGCACAGATTGTTCCATTACTTGACTCGACATATCTTGACGCATATTCGAGGACCTGTGAAATATAGATACATTTATTAAAACAATGTTCGTCAGGAGTATTTGCAATGCACAACAAGAAAAAAGAAGCAACAGATGAAAAATATTCAATATAATTACGAATACGTTTTCAAAATTGTATTCACAATGAAATGAGATCTCTCTATTTACGGAATGTAGGTGATTTCTCCCTTTTCTCTGGGTGTGTGACACACACGGTCGGCGCTAGCCAAAGTTCCACCCTGTGCGGCATTCCCTTTCCATCCCCTTCTCTCTAATTGCCGCAACATTGTCATGAGTTCATTGTTCTTATTCTTCCTTATAGCAAATATTTCTTAGCTCATAATTAATCATGGGTTTCACCCTTTTTCCTTCCCTTACTACTTCACATTTCAATACAGAATGTCTTAAATATTTTTCTTTCATAAAATAAAGTATATATTTCTCCAAAATTTTATAATTATTACATCAAGCACAAGAAGTTCAAATACTGGAGAAAAACATTGCCACAGCCCGATATTGTATATAAAGTTACTCTCGGATTAATAAGGAAACCAATTAAACCTTTTTATTTCCACATTTATTCCTTTAGCTGCAAAAAGCCTGCTTGTTGTAGAGTACTAAGTAGTCTAAATGAGACAAGACAAAAATTGGAATGAAATAGAAATTTATCAGATCATCCTGCTGGTTAATAAACGGATTTAATGAACTTTTAATACATTACAAATAAAACGTACCAATAAAATTCTGTGATATAAAAAAACAAACTATATTTTCATTACATCACAGAATTTCGTAATCAATAAATTACGCCAAAATAATTGATAATTTTGTTAAAACAGAAAAAGAAGAAAATAATATAAAGACTTCAAATACAAGCAGCTTTTCTGGCTTTAGATCTTCCAAATTCTTTGATTGCTTCTGTGTGGTCTAATTTTTTAGTCAATTGATGTTCAATTGAAATCATTGCCAGTCCACTCAAACGGCTCTGTGACATAGTTGACGGCAAGTATGTCTTGCTATGCTTGGAGAAACTTCTCTCAGGTAGAGTCAGTAGTAGGATGGAGTGCCACGCTTCCATTTGGGGCAAAACTGTGTTGGTTAATGAATTTTAAAGTTTCTATCAGAACAATACCAGGATCCACTAAAGTCGAGAGCACTTTCAGTTCATCTTTTAATTAATCAGAATTTATGCGTTTCGTATCTTTGTCTTGTAAAACATTGGAAAAACTATAACATTTTTCACTGAGCAGATCCATTAATGGCCATGTCTTAGAGCTTACTTACATTATAAAGAAAAGCAAAGGTATCGTAGTGAGATTTCAATTGTATGAATCTTTCTTCCAAAGATGTAATTATAACGTCTAAAAGGTGGAAGTGAAATTCGACTTTATAACGCATCGTTAGATCTTCAATAGGCTCATAATCTCCTTCATAAATGAACTTCTTGCTCCCCCCCCAATTTCATCACGCCCGCACCTGTGTCCGCTGTGGACAAGCGCATGATCCAATCTCTTCTTTTCATGTACTGTAAGAAAAACTAAAAGGATAAACAACCCAACTCTTTTCTTTCTGAATATTTTTAATATTGGATGAAAGAAATCCTTTACAATGAGGTTAGGTTGCTTTCTCCTATTTATGCTTCTCCGCTGCTAAGAAAAAAGGATAAGGGTAATTTTGCCGCCCTTCTCAGAGCGCCACCCTGTGCGGAGGTATACTTTGCACATGCCTTACGCCGGCCCTGGTGACATACCAAGGTAATTTAAAAGTTCGTCCTGTTTTCAGCTCAAATGTTCACACATCCAAGAAAGCCATACACGATCACCTCATTCTGCAAAGTAAAGCCGTTGTTTTCTACAATGTTTTACCAACTTACCACCAGAGCCACGATCCAACGGCAGTTACACTCGGCAGGTTTCAAGGGCAGAAACTCTCCGATGCGAGATTCCACATCCACCGCTGTCCACCTCATTGCCATTTCAGCGATTTTTACATTGATCATGACGTTACTGATTCCAGTCATTTTCCCGTTCCTTGGGTTTCTCTTCCTACCCTTCCTGGTTATGCCCAGCATGAAGCTCTCCACGATTCCTTCACTAGTTTGCATAGGTTATGTACATCGTGTCAAATTTGAATGCCGTTCTTCATGAAGAACGGCATTGCCGCTAAACCCACGCACGGCCATCGGACTTGATGGATCGTGCATCTGGATTCATCAGTCCATAGGACCCGTTTCCATTCATCTACGGTCCACGATAAATGTTCTTTACACCATGCTAAACAACGAGTAGCATTCCGAGTGGAGATGAAAGGCTTATGAGCAGCCGCACGACCACGGTAACCCATGGAATAAAGTTCTCTACGAATGGTACGTGCACATACCTAGGTTCCAGCATTTTTACTCATCTGTGCACTGAGGTCATGTGCAGTACTCCGTCGATTAGCTGTAACGACTCTCCTGAGGCTTCGACGTCCTCTATCACTGATTTTCATTGGTCTGCCGGTACGTTTTGCTGCTTCAGGCACGCCATGTGTTTCCCACTTATTCAGTACATCCAAAATAGTTGACTTGGGTACGTTTAAACGCCTCTCGGTTTCTCTTATGGACAACCCATTTATATCACACCCAACAATCTTTCCTTTCTCAAAGTCAGTTCTTTCCCTCCGCGATATTTTCACTCAACCTCACAGTGCGATATGATCGCGGTCAGATGCAGGCTTGTTTTTATGCCGTTTGCAGCTGTACCGCGCATCTTAACAACGCAGCGGATCCGTTCATTTGCGTTTGAAGAGGTATCTGGTGACTTGTAAATATAGTAGTGTATTTGTGAATTTTTTTGCTCTATATAATTTCATATATCCACTCACAGTATTTCAATTGTTATGAACGGGTACCGCAGTTTGCAGTCACAGTTTCTTTTTTTACTTTTTATTTTTTTTGATTGGAGGTTTAACGACCACCGTGAGCAACTCAATGGGCTATAAGCAGTCGCCCGTCCCTAATTTAGGCTCACTGGTTCCAGGGAAGGGAGAGGGCCAGTGCCGTAAGACAAACACAACATCCATGCCTGACCGGGATTCGAACCCGGACCCCTCACGGACGAATGATCAGAGGCCAGCGCCTTAGACTACTGCGCCACCGGGGCGGCACTGTCACAGTTTCGACCAAGTATCCCCAGGATTGAAAAGTAGGAACCATTTTCGTGCAGTGTTGCTGTCCCCTCTTTCTGCAATGCTTCACGTTGCATTTTTTTCTGTGGCAAACGATGTAATTAAGTACCTTCACAGTTGGAGCTGCAACGATGAGCTTCAGTGATTAATGGGATACGGATTTAAGCCTCCAACATTTTGTTTTTGGACCTACATGCAGTCCCAGCCTTATAACGTTCGACTTACAAGTCGTAGTAGTTACGAATCAACACTCGTAAAGCCTATTATATTAATAATTCAAGCTACACACAATGGTTTGTGATAACAAATGGGCGCTACTTTGAGACGCGCATCAAAACATTGCGCGTATGCAGAGGTTCGTCGGCTCATAGACCCTAGGTAGGGCGCAGACTTGGTTCTTTTCAACTGGACTACTTTGCTGTTAACTGTCTCTCATGTGTGTTACTGTATTTCGCTTAATTTTTTTACCTTCGTAACCATGGCACCAAAGCGTAAATGTGGTGCAAGTGACGTTGATGCATCAAAGAAAAATAAAACACTCACGATTGCAACTAAATTGGAATTAATAAAGCGATCGGAAAAAGGTGAAACGCCAAAGAACATTGGGAAAGCGTTAGGCAACAGTCGGTTAACGATCGAGACAATTCAAAGGGCAAAGCAAAAAAATAATGGAGCATATAAAAGGCTCTGTTCCGATGTAATCTACAATTAGGGCCGCGGGTGGCCTAGTAGTCAACATTCGTGACTGCCACGGAGAAGACCTCAAGTTCGATCCCAGGCAGGTACGAACGCTCGAACCACTAAATATCCGCCGTGCGTCGGATGGGTACGTTAAGCCGTCGGGCCCCGGGTACTGCCCCCCCCCCCCCGGTAATAAACAGGGGCATCTTCCTCTCCCTTTCTACCTCGCTTCCGTGTCACTTTTCCATTGGGCACTCTAGCCCAAATCTCCTAGCTTCCTGTTTTTACGGGTTGTTTAAGACCTGGGGTCGGACACTCCCTTCCTAAAATCCTCTAAATTTGATCTAATCTACAATTACCACAAAGCAACGTAATGGTTTAATTATTGAAATGGCAAGGCTATTGATAATTTTGTTAGAGGATCAATATCAACGTAATATGCCTATTAGCCTTGCTTTAGGGTGAGAAAAGGCTCCAAAGTCTTTTCGGTGATTTAAAAGAATCCTGCACGTGTAGCTTCGCTCTATATCTGCACCCCTCTCTATTATAAATACTGTAGTAACATTTATTATTATTACTGTATCATAACCTTAAAGATGTTTCAGTGTATCTGGAAGTGTTCCTTTATGGCTATCTTTGAATGAGTGCAAGATAATTTCTATCTTATATCTGCAATGTAAATTCTTTTGTACAGATTTTCTCGAAGACTATTACTTTGTAGTGTTTGAAATTTTGAGCACAAATAAAAACGACCCATAGCTAATATATGCCACAGTTACTTTCCCGAAAAACTTGTTAGATTTTTTTAAATACAATTTATCTGACGCGCAAATTTTCTAATTTGGCGCTAGATGACGCAATAAGTTAGCTTAGCAGTGTTTCTGTCTGGAAGAAACGAAATCTCTTCTTTCTGATTTTTTTAATTACATAGGAAAAATAGAAATCATTGACTGGGGCTAAAAGTGGGATTGGAATCTTGTCTTGCATAAATGATCTTAAATCCTACTGTACGTTCATTTTTTGAAGATAAAATGTTTGCATTAGCAGAGAACCCCTGAATTTGAGATAGAAACTCCGCCTTTTTACTAAGCTCCATTCCCAAATAACGTCATTGGTTAAAACGTAAGAGCACGTATTTTGTCTTTTCATTGTTGAGCCAAAGAGAGACTGCTTCCATTGTAAATATGATAAGGTCTGCAGTGATTCGCTGACGCCAACTTCTGGGACAGTCCCTCAAGTCATAAAAGCCACTCCCAAGGAGTGATTTTTGCGCCATCTATCGCAGAAGATGAACCCTAACACTCATTCAGAGACAGCCTTAAGGGGTTTTTTATGCATCTAAAAAAGTTTACTATAAACAACCATTTGACTATCTGACGTTAGATATGAACCGTAACTATAACTGTCCAGACTTATGTACAAATTCGACATAAACACAGACTTACGAACAGAACTCGTTAGTAAATCGGGGACTGCCTCGTTCAAAAATATAAACTAAAGACTGCAAATTTACCCAGGTTTAGGAGCAAATCTATGGAGATATTAAAAAAGAAATTCTACTTTTGCCATTGTGACGCTACAAGAATGCACTGACCGCAGCTGAATGTGTTTCTAAATAAAACTTTTACTAATTGTTGAAATCCTATATAAACATGTGAAACCTTAGCTGCTTTTCAGTCGCGAACCATCCATTCAGTAGATAATGCTATCGAACAGCAGCAGGATTAAATAAATAAAAATCATCATGACTTCTTCAAAAACCAAACGAGTGATTCGTCAGGAACGTCGTTCATTAGATAACGCACTTGTACAGGAAAGCTTTGATTTCAAACTTTGAGAAAAATTATGAATTTTGAACCCTCCTGGTACGACTTCGTTTTTTGTCGACGTTAAAGGGACTCCTTCTTTAGATATAAACATTTTATTCTTTATCATCTGAAAATGCTTTGGGTGGAAGTTTTTTCAACACAGCTTCTTTGTTTGTAGATTTAACAATCCTTTCAGCATCATAAAAGGTAATTTTATTTTGAGTAAAAAAGATATGGGTTTTTTAACTCTTCCGGCATGACTTCGTTTTCTGTTGGCGTTCCTGAGATCTCCGCTTTAGATGTAAACATTTTATTTTTAATCATCTGAAAATGCCTTAAGTGGAAGTTTTTCAACATAGCGTTTTTGTTCATAAGTTTAGCAATCCATTCAGCATCATAAAAGACAATTTTAGTTTGAAAATAAGAATCATTAAACACCTATCGCTGAACATAAGGCTGTATACAAAGAAATCTTAATTTTTTTCCCAAATAGGTGTACTTATGAAAATTGTTAGCCTACCTTGCAGAGCACTATGAACTATGTGTCGAAAGACGCGACGACGCAAGGAATTCACATGATGAGGTAATTTAAATATTCCAGACTTCAGATGCATATATTCCTTGTGTTTTTGTAACTTTAATCGAAATGGGAGAAATATATATATCATCATCATCATCATTGTCAACCATTATCAATCCACTGCTGGACGAAGGTCTCCCCAAGTTTCCTCCACAACGGTCTGTCTTGTGCCAGTCTCCTCCATGTCACCCCTGCATACTTTCGAATTTCATCCACCCATCTCCCATGTGGTCTTCTTCTGGGTCTTTTCCTGTCCCTTGGAATCCAATCTAAAATTTCGGCTGTCCATCGATGATCTGTCCTTCTGGCAGTATGTCCAGCCCATTGCCATTTCAGGGATTTAACTCTGATCATGATGTCTTCCACTCTTGTCATTTTTCGGATCCACGAGTTCCTCTTCTTATCTCTCCTGGTTACACCAAGTATGCACCTCTCCATGCTGCTTTGAGTTGTCTGCAGCCTTTGTATGTCTCTTTTAGTTAAGGTCCACGTCTCTGCACCATACGTAAGCACTGGAAGGATGCATTGATCAAACACTTTTCTTTTAAGACATAATGGCATATTGCTCTTGAAAATTATGCTGTTTCTTCCAAAAGCTCTCCAGGCAAGTTTTGTACGCCGATTAATTTCTTCATAAATGTGACCCTCACTTGATATCTGCTGTCGAAGATAAACGTACGTGTCTGTTATCTCCAGCTTTTCTCCATCAATTGATAAATCTTCATTTCTTGTAAAAGCATTGAACATCACTTTTGTCTTCTGAAAGTTCATTTTTAATCCCACTTCTTTACTCTTGTCAGCAAGTTCCTGGATCATACACTGCAGCTTTGATGGGCTAGTTGCAAAAATGACTACGTCATCAGCAAAACGAAGGTGAGTTAGATAATCTCCATTAATCTTTATCCCCTTGTTTTCCCAGCTCAGTGACTGAAAAATACCCTCCAATGTGGCATTAAAGAGCTTCGGAGATATGGCGTCACCTTGTCTCACTCCCTTTCCAATTTTTATGTGTGTTGTATTTTCAAACAGCCTAATCTTTGCACTTGCAAAGATTAGGCTGTAATGTTATTAATAATATTAATGTATGCATATATTATTAATAATATTAATGTATGCATCATATTATTAATAATATATGCATACATATATATTATTAATAATATAATATTAATGTATGTATAATATTATTAATAATATTAATGTATGCATCTTCAATACCGCAGGTTTTCAGAGCCATTGTAACTGCTGATGGTTTCACCGAATCAAAGGCTTTTTCATAATCAATAAAAGCCATGCACAATGGAAGTTCATATTCCCTTGCTCTTTCAATTAGTTCTCTCAGCACATGGATATGATCTATTGTGCTGTAGCCACTCCTGAATCCAGCTTGTTCTCTCGGTTGAGCCATGTCCAGTGTTACCTTCAAGCGGTTTGAAAGAACTTTAGTGAAGATTTTATAAACTACTGATAGGAGCTTGATAGGTCTGTAGTTTCCGAGATCCTCAATGTCACCTTTCTTATGTAGCAGGATCATTGTAGCGGTGTTCCAATCCTCAGGAATCTTTCCTTCATTAAGGCATCGAGTGAAAATTTGGGCGAGTACTGTTTCGATTTCTCCACTTGCTTCTTGTATGATGTCTACAGTAATTCCATCTTCTCCTGGAGCTTTTCCCCGCTTCATGTTCTTGATTGCATGTGCAACTTCTGCTGGAAGGACTGGAGGAACTCTGGTACTGGTATCTTTCATGATGTCTGGAGTGCATGTATCATCCCTTTCATATAATTTGGAGTAGAAATCTTTCACTCTTGTCAAAATTTCGCCTCTATTTCTTGTTACAGAACCATCTTCTTTTCTCAGTGCCATAATCTGTTTTCTTCCCTTACTGAGATGTCCCTTTGCTATCTTTAGGCTTTGGTTGTTTTCAATTGCTTTCCTCACGAGTTCACAGTTGAGTTTTCTTACGTCTTCAGTGATACTTTTTCGTACTGTCTTGCATAGCTCTATATATTCCACTTTGGAAGTCACATCTTCTTTAGTTGTCCTCATCTCTCTTCTTTTTTGCATCAACATTTTCGTTTTTCCTGATAATTTATTTACATGCAACTTGTTCTTAGACCCAGCTAATTTTGTTGCTGTTTCCATAAGAGCTTTGGTTACTTTTCTGTTAACTTCAGAGATGTCCACTTCTTCCAATGTTAGGCCTTCTAAAGCAGAGAACCTGTTCTTCAGTTCCAACTTGAAGGTATTATGGTGTTTTTTAAGGTTGGTTATGTCAATAGATTTTGTTTGTCTTATGAGCTTGCCACGTTCAAGTTTAGTGTTGAGGTGCATCTTACATCTCACCAATCTATGGTCACTACCTGTCTTGAACTTGTTTAGCACACTGCAGTCTTCTATGACGAAATTTTTGTTACACATAATAAAATCAATTTCACTTGTCGTCCCATTTGGATGTCTCCATGTC
The DNA here is from genome assembly GCA_039090855.1 of Macrothele yani. Lineage (NCBI taxonomy): Eukaryota > Metazoa > Arthropoda > Arachnida > Araneae > Macrothelidae > Macrothele > Macrothele yani. The sequence goes on from CM077028.1 coordinate 38,627,272, forward strand.
CATTTCCTGTGTGGCTTTTTCTTGAAGAAGGAGTTCAAGATGAAAAACCCTTCTGCCTCTGCAAACTCAACGAGAGTATTTCCACGCTGGTTTCTGTTGCCGTGACCGAATTTACCTACTGAAGTTTCATTCTGTTGCCGTTGCCCTATTTTTGCATTGAAATCTCCCATAATTATTTTCAAGTGCTGCTTACCTTTATTATTGAGCTGGGAAAACAAAGGGATAAAGATTAATGGAGATTATCTAACTCACCTTCGTTTTGCTGATGACGTAGTCATTTTTGCAACTACCCCATCAGAGCTGCAGAGTATTATCCAGGAACTTGCTGACAAGAGTAAAGAAGTGGGATTAAAAATGAACTTTCAGAAGACAAAAGGATGTTCAATGCTTTTACAAGAAATGAAGATTTATCGATTGATGGAGAAAAGCTGGAGATAACAGACACGTACGTTTATCTTGGCCAGCAGATATCAAGTGAGGGTCACATTGATGAAGAAATTAATCGGCGTACAAAACTTGCCTGCAGAGCGTTTGGAAGAAACAGCATAATTTTCAAGAGCAATATGCCATTATGTCTTAAAAGAAAAGTGTTTGATCAATGCATCCTTCCAGTGCTTACGTATGGTGCAGAGACGTGGACCTTAACTAAAAGAGACATACAAAGGCTGCAGACAACTCAAAGCAGCATGGAGAGGTGCATGCTTGGTGTAACCAGGAGAGATAAGAAGAGGAACTCGTGGATCCGAAAAATGACAAGAGTGGAAGACATCATGATCAGAGTTAAATCCCTGAAATGGCAATGGGCTGGACATACTGCCAGAAGGACAGATCATCGATGGACAGCTGAAATTTTAGATTGGATTCCAAGGGACAGAAAAAGACCCAGAAGAAGACCACATGGGAGATGGGTGCATGAAATTCGAAAGTATGCAGGGGTGACATGGAGGAAACTGGCACAAGACAGACCGTTGTGGAGGAAACTTGGGGAGACCTTCGTCCAGCAGTGGATTGATAATGGTTGACAATAATGATGATGATGATGATGATATATATATATATATATATACTTGTAAAATTGAGCCCCTACTCTTTTTTTACACGCAAATGTAAATGTAGCTAAAATCTTTCGACTTAGAAGTGTTGAAGAAATATTGCTTTCACACAATCCTGAGTTTTTCGAAAAAGGTAGTTCCTTCACGGGGGCTACTTCAGGGTGGCTGTGTAGTTCACTGATCGGTGTCTTTCTCCTTACCGACAGCAGAAAGCATAAAAAAAATACCTTGACAGATCGCGGGCCTGGCGTTGGTGATGGAAAGCGAGACGCTGTGAAAGAATTGATTCTTTTTCATATACTTTGCGAAAGATTCATGGTGCATTTTTTAGTAAAATTAACAGCAATTTCAATTTGTATCTTTATTTCCAATTTTTCAATAGACCATGTTAATCCCTATGAGGTTTGCTGCTATGAGCGATGTTTCGGCAACCAAGGTATTTTTTTTGTTAAAATGTTTTAGCTTTTTATTTTTAAAATATTTAAAATTATTTTTTGTTAAAATACTTAGCCTACCTTACACAGCACTATGTGCTGTGTGTCGAAAGACGCTCTACTCAACGATTCCTCCTGAGGAGATAATTTTTAAAATTTTTCAGATTCATGATTTTTTTTTCTGTGTTTTGTTAACTTCCATCGAAATGGGGGTAAATATGTGCAAGTGAAGTTGAACCCTATTCCATTCTCTTGTATTGTACAACATGAAAATTTACTTAAAATTATTTGAGCTAAAAAGTGTTGAAGAAATATTGTTTTCATCAAATCCTGAGTTCTTCGAAAAATGTAGCACCCTTTTGGGAAGCTACTTCCGGGTGGTGTAGTTCACTGTCGGTGTCAACTTTCTCCTAGTCGGCAGCGGAAAGTCTAAAAAAGATAATTGACAGATCGCCCCTGGCGTTGGTGATGGAAAGCGAAAGCTGGTGAAAGAAATTATACTTCATATACGTACTTTCCGAAAGGTTCAGATACTACATTTCTTAAATAAAATTAACAGCAATCTCACTTTGCTTCTTAACTTCCAATTTCAATAGCTCATATAAAATCCCTATTAGGTAAATTCCTATGAGGTATATCCCTACAAGGTTCCTATGAGCTATGTTTCGGACCTTGTTCCCTATCAGATCCCTACGAGGTATGTTATGTCCCTATGAGCGATGTTTCGGACTTTGTTTCGTATGAGACCCCTATGAGGTACCTGTATATCCCTTCGCGCTATGATCCTATGAGTGATGTTTCGGACTTTGTTTGCTTGGCTAATAGTGAAAGAAAGGCTGAAATTGGCAACCAAGGAAAACACTTCACTGATGGTACGATGAGAAAGCTCTGCATAAGTTAAGAAATTTAATGATTTCATAAAACGTCTGCAAATGTATTTCTTGGGTGTCAAAGGGTAGCAGGGACGACCTCCCCAAGCGGCGGATGTTTCGAACTTTTTCTTCTCATTTTCGTTTGCAAAGTTTATTGAAGGAGATAATTCATTTTGAACCAGAATAGTTTACGAAATGCAATGGTATTTAGAAGTAAGAATAGCATTTACCTTTTTAAAATACATGTATCAAATCTCTCGTGGAAAGTTATATTTCAATATGCTGCTACTGAAAGAAAGATAGGATAAACCTTGAAAGTAATAGAAATGCTTTAATAATGAAATGAAGTGAGTTTCTATGCGTTAGCAGACACGCGTTTTAAAATTATTCCTTTTTTATTCTCGATAATTATTTCAAGTATCAAAACTAGTAAGATTATGTTTTTATTGATAGATTTTATCATACGTAGGTCATTTATTTCAAAAGTTTTGCACACTGCGCAGGTGCTGCCCGTAGGATGATGCAATCACCCCAATCGCGCCAGATGTGAGCCAGACTTCAATATACAAAGTTGTCTACGTTTGCTGGCTAATTTGTTCCTGTTCGAAAAATTCTGACTAGAAGGGGAGGAAGAAAGTGAGTCAGGTTAAATCTAGCCTAGCGACCGGCGATATTACATTAAAATTGGAACTTTGTGATGAAAATCCCTTACAGAAATTCATTAAACTTTGTGTGAAGTTTGTGTGGTTAGTGTAGTTGATCGTAGGACAGGGTCACGGTGGGCTTCTCCTTTCCGCCAAAGTCGGGAAAGCATCGAAGGCGACCCAAGAAGCTGCCGGCCATTAGATGCAACGGACGACACTTCTTTGGTTATCGTCAACAGAAGTTTGAAAGAAGATCGATAGAATCATGTGAAGAGATTGCGTATATGAAACAAACATGTCTACCGCTTCGGTTTTCAGAATCCGAAATGAAAAATTACAAAAGAGAAAAGTGGCTACAAAATGGGTTCTGCATAATCTGAGTGAAGAGCAGCAAGCAGTTCGCAAAGGGATCTCAGAAGAATTGCTTCAGCGACACGGCACAGAAGGTGAGTAGTTTTTGGAAAACACTGTTGCCATAGCCGAAACCTGGATACGAGATTTTGAACCAGAATGAAATCTCAGTCAGCTCAGTGGAAACATCCAGAATCACCTCGCCAGAAAACATTCCGCCGCCAACAATCGAAGGTTAAGCTCATGATGATTATGGCCTATGACAAGGTTAGAGTGATAGCAACAGATTGCCCGAGGGGCCATCTGAAACAGCGGAATACTACAGAAGTTTTCTGCAAAACGTTGTGCGCCCAAAGATTCGCCATAGAAGGCCCGACATGCTCGAAGCTGGTGTAATCATTTTGCACGACAACGTGAGTAGAGCTTCACATACCAACCCGAGACGTTGACGAAGAAAGAAATCTTTACCTGTAGACGAATCTTCCTGAATAGTCACACGCAAGATATCTTTGGCATAAGAAAGGGAGACTCTAGGATCCATGCCAGAGCTGGCACTCTGCGTAAAGGCAGAGGGATGCCGTCCAGAAGTGACTGAAGCCTAATTATTAGGAGCACGTGATGTAGGCAAAAGAGAAGGCACCAACACACCGCCAGGCAACTTGGGGGTCAAAGTAAAGAGAGTGCAGCACCGTACTAAAAAAATCAAACTCAGAAGCTAAAGAAGTATCCATGGGCAAGGCCGTTGAATCCACACAGGAAGCAGTTAAGCGGCGAGGAGAAGGCACCAGGGAAGGCTTTCCATCGTGAGCGGAGGCCGAGCGAAACTCCGCTAACTTGGCAGCAAACGACGCAGCAGCTATGGGGAGTAGATAGGCCTCGTGAAAAAGGTAAACAAACCTTCAACGAGGCAAATACTGTATCCCTGATCGCTGAGCAGGCAGTCACAGAAGAAATTGTCGAGTAATTCGGCAAGGGGAATACACTGGACCAAAAGTAAATGTAATTAACGCCGATAAAATCACTAGAAGAGGCACGTTGAAGAAAAAGTCAAACACAGCAGTTGGTCCACGAGGGCGTGGAACCAGAACGAAAAAATAAAACGGTTCGTATGAACAAATTAAAGGTTTACCGGGCAACTTGCCTGGATAAATGGAAGCACTAAACATCAAGTACAGCATAGCACACACAAATACAGGTACTCAGAAGCTGGTAAGATGCACAGGGGATCACAAACAGGAGGAGCACATAGGCACCGAACCGAATAAAACCGAACATTCAGTGCTCCGAGGTGAAATAAAAATTGAGCTTGTTGTTATGAAGTTGCTAAATCCTGACCCGTTTTTAGTACATATTTTGTAAAAAAAGTACGTGATTATAGTAACATTTTGTCCGTCCGACCGTCTGTGAGCACCGTATTTCTGTAGCTATCAGTTCGAATCATTCTTTTTACTTTGGGAAGATCAAAATGTGAGAACGAATATTCTTATTAAAACACGAGATGTAGGCAAAATAGGGCAGAATGTTGTAACGACGATACTCCTATCACTATACCGTTACCATGGAAACTGCTTTGTAACTACTACAGCGAAAGAGACAATACCGGCAACAACCCAAGCTCCAATTAAACGACATGATTATGTAATGAAAATGCGCATGCCAAAACATACTGTTTGATCAATGTGCTTACTATATATATATATACCCTCAGAGGGCATAACGCAACTACACCATATGATGACGGGTCCACAGTAGACTTGAAAGTGCTCATGTTTTAATTTAGTGTATATATATTTTTAACTGTAATTTTTTAAAATCATGTAAAGACGGCAAAATGTGTTTTAATATTCTTCAGCACGAATAAATTGACTTCCAATGGTCGATTATTCTTATTTTCAGGTTTTTTACAATGCATTGCGTCCAGCTAGAGGGCCTAACTACTGCATATCCTACGGAATTCAAAATACATTTTATCCTATATCATTACTTCTAAACATCCGAATGCAAAAATTTTGTCTTCTTTTCGATACCATTTATAACGAAGACTGTTTTGGGTACAGTTTCTTTTCCAAGGAATTAATAATTTTTCCGTTAGGGGGCGTAAAAGTAAATCCAATTTCCCAGATATCTATGTTTCTAAATGATCGATTTGAAAAACTCTTTTTGCATCGGATAGAGCTTCTGATAGGAAATATTCCGCATATAATTCCTAATATTTTTTGGTACAGCATGGGTTTGCTACCAGGGGGCGTATGTGCATGTTCATGCGCTTCTCGAAACTCGATTAAAAAAAAATTCGTGGTCAGATACAGCTCACGACGAAAACCTTTACAAAATATCTTTTGGCTTAAAATGATGCATAGCTTTTCCGTAAGGGGCGTAGTTGTATATCTTATTTTTCTCGATATCATCATCATCATCATCATTGTCAACCATTATCAATCCACTGCTGGACGAAGGTCTCCCCAAGTTTCCTCCACAACGGTCTGTCTTGTGCCAGTCTCCTCCATGTCACTCCCGCATACTTTCGAATTTCATCCACCCATCTTCCATGTGGTCTTCTTCTGGGTCTTTTCCTGTCCCTTGGAATCCAATCTAAAATTTCGGCTGTCCATCGATGGTCTGTTCTTCTGGCAGTATGTCCAGCCCATTGCCATTTCAGGGATTTAACTCTGATCATGATGTCTTCCACTCTTGTCATTTTTCGGATCCACGAGTTCCTCCTTCTTATCTCTCCTGGTTACACCAAGCATGCACCTCTCCATGCTGCTTTGAGTTGTCTGCAGCCTTTGTATGTCTCTTTTAGTTAAGGTCCACGTCTCTGCACCATACGTAAGCACTGGAAGGATGCATTGATCAAACACTTTTCTTTTAAGACATAATGGCATATTGCTCTTGAAAATTATGCTGTTTCTTCCAAAAGCTCTCCAGGCAAGTTTTGTACGCCGATTAATTTCTTCACCAATGTGCCCCTCACTTGATATTTGCTGTCCAAGATAAACGCACGTGTCTGTTATCTCCAGCTTTTCTCCATCAATCGATAAATCTTCATTTCTTGTAAAAGCATTGTACATCACTTTTGTCTTCTGAAAGTTTCTTTTTAATCCCACTTCTTTACTCTTGTCAGCAAGTTCCTGGATCATACTCTGTAGCGCTGATGGGGTAGTTGCAAAAATGACTATGTCATCAGCAAAACGAATGTGGGTTAGATAATCTCCATTAATCTTTATCCCTTTGTTTTGCCAGTTCAGTGATTGAAAGACATTTTCCAATGTAGCATTAAAGAGCTTCGGAGATATGGTGTCACCTCGTCTCACTCCTTTTCCAATTTTTATGTGTGTTGTATTTTCAAACAGCCGAATCTTTGCACTTGCATTTTCATAGATGTTATTAATAAAATTAATGTATGCATCTTCAATACCGCAGGATTTCAGAGCCATTGCAACTGCTGATTGTTTCACCGAATCAAAGGCTTTTTCATAATCGATAAAAGCCATGCACAATGGAAGTTCATATTCCCTCGCTCTTTCAATTAGTTCTCTCAGTACGTGGATATGATCTATTGTGCTGTAGCCACTCCTGAATCCAGCTTGTTCTCTCGGTTGAGCCATGTCCAGTGTCACCTTCAAGCGGTGTGAAAGAACTTTAGTGAAGATTTTATAAACCACTGATAGGAGGCTGATAGGTCTGTAGTTCCTGAGATCCTCAGTGTCACCTTTTTTATGTAGCAAGATCATTGTAGCGTTGTTCCAATCCTCAGGAATTTTCCCTTCATTAAGGCATCGAGTGAAAATTTGGGCGAGTACTGTTTCGATTTCTCCACTTGCTTCTTGTATGATGTCTATAGTAATTCCATCTTCTCCTGGAGCTTTCCCCCGCTTCATGTTCTTGATTGCATGAGCAACTTCTGCTGGGAGGACTGGAAGAACTCTGGTACCTTTCATGATGTCTGGAGTACATGTATCATCCCTTTCATATAATTTGGAGTAGAAATCTTTCACTCTTGTCAAAATTTCGCCTCTATTTCTTGTTACAGAACCATCTTCTTTTCTCAGTGCCATAATCTGTTTTTTTCCCTTACTGAGATGTCCCTTTTCTATCTTTAGGCTTTGGTTGTTTTCAATTGCTTTCCTTACTAGTTCACAGTTGAATTTCCTTACGTCTTCAGTGATACTTTTTCGTACTGTCTTGCATAGCTCTATATATTCCACTTTGGAAGTCACATCTTCTTTAGTTGTCCTCATCACTCTTCTTTTTTGCATCAACATTTTGGTTTTTCCTGATAATTTGTTCACATGCAATTTGTTCTTAGACCCAGCTAATTTTGTTGGTGTTTCCATAAGAGCTTTGGTTACTTTTCTGTTAACTTCAGAAATATCCACTTCTTCCGATGTTAGGCCTTTTAAAGCAGAGAATCTGTTCTTCAGTTCCAATTTGAAGGTATTATGGTGTTTTTTAAGGTTGGTTATGTCAATACATTTTGTTTGTCTTATGAGCTTGCTACGTTCGAGTTTAGTGTTGAGGTGCATCTTACATCTCACCAATCTATGGTCACTGCCTGTGTTGAACTTGTTTAGCACACTGCAGTCTTCTATGACGAATTTTTTGTTACACATAATAAAATCAATTTCACTTGTCGTCCCATTTGGATGTCTCCATGTCCATTTCCTGTGTGGCTTTTTCTTGAAAAAGGAGTTCAAGATGAAAAACCCTTCTGCCTCTGCAAACTCTACGAGAGTATTTCCACGCTGGTTTGTGTTGCCGTGACCGAATTTACCTACTGAAGTTTCATTCTGTTGCCGTTGCCCTATTTTTGCATTGAAATCTCTCATAATTATCTTCAAGTGCTGCTTACCTTTATTATTTAGATCACGAATTTCCTCATAAAATTCTTCAATTTCTTCTTCAGCATGACTTGTGGTGGGTGCATAAGTTTGAATAATCTGAGCCTGGTATCTTCTCGAGAGTTGGATAACGAGTCGTGCAGCTCTGTCAGAGGAACTTTCAACTTCTACAACTTTATCCTTCAGTTTCTTGTTTATTATAAATCCAACACCACTAGTTCTGTCAGTATCTGCCCCACGATAGTAGAAGAGATGCCCACTTTTCAGTTCAATGAGATCTTCTCCTTTTCTCCTTACCTCACTTAGCCCAGCCCGACGATGTCCCACTTGATCCTTTGTAGTTCCTCTTCCAATTCAAGAAGCCTTCAATCAGAAGATAGGGAGGGTCCGTTATACGTAGCCAAGGTCAGCATCAGATGGCAGCCTAGTCCGGTCCTCCGGGGATTCTTAGCACCCTCTGCCTTCATGTTGCACTGGCCACTGCCTTCGCCAGGTACATTCCAGCTGCCGGAGACTGAGGGCCGAGATGGGAGTTGTGGAGTCATTTTGGAGGGGTTTGGCCATAACTCACCACGCTGGCCAAGCGGGTTGGTGAGTGTGGGATAGCATTTCCTCTAATCCCGATGGTATAGTTATACCGCTATTGGCGGTCAATATATCTGCTTCTAAATGTCCGATTTGCAAAATTCTTCCTTCGTCGGAAAGCGTTTCTGGTGAGAAATGTTTTACATATAATTTCAAAGTTTTGAATGAAAAAGTTCACCACGAGATGGCATAAGTATCCGTTTTCAGTATAGTTACAGTAATATCTGCGCAGCTGATCTCTCGATTTAAAATTGTTTTTTCAGACTGATACCAGTAACTATGGAAGCATTTTGTGGGCATTTCCTGCCCAAAATAATGCACCATTTGTCTCAATAGAGAGCACAAATTTTAATGTTTTTTCTCTATATCTTTGCTTGTAAAAGTCCGATTAAAAAAATCTTTTAACAACGGATATCATTCAGAATGTAAAGCACTGTGCACTCGTATGTATTTTGTAGTGATTATTCTGCCTCTAGGTGGTGTGTATTTATGCATGCAACCATATCTCCGTCTCGAAAAATCCTACTGAAGAATTTTTTTTTATATGCTGTATGCCATTCGATGCAGTAAGGACGGGGAACATTTTCATCTTCAAATAATGAACAGTTTTCCCGCTAGGAGTCGCAAATATCAAAACTTTTCTCTGCTTCCAAGAGACGTATTTGAAAAATTTTCTTTCCTTAGAAAAGCTTTTGCTGTGAGTAATAGTTTTATATATTTTCTGCTTTTCCATTAATAAAAATTCTTCCAAGATGGGACGTCAGCGTACACTATTAAAAATTGGTACTTAGAAATAAGCAAAAAGTACTCGTTGTTGGGTACATTCTGGGCTTATAATAGCTCCGAGTACTTGTGGCTCATTTTTGGAAAAGACACGTACTCATTTTTCATTACACACAAGAAATCAATTTGTGAGTATTTCTAATTTGAAATATATGTACTCATTTTGAGTACACATATTTCAAATGAATGTACTAAAAAAAACCATATATTTAAATATAGCGATTCTGACAGGATAGCTTGTAAGTGAGAGAGAGCACACTAGATAGCGCCACCGTACAAGCGTCCGATTTTGCACATAGAAGACAGAGAAATTAGGGGGCTTACTTTAACCGGGATATTCTTACCAGGACGCCGTCACTTAATGTGCTCGTCCGATGCACGGCGGATATTCAGCGATTGTTAGAAATTCACACTACCAGGCTAAGTTTGAACCTGGGGTCCCTCCATCAGCAGTCTGAACCGCTAACCACTAAGCCATCCATGGCTCGATTTCATATTTGGAATACGTGTACTCCATACATACTCATATTTATAGAATCAACTGGAAGTATATTATTCGATGGTACATCTGGGATAATAGCTACACTGGTTGTCACATGCTGGGCAAATGGATCGCACAATTTTATGACAAATATAGTGATGAAGCGACAATATATTATTTATGAGATTGACACAAATATAGTTAATGTAAAAACGTACACAAAGATACTTTATGCCTAATTAAATTACTTGTGATCAGTGACTTTGTTGTACTAATTATTTATGTGTGTTACTTTACACAGTTATTAAACAATTTCTCTTGAAATCTATATCTACAATGAAATAATACGAGATTATATTTATTGACGCAGTTATTTGCGAGTACGTATGGTTACTTCTATTTGAGCATGTCATGTACTCGTTTACGATACGATTGTACTTAAAAAAAAAGCGAGTAGGTTCAGGTTCTCATTTTTAAGTAGATTTTTTCAACATTTCTATTTGAAAGAGTTAATACGATTCTAAAAATCCGTTAGAAAAATCCTTCTTTGGTAGGATATTATGTATTGTGAAGAGTGTTCGGGATCTATTTTCTCCTTTCAGTAACACAAAGCTTTTCCGTTAGGGGGCGTAATGTTACGTATATCATGATTTCCTCTATATCTTTTCTTCTGACTGTTCGATTTGAAAATCCCTTTATTTCTGATAACTTCCTTTTGCTATGGGGAACTTTTTGTGCACAGTTCGTTAATTTTCGTAGCATACACTTCAGACGCTAGTATGGGTGGTGGAACCCCATAATTTCAGGGGGAACCAACACCTCCGAGAGTTAAAACAGTAAAAAAAAAAAAAAAAAAAAAACATATGTTATATTATACAAATACTGTAGCAAATCACCGTCAAGTGTTATGAATCCACTGCTGGTCTCATTCATAATATTTTGTATTGAGCATATCTCTTCCAAGTTACTCCAGTGTGCTTTCGAATTTCATCCACCCATCTCCCAGGTGGTATGCTTCAGTATCTTCTCCTTCCCTTGGTCAAATCCAATCTAATATCTCAGTTGTTTAACGGTAGTCAGTTCTTCTAACAATATATCCAGCCTATTGCCTTTTGAAAATTCTTTTGATAATTTTTTCTTTAGCGATCTTCTTTAAAGTGAAAAACACAACGGTGAATACACTTTTCAATTTATTTGTGCAAAAATAATTTTCAAAGCTGAAGCGTTTTTGCGAAACGTGGTGATTATCCCCAGGAAATTTTCATTAAAACAAAAAGTGGTACCATATGAGAACCATAAATTTTTAAGATGTTTGGTACGAAGAGGCGACCATGAAATTCCTGGGGGTTCTGGACTCCCGCGTCCCCTACCTTTGGCCTCCAATGACCGCTAGTGAGTGTAAATGGCTATTTCTATTTCTAAATGTCGAATGTATAAACCGGTTCCGGATAAATCGGATTCGGGATCAAGAATAATAACATTTTAGCAATAAGTGACAGAGTTGAACTGGACAATCGACATGGCATTTATGCCATACCACTGAAAGGCTTTGCTGGGGGAAGGGCAGAGCATATTGTATGTGGGTTCGACCTCTTGTTCCTTGAAATGTCAAGTTTCGGAACACAAATATACCATCAAAACCTCTTCAATTTCTACAGCTCTTTGCAGGTCCTATTTAGAGGGTATGCATATTCCTATTCGGGAGACAGCAATTATACTGAATACCCGTAGACTTCGTTCTACAATTCTTTTCACAGAAAGTTTACTGATTTATAAATACAGTCATCTTTGCTTCAATTAAGATTCTCCTTGTATTTTCTCCCTCCCTTGGAAACAGTTAATGGAGCGGGGGAAATACCCCGAGTCTCCAGAAATTGAGATTGACCAATTATTTCCGCACATGCGTTAAACATCTTCTTTGGACATGCGTCACTTGTGACACGACTGTCATGATATATATAACTAACACCTTGTCGCTTGTGTATTCTATTACATCTGAGGACGAGTTTATTGTAAACTCGAAAGGTCTAAATGTGTATATGTTTTAACTTGTATATATTTTTTAATATTAAAATTTTTAAACTCGTGCGTAAGACGGCATTTTTTTTTAACTTAGCTCATTTTTAGCACGAAAATATCATATCTGATAGTTTAACCAGTTCCACTGAAGATAAATAACCCTGCTCGCATTACGTATTTTAAATAATACGCAGTGTTTTTTTCTACGGGGTGAAAGTGTAAATTTTTTCAAAATTTTCAGATTTCCTAAAAATCTGCTTTTAAATTTATTGTTGCGCCTTTGCCGAGCTACTAATTTAATTTTAATTCCGCAATCACGCAATCTAGGTTATTGGCGCAGACTAATTTATGGGCCAACACTTAAACAAGCATAATTAACCACACACATCCACAAAAATAACGTGCCATGAAAATGCCCTGACTGCACTGAACATTAATATTTAATAGGCTATCAATAACGACACAAAAATATGCTTAACAATGAGTCGACTGCTATTACCAGTTCCTGGGTCTTTATCACCGAAACTCAACTTCTGTACTAGAGCTTTTCGTTTTACATTCACAGTTCAGTTCACTGAGACATTCAAGAGTTCAGTCAATCTGGAAGATTTTAAACGTGTTGGAATCATGTTCAGTCAATCTGGAAGTTTGACTGAACATGATTCCCGGTCATAAGTTCTTTGAGGTCTAATCAGATGTCTTAGCCTAGGGACCCACAAAGGCCTTAATCCGGCCCTGATAAAGAGTAGTATGCTGGTAGAGAGAGAGAGAGAAACAGAAAAAAAACAGAGAAAGAGAGAGAAAGAGAGAGAGAGCTGTACTGGTACTGATATTGCAGTAAAATTGATTCCCGATACTACCTCTTACCATGTTTGTAAAAAATATAGAAGATCCCTGGAACTGGGGAAAATCATAGTATTTTTTCGACGGTACTTACCTTTTCTGTGTTGGGATAAACAAGAGGAGAAAATTCATGGTACTTGGAGAACGAAACTGTCAGAACAGCTGCTTGGTCTTTGTTCGGATTGCAAATGTTCCCACCTAGAGGATTCAGCATACCATCAACTTCCAAATCTTGATTGTATGTCCACGTATGTAGAGTTACGGGACCATTCTTCAACACTCCTTTAAAATCATACAAAGGCGTATTCACCCACGCAATAGGATTCATGTACAGGTCCTACAGAAAGAAAACAAGAAGTCAAACAGAAACATTCAATACTTAAAGGAAGACACATCAAAGTCTTTATCAACATTGTTTCCTATCTGACATTTTACGACCAATTCAGAATTTACCAACGAAAATTTATTCTTAGTGTTTAACAGTTTCTTTGGGGGCAGATATCTGAATTACACCTGCTGCCTCGTCATTTCAGACAAGCGTGTTTAAACCCATGCTTGAGGAACAACGTTATTTCATGCGATTTGTATGACTCCAATAGGCCAAACATGACAGAACAAGTTTCACACTCACCATGCGGAAAATCAAGTTCTCTCCGTCTCCTATTTAAAAATGTGTGCCTTACTCAAGCACAAATAAAAGTCATTAGGCGCAAGATCTGGAGAATAGCGTGATTTATGATGCAACTTAAATCTCGCAGTTTGTTTGGCGTTGCTCGTAGCCTGGGAGGTGTGAATCGGCACATTCTGTCGACGGATGAAGACACATCTTCGTAGTTTACGCCCTTTTCCTTGACGGCTGAATGAAATTGCCTATGAGGTTGGCACCATTGACAATGGTGTCCTCTTCCAATTAGTCAATCATAATGATGCCTTCTGTATAAAAACAAAATGACGCCATTACCTTACCGTCTGTTGGAGAAACAAGGGACTTCTTGGGAGGCGCTGAAGATGCGTTTAGATTTTGTTTTTTAATCTCTGTGTCACAAGTGACGAGTCAATGTTTTATCCATTGTAGCAATCCGGGACTGAACCCGCACGAAGCATGTTCAGATTGCGATTCTGTTCATCTGTCAACATACGTGAGACCCATCGCGCACAAACCATTTTTACCTTCAAAGAACTCTTCAGGATTGAATTGGCATGGTCGATCGAAATGCCTATACACCTAACATGCATGCGATTTATGCTCGTTTTCTTCAGAGGTGGACGCGAAAGTTCGTTCAGAACGAACGAACTGCATCTTGTGACGTATGTCTGTAACCTTCCTTTGGAGTTTGTTTTCTTATGCAAATGTCGTTACTTTCTTTTTTTTTTTTTGTTAAACATTTTCTTACTGAACAGCACATTACTACTTCGAACAGATTGTAAAATCTCGCAACGCTGACGGTGAGTCCGATGGTGGTTTCGGAGATTTGAGCAGATGTAGAAAGATTGCGAGTAGATTGTGAAGCGTTCATATTGCGAAAGGGATGAAAGCCTGTTTTCTATATACGTGATAAACGAATGAGTGTTGTTGTCATACGACTAAGATCTGTGTTGAAACCAGCAAGACATACACCGAAGAGCCGAAACATTTTGACCACCTTCCTAATATGATATTACGTGCCGCCAAAACAGCTCTTACCTGGCGAGGTATAGACGCTAAAAGATTTCTAAAGGTGTCTTATGGCATCTGGTATACCGACACGTTACCGGCAGATACTTTAACTTTTGTAAATTACGTGGTTGTGCCGCCGCAAGAAAAAACATATAGGTTTGAATCTATCACACAACAAATTTGCCGGTGTTGGAATTTAAACCCACATTTCTTTTCTCCGGAGTCGGATACTCTACCGCTTGAACTACACCGACGAAAGCTTATAAGTGCAACTTGCCGTTTTGACAGCTGCGTCACAAAATGATATAGCAATGTCCTCCCAAAAATATTTCTTCATTGCTCTTAACAGTGTCCTTGCCTTAGATCCAAATCTTCCGGAGAAAAGTTTCCAAGTTTACAATCTTTCGTTAAATCTTGATAAAAACCTTACACGCATGTTTTCATCTCAGCAATGTAGCTGCTAACAGAGAATCTAATATCACGCTGTGCAACAAATCCATGAGGTACGATTCATACCCCAGGAACTTTGATGTATTCAATCCTCGACTGGATCCTGACATATGAAACCTATCAAATGCAAACAAATAGAAAAATTAAATCAAGTTACAGCATCATTCGTAATTTCGCAGCAACAAGATGATATGATTCATGAGATAAGAATCTAATACATTGCTATATCATTTTGTGACGCACCTGTTCATGAGATATCATTCATACCCTAGGTACCTTGACTGGATGTTATCTTACAAAACCCATCAAATGCAAAAAACAAATGGAAAAATTAAATCAAGTTACAACATCATCCGTAAGCTCGAAGCAACAAGCTGATATGATTCATCAGATATCATTCATACATTAGGCACCTTGATGTAATCCTCGACTGGATCCTGTCTTACAAAATCTACCGAATGCAAACAAATGAAAAAATTACATCAAGTTACAGCATCATCATTAACTTCGCAGCAACAAGCTGGGGTTGCGGAATAGATAATGTCGGCACTTCTGCCCTCACCCGCCAAATAGCTCTCATGTAACATCTGATCGATACAATTCAGACAAAACACCCCTACCATGGCTATCTGTAATTGCCCACATTCCACCTCATGCCATCTACCGACAGATGGCGACTTCTCTAGGATATCATCTCAATATTCATTCCCAATTTACAAGAGAAATCTTCAGCAGCTCTCCATCCTTCAGACTTAAATCCCAAAAGCCTTTCTGGATAACTGAACAGGGCTGGATGGAAAAGGACTTCATCATGAACGACTCCTGGAGAGCATGGTCTCTAGAATATTCTCCCAATATTCGTTTCCAATGTACAAGAGAAATCCTCGGTAACTCTTCATCCTTCAGACTTAAATCCCAAGAGCCTTTCTGGATAACTGAACAGGGCTGGATGGAAAGGGACTTTATCATGAACGTCTCCTGGAGAACATTGTCTCTAGGATATTCTCCCAATATAAGTTCCCAATGTACAAGAGATATCTTCGGCAACTCTCAATCCTTCAAACTTAAATTCCAAGAGCCTTTCTGGATAACTGAACAGGGCTGGATGGAAAGGGACTTCATCATGAACGACTTCTGGAGAGCGTGGTCTCCAGGATATCCTCCCAATATTCATTCCGAATTTACAAGAGAGATCGTCAGCAACCCTCTATCCTTCAGACTTAAATCCCGAAAACCTTTCTGGAAAACTGAATTGAGCTGGATGGAAAGGGACTTCATCGTGAACGACTCCTGGAGAGAGTTGTCCCTAGATCATCCTTCCAATATTCGCTCCCAATTTACAACAGAGATTTAGTTAACGAAAAGCACCGACATACCTGTTTGTTTTCTTGGGTTTTTCGAGATCGATGATTCTTTACATTTCGACTTAATTCATAAACACAGAAACATATCCGAGCCATTCGAGGAATGTTAGACACAGAGAGGTCCTTGAATACAATTTGTTCTTCCCAGCAAACTTGTCCGTCTTCAACAGATTCATCCTTGCTTTGTTGGATCGTACTTATTATATCGGATCCGTGAAATATTCCTAGCTGAACGGCGACCTGAAAAAATTATCAACGTTATATTAATTACCTTTACTTTATTTGAACATACGCCGCTTTGAAAATTTAGAATTAAGTCAAGCACTCAAAAATATCCTAGAAGTATTTACTCGGAACATTGGTACAAGTCAGGAAAAACTGTATGTTTCATGGGGAGAGGTCCGTAAGTGGCACAACGAAAGTCTAGAATGCATACGCAGGAGCTAAGTAGTTCTGTGACAGAGCATTTTGCTAACCTACACGCTCTATTAATTTTAATGACGCATGTCCTTTGTCAAGAGATGCTAAGTAATGATCGAGCGTTGTGGTAATGAAAATCGAAAAAAGAAAGAAAGTAAGACAGATGACACCGAATTTTCAGTTGTAATGAGCACGTCTATCGAATTCGTTCTGAAGTAAATTTATCAAAGCTACTCAAAGTCAACGGAACTGGTTTGGAAAACAATCAACATGTTTCTACAATCAATAAAACATTCGGAAATAGAAACAGCTACTTTGTTTTACCAGCAGATAAAAAGCATGTTACGAAAATTAACAAATGGCGCACAAAAAGTTCCTCATAGCACAAGAAAAAAACAGATACAAAGAAATTTTCAAATCGAACAGTTAAAAGAAGAAATATAGAAGTAAACGTGATATAACTCTACGTCTGCTAGCGAAAGAATTTTGCACAATGGAAAACTTGAAAATAGGCGAAAAATATTCTTCATGGAAAAACCTATGCTAAGGAAAAATAATTTTTCAAATACGTTTTCCGGAAGCACATATAGCGAGAAAAAGGTTTCGACTTTAAGCCCCTAGCGGGAAATCTGTGCATTAGTTAAACAGGATAATGCTCCACATCTCTATCATAGCGAATGGCATACAGTAAAGAAGAGTTTTTTCAATAGTGTTCTTAGAAGCAGCGACACAGCTCCTAACTAAAGTACACACCCCCAAGCGACAGAATTGTGAACTTCAAAATTCCTCATATACTAGCCTAAAGTGTTCTACAAGATAAATGGCATCCGGTGTTGAAAAAAACTTTTTAAATCGCACATGTAGAAACAGAGATATTGAGAAAAACAGATTAAGCATTTGCGCCCCTAGTGGCGAAATTCTGCATTATTTTGGGAAGAAAACACGCACACCGCGTTTGCGTAGTTAGTAGTATCTGACTGAACAAGTTTTTCAATTGGGATTTTAGTCTCGCAGATATTGCGGTAAACGGAAACGTGAGCTTACGCCTTCTGGTGAAAGACTTGTGCGTTAAGAAAAAATGAAATTATATGAGAAACATTTGGCAACGGAAACGCTCTCCAACAAAGAAGGAATTTTTCAAATCGGATTCTTAGAAACACAGGTGCTGACAAAAATAAGATATACATATACGCCCCTGGTGGAGAAACCATGCATTGTTTTAAGAAGAAAATATTTCGAAAATATTTTGATTTGGGCTAGAGTGCCCGATGGCAAAGAGACACGGAACGAGGTAGAAAGAGGGAGGAAGACGCCCTTATTTATTACGGGAGGGCCAGTACCCGGGGGCAGACGGCTTAACGTGCCCATCCGATACACGGCAGATATTTAGTGCATCGAGTGTTCGTACCTGCCAGGGATTGAACCCGAGGTTTTCTCCATGACAGTCACGAACTTTGACCCATTAGGCCACCCGCGGCCAACAATGCTCTAGTAGATCAGATCAGATTATATGTAGAGGAATTTAGGAAGGGTGTGTCTGACTCCAGGTCTTAAACAACCCTTAGAAATAGGAAGCTAGGAGATTTGGGCTTGAGGGCCAGATAGGAAAGTAACACGGAAGCGAGGTAGAAAGGGGGAGGAAGACGACATTATTTATTACCGGGAGCCAGCACCCAGGGCCCGACGGCTTAACGTGCCCATCCGACACACGGCAGATATTTAGTGGTTCGAGTGTTTGTACCTGCCTGGGATCGAATCAGAGGTCTTCTCCGTGGCAGTCAGGAACGTTAATCTCTAGGCCACCCGCGGCCCAATAGTGCTCTAGTAGCTCTGTGTCAAACCTTATAAAGGCTGGAGTAGGATTAGGATAGCATTAGGAAGCAGCTAATCAGGTAAAAGAATGTCTATGATTGGCTGTAACAACTGCTATGCAGCTAACGTGAATTTCAATGTGTTTGTCAAACCCCATATTTTATGTCATATCTTAAGAACGGAAGTAGCTACAGAAAGAACTAACACATTTTCGAAATCTCCATTAAATATCGCATGTAATGACATCTAAAAGATGAAATAACTATGAAAATTAGTAAGTAAATAAAAAAAAACCCTTCAAAATTCACGGTTTTTGCAGGTTATGCAGTACTGTTGCACACCACTGTAGGTTCACAATTAAGGGTATCTACAACTTTGGCTGTGTTTTATTACATTTTTCTTGTTTAATATTGAATAAAAACACTTGGGTTATAATTTTCTTCTTCAGTGCGCAACCTCACTCCGACGTACGTGGTCTGTTTTGACCTCTTAGAATTACAGTACAGTAAACCTGAGTTAGCTGCATGGCATATATTTGACGGGTGTGATATTTCATTTTATAACTTCACAGTTACATTTTAATTATCTCACAGATGCGGAAAATATATTTGTCTTAGAAGACATCGATTGCACTTCAGTCATACCTTTGCCTTGTTTTCGCAGTTGAGTCTGTGAATGGAGTTGACGCAGACACGGAAAGGATCATCAATCGTCCAGGCTGATACCGAAATTTGCCTTCGACGACGTTGAGCAGCAGAGGGGTCATGGAAGGAGCGTGTTCTTTGTTTGCCAACGAGTTTCATAAGTGTGCCATCGCTTTCATCATCCACTGGAAAAGAAAAAGGTTATTAAAAGCTGGCATCGTTAACGTAATAGGGCTTATTATTAAGTAACTTCTGATCACCTTTTGCTACGGATTGGGGATGTGTAAATCGGTGTCTCCCAGAGTAATCCCCCCACACTCATACACAGACTAGGTGGCGTTGTTTGGCACAGGAGCTTGAATAAAAGGGTAACGTTCTGGAGGACAAATCCAAGTGAAAATGACCGGATGTCTCGAAACATTGTCTTGTTCGGAGGATGATCATGATCATATGTAGAGGATTTTAGGAAGGTAGTGTCTGACCCCAGGTCTTAAACAACACTTAGAAATAGGAAGCTAGGAGATCTGGGCTAGAGTGCCCGATAGGAAAGTGACAGGGAAACGAGGTGGAAAGGGGAAGGAAGACGCCCTTATTTATTACCGGGGGGCCAGTACCCGGTGTCCGATGGCTTAACGTGCTCATCCGACGCACGCCGGATATTTAGTGGATCAAGCGTTCGTACCTGCCTGGGACCGAACCTGAGGTCCTTTCCGTGGCAGTCACGAACGTTGCCCACTAGGCCACCCGCTGCCCAATTCTCGTTCGGAGGAAAGAGCGGTGATTTGGTTGAACAATGTACATGTGGTACAGAAAGAGAAACATTTGCATTTGAGCAAACTGACACGTCAGTTTTTTTGAATCACAGCCTCTAAACACGCCACGTTGCAGTCTGTTGTTGATGTTCTGCCACTGTCTTTCTTATTTTCCAACGTAAGAGAAATATTTGCATTTGCGGCAATCTGTCACAAAGTCACTCGGGCCGCTTCGGTGGAGCAGTGGTCTAAGCGCTGGCTTATGACCATTCGTCCGAGAAGGGTCCGGGTTCGAATACCGGTGAGACATTGTTGTTCTGTTTGTCTTACGATACAGGTTCCTTCCTTTCCTTGGAGCAAGTGGCCCTAAATTTCAGTAGGCCGCCCCGGTGGAGCAGTGGGATAAGCGCTGGCTTATGACCATTCGTCGGAGAACGGTATGGGTTCGAACACCGGTGAGGCATGGACAGGGGTCGCGCTGCCGATCGCATTCTTCGCAATTTGCGAAAAAATAGTCGTTTTGGCGATGAAAAAAATTGGCGAAAGTATTTGCGATTACCTTTCTGTACCATCACAACACTTTGGCGAAACTTTAAAAATCCAGAGTAACCGCTGGGCATGGACGTTGTATTTGTCTTTGGGCACTGGTTCCCTGCCTTCCCTGGAGCAAGTGGTCCTAAATTTCAGTAGGCAGCCCCGGTGAGCAGCGGGCTAAGCACTGGCTTATGACCGTTCGTCCAAGAAGGGCCCAGGTTCGAATCCCGGTGAGGCATTGTTGTTGTGGTTGTCTTACGTCTCTAGTTCTCTCCCTTCTCTGGAACCAGTGGCCCTAAATTTCATTAGGCCGACACGGTGGTCTAAGCGCTGGCTTATGACTATTTGTCCGAGGAGGGTCCGGATTCGAATTCTGGTGAGGCATGGACAGGGGTCGCGCTACCAAGCGCATTCTTCGCAATTTGCGAAAAAATAATCATTTTGGCGAAGGAAAAAAAAAATGTCGGTTGCCTTTCTGTACTATCACAACACTTTGTCGAAACTTTATAAAAGCCAGAGTAACTGCTGGGCATGGATGTTGTATTTGTCTTTGGGCACTGGTTCTCTGTTTTCCCTGGAAGCAGTGGCCCTAAATTTCAGTATACTGCCCCGGTGGCGCAGTGGTCTAAGCGATGGCCTCTGATCATTCGTCCGAACGGGGTCCAGGTTCAAAACCCGGTGAGGCATGGATGTTGTGTTTGTCTTACGGCACTGGCTCTCTCCCTTCCCTGGAACCAGTGACCCTAAATTAGGGACGGGCGACTGCTTATAGCCCATTGAGTTGCTCCCGGTGGTCGTTAAACCTCCAACCCCCCCCCCCAAAGTGTCTGGGTTCAAATCCCGGTGAGGCATGTATGTTGTGTTTGTCTTGTGGCACTGGTTCTATCCCTTCCCTGGATCCAGTGGCTCTAAATTTGGGATGGGCGACTGCTCATAGCCGATTGAGTTGCTCAAGGTGGTCGTTAAACCTTCAACCGAAAAAGAAAAAAGTCACCCGTCTGTTTTGTTGAAGCAGAGCCTCCAAACACGTGAAGTTGTCTGTTACCTACGTCCTGCCACTGCATTTCTTATCTGCCAACACATCAGGCTCGTGTGAAAATTTTGAACAGCAGTCTGATACGCTCCGAAACTTTATGAATAGAGAACCATAAACTTCTTACAGTTGTCGATGCATCTCCCCTGCCGGCGTTTTCTATGCTCAAAGAAGCCTAATAACACCATGTACCTCCGTGTGAAACCATTTTTTCAGGCATGTCGTCATTTTCACTTGAATCAGCTCCCCATCAGTTGCTGTTTAATTCAAACCCCTGTGCTGAACAACGCCATCTAGTAAAAAAATGGGGAAGTTACTTATTGATATGCCTACATGGATACCGTTTTAGAAATATCTCATATAAAGACATTAAAAAAACTCACTTCTTTACTTTTTGGTAACTTTTCCCCTAACTTTGTTTCCCCCAATCGATAACAAATGAAAACAAAAAGTTGTAGCGGAGAGCGCCATGATACGCTTTATTTTCCTACTTTAAAGCACAGAACTACTGTACACAATAGTTGATCCCTTTTTTCTATGCCAGACGTTAACATTTTCTTCAGACTCACACAGCCAGGTAAGGGATTCGAAAGCATAGCAGGAATAAATAACATGGCAAAAAGATTACTCTTGAAGTTGCTAATGACATCCTTCATCACCCAAGTCTTGAAGCAGTTGCCGTCCCTCATTTTGGGTCACTAGTTCGAGAGAAGAGACTCTGTTGGATAAAGACAGATCTAATGCCTCATGCGGAACCCGAATTTTGGACCAATTTGGGCGATTAGAAAATGACCCAAGCCCCTGACCGCTTCAACATTTTGGAAGCTGCTAGTACTAATCGATTGGTAATTATGCAATTCTTGTAACGCGAAGGAAAATTAAAGAAACAGATGAGATAAACACTCTTAAAAAACACTCTATAAACAGATAAACACTCTTCGACAGGGGAGACTTGTTTGGCGGGTTTTTCTCACCAAGAGGACGTGGCAGTCGGTTGTAGGAAGTTCGGTGGGATGGAGTAGGATTAGCGAGGTGCGAATGGCTTGCTGTTCGGCGTGACGGAGATAAGTAGTAAGCAATGGGGCTGCTGATTAGGTGGAGGGAATACTCACCAGGCGAGAGAAGGAGGTTCGACGTGTTAATAAGATAATGAAAGAACGAAAATGATGGACAATGATTGGAGACATTCCCCATGTCATTTGAATAAACGTCTTCCTGACTCCAAGGGCAAAGCTTAACTTTAGTCGATTTTATTTATCTGCTCAAGCCGCGTAAAATACGGGTAAGGTCCAGAAATAAAACTCTGAAGCAAAGCATTAAACAAACCCTTCACGCAAGGCGCTGTAATATAACTCAGCACCAAGCTCTATAACAATACAATACAATACAATATTATATTATACAGGGTGATTCAAAATTCCGCTGACAAAATGGAAGGGAAAGTCAGGCGTACGGAAACAAACAAAAATCACATACGTACATATAGACGCAAACGCCATCCGGAGGCGCTACACGTCCCCAAAGATAGATAGTACATAATACAGGGACGAAAAGCAAGAAACAGTCGACATTTTATTTGCACTGTACTTACGCATGGCAAAACAACGGTGGTACGGACAGTTTTACAGAAGGTGTTCAAAGTTTCTTCCAGACGCACTGACACACGCATGACAACGACGCTGCCTGCATCGATTGGCACACATTCTAAAAAATCCCTGGAGTATCCCGGAGACATCCAGCTGCCGCAACGACTCTTCCTACAAAGTCTTCGTCAGGGGCAACAGGAGCTTCGTATACGAGCCCTTTAAGATAACCCCATAAGAAAAAGTATATGGCTGACAAATCGGGTGATCGCAGTGACCACGCGATCGGTCCACTACGACCAATCCAGCGCCCGAAAAACGGGGCCTGCAGATGTTGTTTGACAGTTCTGCTGAAATGTGTGGGGAGCTCCGTCGGGCTGAAACCACATGTGGCGACACAGGAACAGTATCCAGCATTTATGGCAGAACCTCCTGCAAGAACGTTAGATACGTGCGTCCGTTAAGTCTTGTGGGTAGAATGTACGGCCCGAGCAAACAGTCTTCAACAATGCCGGCCCAAACGTTGATGGCAAATCGTCATTGAGAGGCATGCGTCCGTGTAACATGCGGGTTATCATGCACCTACATGTGCACGTTGTGGACATTCATGACATCCCTATAGTGAGAAAGCAGCCTCATAACTGAAGAGAACAGTTGCTGGGAAGTTTGGGTCTACCCTACTTCTCTGTAAAAACCCACTGTGCAAAATCAGCACGCTTCCTGTAATAACCTGGCTCCAATGCCTGGACACGTTACAGATGAAAGGGATGTAGGCCATCATGATGTAAATTGCGCCAGACGGTGGATTATGGAACATAGATGTTATGCGACAGCACTCGTCCTTGGATTCCGTTCAATTTCGTGTAGGTCACTTCCTTCGATGGCAGGTCTCCGCTTTCATCGGCCACGACCACAATACCACCTGTGCACAGCGAAGGTACCGGTTTCGCACAATCGCTGGTGCAACGTGGCAAACGTTGCACGACTAGGTACGCGTCTGCTGGGAAATCTCTCCTGATAAAGGCGAACTGCCGCTCGTCCGTTGCAGTTAGCAGCGCCATACGTTGAATGCATATCGGTGAGTTTGCGGCACGTGTAACGTTGCTTGTTACTCGTGCACAATCCACGGCTCAACTGACGCAGGCTCGCTCTGCGTCAGTTGAGCCGTGGACATTAACAGCGCGTTCTAGCGCCTCCGGAGGGCGTTTGCGTCGATATGTTCCTATGTGATTTTTGTTTGTTTCCGTACGCCTGACTTTCCCTTTCATTTTGTCAGCGAAATTTTGATTCACCTGGTATATATTTTTTTAATTCGTAGAATTTCCATACTCTACTACTATGTGGCAAAACTGACTTTTGAAAACCTATTGCGTTCGAAACCAAGTTAAAAACTTCGTAAGGTTCTTGTTCACACATGTTTCATATTAGATACTGAAGAAGCGGAATTCCCGAGATTCACGCTACCAAAGCAAATGAATAAATTTAAAATATCGGCAAGACAGATGCTGTTTTATGTTAAAACTAAATAAAAGGGATTGAACAAAATTTGCATTTGCGAATTTTTTTAACAAATAAAATCAAACGGACAACACGGGGGGGGGGTGTCACAATGATCTAACCGATGGCTTCTGACCATTCGTCTGGGATGGGTCCGGATTCGAATCCCAGTGAGGCATGGATGTGGTGTTTTGTCTTATGGCACTGGCTCTCTCCCTTTCCTGGAACCAGTGGCCCTAAATTAGGGACAAGCAACTGCTTATAGTCCATCAATTTGCTCGCGGGGGTCGTTAAAGCCCCGAACTACGAAACAAAAAAGAAGTCAAGCGCACTGGGTATATTTACTGTTTTGGAATTTTCTGCACGCTTGATTGGCGCAGTCACACGGACTGGAAAGCTTATGTTTTCTGAGATTTAAGAGATTGGTAAGATCCAAATTTCTGAAATTAAATATTATTTAGCATAACATCATACAGTAATATACACAGCTTGTCCCAAAACAACTGAAATGGTTAATAAAAAATGTGCAATACTGCGTTCGACCTTGGCACGAGTCTAAACAAACCGTAGTCGTTCTAATAACCATAGCAACGGGCCACACCTGTTTATCACGCGTGCGTTGTCGGTAGTGCGCAGTTTAATAAGCGTTGTTTCGTGAACCCCTAACAAGTGTTTTCGCGCTTTGTTTTTTGAAAAATGGACGTGAAAGAGGAACAGATATGCGTCATTAAATTTTGCTGTCGACTTAAGAAGTCTGTCGAAGACACTATTCGTCTAATGCAAGAGGCTTATAAAGATGAATGTCTAGGAAAATCTACAATTTACAGATGGCATAAAGAATTTATGGATAGCCGTGAGTCTGCGGCTTTAATCGCGCATGGAGTAAGGACTTCAACGAGTGTTACAGAGGTAAACATCAATACAATAGGTGTTGTTATGCGGGAAGACATACACCTAGCAATTAGGGATATCGAAGATATTGTTCACATTTCAAAATCATCAAGTCACAGAATTTTAACCGGGCATATAACGAGTTTGTTTAACCTGGGTTCCCGAATTCTTTTCAAGTGCGGCCCAGTGCAAGGCCGAACATGGCCAGTTCGGTCGTTTCTTGTTTGCAGAAAATGAATAGTAAGTTGATTCCCTTAACCTGCATATAGTCCAGACTTGTCACGATGTGACTTCTGGTTGATCCCCATTTAAAACAAGTTAGTAAAATCATGCAATGCATTGATTATGATACGCTTTCCAACAAACCAGAAATAACTACTCTAGTTATGAGGATAATGGCTCTAGAATAAATCTGACCTTACCTTTGACCCCCATTTCGATGATATTAAACAGAACCGGTAAAGTATACTTCCGGAACAACATGATAAAGTTTTGTCTCAATCGAAGCATTTTTACCTAGGTTATAACGCATAAAGGCAATGGAATGGATCCCGATCCTATGTCCCGACCTTTGACCCCATTTTTTCCATTTCCAAGAGGGTTCGTCCCCAGATGGTTTCCTCCCACATATTAAAATTTCATCGAAATCGAACCATTTTTACACAAGTTATGAGGCATAAAATCAATGAAATAGATCCCGTTCCTATGTCCTTACTTTTGACCCCATTTCGTCCATTTTCAATTGGGTTCATCTCCAGATGGTCCCCTACCACATACTAAAATTTTATTGAAATCGAATGATTTTTACGTAAGTTATGACGCATAAGGGCAATGAAATGGATCCCGCTTCTATGTCCTGACCTTTGACCACATTTGTTCCATTTTCAATAGGATTTATCCCCAGGTGGTCCCCTACCACATACTAAAATTTCATTGAAATCGAATCATTTTTACGTAAGTTATGACGCATAAGGGCAATGGAATGGATCCCGCTTCTATGTCCTGACCTTTGACCACATTTGTTCCATTTTCAATAGGGTTTATCCTCAGGTGGTTCCCTACCACATACTAAAATTTCATCGAAATCGAACCATTTTTACGCAAGTTATGAGCCACAAATAGGCAATGGAACCGATCCCGCTCCTATGACCCTATTTCGTCCATTTCAATTGATTTAATTTCCAGGTGGTCCCCTAACACATACTAAAATGTCATCGAAATCGATCCATTTTTACGCGAGTTATCGTGCGGACAGACGGACAATGCAGGAGCATATACGCTTCTTCAACTTACGGTTGGAAAGCGTAAAAATGGCATTACGGGGACGACAATTTGAGACTGATCAACAAATTATAACAGCTGCGTAGAAGTGCTTCAACAGAATCTTAGAAGAATTCCAGAAGACATTCAAAAAGTGGAAGGAACGTTGGGACACATGTATTCGATGCAATGGACAGTATTTCGAAAAAGATGACCGCTTTCTTAGTAACTAAGCCATGCATATATTTTTTTTTTAATGAAAACATCAATTGTTTTGGACGACCCTTGTATTTGAAGTATTTATTGCTTTCCATGTAGCTTTAAAAACTATTTTTTTGCTGGATTGGCTCATTTCAACGGAAAGGCTTACAGACTCCGTTTTTGCAAGGTGAAGAAACCATTAGATAAATTCAGCACTGTAATGTGTATGCATGCCGTCGCATTGAGATGGGCTAGTTGTCAAAAATTTATAACAGCCGGACGATATCACAAAATTCAGAAGAAAGTTTTTAGAAAATACGTAATGCTTGGGCTCGAAATAGAAAAAAATTGAGTAAAAAAATAAATAAAAAGAACAAAAAAGTGGTAACTTACGTTGAACAGATTCTTCTGTGACTAGTAACAATTTTGGTATTCGCTCGAAGGATATACAATCTCGGATATACTATATAATGAAACAAATATATTAATATCTAGAAATATGTTCAACAAAATGTATTAACTATTGCAAAAAGATTTATAGGAACCGAAATAAGAATAAAGTCCTTCACAAGCCGAAAATCTTTATCATTCACACAAATATCATTTCCACTGAAAACAAAGTGTGGAAGGACATTTCCTCCCAGAATAAAATCCACAGTACAATAGTTAAAAACATACAATATTTAGTATTAAAAGAATCAAAAGGGTTTTTTTCTTCTTCTTTAGATGTTTAACGAATACCATGAGTCCACGTTGGAATTTTGGTGAGGTTTGAATGTTTTGTTTATCATATAGCACTAACTCTCTCCCTTCCCTGGAACCAGTCGTCCTAAATTAAGAAAGAGCGACTGTTTATAGCCCCCAGATATAGGTCAGGGAAAGATTGTTGCTGGATAACTTGACAATTTTTAGCACGTCTTTTTGCAAAAAAAAAAAGATCGTGCTTATATGTTATCGGTTTTTCCGTTTGTAGACACAATATCTCGGCAACTAATACTCCGATTTGAAAAATTCTTTTTGCATTAGAAAACTTGAAATATGCGAATGACGATCCTTTATTTCGGTTTTTTTTTTTTTTTTACAATGCAGCATTTTGCCGTTAGGGGGCCGTAAATGCAGATGATATAGAATTCAAAATACATTTTATTCCATATATTTACTTCTAAACACCCAATCCAAAAAAATTCTTTTACTTTTCGATTTCATTCATCTCGAAGATTATTTTAGGTATAGTCACTTTTCTAAGTTTCGCATAGATTCTACGCTAGGGGGCGTTAAACTAAATTGCTTTCCCCCGATATCTCTGCTTCTAAAATTCTAATTTGAAAATTTTGTTCTTCAGCGGATGTAGCTCCTGATGGAAAATATTTTGCATGCAATTTTTAATTTTTGGTATAAAATGGCTTGGCCACCAGGGGGCGTAAGTGTTAATTTCTGCTTCTGATGTATTTGCAGCAAAATCTGAGTTTCTAAAATCTCGATTGAAAAAATTCTTTCGTGGAACGATAACACTCACGTCGACAAACCTTTTCGAAATATTTTCTTCTTAAAATATTCCATAGTTTCTCCGTCAGGGGGCGTAGATGTATATCTTACTTTTGTCAATATCTCTGCTACTAATGGTCCGATTTGAAAAATTTCTTCTTTGTTGGACAAAGTTTCCGGTGCGACATGTTTTTCATATAATTGCAAAATTTTCTAGTGATTCATAGACTTTCCGCTAGGAGTGTTAAGAAAAGTTGCGTTTTCCTCTATATTTCTGCTTCTAAAACTCCGATTTGAAAAATTCTTCCTATATCGCATACAGTACCTGATGGGAAATGTTTTTCATATGATTTCTAATATTTGGTAAGGAATGGTTTGGCCACCAGGGGCATAAGTGTTAATTTCTGCTTTTGATATATTTCCAACAAAATCTGAGCTCCTGAAAACTCGACTGAAACAATTCTTTCCTTTACCGATACCGTTCACATCGAAAAACCTTTTGAGAATACTTTGTTCTTAAAATAATGCATGGTTTTCCCGCCAGGGTGGCGTACATGCGTATCTTATATTTGTCGATATCTCTGCTTCTAAGAATCCGATTCGGAAAATTCTTTCTTCGTTGGAGAACGTTTCCGCTGTGAAATGTTTCTGATATAATTTCAAATTTTTCTTAAAGCACAAGTGTGCAACCAGAGGGCGTAAGTTCACGATTCCGTTTACAGCAATATCCGCGGAATTAAAAACCGATTAAAAACCTTCTTTCTCCGGTCAGATACTATTGTTTTCCATACCGGTTCCATTGACTTTGAATAGCTTTGATACATTTAATGAGCGTCAGAACGGATTCAACAAACTTGCACCGGAAAATTTGGTATCATCTTTCTTGTTAATACCATTTTTGAAGAATAGTAATAATAGAACAGTATTTACTCTACGAAAATAGTATTCTTACAGCCCGTTGGGTTGATCACGGTGGTAGTTAAACCCTCAAAAAAAAAAAAAAAAGGACCACACGGTAGTTGATTTTTCCAAATTCGCGATCATGTAAAACTCATTATGCCACTGAGATAGATTTTTTAGATCAGAAGAACCTATAAATGAAATCTTGGTTACGCCTGTCTTACCCCAAAAAAGAATTTTAACAAAGACATCGTGATCGTAAACAGATAAAGCAATAACATCAGCGAGTAATTTTTTTAGTAAACACATATAAGGCAATAAATGTTTGAAGAAATAAAATTCAATTTTCGCTATCTACGCAGTGGTAAACAATTCTGCATTAACAATAGAGTTGTTTGTTTAACGTACGAAAAATCAGGTTACCAAAATTTCATTTCTTTTGGATTTCTGAAACATCTTAGATATGAATCGGACAAATTTAAGTTATATTTCTTTGACCCTTCTCAAAATCGCGTTTGGTTTTATAAAAAAAAAGAAAGAAATTACGTTATTGGATGTATCACAAAAAATGGCTGATGAGTGAAAAATAATCTGCCGTGACCAGGATTCGAACCTGGGTTATTGCGGCCACAACGCAATGTACTAACCACTATACGATCACGGCTATGCCACAAGACTACAAATTTCCCTATCTCTTGCTTTCCAGACGAAGATAAAGACCTAGATATTCAATCAGCCGAAGTTTTGGGGAAGAAAGATCGTTTTCCACGCGCGTGCTTTTTTTTAGATTACAAGATGGCAGCACAGTTTTCGGAACAAAGCTAAAAACGGATTTCTGCTTTTAGACTTCTATACTTTTAGGCAAGAAAGATGACAACTAAATCTCGGGTGTAATGAGCATGTCATTCCCTCCGACACAGATAAAATATTTCGAAGCAAATTTTTAAGAAAAAAATTCAGCAAAAACCAGAATGTATTTATGCCTTTTGAAGAACGTCTGCGCATAATTTAAAATGCGCAATGTAAGCAGTGGTCGCCATAGTGAATTGAACCGGTTATTAAAAAAAATCGATCGGGTTTCTACATAATCAATAAAATATCTACAGTCCTTCCCACAATTATATGGAAAGGTGTAAAATAGAGTAAATGTACGATTAGTGAAAATGCACGCAACCCATTGACACAGTGGTGAAATAAATGACCCACCCGTGCGTCGTAACGCATTAACTTCTACATTTTTCAGAGGAGGAAAAAAGTTTATATACGTACACAAATCTGTAGCGAATATCAGTCACTTTATGCATATATCTTTAAACGACTCACCCGTGAGTCGTAACGCGTTAACTTCTACATTTTTCAGAGGAGGAAAAAAAAATCATATACATAAATCTGTAGTGGATATGAGTCACTTTGTATATAAATCTTCAAACGACCCACCTGTGGGTCGTAACGTGTTAACTTTAAATTTTTCAGAGGAGGAAAAAATGTTTATATACATAAATCTGTAGTGTATATCAGTCACTTTATGTATATATCTTTAAACGACCCACCGGTGTGTCGTACAGTACTGTATTGAGACAGTTACGACCCCACCGGTGGGTCGTAACGTACTACAAAAAAAAAAAAAAATCGCCGAAAAACGTCGCTGTAGCGAACGTATTAATTGGGAAAGCTTCGGCTCCGGAGCAGAAGGATTCGTTTACCGCCAAATGGCTTTTACGTTACATTGGCGCCTGAATGTAAATGAATATCCTGGCCGTTGGGTTCTTCGAAAAATGTGGGATGTTCGTCACACACACACATCGTGTGGAATTAGTGAGAATTCCTTCTTCTATGGTGAGCTCGCATTTCAAGTGGGGTTTGGCGGCTGATCCGGAAACCTTCAATTCCGTCCCAGCACTTTCTCAAGAGAGAAGGGAGAGGGGGAGGAATATATGTGACGGATCCTCAGAGGTGACGCATATGTCAAGACGGCAAAGTTGCAGCTACAAACTTTGTCGGTGTAGCTTAACTGGAAAAGCATTCGGCTCCGGAATAGAAGCATGTGGATTCGATTCGCGCCACCGGCAAATGGCTTTTACGCAATATCTTCGTTTGGCGACCAGTGGAGGAATTCTCGAAATCAGAGACTACAGTCTTGTGATTATTATATATATATTAAGAAAATACAACGTTTGGCACAAATATTTTATTTTTTCAAGTGGACCAAGGTTTTGTTGGGCTTTGGCCTACCTTCATCAGGACGAATGGCACGTAAATATTCAAATTGTACATGACATCATAAATGGTGTTTACAGTCACGGGTTTTGGTTAGTTGCTTCCATGCGCTTGATAGAAATGGTGTGGATGCCATGCCATTAACAAGTTGCAAAGAATTCTGATATACATGGAAAGCTACCAAAATATCAAGTGTGGTGGTTTAATCTGGCTTGTCGATTAGTTTTGCTTCTTCAAAGAGAAATTTATGGTACTTTTCATAACAGTGTTTAGCCATCGACAACTTCTTTAGGTCACCATTCCGAAATAAAGGTCTTTTGCTCCTTCAATCGAAAACGCAGGGCTCTACGCGTCTATCCTATATACGAAGCTCCACATTCACATAGAATTTAATATATTCCCTACGACTTTTTATCTTCAACATAGTCCTTTGATCCTAAAAAGACCATTTTGTTTATGCGTTTAAGAATCGATACATGTATGTTCGGATAAAGACAGTTTGGAAAAAGAACTTCATTTCCTTAAACGTGTTGCAGTACAGCGAGGATAGAATCTTTTCATTATGGACAAGGCTCTAACAAAATTCCCGAAACCGAAGTCTGTCTCCTAGTTAACTCCTGTGATGCGCCCATTACGAGAGAATTTTGCCATTATTCCATTTTTCCGTGATGTGGCCTTCAAAATTTCACAAATTCTCAAAACCTTTAATTTTCAAATGATTCTTAAACCCATAAACAAAATGAACTTTTTAGGATCAAAGGATTATGTTGATATAAAAACGCGTGGGGAACTTATCAAAATACATGTGAATGTGGTGCTTCGTATGTAAGACAGACCCGTGCGTTTTCGATTGAAGAAACACAAGACCAACATTCGGAACTGTTACATGAAGAAGTCATCGATGGCTAAACATTGCTACGAAAAGGACCATAAATTTCTCTTTGAAAAAGCAAAACTAATCGACAAGCCAGATTTAACCACCAAACTTGATATTTTGGAAGCTTTCCATACATAGCAGAATTCTTCGCAATTTGCTAATTTCATCTCATCCACACCATTTCTATCAAACGCGTGGAAGCAATTAACTTAAAACCCATGACTGCAATCACCATTTAGGATATCACGTACAATTTAAATATTTACGTGCCATTCGTTCTGATGAAGCTAGGTCGATACCCAGCGAAACCTTGGTCGACTTCAAAAAAAAATTGTGACACACATAGTGTTTTATTAATATACAGTGTGAAGAATATTGAGCAAGGAAACAATAGGAAGATTGTAGAGTGATTAGGAAATCGTTAACCACGTTTATCATCGGGGAATAACTGTTTCGTGTACAGTCATTTCACATGATATCTAGTTGTAAATTTTCTTTCGTTAGTTCTTCATAGTTATTTGACTGCACGCGTGAGAATCTATGAAATTGTCCCATTATCAGCAGCTACATTCGCTCCATCTTTTTTCAGCACTGCAAAATATACAAATTCATTCAGGTGTGAGTGACTGCTTTATTTGTGCTCAGCAAAAAGGTGTTAAGGTGCAATGCTTTATTGATGGGCATAAGAACGGATAAAGTGACAACCTGTTAATGGGATGCTATGTCATAGATAAAGGTTGCTGATTGTGCTGCTAATGTTGAGACGTTGATGGGCTAACGGTTATCAATCTGCAGAGATGGGTGCCCATTACAGAGAAATTTGAATTATGAAGAATGTACGTTTAACCGTTCAGGCCGGATGTGGACTTATATTCATTTCAGAAAGTGGTCTAAGGGCTGGCTTCTGACCATTCATTAGAGTGGGTTTGGGTCTGAATTCCGGATGAGGTATGGACAGTTGTGACGTACTACGGATGTAACGTACCAGGAGATGTGACGTACCTGCCAGCAGGACGCACACCACATAAAGGCAGATAGTAGTCAGAACAAACGTCTGCGTAGCTCAGTTGGTAGAGCGACTTGTTCCGGAATAAGCGGACTCGGGTTCGAATCCCGGCGTAGACCAACAATGACGGAGGAATTTACTTCGTTATACGGAGGTAAAGCACGTGCCAAGACGACAAATCTGCAGCGATACATTCCGTCCGTGTAGCTTAGTTGGAAGAGCAACTTACTCCGAAGTGAGGGAGTGCGGGTTCGATCCACGTCACGGACAAATTTATGTTTTCACACAGTGTGCTTCTTTAAAGGCATTGGCTATCTCCCTTCTCTGGAATCAAAGAACCTAAATCAGAAATAGACGTGACTGCACTGTTAAACATTTTGCGGTAGGTTGCAGCAAAAAGTTGTACTACACTAACTGAAACGATTTACTTTTGTGAGAAACGATTTACTTTTGTGTGTTGCAAACAAAATCAACAAGGCGCTCTTTGGCCAAACATGGCCTTTGCGCCATAAAAATCAACCAACCAACCAACCAAAATCAACAACTTGGTGTAACCTTGCAGCATATTGTTAGTCAAAACAGTACAACAATAACAATAATTCGAGATCTCTTGGCGTAGATTAGAAATAAAACTTTCCAAGCTTTCGCATATCAACCAGATGGCTTTTTCAAGGAATTTAGACAGCTAACTGCCTACCTTGAAAAAACCATCTGGTTGATGTGCGAAAGCTTGGAAAGTTTTATTTCTATTCTACACCAAGAGATCTCGGATTATTGTTATGCCATTTTGAGTATAATTGGTGTACAGTTCCTACTTATTAATTAGCATATTGTTAGGTTGTGTTTGCACTACACATTGGTATATCGTTTCTCAGAAAGTGGTGTAGCTAGAGTAGTACCACTTTTTGGTGCAATCTATCGCAAAAGTTTTAACAATCTGCTTACAGCCCTTAGAGTTGTCCATGATGGTCGTTAAACCGCTAAACAAAAATAGAAACATACCTTTGAATAATTTGCATATTATAAAATACAGCAAAAAAAAAAAAAAACTGCTGCCGTGACCAGGATTCGAACCTGGGTTATTGCGGCCACAACGCAATGTACTAACCACTATACGATCACGGCTACATCTCAACGCCCTTAAGTTTCTGTAGCCTTCCTTCTCAGTTGAGGAACAGACCCGATTATTCAATCATGCGAAGCTTTTGGGGAAAAAAGAATTGCCTACATGTTTGCTTGTTTGTTTTTAAATGAAAGATGGTTGTTTACGTTTCTTAACAAAACGACAGAAACCAAAGGAATTAATATGTAATTTTCTCTTGAAAAATTAATTTGGTGCGTTTAATTTAGTTTGGGAAAGATATTACAGCGTCTTTATTGGTTCAGTCTTTTTTCCCCCTCTTATTATGTGGAAGTCAAAATAGTGTGGATATTTCCAAAAATATTTTCTTCCTTAAATCTTGCTAATTTAAACATTTTACTGTTTCATGAATGTTGTAGGACCTGTATTTAATTTGTTTCTGCGTTGCACTAAATGTCATATTTTCTGCCTGTGGACATAGGTACAGAATGACTTTAATTTTGAAACAAATATCAGGCAGGTCGAGAACGTGAAATTAAAACATGAGTCTGATTTCTTTTTACAAGAATAATTTCAAAATTAGCATACTAAGTACCTGATACTAGAACCACTGAATTTCTTGTAGCATTTATCAGTGACTTATATATCGTATAACATTTATCAGTGATTATTCGCATTTGTTCGTGTTCATCGCACGTTGCGAACATGTATGAAATGCCATGTTTAACCCTTTCACAGTTTTCTGACCATAATCTTGTTCCATATGTTATTTCGATATCACAAACATTTACAGAGAAATACATGGTGCATTTTTACTCGTTACGTAATTTATTAAAAGACAGTATCTTATTGGTACTAAGTTTAATGCTGGTAAAGTTACCCCCACAGTTATGCTATGAATCCATTTTTTAACACCTCGCCCGTTTAGCGGGCAGGAGTGTTAAAAACCCAACTGGAATCTGGAATATATAATTGTCATATCGGGAAAGATTTAGCCTCTTAAATTCCCATAAGTCAGTATTATTTCTCACGCTGAATCTTTAGATTTTTTTGTATATTGCTTAAAAATATTTAAGATCTGCGATAAGCCCACATGATAAAAAAAAGTACTTGTCAAAACGAAACAGTAGATATCTGTTTGCCCAAATTCTGAAATCTGAAGTTAGACCAGTTTTACAACAGCAAAAGTTTCGAAAAAGATAATTTTTAGATTTCCATTTTTTGTCACATGGATATTTTAACATGGATTTATTTTTAGATTTCAATACTTCCATTATTTCGCTTTCTTTGCTTAGGTAATGGAAACAATATAAATTTCTAATTTGTCACACGCAAATGTTTTATGAAAAGAGTAACTTTTCTGGCAAGCTACTTTCACTGATTTGTCAATTTTTTCCAGAAACCGTAAAAGTGAAAATATTTGCCGTGACCAGGATTCGAACCTGGGTTATTGCGGCCACAACGCAATGTACTAACCACTATACGATCACGGCTTCATCTCAACGCGCTTAAATTTGTGGTTTTCCTTCTCAATTGAGGATAAGATCCGTTTATTCAGTCAAGCGAAGCTTTCGGAACGAAAAACAGTTTCCTGTGTCTTTAAGATTACGAGATGGCAGCATAGTTCTCTTAACAAAACAACGTGCCTCTAAATACTGAATTTAAGAAAATGAATTAAGTATATTTAAATTATATTTGAACTGAGAATACTTGTCTGCATTCCGTTACTTTTTTCTTTGTCCTGCGTCATTAAAATACCGTGGTCATTTCCAATGAAGATTCCATTAATTTAATCAGGCAAATTGGGCTTCTTATTGTTTCCTGCATTATTTGGGATGTGCAATAAATGTTTACTTGATGTTTTACCTTAACTAGTATGAGAGACAATTAATACAGACATTTAACGTGGACCAGGAAATTCAAACAAAGGTCTTCGCTCTTTCCACGTTCATAAGTGAGTCACGGAAAAATTCTCATTGGCCGCCACCGGGAGTCGAACCCAGGGTCTTCCAGTTACGCGCCGGATATGCTAACTGGAAGACCCTGGGTTCGACTCCCGGTGGCGGCCAATGAGAATTTTTCCGTGACTATCCGGCGCGTAACTGGAAGACCCTGGGTTCGACTCCCGGTGGCGGCCAATGAGAATTTTTCCGTGACTCACCTATGAACGTGGAAAGAGCGAAGACCTTTGTTTAAAAGTATGAGAGATGTTGATGTGCTTACAGTAATAACAATGACGTTCGTTTCTGAAAAAAAATAATCAGAAAGATATCAAGCAAAGCATTTCAGAGGTGCCATTGGTCCTGATGAAGCTGAAATATGGCACAACGAAACTGCGATTGAAAATAAAATAAAATTCGTTGTGGTAAACGTTAACTTCTTCGTTCCTATATTACTTCAATATGTGCGTAATCTACAATTTGTTATGACTTTTGGTATTTTGTAGATCGAATGCATGCTCAATATGTAAAGGTTTGTATCTGCATTTTTCCTTGTCAATATCATGTTTCAGATGTAATTTCTGTGCTGGAAAATGTATTTCTTCACAGAAAAAGCGACGACGCATTTAACTTAGTACGCAATGAATAACGAAATCCATTCGGACGTACTTACTTACAGTTCTTTATATTAACATCGGTAAATTTTATTTTATTAAGGCTGTCTTTGAATGAGTGTTAGGGTTCATTTTCTGCGATAGATGGCGCAAAAAATCACTCCTTGGGCGTGGCTTTTAGGTTTTAAGTGACGGTCCCAGACGTTGGAGTCAGCGAATGACCGCAGACCTTACCATATTCACAATGAAAGCGGTCTCTCGTTGGCTCCACAATGAAAAGTCAAAATATGCGCTGTTACGATTTAACCAATGACGTTATTTGGAGGATGGGGGTGGGGGTGGAGATCAGTAAGCAGGCGGAGTTTTTATCTCAAATTCAGGAGTTCTCTGCTTAATGTACACATTTTCTCTTCAAAAAAACGTACAGTAGGATTTAAGATTAGCAGACAAGATTCCAGTCTCGCTTTCGCCCCTATTCCCTGATTTCTATTTGGCTCAAACAAGTAGAAAAATCAGGCAGAAATAAGAGATTTCGTTGCTTCCAGACAGAAACACTGCTATGCTGACTTATCGCGCCATTTAGCGCCAAATCGGAATGCTTTCGAGTAACATAAATTGAATTTAAAAAAAAATCCAACAGATTTTTCGGATTAATAACTGTGGCATATGTTAGCTATGGGTCGTTTTTATTTGTGTTCAAAATGTCAAACCCTACAAAGTAATAGTGTTCGAGAAAACGTGTACAAAAGAATTTACGTTGCAGATATAAGGTAGAAGATGAATCCTAACGCTCATTTAAAGACAGCTTTAATAGAATTTTTGCTTTATTTGCACGTTATTTTATGATACTTTATAAAAGGACATTTTAGAAAAGTCATACTAACGGGAACTTTTTTCTTAAGAGAACTCCAAACATTTGTTTATCGAGAGTCTCTCCCCTGAGTTTAAAAAATTCTCCGGAGAAAAAAGAGAGGTTTAAAGGTTGATCTACAGATTTAAAGCTTTAATTCTCACGGGCTGTTTAGTATAATAGATATATAGCACACAAAGAAATGTATAAGTACTTAAGTTCCTCCTGTCCTATCAGAAGATTTTTTTTTTCATTGGAGGTTTAACGACCACCGTGGACAACTCATACCCGTCCCTAATTTAGAGCCGCTGGTTCCAGAAAACGGAGAAAACATCCATGCGTCCCTGGATTCGAACCCGGACCCATCTCGGATGAATGATCAGAACCCATCGCTTAGACCACTGCGCCACCGGGACGGCTCAGCAGAAGTTGCTCATGCAATTAAGAACGTGAAACGGAACAATATAATCTAAGAGTTTGAATTGCAAGTGTCGTTTCACTAAACAGACAGACAGACACAGATAATCTTGTGAGTTTTCCTGTCTCTGTCAATCACAAAAACAAAATTTTGAATTTGTCTTTTACAAGTGGAAAAATAATTTTGGTGGACGGGCTGACCGACCAACTGACGATCAACGCACAGAAGGAGTGATGTTTGAAATCGTACACAGTTCTTTCTGCCCATAGCAAAGATGAAAAATTTGAGTAAATCAACATTTCGAAGCAGAAGTACCGTCCTTGTAGGAGAGAGAGAGGAAAATTGGTGACACGATAACAAATGCACTCAAGTTTAAACTATGGCAAAGAAACAGAGAAAAAAATCAGGACAATTACATTCGTAATAATAATAATAATAATTTGGCGGTAATGTAGCGCCATCTATTTACAAAGGCGTTCCACAAAAACAGAGTAAAATCACACAAATTGAAGAAATATAGGTAGAACAAAATACACTGAAGAGCAATTGAATTAGAGACACTGGCGTTATGCAAATGTCGCGCTGTGGGCGGCCCTGTAAACGGAAACGACATGACGTATGCAACGATCCGACAATATAAGGAGTGATGCGACGGGAATCAGTAAGAGTCGGGCGCAGTATGGGTAAGAAAAAGGATCTAAGCGCATTTGATCGTGGGCAAATTGTCGGGGCCCGACGAATGGGTCACTCCATCTCGGAAGTCGTGCAGGCACTGGGATTTTCACGAGCCACTGTGTCACGGGTGCACCGTGAGTACATCGAATCCGATAAAACCATCCCTGCAAGTGCCAACTGCCGTGGACAACAGCGTGTGGATGAGCGGGGTCATCGTCGGCTAGCTCGCATTGTAACAGCGGATAGACAGACAGGCCACAGTGCAAGAAATCACTCGGCAATTTAACGCTCGTGCACAAAAACGTGAAAGCAGTCACAAAATTCAGAACCATCTCCTCGCTATGGGGTACAGAAGCCATCGTCCCACGAGGGTACCGTTGCTGACCGCACATCACAGGGTACAAAGATTAGCATAGGCGCGGGAACATCGCCACTGGACCCTAGACATGTGGAAAAATGTTGCCTGGACTGATGAGTTGAGATTCACGTTGGTATATGCGGATGGAAGGATAAGAGTATGGCGCAAACCACATAAAGCGATGAATCCTTCTTGCCAGCAGGGTACTCTTCAAGCTGGTGGGGGTGGCATTCTCGTCTGGGCACTGTTAACGTGGACTGAAATTGGACCCCTGTTACGTGTGACATCGTCCCTCACAGGTCAACGTTACCGGGATATCCTGGACGACCATTTGCTCCCGTTTGTACGTCTTCAACATCCCACTGGGGACCTCATCCTGCAACAAGACAATGCACCGTGCCATCGCTCCAGAATTGTATCCGAATGGTTGGATGAACACTCCACCGACGTGACCTCGCTTCCTTGCCAGTTAGGTCCCCTGACCTCAATCCCATCGAGCACATCTGGGATGTCATCGAGAGAGATGTTCGAGGCTCTGACCCCCTCCATCAAATCTTCGTGAACTATGGGAGCTTGTTCAGGGGTCGTGGATCCGTATGGCTTCCCAACGCCTCCGGTGTGTTGTCGAGTCCATGCCGAGACGAATCGCCACCGTCATCAGGGCAAAAGGTGGTGCTACACATCACTAGACGGGTATCTCTAATTCAATTGCTCTTCAGTGTATGTTATTCTTTTGCAAAGTATCTTCCCTGGGATGATATACAACGATCCAATCGTTCGGTCCACTTTTCAAAGCATGTGGCGAAGGTATTTTGTGCAAGCTGCTTTAGCGACCAGGGTATAGCTTTAATAACATCAACATCTGTGTTGAATGTTGCGCCACGGAAATTCTCCTTCATTGTAGGAAACAACCAGCAATCGCACGGGGCGAAGTCAGGACTATAGGCAGGCTGTGGCATGATTTCGATACTGCATATCGTAAGAAACTGTTGAACACAAGCAGCCACATGTGGGCGGGCGTTATCATGGTTTGGGGTCCACTTGCTGACCAGGTCCGATCGCTTAACCGATATGTGTCGTCCCAGACGCTTCAAGACTGAAATGTAATACTCAGCATTGACAGTAATTTGTGGAGGAACGGCATGCTGGTAGCCTACACCTTTATGATCAAAGAAAATTATCATCAGCACCTTCCCAGCTCATTTGGTTTGGCGGACTTTTTTCGGAGGAGGCGAGCCTGTGTGTTCCCAGGCACTCGTTGCGCGCTTCGTGAAGGGGTCGAAATAGTAGACCCATGTTTTATCGGCAGTTATTACAGCGTTTAGAAAGTTTGGATCCTTTGCAATCATTTGTTTCCACTCATGACACACCTGAACTCTGGCTAACAACTGTTTTCTCGTCAGGTGATGAGGTACCCATCTGGAAAACACACGATGCTGCAGTAATTTGTTACGTAGGATGCGGAATGCCGACGTGCTTGAAATATTAGTTAACGCCGCTATGTCTTCACACGTCATTCGTCGATCTTCTTGCAGGATTGCTCAAACAGTGTTAACAATAAGCTCCGTAACAACACTTCCAGGTCGACCAGGCTTAGGAGCAAGTTCTGTTGACAAACGCCATTTTTTGAAATCATCGTGCCATCTAAAAATCATTGACTCGCCCAAACATTTATCTTTGTTAGCTTTTTTCATTAAATCAACTGTTTCTGGAGCCGCTTTACCTAAACGATAGCAAAATTTAATCGGACAACGCATTTCACTTCTTAACTCTGAATCACTATACCTCCCTAGATGTATGGCGAAATGCAGACCTACTTTAAACAACTGCGCAATAACAAAACCAGAATCGTCAGCTACGGCTAATAACTGTTGCCATAGATACTTCCTTAATTCAGTTA
The DNA here is from genome assembly GCA_039090855.1 of Macrothele yani. NCBI lineage: Eukaryota > Metazoa > Arthropoda > Arachnida > Araneae > Macrothelidae > Macrothele > Macrothele yani. The sequence continues at coordinate 38,668,596 of CM077028.1, forward strand.
GTCGTCTGCGTGGTGTTTTTTCCCCTTTGCACTGTTGCCAACGAAAAAAATACTTTATGTTTTGTTTTTGTGGAATGGCCTTGGTACATTCGGAAATTTCGTTTGGAAGAAAATGAAATAAAAAACTTAATGTTCAGCAAATACTCATTACCATAAGTCAAAGAATAACTTGTAGGTAAACTTCTATCTTAACTTCCTCTTCAGTTTCTGTTCGCTTATGTAAATTTAGTTACTTCTTGTGGACGCTTTTTTAATTAAAAACACATTACTTCGCCGAAGAGCTTTTTCGGTTTGGCAACACCGCTAGTGAGGCGGAGCAGCATACAATGTCAACATTGATTTAATGTATACGAGCGGAATGTTGCAAAGAGTTGAGCGTAATGGTTGATGCGGAGTTGTAGAGAGATTTATGTACGACAGAGATATGGCAATTTATACGCCTATGGGACAAGATTTATTTTCTGTGGATGTTGTTGGAGAGTTGATTGTTAAGGTGGTTACACCTAAAATCTCTGCCTTATGTTTCCAATGGTAAAACTTCTTTACATATTTTCTTCGCAGTTAATGTATTCCCAAGGATGAAAATGTGCGCATCAATAAAACTAACTTTAAGTTATAGCATAGGATACTTAATACTTGCTAAAACATAACCGTAACTATATTAAAAATCAGTCATTTTTCTTTGCGTAATGTTCAGACCTGTTAATAGACGGCGCGACCTGTACAATGTTGACGTCAGTAGACAAATGTTGGATTGCTTAATTATGGTTATGTTTCAGCAAGTATTAAGTATCCCATGCTATAATTTAAAAATAGTTTTATCGATGTGCAAATTTTCATCCTTGGGAATACATTAATTGCGAAGAAAATATGTAAAGAAGTTTTACCATTGGAAACATAAAGCAGAGATTTTAGGTAGAACCACCTTAAAAGGCTGTTAAGACCGATTACTATCATTGAAAGGCCACGGGTGGCCTAGTGGGCAACGTTCATGACTGCCGCGTAAAGGACCTCAGGTTCGATCCCAGCAGGTACGAACGCTCGATCCACTAAATATCCCCGTGCGTCGGATGGGCACGTTAAGCCGTCGGACCCCGGGTACTGGCCCCCCGGTAATAAATAAGGGCGTCATCCTCCCCCATTCTACTTTGCTTCCATGTCACTTTCCTATCGGGCACTCTAGCCCAAATCTCCTAGCTTCCTATTTCTAAGGGTTGTTTAAGACCTGGGGTCAGACACTCCTTTCATAAAATCCTCTACTTATGAACATATGATCATCATCATCTACTATCATTGAACAGAAAACTCTATGCGAAAACCTGACAGTCAAAGTGTATAAGTGGTTGCTACGTTTCAGCGAATGAAGTTTTGAAACAACATTAAGCTTTTTTCTCATGCTCATTCTGTTCTCTGGCAGTTAACGATTAATAACTTATTGAAAGAGTTAAATATACAGGGTCGAGTCACATTATTGTGACCACCAGCTAATATCCAGAGTTAACACCGTGTGCAGCGTGGACAGCAGCCAGACGGGCTGGGAATGACTAAATAAGGTGCTGGAAGGTATTCATTGGTATGTGGAGCCATGCTGACTGCAGTGTATCTGACAGCTGCTGGAGGGTGTCTGGTGATAGTGCTTCCATAGAGCGAACAACACGATCGCGGTGGTCCCATAAATGCTCAATTGGGTTTAAGTCTGGGGAAATAGGAGAGCCAGGGTAACACTTTGAAGTCTTCATTGTGCTCTTCCAACCACCCTCGGGCATTACTAGCCGTGTAGCACGTCACATTGTCGTGCTAGAAGATCCCATCTGACCCAGGGAAGACAATCAGCATGTATGGGTGTACGTGGTCTGCAAGGATGGATTCATAATGATTTCGGTCCATAGTGCCTTCCATAGGTACGAGTGGACCCAGATAATACCACTAAAACATTCCCCAGACCATAAAGCTGCCCTTACCAGCTTGTGTTCTTCCAGCAATGGTTGAAGAGTGTTTGTTCTCCGACGTTTCTCACCTTATACGCCAACGCCCATCCGTTCTATGAAGCAGGAAACGTGACTCATCGGAGAAGGCAATCCTTTGCCGACCAGCGGAGGTCCAACTCCAATACTGATGTGCAAATGTAAGCCTTTTCTGCCGATGCATCTTCGTTAGCATAGGTGCAGTGACCATCCGTCTGCATCGGAGCCTCATACGCAGCAGGGTTTGCTGAACTGTCGTTTTAGACACACTTCCGGTAGCTCCCTGGTTTCATTCGGCCAGTGAGTTGCTCAACTGTAGCGTTTCGATCGGCCCTCACGCACCTTCGAAGCCGACGTTCACCTCTCACGTCATTGGCACGTGATGCTCCGCAGTTTCCACTTCGTTTTGGTGCCATTTCTCCAATCACGATACACTTTAACAACAGCAGCACGTGAACAGTTCACAAACTGCGCTGTTTCGGAAAAACTACCACTCTTGGCCCGAAAGCCGACAATCGTCCCTTTTTTCAAATCTGATAAATCGCTCCTTTTATCCACGACAGCAACGAGTGATATGTTTCCAGAATGCCAACAACACGCCTTATATACCCTTCAAAGCAGTTCACAACACGTGCTTTCTTTCATTGTCTACGCGCTGCTGTCGTCAAAAGTAGGAAGTGGTGTGACTCAACTGTGTATATGTTAACGAAGCTGTTTCAGAATATTAACCAGTATAGAGACCTAAGTAATCACATAAACCTAATCTTTGTATAGCTTAATCTTAAACTGTTTTTCTATAACTCTAGCGAAATTCATTATTTTCCACAACATAACATTTGACGTGAATGTGAATTTTCAGTATCGTGCAATTGGTTCTGTGGGGTTACTAAAAATATTAGTTTCGTTTGACAATACCAGATGGCGCTACTATTCTGTTGTTTGCTTCAATTATGGTAATAAGTAATATCTACAAGTATATGCTGAATATTTAATTCTGTACTTTATTTCTTCCTAAACAATTTCAAGAATGTAGGTGGCGCTACATACCGTCAATTTTTTTTTTATTTTTATTAATACCCTGATTTTTCGGGGTTTCTTTACCATACGTTAAACTTCAGTGCATTTCTTATAGAATCACGAGTTTTCAAAGATATTGGTTCATTCTTTGTATTACAGAATGTGAATTTCCGTTTCCGCCATGGGTGAACATAGGCCAGGACGACAGCCTCAAGCGTGTTGTTCCTTTTTTTTTTTTTTTTTTTTTTTTTATTGGAGGTTTAACGACCACCGTGAGCAACTCAAATGGGCTATAAGCAGTCGCCTGTCCCTAATTTAGGGTCACTGATTCCAGGGAAGGGAGAGAGCCAGTGCCGTAAGACAAACACAACATCCATGCCTCACCGGGATTCGAACCCGGACCCCTTCGGACGAATGATCAGAGGCCAACGCCTTAGACCACCGGGGCGGCCGTGTTGTTCCTACATAGCTTCTTTGTTTTATCCAGTCTTATAGTATAAAAGTTTAAATCCCACCATGAACAGTTTTTACGTCTGTGCGAGTTTCATCCAGTTGATTCCATTAATATAGGAAGTGTCATATTACGAATAAGGAAGGGGGGGGAGGAAGAATGCATATTATTTTATGAAACAATGAATTACAGGGTGAACCAAAAGTCACTGTGCACCTGGCACAGTTGCAACATTTGTGGTCACCTCGGAGAATATGGCTCAATTATGCGGCTTCGAGATATCGCACACCTTACACCAATCATCTGGTCATGTAATGCATTGCGTGTACCTGATGCGGATTTTTGGAAGGCCACATGTCACTGTTTTCGCTGTTCACATATCCCGATAAGTGGACGTCCAGAATATCTTCACCCTTGTCATAAATGAAGTCCTTGAGCCATGTGATTGTGCAATATTCCACAAGCTTATTTTAGTCTGTGTGTTTCAGTTCGTGCACTGTTCTGATTTTGTAAGGGTATAGCTGCAGTCGCGTCTTCAGTGCCTTACGGGTGCTACTGTACGACACACCTGTTTATGGAGCAAATTTTCGAACCGATTTATTTGGACTTTTAGTGATACCAACGGAAATATCGTCCATCTTTTCCTCTGTTAACACTCGCCCTCTACCGCTTCTCGGAGCACCTCTCACTAATCCGGTTTTACGCATCTTTTCAATTAACCGCCTGACTGCATTGCGATGCGGTGCTTCAGTATCGAAAATTTTCTCTGTACTTACGTTTCACTTCGTTCGTATATTGACCTCCACTACGGAACACATGATTGATCACAAACACTCGACCCTCAAGCGACAACACCATGTTCAATCGGCTACGGTGACGCCTCCTACTGACTGATTCAATCACGGCCAGACGCCAGAAATATCGGCTGTGTCATTCAAGGTCAGACTGTAGGATGCGCGTAACCCAGCCGCAAACACATTAACATTCTCTATTCACAGTATTACATGTAGGTGCGCAGTAACAACACTTTATAGATTTCTTATTATTATTTCTTATCACAGTACGCCAGGGACAAAGGGACTTCCTGTAGTTGTGAAATATCACCGATTTTTCTCTTTTTCATTTATGCACACACACTGACCGAAAAAACTATGAGAGAGTGACAGACAAACGCCACTATAAGCAGATGAAAAAATTTCTTAACAGATGAGAAAAATCAACTTATCAGATGAGAAAATCTTATCAAATGATTAAATCTCTTATCAGAAGAGAAAATATGGTAAAATATTTTCTTTTCATATTTTTTTTATGTTTATTGTAATATTTTTATTGTAATTCTAAAAAAAGTCTGAAAATTACATTAAAAAATTATAAAATTACGTACTTTTATTGTAATTACATAAAATATGTAATTTTATGTAATTACAATAAAAATATGTAATTTCATGTAATTACAATAAAAATATGTAATTTTATGTAATTACAATAAAAATATGTAATATTGTACATTAAAAAATATAAAATTACATATTTGTGTTTTTTAAATCATAAAAGTACATGTTTTTATTGTAATTCTAATAAAAATCTAAAAATTACATAAGATTTTTATTGTAATTTTTTTTTAAATCACTTATCAGATGAGAAAATCTCCCCAGATGAGCAAATTTCAAAAACTTTATTTAGCGGTAACTACACTTTATATATTTCTTATTATTATAATATTTCTTATCACAGTACGCCACGGGCACAGGAACTTTGGGCTCACCCTGTAGTTGTGAAATATCACCGATTTTTCTCTTTTTCAATCACAGACAGACAGACAGACACACACACACCAAAAAAACAATGAGATAGTCACAGACAAACGCCACTACATGCAGATGAGAAAACCTCATGATCTAATAACGTTTTCCCTTGCCCTTTACAAAGAGTGTACAGATTATTCGGTTCCAGTAATTCATGCAAACCTGGAGAAAATGCGAAAATGCGAGACCTTTCGGATTTCGAAAAAGTTCTAACCGTAGCCTGATGCTTAGCAAGAGCCACGATTACCAAAAAAAAAAAAAACAATTCTCAAAAGCAACCATTTTAAAATTGTTTAGGAAGACAAACGGATCTTTCATATAAAAGAAAACAACAACATAAAAGTGGCTCAAAGTCTAGACTTAAAAGAGCGTGGCCGGCGTGCTGTGAAGAGGATGGCACGAAAGAACAGGTCTTCCACTATGTAGCAACTGACTGCTCAATTCAATCAAGGCTAAAAGCAATCTATTTCGACGCGAACCACGTGTAAGGAGTTACAGAAATTAGGCCTTGAAAGACGTCTGTCCATTCGGAAGGACAGACGTCTTTCAAGACCTAAGAAAAATCCGTTTAGTGTCAAGAACTCCGTGCATAGACAGTACGATAATGTGATGTCAGATGAGTCACACTTCACAATGTTTCGCACTAATGACCGGCTGAAAGTGTGACGAGAACCTCATGAAGCGATGGACCCAGCATGTCTTGTGTACACAATTAAAGCATTTAGGGGTGGCATCATGCTAAAGGGAATAAATTAACTTGGTCCACTGATACCGCTGGAAGGTAAGATGACTTCAAGGGAATGGCTGAGCGTTGTAGAGGATTAAATGTGCCATGGAATGTTCACTTTTTGATGTAATACTGACAGACATTTCTTAGCTATTTTTCAATATAAGAACGGAGACGCTCGAGACATTTATCCCAGCGTGGTACCAGTTTTAGCATACCTTGTTCATAAAAGTCCGTTTTCTGGGCGTATAGACATTTCTTAGCTATTTTTCAACATAAGAACCGAGACGCTGGAGACATTTATCCCAGCGTGGTACCAGTTTTAGTATACCTTGTTCATAAAAGTCCGTTTTCTGGGCGTATAGACATTTCTTAGCTATTTTTTAACATAACAACCGAGACGCTCGAGACATTTATCCCAGCGTGGTACCAGTTTTAGTATACCTTGTTCATAAAAGTCCGTTTTCTGGGCGTATAGACATTTCTTAGCTATTTTTCAACATAAGAACCGAGACGCTCGAGACATTTATCCCAGCGTGGTACCAGTTTTAGCATACCTTGTTCATAAAAGTCTGTTTTCTGGGCGTATAGACATTTCTTAGCTATTTTTCAACATAAGAACCGAGACGCTGGAGACATTTATCCCAGCGTGGTACCAGTTTCAGTATACCTTGTTCATAAAAGTCCGTTTTCTGGGCGTATAGACATTTCTTAGCTATTTTTCAACATAAGAACCGAGACGCTCGAGACATTTATCCCAGCGTGGTACCAGTTTTAGTATACCTTGTTCATAAAAGTCCGTTTTCTGGGAGTATAGACATTTCTTAGCTATTTTTCAACATAAGAACCGAGACGCTCGAGACTTTTATCCCAGCGTGGTACCAGTTTTAGTATACCTTGTTCATAAAAGTCCGTTTTCTGGGCGTATAGACATTTCTTAGCTATTTTTCAACTTAAGAACCGAGACGCTCGAGACATTTATCCCAGCGTGGTACCAGTTTTAGTATACCTTGTTCATAAAAGTCCGTTTTCTGGGCGTATAGACATTTCTTAGCTATTTTTCAACATAAGAACCGAGACGCTCGAGACATTTATCCCAGCGTGGTACCAGTTTTAGTATACCTTGTTCATAAAAGTCCGTTTTCTGGGCGTATAGACATTTCTTAGCTATTTTTCAACATAAGAACCGAGACGCTCGAGACATTTATCCCAGCGTGGTACCAGTTTTAGCATACCTTGTTCATAAAAGTCGGTTTTCTGGGCGTATAGACATTTCTTAGCTGTTTTTCAACATAAGAACCGAGACGCTGGAGACATTTATCCCAGCGTGGTACCAGTTTCAGTATACCTTGTTCATAAAAGTCCGTTTTCTGGGCGTATAGACATTTCTTAGCTATTTTTCAACATAAGAACCGAGACGCTCGAGACTTTTATCCCAGCGTGGTACCAGTTTTAGTATACCTTGTTCATAAAAGTCCGTTTTCTTGGCGTATAGCCATCTGCGTACAACCGATTTGACTTCGTCAGCCGAATCGAAGCGTTAGCCGCCCAGGAATCTTTTCAAGGGACCAAACAGATGAAAGTCCGAAGGAGCCAGGTCTGGACTGTACGGTGGGTGCTGGAGCACCTCTCAGCCAAGTTGCTCAATTTTGTCACAATTGTGTTGTGCAACATGTGGGCAAGCGCTGTCATGAAGCAGTCTCACATTTGCAGCGTCTCTGTTGGATGCGTTTTCACGAAGGGCATGACGCAACTTTGTCAGTGTGTTAGCGTAGGTTTTGGCATTCACATTGGTCCCCGTTGGATGAAACTCCACCACGAGAGCGTCATGCATGTCCCAGAACACAGTAATGAGTAATTTGTGTGCATATTGGATTACTCTGAATTTGTTTTTGGTGGCGGGGAGTCGGAATGTTTCCGCAACATACTGGCCGCCTTTGTTTCGGGAGTGTAGTGGTACGTACAGGATTCATCACCAGTCAATACACCTGCCAGAAATTCATGTCCTTCTGCGTAAACGCATCAAGTGGTCCAAGGATGACATCATTCTCTGTCTCTTCTGGTAGTCTATCAAGTTCTTGAGCACCCATCGTGCACTGACCTAGCGAAATCGCAATTTGTGATGCACAATATCTTATGCTACACCGTACGAAATGTTAAATTTCTGTGTCAATGTGTGCGGATGGATCCGCCTATCACTCAGAATTGCCTGGCCAATATCTCTCACAGTGTCAGGTGGTGACGCGGTTACAGGTCGACCGGTGCTTGGTGAATCGGTAAGGTTGCCACGGCCCTTTGCGAAGAAACTGCACCATCTGGAGATGTTGCTGTTATTCAGGCAATCACCATCATACCCATCGACCATTTCTTTGCAAATATCCGTCGGAGTTTTCCGTTTAGCCCACAAAAACCGGACTACACCGCGTTGCTCTTTATTCGTAGACGGCGCAAACACACGCGACATTTTTGTTTTAAAGTACGTAACCTATTTCACATTATGTCAGTTTTTCTGTTTACAGAAAACCTTCAGCATATTCCTCTTTAATTCCTTTTGCATCTGCCCATTCTGATGATCAAAAATTGTCAACGTTTTACTCTTTGGTTAATCGCGCCTTCTCACATTCTTCTTCTTCTTCAATTACTCGTAATCAGGAGTTCAAGAAAATTACACACTTAGCACAAATTTATGGGTACCCCGAAAACACAGTTCAACGTATAATTGGGAAAGTTACAAATAGGACACCAACTTCCTTGTCTAAGGAGAATCAGAAGCCAAGATTTGTGGGGTCAGTACAATTTATTCCACTTATTGTTCATGCCCTAAAGAATGCCTGCCACAGATATTAAGTCGACTTTGGAGTCAAAATCATGAATATCTTATCATCGATCCGTAGCGACCATGATCCTGTGCCAAGCCTCGACAAATGGGGTGTTTACTGTATTCCGTTGAGATCAAACGACCCAGGAACTAACGATTTTCTATATAACGGATCAACTTCTAGGAAGTTTCTTACTAGACTTATAGAACATAAATACAATGTTCGGAACGGATCACAAACGACTGCCTTGGCAAGACCAGTTAACAGTGGTAAGTTTTTTCCAGATTGGGACAATATGTCAATAATGGCATCTCCGTCATGTAAATCAAATTTGTTATTTACAGAAAGTTTATTTAGACTTAAGAACTTTGACTCTTGTTGTAATGATGATTTATTTACCTGATTACATTCCGGGGGTTTGGAAGAATCTTATTTTGAACAAACAGTACCCCCTCCCAGAAGACGTTGACTCTCGTGCAGAGGCTTTGTGATTGACTACGTCACATATATGTTTTGTTTCTCAAGTTTTAAGTTGTAATCTGGCATTGTTCTTGATATATAACCATGTGTAATCTCAGAGTTCGATTATTTCAAATCTGAAGATGGGTCTATAGTAGACCCGAAAGTACCAATGTATTTCAACCTTTTGATTAAAGTTTTATAAGTCACCATCATCGACTTTTATAATATCGTGTAAAAACGGCAAGTATTGTTTATATAGCGACATTTTTGTGCCGTCGTTCCCATTGTCTTCCACCACAGCGACACCTGATCCAACCAAACCGGTCTGTAGTGTGACATTCAAACTCGTTTTCTGTCAAACTGATCCAACCAAACCGGTCTGTAGTATGGCATTCAAACTCGTTTTCTGCTAAACTGCAGCCTGGTACTTGCAACCTGCTAAGACAAAAAAATTGCTGTGCGCTACTTTTTGATCTTCTTCTCTAGTACTCGTAATAATAAATATTATTTTTGAAAACCTAAACAGTCGAAATACTTACTGTTGCAGCCGCCATAGTTTAGAAAATATTTACATTTATGACTCACATATCTTCTTTTATTGGGTTTACGACAGTAACATTCATTAATCCACCTACCTAAGCACTACTCTAAGTCAGGAATTAGCAAACCTTATTGTTTGCTGTTATGATTTGATTCCACTTAGTATGTACCGGACTACGGATCGGTGTGGTGGCGAATAAATGCAATGTGTCGTGCGTAAAGAAATGTATACTCCCGAATCAGTCGTTTGATTTCACACCCACAAAGATCGTGGCATGCGAAAGATGCGCAGCGTTAATTATTTACAAAGAGTACCATGATACCCGTTTGAACTCCCCCCGCATGTGATGGCATTTTTACGGATGACAATGCAACAGCGCATCCTACCAGACGTGCAAGAATAGTTTGATGAGCAAGAGGAAGACTTCCATCATCTCCCTTAGCCTCCACAGATCTCAATCCTACCTGAAAATGCGTGAAACATACTGGAAAGAGCTGTTCGAAGTCGATGTCCTCTTCCTTTCACAGATCTCAACCCTATTGGAAATGCGTGGGGCATACTGAAAAGAGCTGTTCGATGTCCTCTTCCTTCCACAAATCTCAGTTCTATTGAAAATGCATGGAAAATACTGGAAAGAACTGTTCGATGTCGATGTCCTCTTCCTTCCACAGATCTAAACCCTACTGAAAATGCGTGGAACATACTGGAAAGAGCTGTTCGACGTCGATGTCCTCTTCCTTTCACAGATCTCAACCCTATTGAAAATGCGTGGAACATACTGAAAAGAACTGTTCGACGTCGATGTCCTCTTCCTTCCACAGATCTCCACCCTATTGAAAATGCGTGGGACATACTGGAAAGAGCTGCTCGATGTCGATGTCTTTCTTTGCCACTTTCTTCCTTCCATAGATCTGAACCCTATTAAAAATGCGTGGAACATACTGGAAAGAACCGTTTGACGTCGATGTCCACTTCCTCCCACAGATCTCAACCCTATTGAAAATGCGTGGGACATACTGGAAAGAGCTGTTCGATGTCCTCTTTCTTCCATAGATCTCAACCCTATTGAAAATGCGTGGAACATACTGGAAAGAACTGTTCGATGTCGTTTTCCGTCAACACTGACTGCTTTTGCGGACGAAATGGCTATAAAAGATAACATTTCTACTGACCATACTGGCAATCTGAAACTTCATGTCAGTTCCATTTTAAAATAGAAACTGATTACATATACAGAATTTGTACTGTACCTTGTACTGTGATAGAGGGTACGGGCCAAAGAAGTATTCTTCTGAGCCACATACTTTCAAGATGAAATTTTCGAGATTCTCCGTTTCAAGACCAAGACTACGAGCTTTCTTATCTGCGATGGTTTGTAATAGCTCCGTGGCATCAATCTCAGGCGAGATAGAAATCTTAAATGTTGACTGAGGGAAAAGAAAGAAAGAAAAATCATATAAGCCTATACACACCATGCTCTCAAATGCAGTTCTTCAAACAGCATAATATCATTGTTAGTAGCTTATATTTTAAAAATCACTTTCTCTGCCTCGTATCACTTCCATGACGCTGTACACATAAGGCGAATTTTCAGATTAAAAAATGCTCATTTGTACTGTATGAGGTACTTACACCAATGAGGCATTACATTATGACCACGTGACTAATAAGCTGTGGGACCCCTTTTAGCCCGCAAAACAGCGACCACTCGGCGAGGCATCGATTCAGTGAGGTGGCGATAGGTATCCTGGGGTATCGGGTACCATAATGTCAACAGTAGGTCCTTGAGTTCCCGTATATTCCGAGGTGGTGGTGGTGATTTAGCGCGAACCCACTTTTCCAAGTCGAACCACAAATGTGCGATTGGGTTCATGTCAGGTGAATTTGGAGGCCAGGGCATTAACAGAAAATTACCATCATGTTCCTCGAATCACTCCTTGACAATTCTGGCACTGTGGCATCGCGCATTATCCTGTTGGTAATGGCCATTACCAGCAGGGAACATAGTTACCATGAATTGGTGAACTTGGTGGGACATGCGTAGTACAGTACGATGGAATGTGTCCCACGCCCGATTGGGTGAAGTGATCCGCTGCTCAGACAGGTAGGCATGCGCCGTGTCCAACACGCGTGTGCCACTCATACGAGACAAGTATGCTGGAGGGAAAACTTGTTCGTGTGCTCCTACGCCATTGTTGAAAAAAAGGGTTGAACGTGACAGCTGCCGCGAAGGAAATTTTCACTGTGGAATGTGATGGAACAGTGCACCTTGCAAAAGCAAGAAAATGTTTCCAGCGCCTCCGGTCCGGATACACAAAGCTCTTTGACAAATCGAGGTGTGGGAGACCAGTCACCACAAACACAGAAGCCCTGGATGCATGGACCTCCCTAGCATCTTGCAACAGCAAGAAAATGTTTCCAATGCCTCTGGTCCGGAGACACAGAGCTCGTTGAGAAATCGAGGCGTAGGAGACCAGTCACCACAAACACCGAAGCCCTGGATGCACGGAACTCCCTAGCATCTTGCAACAGCAAGAAAATGTTTCCAATGCCTCTGGTCCGGAGACACAGAGCTCGTTGAGAAATCGAGGCGTAGGAGACCAGTCACCACAAACACCGAAGCCCTGGATGCACGGAACTCCCTAGCATCTTGCAACAGCAAGAAAATGTTTCCAATGCCTCTGGTCCGGAGACACAGAGCTCGTTGAGAAATCGAGGCGTGGGAGACCAGTCACCACAAACACCGAAGCCCTGGATGCACGGAACTCCCTAGCATCTTGCAACAGCAAGAAAATGTTTCCAATGCCTCTGGTCCGGAGACACAGAGCTCGTTGAGAAATCGAGGCGTGGGAGACCAGTCACCACTAACACCGAAGGTGGTTTGTGATGCATGGACCTCCCTCCTGTGTTGAACAGCAACACAGGGGGGAGCAAACCGTTCCCCATGAGTTGAGCCCAAAACGAGCTGAGGAGCGTGTCGCTCTGTCGAGAATTGCCACAAAATCCACGAGACAACCAGTTTTTGGCGGAAAATTGTAACGAATGATGAGAAGTGGGTCTGCTACATTATCCTGATGCCGGAAACCAATGGCTGTGGCCAGGGACTGAGGCTCAAGCAGTGGTTAGGGCGTTTTGAAGTGAAGACAATGTTGTGTGTATGGTGGAACTTCGAGGGTCCTGTCCACTGGGAGCTTGCACCACATAGTCAGGCCGTCGATGCGAACCTGGGTGCCAACCAGCTGAAACACAGATACGATGTTCTACGCCAGAGCTACCCCGCAATGGTGAACCGAAAGAAGGTCCTCCTGCAATTCTACAAAACCCCATGTCACAGGCATCGACTGGTTCGCCAGAAAATTCAGGATTTGGGTGGCGTCGAAATCCTACCCCATCCAGCCTATAGCCCGGAACCCCCCTGCCCCCCCCCTTGGATTTTTACCTGTTTCGTTCCATGGCGCACTTCTTGGCCGGCAGACAGTTCCATTCCTTGCAAGCTGCGAAAGATGGCATCACTGAGGTTTTTGCATCCAAGCCAGCTGCCTGGTATCACAATGGCATTGAATCTTCGTCTGAACGTAAAATTTTTAATGCAATCCGTAGAATTTTTAATGCATCCAAGCCAGCTGCTTGGTATCACAATGGCGTTGAACCTTCGTCTGAACGTAGAATTTTTAATGCAATCCGTAGAATTTTTAATGCATCCAAGCCAGCTGCCTGGTATCACAATGGCATTGAATCTTCGTATTAAAAGATTAATACAATTTCTATATGGCATTGAATCTCTGGATGAATGTTGTTGAAGATTCATAGATTCTGATGGACTGTATTTTGCCAAATAGTCATATGTGGTCGACACGTGGTGCCGGACTGAACACTGTACCTCAAAATGCTACGAACTTATGACTCATCCTGGTAATTTAACAGTACTGAAATGCCCACTTTTCTTGAAAACTGCAACACCATGAAAGACGGCAGGTATTAGCTTGAAACTTACGAGATATACGCAATAGGCTGAGACATGGAAATAATTAATACACCAGTGAAAATGCGAATGCGGTTTCAGAGCAGCGCCCTCTGAACTGTCTGGTCTTGGTTATAAAGGACTGGCTCAAACGAGATGTTGCAATCAGCGAAGACCCGACATTGAGTCGAAAGGTTGTTTCTCGTGTCTCCCTATGCTACGTCGCCGAAGAAGATCGCATTATGAAAACCTGATGAACTCTGAGCGCGGAAGGATTGTTGGGATGAGAGAAACTGGATTTAGTTCTGTCGCAAAATTACCGCTCGCACGGGACAAAACGCCAGTACAGTGACGCGAATGTGGAGTCAGTGAACATATGAGGCTCGGGCGCAGAGAAATATGGGAGACGGACCACAAAATCTCACGACTCCACGGGATGGCAGGCACCTCTACCGCATGGCAGTGACCGATCGCGCGGATGTAGTGCAGCAGTGGAGGACTGTCACACGTCAGTCTTTATCTTTCAGCACAGTTCGACGTCTACTTAACTGAGGAGTGGTCGCTATCAGCCCATTGCTGCGTATTCCTTTGACCCTCAACCACAAACACCACAATGGGGTCTCGAACGCGCTGATTGGCAACAAGGCGAGTTTTCTGACGAGTCAGGATTCATTGTGGTAGCATACGTGTTCGAAGACATCGTGGTGAATGGCATCTTGCAGCGTTATACCGGCTCAACGTCAAGCGTCATGGTTTGGGGCGCCATTTGGTTTAATTCGAAGCTTCATGGTTTGGGGCGCCATTGGGTTCAATGCGAAGCGTCATGGTTTGGGGCGCCATTGGGTTCAATGCGAAGCGTCATGGTTTGGGGAGCCATTGGGTACAATTCAAAGCGTCATGATTTTGAGCGCCATTGGGTTCAATTCGAAGCGTCATGGTTTGGGGCGTCATTGGGTTCAATTCGCGATCTCGCCTGGTACGGATTAAGGGAACGCTCAACAGCCAGGAATACATCAGGGATGTTTTAGAGGCTGAAGTGATATCTTTCCTTCCGAGTTGTCCTGGCGCTATATTCCAGCAGGACAAGGCTCGGCCACATGTGTCCGGAATGTCCAAGTCCTCTTCCATATACGGCAGATACTGCTTCTTCCTTGGGCTGCACGTTCGCCGGTTATGTCCCCGTTCGATCATGTTTTAGACACGGTAGGGAAGCGACTGGCCCCTCAAGCTCTTCCGCCAGTCACCACAAATGGACTCTGGTATCTCATAAAAGCAGCCTGGCAGACTATTTCCCAGGACGATATCAAAAACCTCTTATATTCAATGTCACGCCAAGTAGAAGCTGTTATTGTGAGGTGGCTTCACACGATATTGAGTTTTGAAGCAAAATAATCTTGTATAGCTCCACAAATATAATCAGTTATCTCCTGTAACACGAGGAATCTGTTATACAAATATCATTTGAATAACGCGATTTCTTCTTGGTGCTGCAGTTTTAAAAAGCAGCAGTGTATACAACCTCACTGTTTTTATTTTCTCTGTGGCATTCTTAATAATTTAAACGGCCGATGTACCTGAACCAAGTGCTGCCTAAAACTTTCTCAATTCCCGAAATAGAAAGATTCACATAGCGTCGGGATTTTCTTTTCACCCTTCTTCAATTCCTTTCCGCCTCTCGTATCAGAAGTCCCGATAATAAACCTGTCGCGAGTGATAAAAGTTCGCTTCTAATCTTTCATCATTCTCTGCCCTATGGCCCGATGGGGGAGGAAGGGGGCTAGTCCGCGCTCACATGGCACCGATACACTAGTCCGCGCTCACATGGCACCGATACACTAGTCCGCGCTCACATGGCACCGATACACTAGTCCGCGATCACATGGCACCGCTACATGCCACTGGGTAGAAACAAGTGATTAAAACATCTCTCACCTTCCTTAGGTTCATCGCTATACTGTTAGCAGGTAATTAATCAGCCAGAAGGCAATGGTGTTAATCATCCCCACTTTGAATAACAAAACAAAGGGGAAAGCAACACTTTCTGATGTGCAGGTTCACTTGCTCCAGCCGCGTTCATCCTACTTAGGCAGCGAGTATATCCGTTCGAGCTGATATCAGCGCATTTTCCCAACCCCGAGTTAATTCGGTCCATCCGGTGAAAGGGTTGGGAGATTACCTCGAAGAGTTTTTCGAAATATGTTATTCTCCAGTTCCAGCTTGAAACCGTTTACCAAAACGTCTGCGAGAAACCGAATCGCCGAATATTCCAAGGCCTCATAGCACAGAGTTCCAGATCGGTCTGTGAGAAACCGATCGTCAAATTTTCAGGGCCCTATAGCAGAAGTTCCTAATCGGTATGCAAAAAACCCAATCGTCGAATATTCCAGAGCCTCATAGCAGAGAGTTCCCCATCGGTCTCCGAGAAACCCGATCGTCAAATTTCCAGGGCTACATAGCAAAAGTTCCTGAACGGTCTGCGAGAAACCAGATCGTCGGATATTCCAGGCTCTACAGCAGAGAGGTCCTGATCGCTCTGCGACAAACCCAATCGTGGAATTTCCAGGGCCAAATAGCAGAAGTTCCTGATCGGTCTGCAAGAAACCGATCGTCGAATATTCCAGGGCCTCATGGCAGAGAATTCCTCATCTGTCTGCGAGAAACCCAATCGTCAAATTTCCAGGGCCCCATAGCAAAAGTTCCTGATCGGTTTGCGAGAAACCCCATCGTCGGATATTCCAGACTCCACAGCAGAGTTCTCGATCGCTCCGCGAGAAACCCAATCGTCGAATTTCCAGGGCCTCATAGCAGAAAATCCTGATCGGTCTGCCATAAAACCGATCGTCGAATTTCTATGGTCTCATAGCAGAAGTTTCTGATCGGTCTGCAAGAAACGCGATCGTCGAATATTCCAGGTCCAGGGGTGTACCATCTGATTCATCAGATTTCTGCTCTTGGTTTCGAATTCCGGATGAGGCGTGTATGTTGTGTTTCTCCTTACTCCTCTGGCTCTCTATCTTATTTGGGAGCAGCAACCTTAAATTAGTGAAGAGGAACTCCTTCTCTCCTTAGATGTACGTGAGTTCAACTAAAAACCCGAAAGAAACAAAACAAAACTATTTTGTTTCCTACAAGAAGCAAATTATGTCCTGCCTGTTGCATTTGCTACGCTTGAATTTAGAATGTTCCAGAAGCACGTAGAAACTTCTGAAAATCTCAAGGACATCGGAACGTCGTCGCCATAAATAGAAGTGTGCTTTAGTTTTAACCATTTTTGGTAATGTCCTAATACAAGCAACTTTGAAATCCACGGGAAAATGCAGCTAAGTCTGGCGGCGTAATAGCGGGCATAGCCGGTATCTTCCTTCGGTTACGACCGTCGACTCCGGGACCCCTTAGGGGACAGTCTGCAAATTGCGCTTGTAACAGTAACATAGGAAACGCAACTCGGGTTGTCAAGGGGTTGCATATAAATTCAAATCAGGCTTGCTACATTAACAAAAAAGCATATTCACTCTATTATTTCTGGAAATTATCCAGTTGTGTATCAGGAGAACCAATGAGAGCCCCAAATGAGCAAAACAAAGGGTATGTATAAAATGGGCTGACACAAAGGGAACTAAGGGAGATACAGAAATCTAATACCACTTGTTTTAAAGATTAGAATAAGTGCTACCAGCAGTACATTGTCGTAATAGAGCCGGGGCTTATACTAAAACATTTATTATATTCTGTTAACGTAAGAGAAAGTACAAAAGTGTTGCAACTAGCGAAACTAAAGATAATTCTAAACTTAAGTCTTTGCAACGTAGTAACAGCGCTTTGAAAAAGATTGAGAACACAAAGCACACAATCAAGATTAGTTACAAGCACCCTGGACCATTTTAGTAATTTGCATAAGATTCATTTTTTTAATTGCATAAATAAATGGATCTGTCCACTTTAGGCTACGAATTATAAAAGCATATCACTTAGAACTTCAGTGGAAGGAGTGACAGACAAGGAAATTTAAGTGTATGTTAAACATCAGACCCTGTACATACACTGAAGAGCAATTGAATTAGAGATACCTGTCTACTAAAGTGTAGCACCACCTATCGCCCTGATGACGGCGGCGATTCGTCACGGCATTGACTCGACAAGACACCGGAAGCGTTGGGAAGCCATACGTATCCACGACCTCTGAACAAGCTCCCACAGTTCACGAAGATTTGATTAAGGGGTGTCAGAGCCTCGAACATCTCTCTCGATGGCATCCCAGATGTGCTCGATGGGATTGAGGTCAGGTAACCTAGCTGGCCAAAAAGCGAGGTCACGTCGGTGGAGTGTTCATTCAACCATTCGGATGCAATTCGGGAGCGATGGCACGTTGCATTGTCTTGTTGCAGGATGAAGTCCTCAGTGGGATGTTGAAGACTCACAAACGGAAGCAAATGGTCGTCCAGGATATCCCGGTAACGTTGACCTGTGAGGGACGATGTCACACGTACCAACCAAGAGTCCCCAGACGAGAATGCCACCCCCACCAGCTTGAAGAGTACCCTGCTGGCAAGAAGGATCCATCGCTTCATGTGGTTTGCGCCGTACTCGTATCCTGCCATCCGCATGTACCAACGTGAATCTCGACGCATCAGTGCAGGCAACATTTCCCCACATGTCTAGGGTCCAGTGGTGATGTTCCCGCACCCATGCTAATCTTCGCACCCTGTGATGTGCGGTCAGCAGCGGTACCCTCGTGGGACGATGGCTTCTGTACCCCATAGCGAGGAGATGGTTCTGGATGGTGTGGCTGCTTCCACGTTTTTGTGCACCAGCGTTAAATTGCCGAGTGATTTCTTGCACTGTGGCCCGTCTATCCGCTGTTACAATGCGAGCTAGCTGACGATGATCCCGCTTATCCACACGCTGTTGTCCACGGCAGTTGACCCTTGCAGGGATGGTTTTACCGGATTCGATGTACTCACGGTGCACCCGTGACACAGTGGCTCGTGAAAATCCCAGTGCCTGCACGATTTCCGAGATGGAGTGACCCATTCGTAAAGCCCCGACAATTTGCCCACGATAAAATGCGCTTAGATCCTTAGTCTTACTCATACTGCGTCCGACTCTTACTGATTCCCGTCGCATCACTCCTTATATTGTCGGATCGCTGCATACGTCGTGTCGTTTCCGTTTACAGGGCCGCCCACAGAGCCACATTTGCATAACGCCAGCTGTCTCTAATTCAATTGCTTTTCAGTGTAGTGTAGTCCGCAGCAGCAGGGCACCAGTCCAAAACCATGTCAGTGCGAAAAATCAGGGAAAAGGAAAAGGTAACCACCGAATTCTAAGTAACAACACCATGCATTGTAATGAAGGTAGCGTATTGATATGAGAAACGAGAAGACAAGTACATGTACAAGGCTATGGAAAAACTCGTCATCGCACTACCATAGAGTACAAATGCTTTTCTGTCAATGTGCTAAATTAGATTCCAATATGTATACCGCCCATTGATATTCACGGCTGTGTTTCTACATTTGGGATACAAACGCAATTTGTAGACGGGCCCCTTAGGCTCACAGCGTCGACGGACGAGAGCGTAAAAGCCTGCAATCTTCGTCTGTGTTCTACGCCGCTAGATTTCGCTGCACATTCCGGTGGATCTCAAAGTTGCTTCTAGAGGGAGTCCGAAAAGTAACTGTGCAGTGAAAATAACACTTACCATGTCGAACTTAAGTTCCTACAGCAGGTGTTGGAAATGGGCCCCACCGACGTCCAGACATGTCTGCACACGCTTCTTGCATGCTGGTGAAGACCTTTCTCAGGGTATGTGGTGTGATTTGGTGGATGTAGGTCGTTATTGCAGCCTGTAGCTCTTGACGTGTATGCGGATTACCTGCGTACACCTTCTCTTTCAGTGCTCTCCACGGAAACAGGTGGAACTATGCATCATCTGTACGGAAAGTCACGTCCTGAATGTTCTCACCTTCTTCAGACAGGATCTCTTTGAACCACCATTCAACTGATGCACGACAGACACTTTGTACGGAACGAAACGAAACTTCCTTTTCAGAATATCGCGGGCTGCACTCTTTGGCACTTTAGCTTCTTGTGACAGCCGCCTCATGGGCTTGTGTGGACTACACTGTATCCTGTCAGGTCTCATACGCCGTGGATGGTTTAGCGTGGCAGGGGGCATCCAGAGCACTGCCAGTTTCCCAAGACTTCGCTATGAGCTGACGTACCACATTACGGTGGGGGACGTCTGAATGACGAAATTTCCTAGCGAACTATTTTTACACTTCGTCCGTGTACTTGTCGTCATGGCGAAAGATATGCTCCACCAAAAACACTCTCTGTTCAACCGCCAACACCATTGTTCTTGTGTCGAGACGAGTGATCAATCGACACATCTGCCTCCGTTCACCAAGCGCTCGGAATGACAGCCTCGGGGTGGGCAGACATGAAGGTTACCAGACACAGAGCACTTCCACGTGGCGGGTGCCTTCTACTGTAATTCCATTCAAAATTTCTTTATTATTACATTACTACAATTCGTACATTCAGTGCACAGTCATTATTCGGACACCATTCATTAGGACATTACCAATTAACACGTCACAAGGGCAGTTGAAAAAGGTGGCTGGCACCTGTACCACTACACGTCGAGTGTGAGATCATGGACGCTCCTCTTTCCGATTGCACCACTTTTGAACAGTGTATGGTAATAAGGGATCTCTGAAGAGAAAAATGTCTTGCTTGCCCCGATTAATGAACATAAAGACAAATATTAAAAACTCAAATTGCCGTTTGTACACGATTTAAAAAGTACAGTTAAAAATATATATACCCAAAGTTAAAATATTAGCACTTTCAAGAACACTGTGGACCCGTCATCAGATGGTGTGGTTGCGTTATGCCATGGAAGGGTATATGCACTATATTGACAAAAGCCACCCAACACCCCTTCAAAAGCAAATGAACGGATCCACTGCGTTGTTAAGATGCGCGGTACAGCTGCAAATGGTATAAAATCCAGCCTGCAGCTGACCGCGACCATATCGCACTGTGAGGTTTAGTGAAAATCTCACGGCGGGACAGATCTGACTTTGAGAAAGGAATGATTGTTGGGTCTTATAATAGTGGGTTTGTCCAGAAGAGAAATCGAGAGGCATTTAAACATACCCAAGTTAACTGTTTCGGAGGTATTGAATAAGTGGAAGACACATGGTGTGCCCGAAGCAGCAAAACGTATCGGCAGACCGAAGAAAATCAGTGATAGAGGACGTCGAAGCTTCAGGAGAGTCGTTACAGCTAATCGACGGAGTAATGCACAAGACCTCAGTGTACAGATGAGTAAAAATGCTGGAACCTCGGTATGTACACGTACCATTCGCAGCGAACTTCATTCCATGGGTTACCATGGTCGTGTGGCTGCTCATTAAGCCTTTCATCTCCACTCGGTATGCTACTCGTCGTTTAACATGGTGTAAAGAACATTTATCGTGGACCGTAGATCAATGGAAACAGGTCCTATGGACTGATGGATCCAGATACACGATCCATCGGTCTGATGGCCGTGTGTGGGTATGGCGGCAGCCGGGGGAATGCTATTTACCACAGTGTACTGTTCCTACGGTCAAGTCTGGAGCTGGCAGTGTACTCGTGTAGAGGTGCTTTTCGTGGTATGGTCCCGGCCCATTGGTTATCGTGGACAAACCTGTTAACCAGCAAGTCTGCCTCGATATTCTCACAACTATGCCCTACCAACTTTGTGGCAATACTATGGAACCGAGCCTTGTTGGTACCAGCAGGAAAATGCACCGAGCCATAATGTATGTCAATAAGGACTGTTAGGGCGTGGTTTGCCGATTATTTAGTATGGTATGTGGGCTGGCCAGCACAGATCCCCGATCTTAATCACATAGAGCACTTATGGGAAGAATTAGAGAGCCAACACCTACTGCTAAGCAACAGCATTATGTACTGAATGGAAGCGCTTATCGCTTTGTTCCAAATCCTTGTCGAATGTATGTCTCGAAGGGTCAGTGCATGTATTTAGGCCAAAGGTGCACCGACACTGAACTAATGTATGTCAATAAATGCTGTGTTTCGTTTCTCTTCTAGGTGTCCGGTGACTTTTATCAATATAGTGTATATATTAAGCACATTGACGAAAATATTTTTCATTTTACGTGCGCATGCTCATGACGTAATCATGTCGTTATACATTGGAGATTGGGTCGTTGGCGGTATCGTCCCTTTCGTTGTAGTAGTTACAAAGTAGTTTCCATGGTAACCGTGTAGTGATAGGGGCATCGTCGTTATAACATTCTAAACTATATTTACGGATCAATAAACTTTCTATAAAGATGATAGAAGCGCTCATAGTCGGCGTATTTAGCATAGTAACGTCATCCCAAGAGAGGTTAGTGTTGACCCTTCAGGCATAGTCTTGAAAGGGCGGTGGAGGTAGAGCATGATTTAACATTATATTTATGTTTAGAGACACGTAAATTAAGGTTGCGACGGGTGGAGCCTATGAATATCTGGTCAGATACATCATCGTTTATAGCTTTTAGTGGGATTGCATACACACCAAACTTGAAATCAAGGGGGATCTGTACCCTGTCATTTTTAATATGGGCGAAAATGTTGCACATTTTTATAACAAAATCGATATTGAATGTTTGCTATGCTTTTTTTAGGGTGTTTGTGACAGCAGGGATGTATGGTAATTTATCCACGTATGAATCCACGTTGGTCTCCTTGATAATGTTGAGTATGATGTATTAAAGACACGGCGCATTATGGAGTTAACGGTGGTAGTTGCGCAATCATAGAACGCTGCAATGTCCTTAATTTTTGCAATTTCTAGGTCTCTTTGATAGGTTGTAGACGAATGGGCCCCTGCTCGATGAAACATCAAATGAAAGGCTGAGAGTTTTTGCCTGAGTGGGTGGAAGGGTTTTGTAAGGAATCACAGATACTGTTGTAGTTAGTTATCTACATACACAGTGAGTTAAATGGTCCATGGTTTTGGCATACAAACGTACAACATTCTCGGCCATATTAAAAACAAGTTAGTAAAATCATGCAATGCATTGATTATGATACGCTTTCCAATATGCCGAAAATCATTACTCAAATTATGAGGAAAATGGCTGTGGAATAAATCTCGCTCCTGTGTCCTGACCTTCGACCCCATTCCAATGATATTCAACAGAACCGGTTCAGTGTACCTCTGGAACAACATGATAAACCTTAGTCGTAATCAAAGCATTTTCACGGAAGTTATGACGCATAAGGGCAATGGAATGGATCCCGTTCCTATGTCCTGATCTTTGTCCCCATCTCGTCCGTTTTCAACAAAATTTGACCCCAGGTGGCCTCCTACCACATACCAAAATTTCATGGAAATCGAACATTTTTACGCAAGTTATGACGCATAAGGGCAATGGAATGGATCACACTTCTATGTCCTGACCCAATTTCGTTCAGTTTAAATAGGGTTCGTCCCCAGGTGGTCCCCTACCACATACTAAAATTTCATCGACATCGATCCATTTTTACGCGAGTTACGGTGCGGACGGACAAAGCTGGAGCATATACGCTTTTTCATCCTACGGTTGGAAAGCGTAAAGGACAGGGATCAGATTCCCCTTGATCCCAAGTTTGGTGTGTATGCAATCCCACTAAAAGCTATGAATGATGATGTATCTGACCAGATGTATATAGGCTCAACGTGTCGCAACCTTAATTTACGTGTCTCAGAACATATTATAAATATAATGTTAAATCATGCGATACTTCCACCGCCCTTTCAAGACTATGAAGGGTCAACACCAACCTCTCTAAGATGAAGTTACTATGCTAAATACACCGAATACCAGCTCTTCTATAATCTTGAAAGAAAGTTTATTGATCCACAAATATAGGGAAGAATGTTGTAACGATGATACCCCTATCACTATACCGTTACCATGGAAACCTGCTTTGTAACTACTACAACGAAAGAGACAATACCGGCAACGACCCAATCTCCAATGTATAATCGACATCGCCGCCCCGGTGGCGCAGTGGTCTAAGGCGATGGCCTCTGATCATTCGTCCGAACTGGGTCCGGGTTCGAATCCCGGTGAGGCATGGATGTTGTGTTTGTCTTACGGCACTGGCTCTCTCCCTTCCCTGGAGCCAGTGACCCTAAATTAGGGACGGGCGACTGCTTATAGCCCATTGAGTTGCTCACGGTGGTCGTTAAACCTCCAATAAAAAAAAAAACCGACATGATTACGTCATGAGCATACGCACGTAAAAAAATAGTTTCGTCAATGTGCTTAGTATATACAGGGGTTGTCCAAAGTCACTGTTTTACACCTCGTTGAAATCAGTGACTTTGGTAAATGCTGCTTTTTTGAGTAAAACGAACGTGTAGCTACAATTCTTTTGGTAAAACAGTGTTGCTTATAGTCTCAAGGGTCTGTGTGATTGCATTATAAATCAGTGTTTGCATAATTTCGTTCCAGGTGAAGGCACAATGAGTGACCTGTCGGAGTTCCAAAGAGGGCAGATAATAGGAGCCCGTCTGGTTGGTGCATCGGTAGCCACAGTGGCACAGGTATTGGGGGTATCGAGAGGTACCGTGTCGAAGGTCATGACAGCATACAATGTTCACGGCACAATATCTTCTGCAAGACACAACTGTGGAAGGAAAACCAAACTCACTGCAAGAGACAGGAAGACATTAAAGAGGATTGCGACCGCAAAGATGAAGATAACGGCGACGAAAGTGACTGCTGAGCTTAATGCACATCTCCAAAACCTAGTATTGACCCATACAGTGCGATGGGAATTGCATAAGCATAATATTCACGGCGGAGCTGAGATTACAAAATCTCTGGTGTCACAGGTAAATATAAAACGGAGACTACAGTGATGCCAGGAACATAAAACGTGGACTGCGGATCACTGGAAGCATGTCCTGTTTTCCGATGAATCAAGTTTCTCTCTATTCCCCATCACAGGACAGGTTTCCGTGTGGAGATCCCCCCCCCCCCTAGAAGCCCACAACCCAGACTGTCACCTTCCTATAGTGAAGCATGGGGGCGGTTCCGTAATGGTTTGGGCCATAATCTCGTGGTCAGCAGCAGGTACCATTATCACCTTACTCGGATAAATCACTAGCGGTGACTATGTCACTCTTTTGGCCGACCATGTGCATTCAATGGCGCAGACATTGTTTCCGTCAGGGGATTGCACCATTCAAGATGATAATGCCCCGATTCACAGAAGTCGAACTGTCCAATCATGGTTTGAGGAACACGAGGATGAAGTTGCACACCTTCCCTGGCCTGCACAATCACCGGACTTAAACATCATTGAGCCCCTGTGGTCTGTGTTGGAAAACAGAGTGCGATCCCGTTATCTTCCTTCGGCGTCTCTCAAGGAATTGGAGCAGTTTCTTCAGGAAAAATGGTACAACATACCACTTACCACCATCCAGGACTTGTATGCGTCCATTCCAAGGAGGATTCAAGCAGTTTTGAACACCAAGGGTGCTCCCACACCATATTAGGTGCGTAACACCTATTGTTTCAAGGTGTTTCCATTATTTTGGACAATGCCACCATATATTCTTCCAAGCCATAACGCAACCACATTATCTGATGACGGGTCCACAGTGGACTTGAAAGTGCTAATGTTTTAACTTTGTTTATATGTATTTTTAACTGTACTTTCTAAATCGTGTATAAACGTCAATGTGTTTTTAATATCCTTCAGCACGAATAAATTGACTTCCTATGAGGACAAAATACCTTTAAAAAAATGGAAGAAATGTTTGAATGTGACACTTACTTCAGAGCCGCAGTTTTGCATACTAACAGACATGACTAACTTCCCCTCGTGAAGTTTTTCAGCGTCATGTTCAGGGATTTCAGGTGTCGATTCCAATTGAATAGGGTGATGGCGGAGAAGCTTCTCTTGCCAGGTCTGAGAAATCTTGTGACGACATATCTCCTCGCTGAAAAAACGCATCGTCGTTCGGAACTCATTGATTTCAGGATCCTTTTGGGCGTCAAATTCGTGCAATCCTAGAACAGCGATGTCAACATTATATTAGAGAGGAAAAGAACCTTTATGTGTATGAATTATCAAAACAGTTTACATACTGGTGATTACAAAAATAGTGTGTTATTTGAAGATTGAAAAGCGTTTAATATTTTAAGCAGCATAAAGCCACGAAAAGTAAAAAAAAAAAAAGTGGGTAGAAGCTATCGAGCCGTTAGATGACACTGCCCAACACACATTTTGGTGACTTAAAAGTTAGACCTATAGTGTTGGATATATTTGGGGCTTTAATTCCAAAAACGGCATCCGATTCACCCTTTTGAGGTTAGGAGAAAAACCAAGGGAACAAACTATGGGTCTTCCTACAGGAGACCCACAGTTTGATCAATATGAACCAGTTCTGCGGTAAAACATTGTTTCTTTTAAGATAAATGCGGGAGGACACGAATTTCGGAACATCTTTGTCCAAGAATCACTTTGTCTGTATGTAAATAAGGGCGTGGAGATGATGGGCCAGCATAATGGGTTCTAGTTTCGCCATCAAAATTAGAAAAGTATGGTAGGGTCGAAGTGGTCGCCTCTGCGGCCGGTGTCGAAAACGTAGCTTTTGCGCCCGTTGGTACTTTGAGATTCACCCTTTTGAGATTAGAAGAATAAACAAGAGATTAAATAAGGCTGCCCCTTTTGTGGCTTTCAGACTTTTGCGATTTCCTAGGAGTGTCCATATCTTTTGTGTTGTTCCCCCACCACTGATAGCTGTATCTCTGCTTCCAAGAGACGTATTTAGAAAGATCTTTGCTTGAAATACATAAATTATGCTATGAAGAATATTTTTCGCATATTTTCCACCTTTCCATTATACAAATTTCTTCCGCTAGGTAGCGTAAATTTATATCATCTGTATCTCTTCTTCTAACTGTTCGACGTAGAATATTTTTTGTCTGTGATATCTTCCTTCATCTACGAGAAACTTCTTGTGCCCGCTAGTTGGCGGAAGTAATTATTTCTATTTCTAAATGTTTTACCGGTTGTAAAAATCCATTTTTTT
Source organism: Macrothele yani (assembly GCA_039090855.1). Lineage (NCBI taxonomy): Eukaryota > Metazoa > Arthropoda > Arachnida > Araneae > Macrothelidae > Macrothele > Macrothele yani. The sequence continues at coordinate 38,695,439 of CM077028.1, forward strand.
AATGAGTTCCATTGACTATGAATGATTTTGAAGTACTTTATTCATGTTGGAAAGAATTCAAAAGACATGCTGCTAAAGATGCGAAACGATGTACACTCAAAACAAATTGTAATGAAATGATAGTCTACGTGTCCTATCAGGCTTGGCGATTTTTAAACCATACGATGTCTAGTCTCTCTCGGGCGATCAGTGGTGGGGAAAAAACACAAAAAGCACGGACTCCTGGGAAAACGGGAGAGTCAAAGTACCAACGAGCGCAAAAGATACGTTTTCGGCACAGGCCACAAAAGCGACGACACCGGTAGGGTCTACCAATTACGCTGAGCTGCAAGTCCAATGATTCACGTCTAACTGACTGTAGTTCGCATTCTCTTAATTAATTTTTAACAGTGTACTTGGCCCGGTTGTACTTTTCTTGTAGAAGTGCAAAGAATTTTGCTGTCTTTTTAGAGCAAACTCTCAAATTATAGATAGAAGAAAAAAACCGCTTTTTTTTCTTTGGGAAATAACTTTTCAGACAGATATAAAGCACAAATTAATTTACAGATTTATATTCATAAGCTGTAAAAAAATTATTCGTTCCTTACAAAAATTCGGATTAAATGATTAGGAGAAAATGGGCCATCCCTCGAGTAGCCCACTGAGAAATATCCGAGTATCAGGTTGGCCCAATCTGGCCCTTTGTACAGGGGCATAACCAAGGGGCGGGGGTGTTCTGGATGTTAACCCCCTCACCCCCAAACAAAAAAACTTCGAACCTTTCGCTATTTCAAAAATATATTGTCAGTAAAGGCACTCATAACACACTGGATTATATTAAAAAAAGTAATTTCGTAACTCCAGCCCCTGAAATTAATTTCTGCGCACGCTACTTCCTGCGTAATTACGTACATAGTGCAGTACGTAGACTGGTGACCAAAATTAAAGTCCGGAAGGCAATAGCGGACAAGAAATCCAAAGAGCTCAATTAAATGTTATGCTGTTCACAGGACACATGCAATTGGATACGAGAAACAAATGCTGGCAATGAAGTTCGCATATTAGTGAGAAAAATGCTGTCCAGTATGCACACTGAGCTATGGCAATGGCATTTCAGTAAGAAGCGTTCGGGTCGCTGCAAGTGTTTTCCTTATGTCTCGTACACGCGTATCTGACATTGTACACTGGCTAGCGATTGGACAACTTAAAGCAGACCAGTATCCGACGCAGGCTTCAAGGGGCATAAAAACCCACCACAAGTGGTTGCACGGTAATGGCAGCAATTCAACAACACTGGTGGGGTGTCACGAGGGCCTGGGCAAGGTCGTCCAAGGCGCACCACACCTCGTGAAGACCAATCATGTTGCTTAAAGTGCGCCGCGTCATAGATCCTTTACAGCCCGACAATTGTCTTCACAGCTCTCCGTTACCACTGGGACTACGGTATCAACGCAAACGATATATTGTAGGCTTAATGCTATATACACAGTCGAGTTACATTATTGTGACCACCTTCTACTTTTGACGTCAACAGCGCGTAGCCAGTGAAAGAAGACACGTGTCATGAGCTGGACTGGAGGGTATATAAGGTGTGCTTCAGGCAATCTGAAAACATATCACTCGTTGCAGTCATGGATAAAAGAAGAGATTTATCAGATTTGCGAAAAAGGATGATTATCGGCTTTCGGGCCAATTCTGAAACAGCGCTGTTTGTAAACTGTTCGTGTGCTGCTGTGGTTAAAGTGTATCGTGATTGGAAAAACGCACCAAAGCGACGTAGAAACTGCGGAGCACCACGTGCTACTGATGTGAGTGGTGAAAGTCGGCTTCGGAGGTGTGTGAGGGCCGATCGACACGCTACAGTGGAGCAATTCACTGGCAGAATGAACCAGGGGGGTACCGGAAGTGTGTCTAAAACGACAGTTCAGCGAACCCTGCTGCGTATGGCGCTCCGATGCAGACGGATGGTCACTGCACCTATGCTACCGAAAGTGCATCGGCAGAAAAGGCTTACACACGGCAGTATCGGAATTGGACCTCCGGTGATTGGTAAAAGATTGCCTTCTTCGATGAGTCACGTTTTCTGCTTCATAGAACGGATGACGTTGGCACATAAGGCTAGAAACATCGGAGAACAAACACTCTTCAACCATTGCTGGAAGAATGCAAGCTGGTGGGGGCAGCGTTATGGTCTAGGGAATGTTTTTGTGGCATTCCCTGGGTCCACTCATACCATGTGGAAGGCGCTAATGATCGAATTTGTTATGAATCCAGCCTTGCAGACCACGTACACCCATACATAATAATTGTCTTCCCTGGGGCTGATGGGATCTTCCAGCACGACAATGCGACGTGTCACACAGCTAGAAATGTACAAGAGTGTTGGAAGAGAACGATGAAGGCCTCACAGTATATCCCTCGCCACCTAATTTCCCAGAATTAAACCCAAGTGCGCATCTGTGGAACCATCTCGATCGTGTTGATCGTACTATGGATCCTCCACCGTGCACAATCCAGCAGCTGTCAGATGCACTGCAGTCATCATGGCTACCTATACCTTTGAACACCTTCCAGCACGTTATTGAGTCACTCCCAGCCTGTCTAGCTGCTGTCCGCGCTGCACAAGGTGGTTACTCTGGATATTAGCTGGTGGTCACAGCAATGTGACTCGACCGTGTATATATTGTAGGCTTAGTAGTCTTTAAGCCAGGCTTAATGCAATTGGTCTTTAAGCTAGGAGGCCCATTGTTTGTGTCCAGTTGACCGCACCTCACAGGAGAGCTTGTTTGAATTAGTGTCAGAAACATTGTTCCTGGAACCCATACGAGCGGGCCAGTGTTCTTTTTACAGACGAGTCTAGATGCAGTCTAAAAACGGATTCTCGTCGACATTTCATCTATCTTAATGGAACAGGGACCCCGTAATTGTACTGCAAACGTCCGCGAATGAGACTTCTTCTGAGACGGTGGCTTGATCGTGTGGGGTGGCTTTAGGTTCAACGGCCGTACACCATTCCACGTGTTCACAGGAGGTAATGTGAATGCTGATGGCTACAGGGACGAGATACTAGAGCCCTATGTCAACCTTTTTCTGGGAGGTGATGGCTCTCGGTTCTTTTTAATGGATGATAACGCTCGTCTGCACAGGTCTCAGTTTGTCGATTAATTTCTGTGGAGCTAGGATATGGGGTGTATGGACTGGCCAGTTAGGGCTCCGGGCCTGAACCCTATACAACATGCCTGAGAGGCTCTGGCACGACCCAAACCAGCTCCTCAGCTTCCTCCCAGAACCCTTCCCAATATACCGAAAGCATTCTGGGAGACCTTCTCATTGAGGAATGAAATTCTTTGGCTCCAGAGTTTAACAGCCTGGTAATGATTGTGTATCGTCATTGGGAGTATGTAACGTGCCAGGAGATGTGACGTACCTGCCCGAAGGACGCACACGACATAAAGGCAGATAGGAATCAGAATAAAACGTCCGCGTAGCTCAATTGGTAGAGCAACTTATTCCGGAATGAGGGGACCGGGTTCGAATCCTGGCGTGGACAGAAATGACGGAGAAATTTACTTCGTTATAAGTATTTAATGTCTGTACGAGGTGATCACATTCTTTAATAAGATATTTTTAGATTACATTCTGACATCTCATCTGGTGACATTTGAGGATGTGATGACCTTGTATGCGTGAAATGTGTACATTTTTGTCTGTTTTATAGTGTTTACCAATCCCTTATGATTGTGTCTTTTTACATACCAAACGCCTCTACCTGCTATTGTGTGTTTCCCTATTTATCCGTGTGATTTTAATTTTGGACACCAGTGTGCTTTCTCAGATGAAAACTGCCTGAAAAAAAAAAAAAAAAAAAAAAAAAAGGCGCAAACTATATTTTCGTAAAAGCATTGCTGCACAGAGAGGATAGAGCCAGTTATAAACAAGACCCTTAAAATATTTCGGGCATCAAAGTCTGTCTCCACATTAACACATACACCGCCGATAAGCCATTACATTATGACCACTTACCAAATAAGCTGTATGCCCCCCTTTAGCCCCCAAAACAGCAGCCATTCGACTAGGCATCGATTCGATGGGGTGGTGGGAGTTATCCTGGAGTATCTGGTACCATAATGTCAACAGCAGGTTCTCCAATTCCTGCACATTTTTGAGTGGTGGTGATTTAGCGTGAACCCACTTTTCCAAGTCGAACCACAAATGTTCAACTGGGTTAATATCAGGTGAATTTGGAGGCCAGTAAATTAACAGAAAGTTACCAGCATGTTCCTCGAACCACTCTTTAACGATTCTGACAGTATGGTATGGCGTATTATCCTATTGGTAATGGCCATCACCAGAAGGGAACACGGTTGCCATGAATGGGTGAACTTGGTCCGCAACGATGTTCAGATATACCTGACAGCTGTCAGGGATTGTGCTATTGGGATAATGGGGCCTAAAGTGTCATAAGAAAACATCGTCAACAGCATAACACCGCCGCCGGCCTGTTTCCTCCCAACAGCGCATCCAAATGCCATAGCCCCAGTTGGTAATCGGCGTATCCGCGCTCGGCCATCGACGTGATGCATCGGGAATCTTGATTCGTCAGACCAAGCTACTTCCTTCCAATCATCCTCGGTCCAATCTCATTGATATTGGGCCCATTTAGGGCGTTGTTGGCGACGACGTGCATTGAGCATGGGGACCCGGTTGGGTCTTTGGCTACGCAGGCCCATGCGCAGAAGGTTGCGATGAACTGTGTGCTGTGATACATTGCACTAATCACCACTGTTGTAGTTGCGGGTAATTTGTCGCACTGTGGCCCTGCGGTCGCTGTGAACAATGCGTGACAGTCACAGCTCCCCTCTGGCATCAGTGAGCTGCGGACGACTGGACGACAGTTCGTCGTTTGGCCATCTATGCATCGCATTTGATACGTACTCACTACAGCGCCACCGCAGGAACAACTCACAAGCCTCGCCGTTTCAGAGATCGTAGTTCCGAGGTGAAAAATCGGCAGCTTTTCGAATTCTGACTCCGAACACTATACTAACCGGAAGCCAGTCCTCGGATTGTATTTATACTGCTCTGTGAACTTCACCTGCACCACCGTTCGGTCTCCAGGCGCATTCATTTCTCTAGGCTGGGGGTGGTTATAATGTAATGGCTCATTGGAGTATTTATCCAAGCAATTTGTTAAACGCATAAATCAATCTTCAAAACATACGCGTATTTGACTCCCAAAAGATACAGTGTAGTAATTCACATAATATTTATATAGTTACAATGGCAGTACATTAAAATTAACGTCATATTCTTGGGCTAATCAACAAATTAAGCAGCCATGTTTATTCTCTCAGGACGGGATGAATCCTTCCAACTAATTAGCAACTCACTTGAGGTGACAACGTATCATAAATTACTAGTACCGCTTGCGACGTTCAAACGACAACTCTATTTACGAACTTAATTATAACTCTCTTTAAACGCAAACGATGATCCAATTAACAAGAACAACTCTTGGGAAATGCAGATAGAATTTCCAACAGGCGATTGTTTCGTTATCTGGATAATGAAGTTGCTTAGACTTCTAAGTATAATGCTGGAGTGGCTTATGCTCCGAGATGAGCACTACCGCTAGTTTTCTGTGTTGTAAGAACATACATATTAAATTAATTCTTTGCAAAAATTAAGAAAAAATAGGATTATCTATTAGTCAAATCTTCGACCGTTTTTCCTCGAAGAAAAAATGAGTATTAAGTGAGTTTCAGATATACACCATGTTGTCAGAAGTATAGAGACACTTCTTAGGAAGCGCATAGAATGGTTGGACTGTACAGGGTGATTCATAAAGAAGCATACAGTTTCAACGCACTATAAAACAAGAACAATGTAAGATATTTTATGTTACCTCTAACAGAATTGTAGGGGAATGTTTCAAGTTTTTTTTTAAGACAGTCACATATGTTCTATGTGTGCACCCTTAGTCACACGACACACATTGAACGGGTAACCCATTTCCGCCCAAACGCGATACACGCGGTCGTCCAGGACTTTTAAGTTTGCACAAACAGCCCGTAGTTTAAAATCTTTTATGCCAATCGTCGATAGATTTTCTGGTTGCAGTTTCTTTTACGAATCGTGATCGAAAATGCCATTGTACAACAGTTACAGTTTCCGTTTTGCTCAATTCAAGAACACAAAGCGCCTTCTCCACTACAGAAGCTGCCATTTTGACTGACTAGTCACGTGACACGCGCGCTATGGCTACGTGACTTCTCTCAGTAGCAGGACCCAAACTTTATGAGTACATCTACCTAACGGTTCACAGTTGTGGTCCGTGTCTTCAACTGTTACTGTTTTACAGCATCTGGAAACTCTATACTTCTTTATGAATCAGCCTGTATAATGTGAACAGCATGCTCAGGGCGCGCACGTCGCAATACGCAAAAATATTCACCACTTTTCAGTTGTAATAGCGTTGTTTAGAACTTCAAGCTCCTGTTTGGGTGCATTTAAAGTGTCATGTTGCAAAGTTTCTTTCAGGGTGACGATGAAATAAGCGACCTAACGGACTTCGAAAGAGGGCCAATTGTTGGTGGCGGGTTTGTTGGTACGTCCATGACAACAGTCTCCAGGGTAGGGGTGGTATCGAGAACTACTGTGTTTAGCGTCATGACAGCATACCGTGTTCAGGGTAAAACCTCGTCTGCGAAACAAAAGAGCGGCCGGAAAACGACCGTGACTGACAGAGACAGGAGAGCATTAAAAACGATTGTTACTAGAAATAAGACCACGGCGCAGAAAATTAGTGCGAAGCTCAATCTGCGTCTCCTGACACAAGTATCAAAGAAAATAGTGTGCAGGGACCTGTTTAAACAAGATATTCATCGCAAAGCTGCTATTGAAAAACCTCTGGTTAGCCGGGTAAATGCACAAGGGCGGCGGCAGTGGTGCCAGGAGCATACAACGTGAACTGCCGATGCATGGAAGCGTGTAATGTGGTCGGATGAATTCACATTCACACTACTCCTCACCACAGGACATGTTTATGTGTAGAGAACAGAGTCAGGAGCGTACAACCCAAACTGTATGCTCCCAACAGTGCAGCATGGTGGTGGTTCTGTCATGCTCTGGGCAGTCGTATCGTAGTTTTCAGCAGGTCCACTGATCACACTGAAAGTACGGATGCACAGATCGTCGTTTGGACATCTGTGCATCACTTTTGATACGTACCTACTACAGCGGCACAGGAACAACTCCGGGGCGCCGTGCCATCACAATTTGTCTTTTATCAAACTCCGATAAATCGGCAGCTTTTCCCATTATGACTCCGAACACTCTACTAACCGAAAGCCGGTCCTCGAGTTGTATATACACTGGTGTGCAAAAATTAAGGACGAAGAGGAGAAATTAGCATAACAGCAGAACGAGCAGGCAGAACGGACCGAAAGACCACTCAGGAGATAGACTGGGGTCCGGTACGGTAGAGCATGCGCATATATGCAGCATGACGTAGCGGGGGTCGGAAGGGTGTAAAGCACACGAGCGGTGTACGCTCAGTAATTCGCTTAAAGCTATTGCACGGTGTACATTGGTTTGAACGACGTCCAGTTGCTGCCACCGTGTGATATGGCCAACAGGCAATCCAGTATACGACATCTGGATGACTTTACCCGAGGTCGCGTCATTGGAAAGTTGGTCGAAGTGTGACTAGTGTGGCCGAGGAGTTCGGGATCGCTCACAGCACTGTTTCACGAGCTTGGAGCGCACTTCAAACGACAGGAACAGCTGTCCGAGAGTTTAGCAGTGGTCGTTCACGAGCAACCACGGCGGATGACGACCGGTATATTGTCCTACAGGCGATAAGAGACAGACGGCAGACAGCGGGAGAAATCGCAAGACACATGCGAGAGACGTCCGTTATCGCGTTTTACCGTGGCCAGGAGGCTGCACAAAGGTGGTCTATTTGCACGACGACCAGTACGGTGTGTGCCATTTACGCCCGCTCATCGAAGACGGCGGTTTCTGTGGTGCCAGGAACACAAGAACTGGGCACACCACCAATGGGGTCGAGTTCTCTTTACGGATTAGTGCCGATTTAGCCTGACGAGCGATTCTGGACGTATACACATCTGGAGAGAGCAGGGAACACGCAATCACACCTCCAACATCATCGAAAGGGACCGGTTTCGAGGGGGCGGAATTCTTCTTTGGGGCGGTATCATGCTTGGTAGCCATACTGACCTCCACATTTTCCAAGGAGGTTGTACCGAGGTTATCCTGCCTCACGTGCGTCTGTTTAGAGATGCTGTAGGTCCTGAGTTCCTCTGCATGGACGACAACGCTACACCTCATCGTACAGTGGCTGTCGTTGAGCTGTTGGAGAGTGAAGATATTCAACGCATGGATTGGCCCGCAAGGTCCTCGGATTTAAATCCAATCGAACACGTGTGTGACTTTCTCGGGAGACTCTTGGCAGTACTTCACCAGCCGCCAGCAACGATTCTGCAGCTGCGATTGGCGCTACAAGAGGAATGGGCCACGATGCCTCGACAGCTCCTTGACAACCACGTTCTCAACACGCACAGACGTTGTAAGTTTCGCAACGCAGTCAGGGGTGATCATATCTCCTACTAAAGACTGGATTTTTCTTGGCAGCCGCCTGTCACATGGACTTTTCTGTCTTCTGTCCAGTTGTGCTCGAAGCTACCTTTTCAATAAAGTGCCTTTGTATCCTTTGGATTCCTTGTTTGGACGGTTTTGCTCACTTGTCCCATATTCTTACATCTTGGGGTTCTTATGGTATGATTTGAGTCGGTATGGAGCACTGCTGCACGACGTTACATTCGAAAAACTGTCTCGTCCTTAATTTTTGCCCACAAGTGTATATTGCTTTCACCTGTCCCACGGTTCGGTCTCCAGGCACGCTCATTTCTGTAGGCTGGAGGTGGTCATAATAGAATGACTCATTGGCGTATATATTTGATCCATCTAAGGACAAGGCTTTGAATCGCATATTGCAAAAAAGTACGTAGAAAACTGTGCGCATAGTTGCAGCTGTCGAATGCAAAATAATTTTTCCAGTCGGAGTCTTAGAACTGCAGATGTTGTGCAGAGTAAAAACATTTTACGTTCAGCATCAAATCGGAAAGTTTATAAATCATCATCTTCGTAGGTATAATTGTCAGATAGTAAAAGAATTTTTCGAGCAGGTTTAATAAATACAAAATATCATTCCTACGGTTAGCCCAAAAAACGTGATGCAATGCGCACAATGCCGCCCTTGTGGCGCAGTGGTCTAAGGCGTTGGCCTCTGATCATTCGTCCGTAAGGGGTCCGGGTTCGAATCCCGGTCAGGCATGGATGTTGTGTTTGTCTTACGGCACTGGCTCTCTCCCTTCCCTGGAACCAGTGACCCTAAATTAGGGACGGGCGATTGCTTATAGCCCATTGAGTTGCTCACGGTGGTCGTTAAACCTCCAAATAAAAAAAAAATGCGCACAAATTTCTTTTCAGAAGACGTACTGTGCAACATGAAAACGGAACAGGGACCAAAAAGTTTCTTCAGTCTTTCTTTGTCAGTAATGAATACGAAAACAGTTCGGGTTTCGGATCTGGCTTACCTCTCCAATTTGGTGAAACACCACTCCTATATCAAATAATAAGATACCAGGTAACCAAAAAAAGTTCGTGCTGTTTTATAATGCATGTGGGACTAATTGCCTAGCTTTATGATTTCCCCAGTTGGTGCAAGTGTAAATGAATTGTTTCCTGAGATAGCAACGGATCACGAGTCAGCGGATCAAGGAGTCAACAATTCCTTGCGAATCAAACGAGTCGGGTTAAGGTGTTCCTGACCCAATTTCAACCCGGTTTGATTTCAGTTTTATTTTTGAAAAAAAAAATACTTCAAAGAAAAATGCGTACTGTAGAATTTTGTGCTCAACAGTTGTGCCAGCGGAGTGGGAAAAATGATTTGTCACACAAAAATATTAGCATCTCTTCCTTAAAGCAACGAAGATTTCCACCGACCGACGATACGGCACAGACGTTAGATTCACAGATACCATTATCATAAATCGATACTTCCTTTGCGTTTGTTTTCAGTGCGATTGTCCGGAGCAAGATACAGGAAAACGTCTGCCGCCTGCTTCTCTGGTGATTCACTCTCTCACACTCCGCGTGTCACATTGTAAGACTGAGAGTTACTTTTCATATCGCATCTCTTGCATTGAGCATTCAGAGGTTTTTGTTTGACGTGCTAACATCCCGTCCCATTGTATGTCGTATCGGAATTAATGCCTTATTTGTTAATATGAATGAATTTAGTATTAAGGAGATTGAAAAAGGCGTCGAGGCCTACAAACACGTTCTTGCTAAAAACTATAAAAGGGGAGAGTGAATTCTGGAAGTTGTTTCGTCTGGTTTTAAGGAACCAAAATATGCTTCACAGCAACACCAATTTTCGCAAGCTTGCGATGAGTTGAAACTTTCCAAAATGTGAATGTTGACTTCATGAGTGTTCCTTCCTTCTGAGGGGGACAATGATGAAAAACAACATCCACATTTTCGAAACTTTCAAATCGTCAGAAGCTGGTGAAAATTGGTGTTGCTCTGAAACATATTCTGAAGCTTGATATGTCATCAAGAAAACAGCTACAATTGAAACTAAACATACAACAAGTTACTTAATTCAACACATTTTACTGTAGCACCATCAAAATTAAGTGAAACAGCCTTAACATTACTGCGGAGGGACATTTTGACTCTTGCAGACGTGTTTGAAAACATGGTTAACTCAGTTAGGTTATGTGAAGAACAACAATAACTTTTGAATTTATAGTGGATCCAATTATGTAACGTCCGGGTCAGATCCAAAATTTTTGACCCGTTTCCAACTCTGATTGTTTCGCCACTGACGTTAAGCATTTGTGAAAGTTCTTGACATTCATATCTAGAATTATTTTCTGAACAGCGGCACATAATTCTTCATTACCAATAATGTAGGGTCTTTCTGAACGTGGTGCATCTTTAAGTGATTCATCTCCAGAAACAAAAATTTTAAACCACTTCTGCGTAGTACTTTTTGTTACCGCATCTTTTCCAAATGCCACTCATATCTAACAGGACGCTCTTGAAGCCTTCGAACAGAGTTTAAATCCTTAAAGAAAACATGCCCGAATTACACCATTAGGTTCAACTGACATTTTAAAAGGGTTCAAAATCGCAGAAAGAGAGTACATATCAAGTTAGAGCACAACGATTGATTGACGCATATCTGTGCCTCATGACGCACATGAAATAAACAGCGCTCTGCAAACCATTACAAAATAAAACAAGTCATTGCAGCGAACTCTACCGAAAACCGCACGGACTTATTTTGGTTTCGTAATAGTTAGTCAGAAGTTGTGTTTGATATCTCCAGTAAATGCGCTTGCGTTTAATTATCTCAAAGACAAAATGAAATTTTCCGTGATAAACACTCCATTGTTTTTACAACTATTTTTATTAAAAAAGAAAGTAGATTTTTTCAAACAGTTTTCTTATGCAAGTTTAAAACTATCATCTGTTATATTTGCAGGTATTATCTGTCACTCACCAAGAAGTTAGCATTAAAGCGCTAGAAAAAAAAAAGTTTGCCGTGACCAGGATTCGAACCTGGGTTATTGCGGCCACAACGCAATGTACTAACCACTATACGATCACGGCTACAATTTAGTAGCTTCAAATGAAGCATTTTTCTGCTGCGTCATGCGGAAAAAAAGCAATTGTGCACTCAAGTGTAACTTTCATCGGAAAAAAACATTTTTTGAAACGTTTTCCTCATCTCTACAAGATGGCAGCACACTAAATTTATAGCAGGAGTTTTTCCCACTGTTTGGAAAATAGTTTGAAAAGCTATTTTTAAAATTATGTCTTATACACACAATCTGTATTCTTAACATTTGGAAGTAGTATGCTTTTTTTTTTCACGGGTTTTACTAAAATAATCTATTGAGCATCAATTTCAAAATTGGTGCTAATAAGAAACTTATGCGGCTAAATCGATGATAAAATACTTTTTTCCTTTCTACTACAAAAACTGCACGGGATTTCCAAGTTTTGCTATCCAGAATAATTTCTTTTGGAGTGATATATCGTATCATAGAAGCATTTTAAAATCACAGCTTCGTATACCAACAGAAAAAGTAACAAACTTTGCAAAAAATCTATGCCGAATTAAAACATTCCATTAAGAAAAATCACGCAGTAAATGTTTCAAGATCGTCTAGTAATCCCGAGCATCGATTTCTAAATTCACGTACTTTCGGGTTAGTTTACCACATAAACACACAGATTTGCATCTGTCCTCACGGTGATGGTGACCTTTCTTGTAAAAAGTAGCTCCAAGTTAAGCTTCGCTTCGTTTGAAGTAGTTTTAGGAAGGGAGTGTCTGAACACACACGTCTAAAACCCTTAGAAAGGAAGCTAGGAGATCTGAGCAAGAGAACTCAATAGGAAAGAGAAACGGAAAATAAGTAAATTAAACTCATTTTATTTTGTGGCTTCCTAGATTACTATATTCAAACTCAGTTAACTTTTTTTATGGGATTTTTCGAAGTTACAAATTGTTCTACAAATTTTCGGAGAAAACTTCTCCTTCGTCAGGAAGTCTTTCAATCTAATCTTCGTCATTGTCTACGGTTACGGTTAAGGTGGACGTCAAGTCATTTTGCTTCCTGTACTTCCAACGGAAAAACTTCTGTACACATTTTCTTCCCAATTAATGCGTTCCCAAAGATGAAAATGTGAACATCAATTAAAATAGCTTCATTTTATAACTTGGAATACTTAATGTTTTCTAAAACATAACCATAACTATGCAATCCAGCATTTGTTTGTCTACTGCCGTCATCAAAGTACAGGTCGCGCCATCTTTTTTCTAGTTTCAGCACCACCAAAGGAAAAGTTATTGATTTTTAATATAATTATGGTTATGTTTTAGAAAATATTAAGTATTCCAAGTTATAAAATGAAGTTATTTTAATCGATGTTCAAATTTTCATCCTTGGGAACACACTAATTGTGAAGGAAATGCGTACAAAAGTTTTTCCATTGTAAGTATAATAAGCAAAATTACTTGACCTCCACCTCAACCTTGACGGTTACGGGGAATTCTGCGAAATATTTTGCCAGATGTTAGGCAGCATTTATCATCTGCAATCATTTATGATGGAGTTCTGGTACTTTTCAATCTCAAGTTCCTCTTTCGATTTACGTTTCAGGAAGTTGGTTTCGCTGAGTACAAAGCTGAAATAAAAATTTTTTTGTACAAGACAGGATTGGACAGACAGGTTAGAGCAACAAGACACCACGTAGACTGGGACTCTCTAACGGTGATTGGACTTTAAAACCAACTTCCTGAAACGTAAATTGAAAGCGGTATGTGAAATTGAAAAATACCAGAACTGCATCATAAATGATTGCAGGGGATTAACGCTGCCTAACATCTGGCAAGATATTTTGCAGAATCACGGTAACCGAAGACAGTTAGATAATAAGTGAAAGACAGGAGAGCTTATCTTTCGAGTAAACCGCGACACAAGTCCGGAGCGGGAAGGGGGCGAGGAAACAGGGGAGGGAATCAAGCACCACAGTATCCATCGAAGCTTACTACACCACCATCCAACCGCCGACAGTACCAGAGAAGTTGGAGGGGTGACTGAAACTCACAGAAAACCACATCCGGATGCCGGAGCAGCAATCAGTACTCACTGTCTCAATGCCAACCTGAAACAGTAGGGGGAGGTTGTTTGTCTAACGCCCACCTAATGCTCACACACTGACTCTCCATCCGATCCAGTTCCCCATTTGATCCAAGGCTTCCACAGCCCTGGAAACAGAGCTCAATAGTGCGCCCTACCTCGAGTCCCTGTCGGGGGGGGGGGCAACGATTGCCACCATTATTTCTAGAATACCTAAGGAATTCTCTGAGGTCGTAATCAACCGCATCCCTAACAAGTTCCTTAGGGTGTGCTTCGGCTTTCTTGAAGAACATCTTGGCGAGTCTGCTCCTAGTTAAGGACAGGCAATTAGGTACATATAGCATTAAGTGCTCATACATATTCTTACAGTGCCACACACAAAAAAATAGGGTTATCCAAACTTTCACCTGCCAATATTTCGAACAGACCATGAGTTTTCCATACTCAAGGCAAATCTAACCTAGTTACGGAGGGAAAGCTATCAAAGCCATTTCATCGATAAGATATATCATATTTTTCAGTATTTCTTCGCATTAACGGGGAGCAATATGACGAGGAGCGTCTAACAAGCCTGAGGATGTGTCACCATGACGAGAGGCAGTACAAAAGAAAACTTCCCTATGATCCTCTTATCAGTGATTTTTTCCATCACGAAGAAAGGAGCAAGACTTAGTGTCCCCTCACAGTAAATATCTTACGGGTATAGCCTCTCTAACGCACATGGCTGGCCGACAGAAGTAAAATGACATCCCCAAAATGGAAAAATGTGTACTTTTTAGCACGTCTTTTGTAAAAAAGATCGTGCTTATGCTACCGGGTTGTCAGTCTGTGGACACCATATCTCGGCAACTATTAGTCTGATTTGAAAATTTATTTTTGCATTGGGAAGCATGAAATGTACGAATGATGATCCTTCATTTCGCTTTTTTATTACGAAGCACAATTTTGCTGCTAGAATGCGAAATTGCACATGACATCGAATTCAAACTGCATAATTATTCCATATATTTGCTTCTAAACATTCGATTGAAATTGTTTTTCACTTTCATTTATGCCGAAGACTGTTTTAGGTGTAGTCACTTTTTCAAGTTACGCATAGATTTTCAGCTAAGGGGCGTAAACGTAAACTGCATTTTCTCCGATATCTCTGCTTCTAAAACTCCGATTTGAAAAATTCTTTCTGCAGCGGATACAGCTCCTGATGGGAAATCTTTTCCATATAATTTCTAATTTTTGGTAAAAAATTATTTGGCCACCAGAGGGCGGAAGCGTTAATTTCTGCTTTTGATGTATTTGCATCAAAACCCGAGCTTCTAGATTCTCGATTGAAAAATTCGTTAGTGGACCGATGACACTCACGTCCATAAACATTTTCGGAATATTTTCTTCTTAAAATATTCCATGGTTTCTCCGCCAGAGTGCGTAGATATATATCATGTTTTTGTCAATATCTCTGTTTCTAATGGTCTGATTTGAAAAATTCTTTCTTTGTTGGATAGAGTTCCCGGTGCGTCATGTTTTCATTTAGTTTCAAAAATTTCAAGTAATTCATGGAGTAAGGTAAATTGCGTTTACTCCGATATCTCGGCTTCTGAAACTCCGATTTGAAAAATTGTTTCTGCACCTGATGCAACTCCTGATGGGAAATATTTGGCACAGAATTTTTAATTTTTGGTAAAAATTGGTTTTGGCACCATGGGGCGTAAGTGTTAATTTCTGCCTCTGATATATTTGCAGAAAAATCTGAGCTCCTGAAAACTTGACTGAAATGTTTTCGTGCACCGTTATAGCTTACATCAGAAAACCCTTTGAGAATACTTTTTCTTAAAATAATGCATGTTTTCCCGCCAGGTGACGTAGATGCATAGCTTATATTTGTCGATATCTCTGCTTCTAAGAGTCCGATTTGAAAAATTCTTTCTTTGTTGGAGAGCGTTTCAGCTGCGAAATGTTTCTCATATAATTTAAAGTTTTTCTTAACGCAGAAGTCTGCCACCAGAGGACGTAAGTTCCCGTTTCCGTTTATAGCAATATCTGCGGGATTAAAAACCCGATTGAAAATCTTCTTTCTCCGATCAGACACTACTGTTTTCCGTACCGGTTCAAATGACTTTGAATAGCTTTGATACATTTAATTCGCGCCAGAAAGGATTCAAAAGACGTGCTCATTGGAACCGAAAATTCGGTGTCATCTTTCTAGTTTAGAAATATGACTGAAATAGAGAATTTCATTGTTTTCAACTACGTACTCAAAGCATTTAGAACAACTATAGGCAAGCATCTCGGCTGGTGCAACTACCGTTTTAACGAAAGGTAACTAACTCTGACGGGCTTGCGGCTGTGACAACCAGATTTGTGTAGGAAAAATAAAACCAGTATATATGTAGAGAACAACATCATTCCAATAACTATGATCTTTTAGATATCTTCTAAATATTTTCGCGTATTGTTATGGGTAGCTAGTAGATTATCCGACTTAAGATGGATCCACCTAAAATCTTTCTCTTGTATTTCCAATGGGCAAACTTCTGTAGCCATTTTCTTCACAATTAATGCGTTCCCAAGGATGAAACTTTTAACATCGATAAAGGTAACTTCATATTATAGCCTAGTATACTTAATATGTTTTAAAACTTAACCATAATTATATTAAAAATCAATAACTTTTCTTTTGGTGGTGTTGAGACCAGAAAATAGATGGCGCGACTTGTACATTGATGACGTCAGTAGACAAACAAATGTTGGATTGCTTAATTATGGTTAAATTTTAGAAAATATTAAGTATACTAGGCTATAATATGAAGTTATTTTTATCGATGTTCAAATTTCATCCTTGAGAACGCATTAATTGTAAAGCAAATGGCTACAGAAGTTTACCCAATTGGAAATACAAGGGAAAGATTTGAGGTGGATCCACACCTTAATGGGGGTTTCAGTAATGGAAATTGGAAATTTTCTTATTTATTTTTGGAGGGTGTAAGCAGTTTGAATGCATTTATTTTTTTGTCCCGTTTCATAAAACAGCGAAAACCTTGGAGCGGGGGAGGGGGTAATAATTGCAAAATTCTATGCCAAATGTTAACCAGCTATGTGAAAAAACTTCTTAATTTCGTTAGTTAAACGAAAGTAAGTTTTGCATTAGGTGAAAATCGATAATTTATGTACAGCGTATGAAGCGCATATGGCTCCGAGAAAGGTACCACTCAGATGAGTTAATAAACTTCAATTTCTTAAACGAAGGAAAAAATATTGTTACACCCATTTGGTGGGTAACAATATTTTATCTTTACCTAACGGATGGAATCATTTAAAGGCCGCTGACAGCCTAGTGGATAACGTTCGTGACTGCTACGGAGACGTCTCAGGTTTGATCCCAGGCAGATACGACCGCTCGAACTACTAAATATCCGCCGTGCATCGGATGGGGACGTTAAGCCGTCATACCCTGGGTACTGGCCCCCCGGTTATAAATAAGGGCGTCTTCCTCCCCCATTCTACCTCGCTTCAGTGCGACTTTTCTGTCTGGCACTGTAACCCAAATCTCCTAGTTTCCTACTTTTAAGGGTTGTTTAAGGCCTGGGGTCAGCTATTCCTTTCCTAAAATCCTCTAGATCTGATCTGATCTGAAATCATTTGCTACCGATATTCTTACCCACGTTGTAGGTAACAAATACCGATCGGGTCAAAGTGGATTCGCCCGCTGTGTTTAAACGTAGAACTACGTATGACCTGTCATGTGTCTATGATAAGATCGTCAATAAAATACACAGTGGATGTAGAAGACGTCGCATATTCGACCAAACTGATTTTTGACCAAACTGATGACTTTTTTTTTTTTTTTTTTTTTGAATTTCGCTGTTGCCTTTTCATAAATATTTTTGTATAAGTCGTTGGCTTTACGTAATTTGGCTCCTTTATTTGACACTAGATCTGATTATATCACATGTAGAAGACTTTAGGAAGAAAATGTCTAACCTCAGGTTTTAAACAACCCTTAGAAATAGGAAATTAGGAGATTTGGGCTAGAGTGCCCGATAGGAAAGTCACACGGAAGCGAGGAAGAAAGGGGGAGGAAGACGCCATTATTAATCACCGGGGGCCAGTACTCGGAATCCGACGGCTTCATGTGTCCATCCGACGCACGGCGGATATTTAGTAGTCCCAGCGTTCGTACCTACCTGGAATCGAGCCTGAGTTGCAGTCACAAACGTTAACCACTAGGCCACCCGCGGCCCAATTTGACACCAGCCAATATCAGAGTGCATATGAAGGTCCACTGGCTCCGCGGCGTCGACCGGGACGTTAGAGGTGCTCGCTACGGGCTCACTTTTTTTGTTGGAAGTTTAACGACTACCGTGAGCAAGTCAGTGGGCTATAACCAGTCGCCCTTCCCTAATTTAGGGTCACTGGTTCCAGGTAAGGGAAAGAGCCAGTGGCGTAAGACAAACACAACATCCATGCCTCACCAGAATTCGAACCCGGACCCTTCTCGGACGAATGGTCATAAGCCAGCGCTTAGACCACTGCGCCACCGGGGCGACCGGCCACACTTTGACACGCTCGTTTTGGCATCGGGATAGAGTCTGCAGCGCTCGGCATTGGTAGTTAGGGATTTCTAAGGTCCACAAATTTCCTGTTCTGCCAGTCTTTTTTTCAGTTTCCGCAGCTCCTTTCTGCGCTCAACTTCTAAGGTCCACAGATTTCCTGTTCTGCCAGTCTTTTCATCAGTTTCCGCAGCTCCTTTCTGCGCTCAACTTCGCATTTTCGTGGCATTTTGATGTTTTTTCCGCTAATTCTACAAATCTGCAAAAACAATAGTAATAAAGTACAGTTACATTACCATCTACTCTTATTGTTAACAGTTGCAACTGTAATTTTTTCAATTCACACGACTAGTCCACTGTGTTAACATTGATTACATACCAAAATCAATGTTCAATTATCTTTAGTTCAGAAGTATTGAAAACGAAAACAAATGTATACTCGCGGCGCATAGCACAAAAATGACCATCCACTTCGGCGCGCTGCCACGAACTATCATGGATCCGCCGGCCCCACCACTTATAATTGTCACTAAATGTCATCTATGCGATATCAAACGATACTAGCGCCGTTGCCACGCCCCCGATAAAGCCTGAGTTATTGCGAGTTGAAATCTGTCACACAATTATGTCGCGTCCACCGCTAATCTGTATCGTGCCATAAGACGTAGTTCTACGTCACTATCTGTATATCATATGGAACACAAGCACATTTTTATGCAAAGTAAGTGGAGAACTTAGTTTGAGTTCCAGTATTTTCATAGATCTGGAGTCAAGATTCTGGTGATAGACTGACTAAAACACACGCACAGACAGACAACAAGTGAACCTATCATATGGATTGCCCGTATTCACGCAGAGACAGTGCATATTAGAAACTGCGCTACCTGATTTCTTTCAAAGTGATAAGAAATTCGACTTAATTCCTTTAAAAACGCAGGAATATCGATTTCATCCTTTAATAAGGATTCTTCGTGCGCTAAACAATATTTTAATTCGAAAAGCCTTTCAGCACGATAAGATATATTTAATAGTAAGTTGTTGTGCCTTATAAATGTCTATTTTTTAGTACAGACTGTACTATTAAATATATCTTATCGTGCTGAAAGGCTTTTCGAATTAAAATATCGATTTCATCCATTTGAAAAGACAGGCTACCGATTTAAGTCGTTGGGAAAGACAGGAATTTGGATTTAATCAGTCCGAAAGGAAGGAACACAGACTTTAATTCTTCCAAGAAATAAAATTTCTGACCCAATCTTTTCCGAAAAATGAGAATCTCGAATGAATCCATTCGAAGCAACAGGAACTTGGTGCTGATTCCTTCATTCAATTTCTTAGAAAAAAGAGAGGAATTGCGATTTAATTCTTCCCTAAAGAATGAAATTCCAACCTAATTCCTTCCGAAAGACAGGAATGCCCAGTAAATTCCTTCCAGAAGACAGGATTTGCGACTTAATGCCTCCTTGCAATTCCTGCCTGATTTCTTCTGAAAGACAGGAATACCCTCAACAAGGACAGGAATCTCGACCCAAATCCGAACGAAAAGACAGAAATCAAGATTTCATCTCTTTCGACAAGGTAGCAATCCTAACTGCACCGAAAGATAAGAATGCGGATTATATCCTTTCGAAAGACCAGAGATTCAAGACTGAATTTCTTCCAGAAGAGAGGAACTTTAACTTTCTTAGTACAGAAAAGATAGCGAACAACAGCACTCTCATCACGAATAAGTTTGAAGGATTTCCAAAAAGCCAACTGCGTAGATCTTCACCAAAAGCACTTTCTGGGAATGACTGAGAGAAACTGCAGTGTTGGGGCAATTTTACCCTATAATTTTACAAAAACAAT
The DNA here is from genome assembly GCA_039090855.1 of Macrothele yani. Classification (NCBI taxonomy): domain Eukaryota; kingdom Metazoa; phylum Arthropoda; class Arachnida; order Araneae; family Macrothelidae; genus Macrothele; species Macrothele yani. Next base: position 38,715,552 of record CM077028.1, read on the forward strand.
GCTCGAATGTGAATATAGAAAGGGTTCTGTCATTCAAAGATGAAATTTCCTCAAGAATGATGACAAGGAAATAAATTTTAATACCTGTGTTATTAAGAGACGACGTCCTGCCATTGAGGGATATACAACTTGCTTTGATCCATAATGCTGACGTCGCAGCACCTAGAAAATTAATACTTCTGTCGTTATGAACTCAGTTTTAGTGGCCTGAATGGCCAGAACAATAGATCTGAGGATACGTTGGCTATACCAACATTACTCATCCAATGAAATCGCTCGCACAAACTCATAACAGAGGATACGCTCAGAAACACGAAGCATAATCTTCTCGTCAAAGCTACCTGATTGGAGGCTGCATACTCGTTCCCAGTTCTGAAAGACGTTCTTACCTTTTTGTTACTCCTCCTTTCCGTTTTCCCAACCACCCTCGTCGATCGATAGACACACACTGCTTCGCGTCTTAAATGACTTCCTACCTAACTTAAAAAGTAATTAATAATAACATACAGACGTCGATCCTCGTGAGATATTTATTTTGAACTAGGTGAATTAAATGGCGTTGCTCGGGAGAATTTGGTGATAATTCACTATTTAAATTTTGTAGAAATTAAATGAAAACGATTAATTTTTGATGGCATGAGCCGTACCTAATACCTTCCATTTCTTCATTGAATTTGAATTTTATTCTCTGTAGAGTCCTTAGGCACACAGTATTTTTAGTTTTTTCGTTTGATTCTTGTTGTTTACTTATCTTCAGTTCCGATGCTGAAAGTTGCAGTTCTTCACTGGAAAGCACTTTCACAACAAAAATGCATTAAATTCGAATTCAAAATAAGAAAGGGAAAAATGGAACTTTTTACGCAAAATTTTGTATGGGGGCCCTTGACCCCGAGCTCCGACACCTTCCGAAACCCGTCTACGGTCTACGTTAGAGTATCATGAGATGGTATACCAAATTTGGTGGTTCTAAATTGAAAACTGTAGATTTTCATAGCGGACAAACAAACAAACATTCAACTTTATATATTAGATTACATAACTTCCTTTGCTCCCATATACCAATATTGTATTTAAAAATCAAGCAATTCATTACAGTACTAGAAATTCAACGTTTCCAATAATTCCAGTTTATATAAATCGTGCACCCAGTACGTATTTCTGTTATTGATGCACTCGAAATAAAAGTAACGTAAGCAAAAATTAAAAAATTATTTGCTTCCATTTTTTTTTTACCAGAACACTTTCCTGGATAGAGTTAAAAATTCATCAATAAATAGGATAATAAAATAGGTAGCTTTTGCCACAATCCGAAACATTAGATAAAAAATTTCTTATCTTGTTATTTCTAACGTCATATGAAATTCCATTATGGAATTTCATATGACGTTAGAAATAACAAGATACGAAATTATCTTGTTATTTCTTAGATATTCCATAACGCATTACAATTCTATTATGTAATGGATAACGTATAATATCACATAGTATAAATATGAAAATATTTTGCCAGAGTTCTTATTCCTTGATTCTTCTTTGTAATAAAGATCAATTCATTTCACAGAGTACACCAGTTTTTAATTATCATTATTATTATTTTTTTTTTTGCTTTTGAACAATGGCGCGTCGTAAACACATATAAATTCACACGCGCTAAACATTCGGTATCTAAAAAAATTATTAAAGCTTTGCCGTGACCAGGATTCGAACCTGGGTTATTGCAGCCACAACGCAATGTACTAACCATTATACGATCACGGCTACATCTTTACAAGCTTCCTTTTGTAGTTTTTCATCTCAACTGAGGATAAGACCCGTTAATTCAATCAAGCGAAGCTTTGAGGAAGAAGAACAATTTGATCTATGGCTTTCAGATTACGAGATGGCAATGCAGTTTTTATAACAAAACGAAACACAAAGCAAGTAAAAAGTGATTGAATGTTTTACAAGTATAACTTCAGAATTTACATACTATGCAGGTACTTCATACAAGCATCGTGGGATTTCTAGCAGTGTAACATCTCACAGTATTTACAACAGATATCAGAAGATCTACATTTTGACACATACATCAGGCAGATCGAGAAAACAAAACGAAAAAAAAAGTAATTGCATTTATTTACAATTTCAAATTTACACATTATGCAGGTATTTCATACGAGCATCGTCCGATTTCTTGCAGTGTGATTCGCAAAATATTTATCGGTACCTGTTCGTGTTCATCATACATTGAAAACTTGTTTGAAACGTCAAGTTGTATCGTTTCGTAATTATCTTATTATCTTGTTTCCATGTATCATTTCGTAGTTACCTAATCGTGTCTCATGTATCATTTCGTAGTTACCTAATCGTATCCCATGTATTGTTTCGTAGTTACCTAATCGTATCCCATGTATCGTTTCGTAGTTACCTAATCGTATCCCATGTATCGTTTCGTAGTTACCTAATCGTATCCCATGTATCGTTTCGTAGTTACCTAATCGTATTCCATGTAAGTATTATTTCAGCACCAAAAACCTTCACAGAGAATGACATGGTCAATGTTTTTCCGTACTTCATTTTTAAAAGACTATGTTCCTGATTTAAACAGTACTGCAGTAAAGCTACGACTAATTAAGACCAGGCACATCTGTCTATTAAAAAGAGATAAAAAACGAATTATTAAAATTGACTTTTCAGATAGATCTACCCTTTTGAATTCGTATCATTATTTCCCTAAACAGATTTCAAATTAGCTTATAAATTGCCTAAGAACATCTAACGTAAATGCTGTTTAGGGAAGACACGCTTGCATGAAAAGAAATTGAGGAACAGAAACAAAAACTAAATATCTGTTATTTGAATTCCTTTGCACTGTAACTGAACTTGTTTTGCGCCACAAAATTTTCTAGATGTGTAATGACTAGGTTCCAACATTTTATACGACATTTTTTTGTAACACGTGGCATTTACTTTTAGATTTCAGTACTCTTCTTTCCCTTTGCCTATAGGTTATAAAAATGATTTCATATTTAAATTGCTCGCACACACATTAAATTTTCCTGACAAACTGTTGTTCTACATTTTTTAATCTCCCTTTTGGAAAAAAAAATTAAAATGTTTGCCGTGACCAGGATTCGAACCTGGGTTATTGCGGCCACAACGCAATGTACTAACCACTATACGATCACGGCTACAACGAAACGCGCCAAAGTTTTAGTTTTCCTTTTCGCCTCAGATCCAGTTATTCAACGAACCGAAACTTTCAAGCAGGTAAAATCATTTCAGACGATTGCACTTCGGCATTACAAGATCGCAGGATGGGTTTTCTTAAAAATCACACGGATCAAAATGTTTCCATCTTAAATTAAACCCGCTCCGAAACTAATGTTATATTCGTAGCTACAGAATGGCGGCGTCTTTTTTGCTTAATTTCATGATTATGCACCTCCGATATGCCTTCATGATATTTCGCATAATGCTCATTTAAGATGCGCTGCCAGAATTTTTGTCTACTTCGGAAACTTTTACTTCGAAAATTTGCGATACAATCAGTTAATGCGAAGAACATGCGTTATGGCATCTCGTAGCATAAAGGTTAAAATAGAAGCTGAATACAGTGGAACCTTGGTTATACGTTTCTCAAGGGGACGGCCTTAAAAAAACGTATAAACGAAATTCCAAAATGTCAAATACTACATACTGCCAGTATTAAAAGAAATCCGTCTTGTTGCACGATTATATTTATTCAGCTAAAAAATGAAATCTATATACAGTTTAAAAACACATGAGCACTTTCGGTGTCACATTGACACCTTCATCAGATGTAATTTCACCATGTGGCTACATGCTGGTCTTAAGTACGTGGAGTAGATGCATCATGGGAAAGGTAATGTCAATGTCACATGATATACCAGATAACAAGATAATCAAAAAAAGGCATAGTTAGCCAATGATCACTTAACAGAAGCAATTGCTATTGTGCTGTCCTTCCCAACAAGATTGCTCCAAGGTTCAGGTAAAACATAAGGATAATAGTCATTACAGCAACTTGTATTATAAGCCGAAATATAGAGGCTTTCTGCAAATAACAAGGAATGAACAGAGTTAGGTGTGTTTATGATTTTAGCGTTGTCCCAGTCTGGGATGGAATTTCCAGCACTTATGGTTCTTGCAAAAGAGGTGCTTTGGTGATTCATTTTTACATACTGCAAAATTTATGTTTAGAAGTTATTCCACAATAATGACTTACTTTACCACTTAACTGCCATGTCCGAGAGTATCTCGGACATGGATACATCTGTATGTTGGTCTGTTCTGCATCTTGTGTTCCATCTGATGTAGTATGAGAAACGTTTATGCGGGAGCAGATATAGGAAGATCTACGTTTTGACACAAATATCAAGTAGATGGAGAAAGCGAACGAAAAAAAAATGACTGATTTCTTACAATACTTCGGAATTAACATACAGTGTAAAGACATTATGGAAGAACACCAAATTTCTTGCAGTGTCGCTTCGTACAACATCTATCAATACCAGTTAGACTTCATCGTACATTGAAAACTTGGGCGAAACGTGAATTTATATAAATTCGTAGTTACCTTATCATCTTCGGTGTGTTATTACAATTCTAATACCTTCACAGAAAACGGCATGATTCATTTTTGTTCGTTACAGTAATTTTTTAAACAAAATATCTTCCTAATTTAAAGTGTAATGCAGTAAAGTGACTATTAGTTAAGAGCAGAAATTACTAGTAAACAAGGAGAGATAAAAAAACACACTAAATTATTGAATTAAAAATTGATATTTAAAATAGATCTAAGCAGGGGTGGGAAACCGGCGGCCTTCTAAGGCTATTAAGTGCGTCATTGTGAGAATCCAAATTTTGCAGAACAAATCCCTTTACTTTTATTAATATTTTTTTCGTCTTTTATTATTTTTATCTTAATCTTAAAGTGACCGTATTTAAAATACCATAGAATAAAAGAAGATTCAAAGAAATAATCCTCCCTGACGGACAGCCGCAACTAAAACATTAATAAGTCATAAGGGCTATTTTGACACCTGCAACGCTCATGTTTTTGTTCTATGGCTCCTAAAGAACTATTTTTTTATTGAAGGTTTAACAACCACCGTGAGCAACTCAATGGGCTATAAGCAGGCTCCCGTCCCTAATTTAGGGTCACTGGTTCCAGGAAAGGGAGTGAGCCAGTGCCGTAAGACGAACACAACATCCATGCCTCACCGGGGTACGAACCCGGACCCTATTCGGGACGAATGGTCTAAGCCACCGGGACAGCAAAAAACTACAGATGAAATTGATTGAACTGTCAGAAGATGACATTTTAAAATCCTTATTTGACGCTAAGAAAGATCCATTTGAAATATCCACACTTGTACGATATACACTGCTAGCCACCCAAAATGCAACACCAAGAAGGAAGCATCCGATTGGCCTGAAATTCGCAGCATGCGTCGCCCGCGAGAGGACATGCAAACGATTAGCATTGCACGGCATATGCAAATCATGTGCGCCCGGCACGCCACCGAGAAGCACTAGAAGAAGGGTGCACAGAAGGCGGAGTGTAAGTAGTGGAAGTGTGTTGTGCTGCCGGACCTGTGCGTGGGAAGCTTCCTGATGCCTCGTCGCAGAATACGGCAGTCATTCCAGCACGTTTCGGAGTTCGACAGAGGACGAATAGTGGCTTATCGCGACAGCGGTTTATCGTACCGAGACATCGGCGCCCGTGTGGGACGACATCCAGCCACAGTGAAGCGAGTATAGATTCGGTGGGTGCAGGAGGTATGGACGGACCGACGTGAGTGATTGCCGCAGCCGCGGCACACCATCGAACGAGAGGACCGGCATGTTGTGCGGCGGGCATTGACGGCTCGCACCGCCACATCACAAACGTTAGCGCATGAATTAGGGTGTGTTGCGCAACAACCTGTGCCAGCACATACCGTTCGATGTCGTCTGTAGGAGCGGGGACTTGTCACACGGCGCCCATTGCTCCGATTACCATTGACGTTACACCACCGGCGAGTGCGGCTGCAGTGGGCCGTTGAACGCTGCACCTGGACTACGGAATGGCACGACATTGTCTTTTCCGACGAATCCCGCTTCTGTCTGCAACACCACGATGGTCGGACCCGCGTGTGGCGTCACCGCGGCGAGAGACTGTGTGCGCCTGCATTATGCATCGCCATACCGGTCCGTCGCCTGGCGCTATGGTTTGGGGCGCAATTGTATATGACACCCGCATCCCTCTGGTACGCATCGCCGGTACACTCAACAGTCACCACTATATCTCCGATGTTTTGGAGCCTGTAGTCCTCCCTTACCTGCAGGACCTGCCAGCGGTCACGTTTCAACAGGACAATGCGCGCTCGCACGTGGCACGCATCGTGCAACAATTCTTTTTTTTTTATTATTGGAGGTTTAACGACCACCGTGAGCAACTCAATGGGCTATAAGCAGTCGCCCGTCCCTAATTTAGGGTCACTGGTTCCAGGGAAGGGAGAGAGCCAGTACCGTAAGACAAACACAACATCCATGCCTCACCGGGATTCGAACCCGGACCCCTTACGGACGAATGATCAGAGGCCAGCGCCTTAGACCACTGCGCCACCGGGGCGGCGCAACAATTCTTCACGGCCCACCAGGAGTCACTACTGCCGTGGCCCGCCTGTTCTCACGATATGTCTCCCATCGAACACGTCTGGTCGCTGATCGGCAACCGAGTGGCCCGGCAAGCACCACCCGCTGCTACGCCTGATGAACTGTGTCAACGTGTGCAAGCTGCCTGAACCGACATACCCCAAGCCCACATCCGAAGCCTCTTTCGTTCGATGCCGCGGTGTGTAGCAGCAGTTATTGCCAGCCATGGGGGCCACACGAACTATTGATATCTTCGTGTTCCGCAAATCGCATGGGCCTGTAAGCTCAATCGTTTCATCTTTGTATCTGTTGTTATGTGTCCAGTAAATCTGGCTTTGCTATCTCGTGTCCTTCTTGGTGTTGCATTTTGGGTGGCCAGCAGTGTAGATCAGATCATATGTAGAGGATTTTAGGAAGGAAGTGTCTGACCCCAGGTCTTAAACAACCCTTAGAAATAGGAAGCTGGGAGATTTGGGCTAGAGTGCCCGATAGGAAAGTGACACAGAAGAGAGGTAGAAAGGGGGAGGAAGACGCCCTTATTTGTTACCGGGGGGGGCAGTACCCGGGGTCCGGCAGCTTAACGTGCCCATCCGACGATGGCGGCGGGTATTTAGTGGTTCGAGCGTTCATACCTTACCGGGATCGAACTTGAGATTATCTACATGTCAGGCACGAACGCTGACCACCAGGCTACCCGCAGCACCACACATGTACGAACTATGATTTCTTGCTTCACAACCACTTATTGCTGCGAATCTACATTCTCCTATCTAACCCAAATCAAGAGCCCTTAAGTTCACAAATGACGGATGTTCATCTAGAGGATCAACTAAAAATGCAGGCCTCCATGTTGCAACTAAATATTCAAATGCTTTACAATAAAAAGGAATCACAGCATAGTAATTAAAAGGCTAGTTATGTTTGGAATAAAAAAATTTTTTTTTCATTTTTTTAAAGTTAGTACATTGTAAGATTTTTACAAAATAATGCTCATTCCGAGAAGTATATGTATTTGAAGTTCCTTGGATGCGGCCTTGTTAGATTACAGCTAACTTAATGCGGTTTTACAACATGGAAAGTTCCCCCTTCTTGTCTAGAGTTTTGAATTCGCATTAGTCAATATTATTACCTACCTGAATTTTAGATTTATTTATAAATTGCCTGAAAAAATATATACGATAAACATTATTTAGAAAAGATACACGGAAAAGAAATATTGAGCAACGGCACAAAACTGTAAACATCTGTTTATTGAATATTTTAGGACTGTAATTAAAAATTTCTTGCAACACAAAATTTTCTATATACGAGATGAATAGTATCCATTTTTTTTTTCATAAAAATACTTTTAGATTTAATTTTGTCGTACACGTTAAATTTTCTAGACAAACTATTGTCCTACATATTTTAATCTCTCTTTAGTGACAAAAAAGGAAAACGTTTGCCGTGACCAGGATTCGAACCTGGGTTATTGCGGCCACAACGCAATGTACTAACCACTATACGATTACGGCTATATCTCAACGAGATAAAGTTTTAGTTTTCCTTTTCGTCTCGGATCCAATTACGCAATGACCCGAAACTTTCCTGCCGTAAAGCCATTTCTGACGAGTGCTCTTCTTCGTTACAAGATATCAGAGCGGTACTTCTTACAAATCAAATTAAAATGTTTCCGCTTTAAAAGATAAACCCAAAATTAATTTTGTTTTTATAACTAGAAAGATCGGTGCTAGAACTTTTGTCAATTTCATTCCAAAATGTTGTCTTCTAAAATTTTCGAAACATGTAATTGAGGATACGCGAAGAGTATCCTCAATTACATGTTTCGAAAATGACAATTTCTACCGTAAAAGTTGCGAGACATGTAATACAGGATATGAGAAAATCATTCACTATAAAAAAAAAACTGCGCATATATTATCTATTTTTTTACAGTGCGTAGTTTTTCCACTAGGACGTGTAATTGCAAATTCTCTTTTATTCCAACTGTTTTTCTTTTCCTAAAAATCTACTTTCAAAACTTATTTTTCTGTCGCAAAACACTTCAAAAGACGTGCTCATCAGCTCATCACCCCCCCTCCGAAAATTCGGTGTCGTCCATGTATTTCTAAGAAAAGTGCGAACAGTGTTAGAAATAGTGGTTCCACGTCAAAGAAAATTATGAGCACTGTAAGAAATAGTGGTTCCACATCCAACGTAACCTCAAACCTAGTTAGATTTCACAAATCGCTGTCTTAGCCAACATACCCACGCACTGAGTAAGCTTTCTGAAACAACTGCTTCCACATTTAATACACGCTCTCAGAAAATCATATTTAAGAAAAGTGCTAAGGAACCAGTAAACTTTAATTAATTTCAAAAACACAACGTTTTGCTGAATTCGGCAAACTATCCCACAGAAGTCTTATGAGAAAAGGCGTCGCTCTACAAAAAGTTTGTAATGGTTTCTCCTTCTTCTCAGCCTGCTGGCACCCACTGCAGGAAATAAGCCTTCCCCAGTCTTTTACAACTCCCTCGATCCTTAGCCTCAGTCCACCATTTAGCACTTCTAAATTCATGATGATCATCTCTCCATCTTGTTTTCTGGCGCTCCATCTCTTTCAATCTCGGTAGTCATTCTGTTATTAATCGCGTCCATCTTTCAGTCTTCCAACATGTCCAGCACATCTCCACTTTGTTTAATTATTTCTATAATATCTACTATTCCTGTTCTTTCTCGGTGGCAGATTTGTTTCACTCGGTGAACTACGCCAACTGATTATTTAGCAATTCAGTCCTTGTGTTGTGAGATGTCCCATTTCAGACTCTCATCTTACAGCCCGACTTGTCGGTATAAGCTGTAATTAATCAATGCATCCGGTGGCAGATTTGTTTCACTCATTGAACTTCGGCATCGGATTATTTAGCAAGTCAGTCCTTGTGTTGTGAGATGTCCCATTTCAGACTCATCTTACAGATCGACTTGTGGATTTAAGCTGAAATTAATCAATGCATCCGGTGGAAGATTCGTTTCACTCAGTGAACTCCGCCATCTGATTATTAAGCAAATCAGTCTCCGTTATGTGAGACGAAAATATTTTTTATTAAACGCTGGAGCAAAATGTTAAACCTCCCAGTACAGGCCAGGCCAGGCCCGGCCCGATCCCGGAATGTTTACTGTACTGATGAAAAAAAAAAGCCCATTCGAGCAGGGCCGTGCAGACCTCTAGCTAAAAGGCCTAAAAAAATCACGATTTTCTTTCTCGCTTTTCTTCTAAAGAAACGCATAGAGCGAGGGATTTTGCTGTTCTGGGTTTTGGAATAGGCAATCACTGTTGAACTCACTTCTGAAATCCTGTCTACGAGCTTTTGTCGCAAAGGCTTCCCCATCAACAATCCACCACAATTCAACTTCAACAACAGCTGCGCGAGAGAATTAAATCTTAAGAGTAGATCCAAAAGACAAAAATACACCTAACAGTTAAAAAGATAATGAAGTCTCACGATTCCGCAAAATTTGTAATAAAAAATACATTTTATTTCGCCTGCCAGTGGGAGGCTTTATCAAGCGAAGTTAACCTTAAACGAATGTAAAACGGGTTTTATGTTGTGAATTATCGACATATGGACGCAACATACATGAGTTATTGAATATTAAAAATTAGCAAAACCGTCATTTAGGAAAATGCCGCAGCACAGGACATCTTTACAATCAAGCAAAATATTAAAAATAAAATAAATAGCAAGATTGCAGCAGCATTTTTTCAGACAGAACTACTGTACGTTTCATGAAAAATTTAACTTACTTAGACAAATAAATGCTTTTTATTTCGTTTAAGTTCATACTTCAAAACAATAACGAATCATAGTATGGCCGACTATACGGTTTTAACTTGGGCTAAATTCCTTTTGCAATTTCCTACGCACAGTGACGTGCACCTCTAATTCAACATTATTTTTGAGACTATGTCTTCATGCAAATTTGGTTTCACCTCATTAAATATTTTCTAACTTAAAGCTTACGAGCTTGAAATTGGCAATATGACGTGCGTCAGAGAACAATTAACATAAATAAATGTTCTGAGATAAGAGCAGAACATGCAATGTTGAGATAAGCGGCAACATTCAGACGTACAATGTTGAGGTGTGCAGAATAGAGATGAGCACGGGCCCGGGCGGGCTCTTATATCAAATGTTTGGCTAAAAGGGCTCAAGTTAATTCTTCCGTTAACTTTTCTAATTAAATTTTATTTAACACTCCTAACCGAATTAACTAAAGCAATGGGGAAACGGACAACTGAATGGTCCGGCTTTAGTCATTCATTTGTTCTTTGCCTAAAATTCTCAATTATTGTTAATTGCGTATTTCGCGTGCATTTCGTAACTTGAAAACGTCTGTGAGTGTTTCACGTAACAACTATGTATCTTTTCCTACAGTAAAATTTAAAGTTCTGGTAGCTAATATATGAAAAATCGTATTTTTCAGTCATTCGGATAAAACATGAATGTGAGCCGACATGCAGACTGTAGAACCCAGGACAAAGGCCAATTACCCAGGGCTGCTAGGGACAGGGATTATGAGGGAGGGATCATGTGCCAAATGAAAATCTCCAACACTCACCTTCGTTTGTTCCTCCTTAGGTGACGAATCATTCAAAGAGCAAAGGAGTGAAACTCTTTCCAGTAGTTTTGGTTTCGATTAGATGCAAAGGTCATATCTTCTCTAAGGTCTGACGTATATTTCACTTCAGCTTGCGACACTCACTAGAGTGTAACGATTAGATGCAAAGGTCATATCTTTTCTGAGGTCTAACGTATATTTCACTTCAACTTGCGACATTCACTAGAGCGTAATAATGACTAACAATGAGCGAGAAAACGTAAAACGGAAAATCGATGCTGGAGAATATACGATTTCCTCGAATAAACGCGAAAACTCTGATGTAGGGAAGTACTTCGAAGAAATAATTGATTTGGAAACTAATAAAAAAGTTGAGTACGTTCACTGCGCATGAAGTGTAAACAGATGTTAAAGTATACTCATTCAATGGGTTCTGGCACACACTCAAGTTTTCAGTAAACAACCGACTTTAACGAATTTGGATAATTTCTTAATTAAAGAAAGAAAGGAAAAATGTATCTGCCGCTGTAATGGAAAAAATACTGAAAGCTTGTGCAAAACTCTGCACTAATGATATGCAACCTTTTGAATCATCGATGAACAAGAATTGATTGATATTGGTGCAACAGAAGGATCAGTTTCAGTGCAAGATGGATTAGTTCCAGTATCTCGAAGAAATAATTGATTTGGAAGCTAATAAAAAAAGTTGAGTACGTTCACTGCATAAAGTGTAAACATATGTTAAAGTATACGCATTCGATGGATCTGGCACACACTCAATTTTTCAGTAAACAACCGACTTTAACGAATTTGGATAATTTCTTAATTAAAGAAAGTAAGGAAAAAGATATCTGCCACTGTAATGGAGAAAATACTGAAAGCTTGGCAAAATTCTGCACTAATGATATGCAACCTTTTGAATCATCGATGAACAAGAATTGATTGATATTGGTGCAACAGAAGGATCAGTTCCAGTGCAAGATGTGCAACCTCACAGGACTACACTTTCAAGCCACATCAAAAGTTCAGCTGGCGTTATAGGATTAGAATACGTTATACAAATGAACGAAGTGATACGTAAGTTTGGTAGTGCTATAACAATTGATATGTGGACCTCTCCCTTTAGGAATGAAGCACATGTGGCTGTTACCTGTCGCTTTGTAGATAATGACTTCGTTTTGAGAAGTGTGGTGTTAACAACTACTGCATTTCTTCATGTACCAAAGACAGGAGAAAACATAAATTCAGAACTTTTTCAATCCCTTGAAAACGTGGGATTTGATTGCTGTATGCTTGCGATAAAAGTAGGATTTGTAAGTGATGTAGGGGCAAACATAGTGTCGGTATTAAGATGTTTTCGTCATTTAAATTGTGCCTACCACCTCTTGAACACTGTTCTGAAACACAGTTTTACAGAAGCACTACAAGAGTTGAAAACAGATGTAGAAAATTGTAAATCGCTTATTATTTACTTAAAAAAATCAGGAACTGTGTCGAAGTTAAAACAATCTATTTAACAAGAAGTCGAAACTCGCTGGAATACTTTGTGTGCTATGCTAGAATCCGTAAACGACCAGTTAAGGTATATTAAGGATGTTTTGGCTATCGAAAACGAAACCTTTCGTATGGAAGGATTAAATCCTGATATTTTGTCTTGACAAAATTTCTAAAACCGTTTGAGGAAGCCACTAGCCATCTTGAGGGAAATTTGCATCCCACTTTACATATAGTACTCCTCTGGTATCACTCGCTCATGAAGCACTGCGCCGTTTCTCCAACAGATTCCGATCTTTTAGTAGTACTGAAGAAAAAAACAGAAAAATGGTTGCACAGCAAAATAGATATTAACGATTTACATAAAGTGGCAACCTTTTTACATTCGAACTTCAAATCGTTAAAAATGTTATCGGAAAATGAAAGAAAACAAGTGCATTCACAAATACGTTCCATGATCGACGAAACTAACGATGCGGAAACATCTGCTTCAGTATCGACAATACGGGAACTGCCCACTCCAAAACATACGTCATCAAGTATGTTTGAAGAACCGGAAGATGAATTCAATTTAGATGCTCCTCAAGAAGATGAAGTACGTAGCTACATCGATTTGAAAGTGGGAGTCGATCGAACACTTAGAAGCCAATAATTTGCTGACTTGGTGGAAAAATTTGAAATTCCCGAAATTAGTCAGTATTGCAAGACGTGTATTGTGCATTCAGCTAGCAGCACTGCAAGTGAACGGGCCTTTAGTGCAGCGGGCAGGGTGTTTGAAGAAAGAAGATCGAGATTAAATTCTCTAGCTTTAGACGTAGTTCTGTTTTCGAGAAGCTACGAGAAACTATGAGGTAAGACATCCTCTAATGATGTTTTTGTTCTAGAAGGATAAGAAACACGCTGAAAGTGAATCAAGAAAGAGCATTATTTGAATAATTATTTCCTTGAATAATACAAGAAATTTTACTTCGGTAATAAAACTTATATATTTCATATATCAATGCTCATTTTCTTATAATTGTAAAATTCTTATTTCTCAGCAATTAAACAAAAGTAACATTATCAATGTTTTATAACTTCCAGAACCGAAAATATATGCATCCTGTCGCTGTGAATACTAACCAACGCGGCATAATATAAAATAGTCCTGATATTAAAAAGAATATACAAAAAATCAGCCGAATATACAGTCAACGATTTTCCCATTAAAAAACCGATTGTACTCATGTGCAACGAAGAAAAAACGAATTTTTTCTTCATGACATTATGAGGGGAGTATGGTCTTAGATTGCTCGATATTGTAGAATTAATATAAATGTAATCACGGAATCTTCTGTTTATTTATTATAATTATTATTTTTTATTTTTTGCATTAAACAAAGCTTGTGTTTCAGAAAACAGCTAATATTATAAAGTTCCATTAAAAATCATTACGACCTACACATGCAGTGCACATTTGCTCAATACTAAATCGGACCAAATCCATCAGCAAAACAGGATTACGCAATTCTCGTGTCGTGCAGAAAGTACGTACATTTTACAATAATTTTCTAATGTAATTTAAGCGTTCAAAACCCTTATTTAAATTTGAATGAAAGAAATTAAATATAGTTAATTAGGTAAACAAATTCACTTGATACACTTGGAAAACGAAATGAAAGGCATTTTATTACCTGAATATGATGCACATAATAATTATTATTATTCTTTCTCTCCTTTTTGAGAGTCGACATTAACGGGAAGCACCAACATAGTTATATGATCACGAAAATGTAAATAGGAATAAAATCATATGCTTCATTTTTTTCCTTTTTCACATAGGGAAAATTTGCACAAAGGTTAAAACCCGGGCCGGGTCCGGGCCAGCCATATATACAGCCATATATACTGTTATTATGGGTCCGGGCCAGCCATATATACTGTTGTTACGGGCCCGGGCCTTAAAAAAAGGAGCCAGTGATCATCTCTAGTGCAGAGAGCACATTGCATTCGATAAGCAGAGTACTGTATATGCGAAGAGCGATATTTAATGTGCGGATTGTAAAAGCTGATTATGATGCCCAAGGCTATATGTTATATGCACAGAGATTAAGTGTCGACGTGTATTGTGAGAACTCACCGAGCGAATTATTTTTGGCCTGTTGTTATGAACAAAGTGATTACTGTCAAATAGAGACGTGTTAGATTAAAAAATAAAGCTGAAATGGATTTCCGTAAGTAGCATTCTTTTGTTACTTAACTATGGGCGTTATCTTGAAAAAGATTTCAGTGCTCTAATTAAGATTTCAGCTATGAACGGACAAGCTGAAGAAATCCGGAAAGTGACATTAAGTCACCAACTTAAGTAAAAATTTAAGATTTAAGTTAAGTCATTAAGTTGAAGTTTCAGTGAGTTTAAACCTTATATATCAATTCTACAACTATTTAAATGCAAATATTTCATATCAAGCAACGTCAGCACATTTGGATATATTTTCATTGCACCTCCTCCACTTGAATGCAAATAAACACCGCTAAAAACTTTTAAAGGAATTAAAAGTTTCCGAAATCTTTCCTTTGAAGGAATCTTTATATAATAATGTACGCATAGACACGAATGAATACTTACCATGTGTTCTGAAGAATGATTTAGCCAACATATCAAATAATCTATAAATTTCTATATATCCAAATAAATTGCCTTTCAATATAAGTTGTTTTCTCATTTCGGATTGAAAAAAAAAAAAAAAACTTGAAAAATTAATAGTCTTGCCGTGACCAGGATTCGAACCTGGGTTATTGCGGCCACAACGCAATGTACTAACCACTATACGATCACGGCTACATCAGAAGGAACAACGTTCAAGTAGTTTTTCCTTGGCAGTGCTATAAAAGGGAAAAAGAAAAAAGAACAAAAAAAAACCGTCATCAGTGAACCAAAACGTTTTATCCGCAAACAACCTGCTTAAATGTTTTTTGAAATTAAAAGGTGGCAGCACGTTTTGTGTAATAAGTCGTTTTAAATAATCCCACATTGTAGAGAAATGCCGTTTTTTTTGAAGAGTTTAAATTTAATATATTCACCTATTGACAGATAAACGTGTTTTTAACGGTATTTTGACATTACTTAGTATTTAAGTCAGGCAAATACTTTTTGAGACGTCTTGCAGAGAGTTGTTCGTTTAAAAGTGTGCGAAAGAAATCTTTATTTTGGTGTTTTTAAAATTCTTATAACGTACCTTGATAAGTCGTTCTTTGGGTTTTTATAAAAGAAATGCCAAATAAGATATGAAACACCGGAACTATATTGCACATGGAAAAGAAAACAATTTTCAATCTTACGAAGTTATTTTAATTTGATTTCGGTTTTTTTTCTACACGTATATTATGTAAAAACAGCTTTATAATATTAAACTGACTGCTGCATAAATAAAAAATTAAAAAAAGTTACAGCTGTGCGCACACACACACATATACCATCAATAAAGGAAGAAATATTCTTCATAATACATGGAAAATCAACAGAAAATTCAAAGCAAACTGAATTTGTTTGTACCACTTACTGGTCATCCATGTAACACTTCTCAGAAAACTTGAAAATTTTCTTGAAACTTGAAAACATTCAAAAGCAAATTTTCTACGAGCAAAAATCTGAGGATTTTCAGATTCCTATGTCTCAGTGGCTTGGAACTTCACTGTCCTGGGTGGTGTAATGGTTTGCATACTCAACTGGTAATCGGGAGATGCGGGGTTCGATTCCCGCTCCAGGACGATGAAAATTTTCAAGTTTTCTGAGAAGTGTTACATGAGTGACCATTAAGTGTACAGGCAAGTTCAGTTTGCTTTGAATATATACGTCCAGAACGTCCGGAATTTTATGAGGAAATTCGTCATCTAAATAATAAAGGTAAGCAGCACTTGAAGATAATTATGGGAGATTTCAATGCAAAAATAGGGCAACGGCAACAGAATGAAACTTCAGTAGGTAAATTCGGTCACGGCAACAGAAACCAGCGTGGAAATACTCTCGTTGAGTTTGCAGAGGCAGAAGGATTTTTCATCTTGAACTCCTTTTTCAAGAAAAAGCCACACAGGAAATGGACATGGAGACATCCAGTTGGGACGACAAGTGAAATTGATTTTATTATGTGTAACAAAAAATTCGTCATCGAAGACTGCAGTGTGCTGAACAAGTTCAACACAGGTAGTGACCATAGATTGGTGAGATGTAAGATGCACCTCAACACTAAACTGGAACGTGGCAAGCTCATAAGACAAACAAAATGTATTGACATAACCAACCTTAAAAAAACACCATAATACTTTCAAGTTGGAACTGAAGAACAGATTCTCTGTTTTAGAAGGCCTAACATCGGAAGAAGTGGATATTTCGGAAGTTAACAGAAAAGTAACCAAAGCTCTAATGGAAACAGCAACAAAATTAGCTGGGTCTAAGAACAAGTTGCATGTGAACAAATTATCAGGAAAAACCAAAATGTTGATGCAAAAAAGAAGAGAGATGAGGACAACTAAAGTAGATGTGACTTCCAAAGTGGAATATATAGAGCTATGCAAGACAACACGAAAAAGTATCACTGAAGACGTAAGGAAATTCAACTGTGAGCTAGTGAGGAAAGCAATTGAAAACAACCAAAGCCTTAAGATAGCAAAGGGGCATCTCAGTAAGGGAAGAAAACAGATTATGGCTCTGAGAAAAGAAGATGGTTCTATAACAAGAAATAGAGGTGAAATTTTGACAAGAGCGAAAGATTTCTACTCCAAATTATATGAACGGGATGATACATGTACTCCAGACATCATGAAAGGTACCAGAGTTCTTTCAGTCCTCCCAGCAGAAGTTGCTCATGCAATCAAGAACATGAAGCGAGGGAAAGCTCCAGGAGAAGATGGAATTACTATAGACATCATACAAGAAGCAAGTGGAGAAATTGAAACAGTACTCGCCCAAATTTTCACTCGATGCCTTAATGAAGGGAAGATTCTGAGGATTGGAACAATGCTACAATGATCCTGCTACATAAAAAAGGTGACACTGAGGATCTCAGGAACTACAGACCTATCAGCCTCCTATCAGTGGTTTATAAAATCTTCACTAAAGTTCTTTCACACCGCTTGAAGGTAACACTGGACATGGCTCAACCGAGAGAACAAGCTGGATTCAGGTGTGGCTACAGCACAATAGATCATATCCACGTACTGAGAGAACTGATTGAAAGAGCGAGGGAATATGAACTTCCATTGTGCATGGCTTTTATCGATTATGAAAAAGCCTTTGATTCGGTGAAACCATCAGCAGTTTCCACGGCTCTGAAATCCTGCGGTATTGAAGATGCATACATTAATATTATTAATAACATCTATGAAAATGCAAGTGCAAAGATTCGGCTGTTTGAAAATACAACACACATAAAAATTGGAAAAGGAGTGAGACAAGGTGACACCATATCTCCGAAGCTCTTTAATGCCACATTGGAAAATGTCTTTCAATCACTGAACTGGGAAAACAAAGGGATAAAGATTAATGGAGATTATCTAACCCACCTTCGTTTTGCTGATGACGTAGTCATTTTTGCAACTACCCCATCAGAGCTGCAGAGTATGATCTAGGAACTTGCTGACAAGAGTAAAGAAGTGGGATTAAAAATGAACTTTCAGAAGACAAAAGTGATGTTCAATGCTTTTACAAGAAATGAAGATTTATCGATTGATGGAGAAAAACTGGAGATAACAGATACGTATGTTTATCTTGGACAGCAGATATCAAGTGAGGGTCACATTGATGAAGAAATTAGTCGGCGTACAAAACTTGCCTGGAGAGCTTTTGGAAGAAACAGCATAATTTTCAAGAGCAATATGCCATTATGTCTTAAAAGAAAAGTGTTTGATCAATGCATCCTTCCAGTGCTTACGTATGGTGCAGAGACGTGGACCTTAACTAAAAGAGACATACAAAAGCTGCAGACAACTCAAAGCAGCATGGAGAGGTGCATGCTTGGTATAACCAGGAGAGATAAGAAGAGGAACTCGTGGATCCGAAAAATGACGAGAGTGGAAGACATCATGATCAGAGTTAAATCCCTGAAATGGCAATGGGCTGGACATACTGCCAGAAGGACAGACCATAGATGGACAGCCGAAATTTTAGATTGGATTCCAAGGGACAGGAAAAGACCCAGAAAAAGACCACATGGGAGATGGGTGGATGAAATTCGTAAATATGCGGGAGTGACATGGAGGAGACTGGCACAAGACAGACCGTTGTGGAGGAAACTTGGGGAGACCTTCGTCCAGCAGTGGATTGATAATGGTTGACAATGATGATGATGATGATATACATATACACTACTGCTTGTGAAAATTGCAACACCATGAAGAACTGCTGGCTGGTATTAGCTTGAAACAGGTTGGGACGTGCAAATGATTAAAACATTGGTGAAAACGCGCCTGCGGTTTCGGAGCAGAGCCCTCTGAACTGTCCAGTCTTGGGTATACAAAGCTGACTCAAACGAGATGTCAAAACCGGTGAAGAGCCGACACCGAGTCGAAAGGGTGTTTCTTGTGTCTCCGGTGTTATGGTCTGGGAAACTTTTCCCTGGCAATCCCTAGGTCTGTTGGTTATCATAATATTAGGTGCGCAACTTAATTCTCAGCCCCTAACCGCAAGTGATCATAGAACGTCGGCAAATACAAATAGCTGTGTGCGATAATGGCTGATTGCAGCGCCATCTAACAACTTTCCAGGCAACCGTAACCGCTCACAGCTGAAGGGACGAAAGCTGATGGTGAAAGCAATGTCGTTCGAGAAGCAACATTTGAGGCACTGCCTCCTGTTCGCGTTTCAGCTGAAACAAAGTGCCGCGGAAGCCCAGAAAATCAGCAAATGATCTGTGGTGCTTCGGGTGAGGCTGCTGTGCCCTACAGTACGTGTAAGAAGTGGTTCCAGCGGTTTAAGCAGGGACATTTTGATCTCCGTGATGCAGAACGTCCGGAACAGCCACAGAAAGTTGACGACGAGGAACTGCAACAACTGTTGGACACGGATCCCTGTCGCACACAGTCAGAGCTTGCCTAGGAACTCGGAGTAACGCGGCAAGCCATTGCAAAGCGCCTGCACGAGCTTGGACGGATTCACAAAGAGGGCCGTTAGGTGCCCCACCAACTCACAGCTTCGAACAAGTCTAGGAGCTACGATGTTGCTGTGTACTTGCTCTCCAGATACAAGAAGGATTTCCTGTGATGAGAAGTGGATCCTCTACGTTAATCCTCAGCGGCGCAAATCGTGGGTTCATCCAGGTCAGCCTACCTCCAGTACCGTCAAACCGAATATCCATGCCAGGAAGTTGGTGCTGTGCATATCGTGGGATCAGCGCGGTGTCGTACACCATGAGTTGCTCAAACCTGGTGAAACGGTCAATGCTGAGCGTTATTGTCAGCAACTCATTCGTGTGAGTGACGCACTGGAGGTGAAAAAGCCATACACCTGGAAGGGCAGAAGGTAGGTCCTGTTGCTTCGGGATAACGCGCGTCCTCACACCGCGAAAACGACTTTAAACACGATCACCGACCTGGGATGGGAGATTCTCTGCCACCCGGCGTATTCTCCAGACTTCGCCCTGTCGGATTACCAACTCTTCCGCTTCCTGCAACATCCCTTGAGTGATACGCACTTCACTTCTGTCGAGGAGGTCCACACAAGTATTGATGATTTTATCAACTCGAAACAGCCCTATTTTTTTCGCAGTGGTAGCTCCATGATCGATGGCTCAAATGTATCTAACACGACGGGGATTATTTCCCTGATTAGGTACGTGTGCGATTTGCTATAATTTGCTGTCAACGTGTCGTGCCTGTGGCCGAGAATTAAGTTGCACACCTAATACAAACGCTAAATGGTGGACGCAAAGGGACGTGTTAGCCGACCATCTCTATCCATACCTGAAGGATGTTTACCTGGACCACAGTGCCATCGGGCTCGTATAACTATTAATACTTAGTGGCTGGAGGAATACGGAAACGAATTCGTCACTTTTCTTTGGCCCCCACACTCCTCTGACGTTAACCCAATGGAACATTTGTGTGATATGCTACAACGGGGTGTGAGAATTGCCGATATTTCTTCACGGAATAATGTGAACTAACTGCTACAGCAAACATGGCTCGAGTTATACATGAAGGATGTTCGACACCTTGTAGAATTTATTCTAAGGCGTCTGTCTGCGAGCCGTCATTGCACAGAAAGGTGGACCAACGCTTTATTAGGTAGGTGTTCCTAATGCAAAGTTGACCAATGTATATTAATAAACTTCGACTAAGCGAATCAAGTATTTCACACCACGGCTCCCAACAATACACCACTAGCCCTGTTCGTATGCCGTGTCCTCGTTGGACGAATCCAAACCCTTGCCAAACATACCCCCTAACTCTGTTGGCAGTGGCAATGGTTCATAGCTATGTGCATTTCCAAGGTTTCCATGAGCGAAAAGATATGCTTCCATGCTACGTGTTGATGATTTTGTTCCCCCCCCCCCCAAGAAAATAGGTAGCTTCAATTTTAATTGTATAGAATGAGCAATTGGATGTGTTGAGTGAAATAAGAGGAGTTAGACTATGAACACAAAATAAATTAAAATGAACAGAAGTGAATTAAATACGTATTGAATAAAAAGATACGAGCATAAACTGCAAATGTAGAGTGGGAAATCTCAGTCAGCACTTCCGGGACATCAAATTACAAGCAAGGAAAAGTGGCGTTCATACATAAAGAGATGTAATAAACAAAAATACTTAGGCTTAATTGGATTGAGTGACTGAAATGATTATGTTATCCTGTTCCATTTTTGTTTTGTTTTATGTTCTTTAGCTTCTTTTTCAGTTTGAAACACGTTTTTGGAGTAATAGACCAGCAATAAAATATTTATAATACTAAATAGAAATAATATTTGGTTTTGAGTAATAAAAAGTATGAGCTAAATATAAAATTTGCATTAATTTATATCACAAGAACTATGCTTTTGCAATAAAAAAGCAGAAACTTACTGGAGCGGAGGGTATAATGAAGGTTTCGTACCCACGATACGGCACTGGTTGTCATGCGCTAAGCTTCATTGCTAGTGTTCTCTAAAAGTGTTAGAAGAATTACAAAGATGTGTCTGTCGCAGTTCAAGAGGGCAATAGATTACGCGGCCGCACTGGGCGAAACTCTCACGCTAACTCCCACAGGCGGCAACGAAAGGGTTAAAATGGCGGTGTTTGTGCTTGTCTTAATATAAAAACGATATGAACTTACGTGGTGTGTGTTAGATCAAGCTGCAGTTATCAGTGAACGATTATGGTGTTGTGAATCAACTTAATGTGAATAAATTTGGATTACTTAATACATGGTGGTAAGTACTCTCTATCTCTCTTTCGGTCTTCTGTTCAGTGAGTTGGAAAATTCTAGTTCTTTTGTTAGTCGTCATTTGAGATCAATGCGCAAAGCCTTATTTGAATGAACACTATAGAATATTAAATCACTAACAAAAAGCACTACTGGAAACGCTTGCATTTGTTAGAAGCGTACGTTTAATTATAACATTTTTGCGATAGTTTCCTTGGGTTTCCTTCTCAGCTTAGAACAATGTGCAGCTGCGCAATTTAATAAAACTCTTCCGCAGAAAAAAACTCTACACATTTTCAACAGTAATGCACAACAGAAAAAGAAATTCTAGGTACGCAAATCAATACATTACGTTCCTAATTCGTTAACTATCACGTGTTTAGCTCTGTCGAAAATGATATTCTTTTTCTGTGAGTGTAATACCACCATGCTTCCATTTTCATTTCACCATTCTTGGCTTCAATAAATTAAAGCGAAAATATTTTACCACAAAGAAATTGCAACTTGTGAAATTTCTCATTTATAGGAATGGTTTGTTATTAATGCTATATAACTGCTACGACATGCATTTCGTAAAATAACTATTTATCGTGCTGGAAAGTGAATTATTAATTTGCGCTTTACTAAATTTAACAGTATCATTCTTATTCTTTAGCAAAACGAATATATTGATATACTTTTAAAATAAAGCTAAAAACATTGCCGTGACCAGGATTCGAACCTGGGTTATTGCGGCCACAACGCAATGTACTAACCACTATACGATCACGGCTACGTTAGAAGAAGCTTAAGTTGTAGCTATGTTTTCTTCTTCAATGAGCACAGAAAACAGCTAATCACTCAACCGAAACTTTTCCGACTGAAAGCAGTTTTCAGGCAATGCACTTTGGGACTACAAGGTGGCAGCACAACTTTTCTAGTGAGCCAAAATATAACAGCTTATGTCTTGAATGAGTTTATATGTGCAGATAAACACCATGGCTTCTTTCTGACATTTTTTTTTACCGCTACAGACGAAGAGTTTTGCTTAACCAACATTTTTTACGTCGGTTGAAAGCATTTGTTTTGAGTTCTTCCCCGAGTTTTGCATTAAAAATAATTAAACGAAAGTGTTACGTTATTTCCATTTTAATTACAGCATTAATTCAAAAAGTAAGAATCCTTCCAGTTCAATCTGAAAATTTTAACTTTGTTAGAAAAAAAAATACAGGTAGGCTCAGTTCTGATTGAGCCGTCAGTTAGGAACGTAGGACTATGACAAGCAGATCGGAGAGTTGAAATGAGCTAGTAGAGTATGGTTTCAAAGTGTTTATTTAATTTGTTATAGCCAACACAGGTATATGATATGAAAAGTAGCTTACATAATTTTTACAGATAATGTTGGATACATTGCGAAAACAAAGGAGAGTTCGAGATGGGCCGGGTAGGGGTTCGATCGGTGTGTTGGATTTTTTGTTCGGCGGCGGTTGCTCTCAGGCGTTCTCGATACTCTCTAGTTCGTTAGGCTGCAGTCTTCTTGGGCTTCTTACATTCTTCATCACTTGCTCTTGCCTCTTGTTTTGATTTTCTCCACTTTGGCTTGCGTTCAATTCTGCGAATTCCGCGGCATTGTCAAAAATGTTAACCCGTTCACACGAATTTGTTTTTTAATTTTAATGTAAACCACTGCGATATGTGCTTTATATATTTGAATATATCTCGTGGAGAGCTTTAAAACGATACCACGCACAGTCATTTTGCACTCACCGTTGTCCATAGAAACCGCGATATTGTCAAAAGTGTTCACCGGTTCACAAGAAAGCAATTTTTAAAATGTTCAGTTCAAACCACTGCGGAATGTTCTTGGTATATTTAAATAGATCTCGTCGAGAGCTTTAAAACGATACCACGAACAGTCGTGTTGCGATCACGGATGTCGAGGTAGACTGAGTCAAATGCGGCGGCATACCCAGGAATGTTGCATCATCTGCCCTGCGCACAGGGAGCCAGGGGAGCGTCCCGCGCACAATGTATTGCGCAGTGACCGAATTGGACTCCATGCTGTTTAAGAATATGCTAACACTATTAGTGTGTGGCATGTATTTTTAACGCTATATTGATTTGAATTGGGACCTACTTTTGTCACAGGCGGTCGGCCGTAAATCGCCCCATACTATCCGCGGAGTTAGATGTAGTCCTACGGCAAAAGTGCAAAATGAAACTGTTTTAAAGTTATTCGCCTTTTCCGTGCAGCGATCAGATTTCATTAGCACTCACGGAAAAGACGAAAGGAATTAGTTACAATATGGCAAGTGCCAAAACACAATCGCCGAGAAGCAGAATGAATTCTGAACCTGCTAAAGGCAACGAATAGTTTGCGAAAACACAAATTCGTAGGTAGCATTGAAACCGCGCCTCCTCGCTATGGAGCCAGTTGTTCTAACCCACGAAACTACACTGACTGAATGTATCGCTGTACCTATAATTTTCATCTACTAATACGTCAGAAGTTAAAAAGCTATAATTTACATCAACTACATGAAATACAGCAATACATCTATGAAATAAAGCTGTGTCATAATATCATCCTATAGTACCAGGATGAGTCAAAAGTGCATCACGTTTTGAAGTACAGTTAATGTTTAGTCCCTGTGAGAAACGCTCGCCAGCGTCGAATGGGACCTGTGCGATTACGTAGAAAGCGGGAGGCTGATGACGTGCAAATGTCATGAAGCATATTGAGTCAGTGAGCAAAGGATGGATGTCGATAAATGTGCTGTTTGGTTGCTCCTACGTCACTATTGGAAACAAGTTAGTAAAATCATGCAATGCATTGATTATGATACGCTTTCCAACATACCAGAAATCATTACTCAAGCTATGAGGATAATGGCTGTGGGATAAATCTCGCTCCTGTGACCTGACCTTTGACCCCATTTCGATTACATTCAACAAAATAGGTTCAGTATACCTCCGGAACGGCCACCCCGGTGGCGCAGTGGTCTAAGCAATGGCCTCTGATCATTCGTCCGATCGGGTCCGGGTTCAAATCCCGGTGAGGCATGGATGTTATGTATGTCTTACGGCACTGGCTCTCTCCCTCCCCTGGAACTAGTGACCCTGAATTAGGGACGGGCGACTGCTTATCGCGCCCATTGAGTTGCTCATGGTGGTCGTTAAACCTTCAATCAAAAAAAGAAAAATCCTCAGGAACAACATGTTAAAGTTTTGTCGCAATCGAAGCATTTTTACGTACGTTATGACGCATAACGACAATGGAATGGATCCTGCTTTTGTGTCCTGACCTTTGACCCCATTTCGTCCATTTTCAATAGGGTTCGTCCCCAGTGGTCCCCTACCACATACTAAAATTTCATCGAAATCGAGCCATTTTTACGCGAGTTATCGTGCGGGCGGGCGGACAGACAGACGAGCACACGGACGAACGGACAAAGCTGGAGCATATTTGCTTCTTTAACCTACGGTTGGAAAGCGTAAAAAAGGTTTAAACGCCCCAGCAAGGAAAATTTGTGCAGTTGACGAAGGAGAAACAGTTGGAAAGCAGCACTGCACTAAAATGCACTCATGCTCAAAAATTAAGGGTAATTGTGAATCACAGGAAAATGTTGCCTTACAAAAAGTTATGCTTCATCCAAACTACTCCATACCTCTTCTGGAATGAAGAAAGCCCATCTGTTGCTCCAGCTGACCAATGTCGGCCCTTGGAGCACGACATACGTCACGCAGGACGGGGCGGTATATAAAAAGAGAAGCCAGGGAAGTAGAATAGAGCAGGTGTTGTGCGTTTCGGAGGTGCAACAATGCTGTATACCAAATGAATATGGCGTAGCGAACCCATATTGACGATGCTATGCGGGGAAGAATCGTCGGTCAATTCGAAGTTGGCCAAACCCAGATGCCAGAGTCCCAGGAGCTGCAGGTCCCACAAAGTGTCATTCCTACACTCTTGTGGCGGTTCCTACAGAATGAAAATGTGTCTTGAGGCTTCAGCACAGGACGGCAGTGGATTACAACGCCGTAACAAGACCGTCTTTTGTCACTAACTCCAGACGACGCAGGCCCAAGGACTACAAAACCGCGCCACAAGGACTACAAAACCGCGCCACAAGGACCACGTTTTTTTTTGTTTGTTTTTTATTGGAGGCTTAAAAGACCACCGTGAGCAACTCAATGGGCTATAAGAAGTCGCCCGTCCCTAATTTAGGGTCACTGGTTCCAGGGAAGAGAGAGAGAGAGCCAGTGCCATAAGACAAACACAGCATCCATGCCTCACCGGGATTCGAACCCGGACCCCTTTCGGACGAATGATCAGAGACCATCGCTTAGACCACTGCGCCACCGGGGTGGTCACAACGGTTTCAAGGCATACCGTGTACGGACGATTGAGTGAGTGAGTGAGTGAGTGCGGCCTGTAAGCTCGCACATTTGCCAGATGTATTTCGTTAACTGCAGCCCATCGAAGAACCTGTATAGCCCGATACAGAGAACATCGTGTTTCGACAGCTGACCAATGGGCCTGTGTTTTGTTTACTGACTAATCCAAGTTTAATCTGCACAATGATTCACGCCGTGTCTTTATCTGGAGAGCACCTGAAATTAGTACACCACCTCCAACATCCTTGAACATAATCGTTTTGGCGGTGCTGGGATTCTAATGTGAGGCGAAATAATGCTGAGTTTACGTACACTCCTCCACTCCATGTATTCAAAAGAGGAACTGTGACAGGCCAGACTTACCGCGACGTCATTCTGCAGTTCAATAAGCATTTTTCCTAATAGTTCAATAAGTGTTCCCCCCCCTCAGGTATCTGTGGCATTACAGGGTCTTTTCAGTAGCAAGCAAATAACAAGACCACTTTAAAACATTATAATATTATTAATAACATCTATGAAAATGCAAGTGCAAAGATTCGGCTGTTTGAAAATACAACACACATAAAAATTGGAAAAGGAGTGAGACAAGGTGACACCATATCTCCGAAGCTCTTTAATGCCACATTGGAAAATGTCTTTCAATCACTGAACTGGGAAAACAAAGGGATAAAGATTAATGGAGATTATCTAACCCACCTTCGTTTTGCTGATGACATAGTCATTTTTGCAACTACCCCATCAGAGCTACAGAGTATGATCCAGGAACTTGCTGACAAGAGTAAAGAAGTGGGATTAAAAATGAACTTTCAGAAGACAAAAGTGATGTTCAATGCTTTTACAAGAAATGAAGATTTATCGATTGATGGAGAAAAGCTGGAGATAACAGAGACGTACGTTTATCTTGGACAGCAGATATCAAGTGAGGGTCACATTGGTGAAAAAATTAATCGGCGTACAAAACTTGCCTGGAGAGCTTTTGGAAGAAACAGCATAATTTTCAAGAGCAATATGCCATTATGTCTTAAAAGAAAAGTGTTTGATCAATGCATCCTTCCAGTGCTTACGTATGGTGCAGAGACGTGGACCTTAGCTAAAAGAGACATACAAAGGCTGCAGACAACTCAAAGCAGCATGGAGAGGTGCATGCTTGGTGTAACCAGGAGAGATAAGAAGAGGAACACGTGGATCCGAAAAATGACAAGAGTGGAAGACATCATGATCAGAGTTAAATTCCTGAAATGGCAATGGGCTGGACATACAGCCAGAAGAACAGACCATCGATGGACAGCCGAAATTTTAGATTGGATTCCAAGGGACAGGAAAAGACCCAGAAGAAGACCACATGGAAGATGGGTGGATGAAATTCGAAAGTATGCGGGAGTGACATGGAGGAGACTGGCACAAGACAGACCGTTGTGGAGGAAACTTGGGGAGACCTTCGTCCAGCAGTGGATTGATAATGGTTGACAATGATGATGATGATGACATGCTAATGAGAAAAACGATAAAAGTGAACTCCGTTTATTAGGCGTATAAATAAAGGGATCAAGGTGGTCACGTGTAGCACACGAAGTTACACGTGACCACCCGGTCCTGGGATCAAACAACTCGTGACATCGTGCAAGTGTTTTGCTTATTTTGAATATATATATATTAGTTATATTCTTAGAAATATTTTTCCAGTTGCTTCTGCTATCTTTAGCTACTAAATGCTTGATGAAGCTACCCGGAGGTAGTGAAAGCTAGCATCTCTTGATCCCTTTATTTTATACGCCTAATAAACAGAGTTCACTTTTTATCGTTTTTCTCATTAATTGGCCGTACAGAAACCCGTTTCTTCATCGTTCGTATATATTTATGCATGCTAATATTTTTCAGCGACTATTTATGACTTGAATTTTAAGAGATTAAAATAAAACCGTTTTATAATAATCAAAATTGAATGCACAGGAAGTTTTTTTTTTTTTTTGAGAAATTGCCAGTTTTCAGTGTATACACATTCAAACACATATCATCATCATCATCATTGTCAACCATTATCAATCCACTGCTGGACGAAGGTCTCCCCAAGTTTCCTCCACAACGGTCTGTCTTGTGCCAGTCTCCTCCATGTCACTCCCGCATATTTACGAATTTCACCCACCCATCTCCCATGTGGTCTTTTCCTGGGTCTTTTCCTGTCCCTTGGAATCCAATCTAAAATTTCGGCTGTCCATCTATGGTCTGTCCTTCTGGCAGTATGTCCAGCCCATTGCCATTTCAGGGATTTAACTCTGATCATGATGTCTTCCACTCTCGTCATTTTTCGGATCCACGAGTTCCTCTTCTTATCTCTCCTGGTTATACCAAGCATGCACCTCTCCATGCTGCTTTGAGTTGTCTGCAGCCTTTGTATGTCTCTTTTAGTTAAGGTCCACGTCTCTGCACCATACGTAAGCACTGGAAGGATGCATTGATCAAACACTTTTCTTTTAAGACATAATGGCATATTGCTCTTGAAAATTATGCTGTTTCTTCCAAAAGCTCTCCAGGCAAGTTTTGTACGCCGATTAATTTCTTCATCAATGTGACCCTCACTTGATATCTGCTGTCCAAGATAAACATACGTATCTGTTATCTCCAGTTTTTCTCCATCAATCGATAAGTCTTCATTTCTTGTAAAAGCATTGAACATCACTTTTGTCTTCTGAAAGTTCATTTTTAATCCCACTTCTTTACTCTTGTCAGCAAGTTACTGGATCATACTCTGCAGCTCTGATGGGGTAGTTGCAAAAATGACTACGTCATCAGCAAAACGAAGGTGGGTTAGAAAATCTCCATTAATCTTTATCCCTTTGTTTTCCCAGTTCAGTGATTGAAAGACATTTTCCAATGTGGCATTAAAGAGCTTCGGAGATATGGTGTCACCTTGTCTCACTCCTTTCCAATTTTTATGTGTGTTGTATTTTCAAACAGCCGAATCTTTGCACTTGCATTTTCATAGATGTTATTAATAATATTAATGTATGCATCTTCAATACTGCAGGATTTCAGAGCCGTGGTAACTGCTGATGGTTTCACCGAATCAAAGGCTTTTTCATAATCGATAAAAGCCATGCACAATGGAAGTTCATATTCCCTCGCTCTTTCAATTAGTTCTCTCAGTACGTGGATATGATCTATTGTGCTGTAGCCACTCCTGAATCCAGCTTGTTCTCTCGGTTGAGCCATGTCCAGTGTTACCTTCAAACGGTGTGAAAGAACTTTAGTGAAGATTTTATAAACCACTGATAGGAGGCTGATAGGTCTGTAGTTCCTGAGATCCTCAATGTCACCTTTTTTATGTAGCAGGATCATTGTAGCGGTGTTCCAATCCTCAGGAATCTTCCCTTCATTAAGGCATCGAGTGAAAATTTGGGCGAGTACTGTCTCAATTTCTCCACTTGCTTCTTGTATGATGTCTATAGTAATTCCATCTTCTCCTGGAGCTTTCCCCCGCTTCATGTTCTTGATTGCATGAGCAACTTCTGCTGGGAGGACTGGAAGAACTCTGGTACCTTTCATGATGTCTGGAGTACATGTATCATCCCTTTCATATAATTTGGAGTAGAAATCTTTCACTCTTGTCAAAATTTCGCCTCTATTTCTTGTTATAGAACCATCTTCTTTTCTCAGAGCCATAATCTGTTTTCTTCCCTTACTGAGATGTCCCTTTGCTATCTTTAGGCTTTGGTTGTTTTCAATTGCTTTCCTCACTAGCTCACAGTTGAATTTCCTTACGTCTTCAGTGATACTTTTTCGTGCTGTCTTGCATAGCTCTATATATTCCACTTTGGAAGTCACATCTTCTTTAGTTGTCCTCATCTCTCTTCTTTTTTGCATCAACATTTTGGTTTTTCCAGATAATTTGTTTACATGCAACTTGTTCTTAGACCCAGCTAATTTTGTTGCTGTTTCCATAAGAGCTTTGGTTACTTTTCTGTTAACTTCCGAAATATCCACTTCTTCCGATGTTAGGCCTTCTAAAGCAGTGAATCTGTTCTTCAGTTCCAACTTGAAAGTATTATGGTGTTTTTTAAGGTTGGTTATGTCAATACATTTTGTTTGTCTTATGAGCTTGCCACGTTCCAGTTTAGTGTTGAGGTGCATCTTACATCTCACCAATCTATGGTCACTACCTGTGTTGAACTTGTTCAGCACACTGCAGTCTTCGATGACGAATTTTTTGTTACACATAATAAAATCAATTTCACTTGTCGTCCCAATTGGATGTCTCCATGTCCATTTCCTGTGTGGCTTTTTCTTGAAAAAGGAATTCAAGATGAAAAATCCTTCTGCCTCTGCAAACTCAACGAGAGTATTTCCACGCTGGTTTCTGTTGCCGTGACCGAATTTACCTACTGAAGTTTCATTCTGCTGCCGTTGCCCTATTTTTGCATTGAAATCTCCCATAATTATCTTCAAGTGCTGCTTACCTTTATTATTTAGATGACGAATTTCCTCATAAAATTCTTCAATTTCTTCTTCAGGATGACTTGTGGTGGGTGCATAAGTTTGAATAATCTGAGCCTGGTATCTTCTCGATAGTTGGATAACGAGTCGTGCAGCTCTGTCAGAGGAACTTTCAACTTCTACCACTTTATCCTTCAGTTTCTTGTTTATTATAAATCCAACACCACTAGTTCTGCCAGTATCTGTCCCACGATAATAGAAGAGATGTCCACTTTTCAGTTCAATGAGATCTTCTCCTTTTCTCCTTACCTCACTTAGCCCGACGATGTCCCACTTGATCCTTTGTAGTTCCTCTTCCAATTCAAGAAGCCTTGAATCAGAAGATAGGGAGCGTCCGTTGTAGGTAGCCAAGGTCAGCATCAAATGGCAGCCTAGTCCGGTCCTCCGGGGATTCTTAGCACCCTCTGCCTTCATGTCGCACTGGCCGCTGCCTTGGCCAGGTACATTCCAGCTGCCGGAGACTGAGGGCCAAGATTTAAGTTGTAGAAAGGGAGTGAGACAAGGTGACACCATATCTCCGAAGCTCTTTAATGCCACATTGGAAAATGTCTTTCAATCACTGAACTGGGAAAACAAAGGGATAAAGATTAATGGAGATTTTCTAACCCACCTTCGTTTTGCTGATGACGTAGTCATTTTTGCAACTACCCCATCAGAGCTGCAGAGTATGATCCAGGAACTTGCTGACAAGAGTAAAGAAGTGGGATTAAAAATGAACTTTCAGAAGACAAAAGTGATGTTCAATGCTTTTACAAGAAATGAAGACTTATCGATTGATGGAGAAAAACTGGAGATAACAGATACGTATGTTTATCTTGGACAGCAGATATCAAGTGAGGGTCACATTGATGAAGAAATTAATCGGCGTACAAAACTTGCCTGGAGAGCTTTTTGGAAGAAACAGCATAATTTTCAAGAGCAATATGCCATTATGTCTTAAAAGAAAAAGTGTTTGATCAATGCATCCTTCCAGTGCTTACGTATGGTGCAGAGACGTGGACCTTAACTAAAAGAGACATACAAAGGCTGCAGACAACTCAAAGCAGCATGGAGAGGTGCATGCTTGGTATAACCAGGAGAGATAAGAAGAGGAACTCGTGGATCCGAAAAATGACGAGAGTGGAAGACATCATGATCAGAGTTAAATCCCTGAAATGGCAATGGGCTGGACATACTGCCAGAAGGACAGACCATAGATGGACAGCCGAAATTTTAGATTGGATTCCAAGGGACAGGAAAAGACCCAGGAAAAGACCACATGGGAGATGGGTGGATGAAATTCGTAAATATGCGGGAGTGACATGGAGGAGACTGGCACAAGACAGACCGTTGTGGAGGAAACTTGGGGAGACCTTCGTCCAGCAGTGGATTGATAATGGTTGACAATGATGATGATGATGATATGTGTTTGAATGTGTATACACTGAAAACTGGCAATTTCTCAAAAAAAAAAAAAAAACTTCCTGTGCATTCAATTTTGATTATTATAAAACGGTTTTATTTTAATCTCTTAAAATTCAAGTCATAAATAGTCGCTGAAAAATATTAGCATGCATAAATATATACGAACGATGAAGAAACGGGTTTCTGTACGGCCAATTAATGAGAAAAACGATAAAAAGTGAACTCTGTTTATTAGGCGTATAAAATAAAGGGATCAAGAGATGCTAGCTTTCACTACCTCCGGGTAGCTTCATCAAGCATTTAGTAGCTAAAGATAGCAGAAGCAACTGGAAAAATATTTCTAAGAATATAACTAATATATATATATTCAAAATAAGCAAAACACTTGCACGATGTCACGAGTTGTTTGATCCCAGGGACCGGGTGGTCACGTGTAACTTCGTGTGCTACACGTGACCACCTTGATCCCTTTATTTATACGCCTAATAAACGGAGTTCACATATATATGATTATATTTATTTATTCAGTATACGTCAGTCAAAATTCTAATCCTTTTTTGCTTTAAAGGTCTTCGTTGCACTTTAATTGAAAAAAATTAATAACGTTTCATATTTTGAAAAATGTGTGTGAAACTAAAAACTTTGCCGTGACCAGGATTCGAACCTGGGTTATTGCGGCCACAACGCAATGTACTAACCACTATACGATCACGGCTACGACTGAAGGAAGCTTAGTTTTGGTATTTTTCCTTCTCATCTGAGGAAAAGAACCACTTATTCAGTGAACCGAAACTTTTCAGATAAAAATCCACACGCAAAGAAGTAAGTTAAAAGATGGCAGCACAGTTCCCCTAAAAGTTGAAAAGTGGTATGTACATTTTGAATATCTGGCAAATGAATGCTGTGTATTTAGCCGTTGTGAACCCACATTTCATGATTAATTGTACTGTTCAGTGTTGTTGAATGTTACTTTCTTTTACATTACGCACATGGAGATCTAAATACGTAAATACACTGAATAAAAAACACAGGTTAATTTCCGTCTTAATTTAGGAACCATTCAGTCAATCAGAAATCTCCCTTGCAATATGAAAACTTTATCGCAGATACAACAAGAAAGATGACACCAAAATTCTGGGTGTAATGGGCACGCCTTTCGGATCTGTTCTGACGCAATTAAGTTTATCAAAGCTGTTCAAAGTCAATGAAACCAGTTTTTTGGTTGCAGGCTTGTGCGTTAAGAAAAATTTTGAAATTATATGAGAAACATTTCACAGCAGAAGCACTCTCCAACAAAGAAAGAATTTCTCAAATCATACCCTTAAAAGCGAAGATATCGACAAATATAAGATATGCATCTACGTCCCTGGCTGGAAAAGCATTCATTATTTTAAGAAGAAAGTATTCTCAAAAGGTTTTTCGATGTGAGCGGTATCGCGGTCCAGGAAAGAATTTTCTCAGTCGAGTTTTCAGGAGCTCAGATTTCACTGAAAATGTATCAGAAGCAGAATTAATACTTATGACCCTGGTGGTCAAAGTATTCTTTACCAAATATTGAAAAACATTTCCTTTCAGGAGCTGTATACGATACAGGAGAAATTTTTCAAATCGGAGTTTTAGAAGCAGAAATATCGGGGAAAACGCAATTTACCTTAATGCCCCCTAGCGGAAAGTCTACGAGTTACTTGAAAATTTTGAAGTAATATGAAAAACATTTCGCACCGGAAACGCTATCCAACAAAGAAGGAATTTTTCATATCGGACTATTAGAAGTGGAGATATTGACAAAAATATGATATACATTTACGCAACCTGGCGGAGAAACCATGCAATATTTTAAGAAGAAAATATTCCCAAAAAATATATGACGTGAGTGGCATTGGTCCACGAACAAATTGTTTTCAATCGAGATTTTAGAAGTTTAAATTTTGCTGCAAATACATCAGAAGCAGAAATTAACGCTTACGCCACCTGGTGGCCAAACCATTTTATATCGAAAATTAGAAATTACATGCAAAATATTTCCCCATCAAGAGCTGTATCAGCTGCAGGAATAATTTTTCAAATTGGAGTTTCAGAAGTAGAGATATCGGTGGGTGAAAAAGCAATTTATTTTTACGCCCCCTAGCGGGAAATCTATGCCTAACTTGATAAAGTAACTATACCTAAAATACTCTTCGACACAAATGGAATCGAAAGGTAAAATAATTTTTTCCATCAGATGCTTAGAAGCAAATATATGAAATAAAATGTATTTTGAATTCGATATCATCTGCATTTACGCACTCTCGTGGAGAAATTGTATATCGTAAAAAGAAAAAAAAATCGAAATGAAGGATCGTCATTCGCATATTTCGAGCTTCCCAATGCAGAAAGAATTTTTCAAATCGGGCAAATTGTTGAGGAGATATGGTGTCCACAGACGGACGGACGATGGGCAAACCGATAACATGAGCTCGATCTTTTTTTACAAAAGACGTACTAAAAAAGTGGGCAGTGGATTTGCTTCCTATTTTATTTTTACCTCTCACCCTCAGCTCTACTGTTTAGCTTTCACCACCTTATGTGCAACATCAAAACTTTATCACCTCATCAATTAAAAGCTAAGAGTGATAAACAATTTTTTAAACAATAGGTTTCGACTAAAACGCACACACTCCCACCTTTGGAGCCAGTGGCTCTAAATTAGAAGCGGGCGACTATTTATAGTGCTCCAAGATCGTCATTGTGGTCTTTAGACTCCAAAACAAAACAAACAAACAAAAATCCCCATAAGGAATGGCTTTCACACACACACACACACACGTTCTCTTTCACTGTTATAAATACTGCAGAGTAGCTGTGTAGATCACCGCCGCGGGTGGCCTAGTGGTCAGCGTTCGTGACTGCCATAGGGATGACCTCAGGTTCGATCCTAGGCAGGTACGAACGTTCGAACCACTAAATACCCGCCGTGCCTCGGATGGGCACGTTAAGCCGTCGGATCCCGGGTACTGACCTCCCGGTAATAAATAAGGGCGTCTTCCTCCCCCTTTCTGCCTCGCTTCCGTGTCACTTTCCTATCGGACACTCTAGCCCAAATCTCCTAGCTTCCTATTTCTAAGGGTTGTTCAAGACCTGGAGTCAGACACTCCCTTCCTAAAATCCGCTACATATGTTCTGATGTGTAGATCACCGTAGCAAAAACTGGAAAGTACATAATAAAAATATTTAATAGACTAGTACTTCATTCACTATTATTTTACAATATTTTACAACCAGATGTCATTAAGATTTTTTCACTAGTGTGACTTCAATTTTGAGCTACTAGTTTAGCTAATAATTTGTTCCGTTTTTGACTTTACGTTGCTTACCTTGTGATCCAGAACGTCGTTGAAAGTCACCAACTGTTTTTTTTTTTTTTTTCTTAATGGCAATGTTGAGTAGCAAAGGATCAATTTAAATTGAAAAGGGCCATTTTTGCGTGTATTAGACCTCTCCATGAACAATGAACAATAAAAATAGGACCAGTTGTGTGTATTAGACCTCTCCATAAAAAATGAACAATAAAATAGGGCAATTTTTTTCTCTAGTCCACAGGCAAAATCTATAGGCACACGTAACTGTCACTCTAAAGGGCATTTTTTTTTGTTTTAAGATCAGACATTTCCCTTCCCGTTTTAGTCTTATTTTGCTTTAAGAAGTTTTATTTATTCGAATATTCTCTCTTTCATTCACGCGTCTGCTTCCCATATGCAATATACTCCGGTTAATTGGGACACATCGGAGGCTAGAACACTTTGGCCCAATGAAGCAGTGCTCTAATAATGGGAAGCTTTATCCTAATGAGCCAATTTGAGATATTCTCCAAAAATAGTCCCAAATAAACGGCTGTCCAATTGAACGATGGCTCAATTAATTAGTTGTCCTAATTATGCGAAGCTTTATCCCAAAGAGTTAATTTGGGACGCAGTTCAAGAATTGCCCCAAATAAACGGCTGCCCTGATTAACAGATGGACTAATTAACCGTAATCTACTGTACTTTAGCTTTTTATATCTTCACAAAATACATGCGTACGTAGATATATCATTATGTTGTTGATTCCGAGGTTATTTCCTCAAAGATAAGGTCATCTACCGAAATTAATGTTACTGATGGCGCTAGATTTAATTTACTGTGATGTATCAAACGTCTCCATTCACAGCGATCTTGGCACACAGCACAAACGGTATTGACATAAATCACACGCCTAACCTAAGACCTTTTGTACTTCACACTCAGCATCATTTCATCTTGTACGTATACCTGAATCGTAGGATTTCCTTCAGTGGGGTGTTATCATTTAAATGTGTTTCAACATACGAGAATTTAAAACTCCTCGAATTACATTAAACCTCCATAGTTTCGTGGAGTAGTTTATCAGTAACTGAATGCCAATAAAGATAGTTGTGATGTTCAGTAAGTGGTACTTTTTTTTAGAATTTTCATGAACTATCTCCGTTAGTTCTGCTAATTGCTGTTTCTAGCACACAAGTGATTATTCAGTTGCAAGTTAATAAGAATGGTTGGGTGGTCCTAATTCCCAACAAAGCTCCTTAGGCATGGTTTTTCTTCTGTTTGTTCCGGGAACGATTTGAAATTTCGGGCCCGGTCAACGAACTTCACTTTCCGCCGCCCCTGGAGAGGCGAATCAGTTTTGTGTCCGTTAGATGCCTTATTTCGCCACCAATTGCATTTGGTTAGCTAAGTCGAATGAATTTCATCTATAATAGCAAAGAAGCCGGTGTTTATCAGACTTTTGAAGAAACTAGGATTTTCACATACTGCCATTTATGCGATTTTTATTCTGCAAAGGAACTAAGATTGCACACGCTACCATTTTCTTTTCTGCAAATGAACTAGGATTCCACATGTTACCATTTCTGACTTTTTTTTCTACAAAGGAACTAGGATTCCACACGCTATAATTTTTTTCTGCAAAGGAACTGGGATTCCACATACTACGATTTCTATGATTTTTTTTCTGCAGCGAAATTAGGATTTCACATGCTACCATTTCTGCGATTTTTTCTGCAAAGGAACTGGGATTCCACATACTACGATTTCTATGATTTTTTTCTGCCGAGGACCTAGGATTTCACATGCTACAATTCTGCGATTTTTTTTTCTGCAAAGGAACTGAGATTCCACATACTACGATTTCTATGATTTTTTTCTGCAGAGGAACTAGGATTTAACATGCTACCATTTCTGCGATTTTTTTTCTGCAAAGGGAACTAAGATTCCACACGCTACTATTTTTTTCTGCAAAGGAACTGGGATTCCACATCGTACCATTTCTATGATTATTTTCGTCAACGGAACTAGGATTCCACATGCTGACATTTCTGCGGTTTCTTTCGGCAAACTAGGATTCGGCATGCTACCATTCCTGCGATTGTTTTGCTGCAAAGGAACTACGATTTCACAGGCTACTATTTCTGCGATTTTTTTCTGCAACGGAGCTAGGAATCTACGTATATGCTATCATTTCTGCGATTTTTGTTCCGCAGAGGAACTGGGATTTCACATGATACCATTTCTGGGATAGTACCTTTATAGTACCTTTCAAAGCTCTCTTATTTAAAAAAAAATATGGATTAAAACGTTTTTAAAATAGAATAAATACTTTAGCAGGAAAAAGATATTTATGCTCTTCTCAATTAGACAAAATTGACATCGCAGCAAAATTGACATTTTTCAATATTCTAAAGTGTCAGCAGCATTTTAAAACAATGGCAAAATCTGTACGCTGCGAAGGACACCATGACGAAAGAAAAACGTAAAACCGAAGACAACACAGGAGTTTTGACTTTTTTTTAATTTATGAAGAAACAGTGAGACCAACAAAAAAGATGACACAGAATTTTTGGTGGTACGTAATAAACGCGTCTTTTGAATCCTTTCCGATGCAAATGCAATTTTTCAAAGAAACAAAAGAACTTTTAAAAGAGTATAATCCGTAAATTAGGTATAAATACATACTAATCAATTTTTAAAATATATATTTGGGTAAATTATGGATTGCTTCATTCAGTGTTACATTTGATCAGTTTTAATGCAAGAAGCCCAAGAACACAGATCACCACGTTGGTCACATGACCTCAGTGGCAGCTTTTCGTTTCAGGGCCTCTTGTTTCCAGTGGGATATGACAAACAAATACTGGATTGCTTAATTATGGTTATGTTTGAGTAAGTATTAAGTATCCCATGCTATTAGATAAAGTTAGTTTTATCGATGTGCAAATTTTCACCTCTGGTAATACATTGATTGCGAAGAAAATATGTAAAGAAGTTTTACCATTGGAAACATAAGGCAGTAATTTTAGATGGAAACACCTTAAACTTCGCCCCAGTTAATATTATCGATTAACTGAATTTTAGCTTTACCTGCATAATACCAAAATATCCAAAAGGAAACGTTTCTTTGGAAAGACCCGAATGCACGATAAAACAAAAATGCGAAAGAACAGAACTCTAAATATATTTGTATGTTTACTAAATTCTTAACTCTGAAGTCAGATTTGTTCTGCTTTAGGAAAATTTTCTACAGACGAAATCAATATATTTTCAATTTTGTTTTCCGCATAGATGTTTTACCATGCAATATTTAATTTTCAGTACTTTCATGATTTTGTTTTCTTTGCGGCCTATAGGTAATGGAAACAGCTTTCAGTTTTATTTGGTTGTACTTTATAATAATTACTTTTTGAGAAGGGAATAAGTTTTTCTGGCAAGGTGTTGCCACGCATTAGTCACTTTGTTTCTTTAAAAGCGTAAAAGTGAAAATTTTTGCCGTGACCAGGATTCGAACCTGGGTTATTGCGGCCACAACGCAATGGACTAACCACTATACGATCACGGCTATGTCTCAGCAATCTTAAGTTCTTGTAGTCTTCCTTCTCAGTTGAGGAACAGACCCGCTTATTCACTCAAGCGAAGCTTTTGGGAAGAAAAGGCAATTGTTTACATGGTTTGTTTTTTTAGACTACGAGATGTTTGCTCGCGTTTCTTAAGAAAACAATAGAAGTCGAAGGAATTAATATGTTATTTCCTCTTGAAAAATTAACTTGTTGAGTTTAAAATAGCTGTTAGCGGAGTATATTGCAGCGTCTTTATTAGTTCAATATTTTGTTCACTTATTATGTTGAAGACAAAATACTGTGGGTATTTCCAAAAAGTTTTCACTCATTAAATCTCGATAATTTGAACGTTTTACCTTTTCATTTATGTTATAGGAAGTGTATTTAATTTGTTTCTGCGTTGCACTAAATATTGTTATATTTTCTGCCTGTGGATAAATATGATGATGTGATGATATATCATCATATAAAAAAGTATCACTGAAGACGTAAGGAAATTTAACTGTGAGCTAGTGAGGAAAGTAATTGAAAACAACCAAAGCCTTAAGATAGCAAAGGGACATCTCAGTAAGGGAAGAAAACAGA
The DNA here is from genome assembly GCA_039090855.1 of Macrothele yani. Taxonomy (NCBI): domain Eukaryota; kingdom Metazoa; phylum Arthropoda; class Arachnida; order Araneae; family Macrothelidae; genus Macrothele; species Macrothele yani. Next base: position 38,755,401 of record CM077028.1, read on the forward strand.
TTATGGCTCTGAGAAAAGAAGATGGTTCTATAACAAGAAACAGAGGCGAAATTTTGACAAGAGTGAAAGATTTCTACTCCAAATTATATGAAAGGGATGATACATGTACTCCAGACATCATGAAAGGTACCAGTACCAGAGTTCTTCCAGTCCTTCCAGCAGAAGTTGCACATGCAATCAAGAACATGAAGCGGGGAAAAGCTCCAGGAGAAGATGGAATTACTATAGACATCATACAAGAAGCAAGTGGAGAAATTGAAACAGTACTCGCCCAAATTTTCACTCGATGCCTTAATGAAGGGAAGATTCCTGAGGATTGGAACAATGCTACAATGATCCTGCTACATAAAAAAGGTGACATTGAGGATCTCAGGAACTACAGACCTATCAGCCTCCTATCAGTGGTTTATAAAATCTTCACTAAAGTTCTTTCACACCGCTTGAAGGTAACACTGGACATGGCTCAACCGAGAGAACAAGCTGGATTCAGGAGTGGCTACAGCACAATAGATCATATCCACGTACTGAGAGAACTAATTGAAAGAGCGAGGGAATATGAACTTCCATTGTGCATAGCTTTTATCCATTATGAAAAAGCCTTTGATTCGGTGAAACCATCAGCAGTTACCACGGCTCTGAAATCCTGCGGTATTGAAGATGCATACATTAATATTATTAATAACATCTATGAAAATGCAAGTGCAAAGATTCGGCTGTTTGAAAATACAACACACATAAAAATTGGAAAGGAGTGAGACAAGGTGACACCATATCTCCGAAGCTCTTTAATGCCACATTGGAAAATGTCTTTCAATCACTGAACTGGGAAAACAAAGGGATAAAGATTAATGGAGATTATCTAACCCACCTTCGTTTTGCTGATGACGTAGTCATTTTTGCAACTACCCCATCAGAGCTGCAGAGTATGATCCAGGAACTTGCTGACAAGAGTAAAGAAGTGGGATTAAAAATGAACTTTCAGAAGACAAAAGTGATGTTCAATGCTTTTACAAGAAATGAAGATTTATCGATTGATGGAGAAAAACTGGAGATAACAGATACGTATCTTTATCTTGGACAGCAGATATCAAGTGAGGGTCACATTGATGAAGAAATTAATAGGCGTACAAAACTTGCCTGGAGAGCTTTTGGAAGAAACAGCATAATTTTCAAGAGCAATATGCCATTATGTCTTAAAAGAAAAGTGTTTGATCAATGCATCCTTCCAGTGCTTACGTATGGTGCAGAGACGTGGACCTTAACTAAAAGAGACATACAAAGGCTGCAAACAACTCAAAGAAGCATGGAGAGGTGCATGCTTGGTATAACCAGGAGAGATAAGAAGAGGAACTCGTGGATCCGAAAAATGACGAGAGTGGAAGACATCATGATCAGAGTTAAATCCCTGAAATGGCAATGGGCTGGACATACTGCCAGAAGGACAGACCATAGATGGACAGCCGAAATTTTAGATTGGATTCCAAGGGACAGGAAAAGACCCAGAAAAAGACCACATGGGAGATGGGTGGATGAAATTCGTAAATATGCGGGAGTGACATGGAGGAGACTGGCACAAGACAGACCGTTGTGGAGGAAACTTGGGGAGACCTTCGTCCAGCAGTGGATTGATAATGGTTGACAATGATGATGATGATGATGATGATGATGTATGATATATCTATACGAAGGTCGTTCAAAAAGTAACGAGACTGATTTTATATGGGGGCGGAAGTGCAATACAGTAAACACATATACACTCTCATACTTTCGAAGTATTATTCCTCTACTGAATGTACCAGTTCCACATTTCTTATCCATTTCCGGAAGGTGTGTTCGAAACCGTTCTTCTACATATGGTTCAGAATAAACATCACAGCATTGTTCAGTTCAGTATTTGATGCAAAATGATGCCCAAAAAGTTGTTTTTTCGCTTCAGGAAAAAGGTGGAAGCCACACGGCGCGAGATCCGGTGAATACGGACGGTGCGCCATCATTTCGATGCCTCTATCTTTGATAACTTGATGATTAAGCAAAGCACGATGTGCAGGGGCATTATCTAGATGCAAAATCCAATCAGTTTGTGCACATTACGGGCGTTATAAGGGAACGTTTTTTCTTTAGAAGAACTTTGAGGACTTCAGAATAATAGGTTCCGGTAACAGTCTTCCCTTGTGGAGCAACATGGTCATACACAATCCCCTTTTTATTGATAAAAACCAGCTGCATGACCTTCCGGGCACTTACTTGAACCTTTGCTTTCTTGGCTATGGGACACTGTGGGTGTTCCCATTGGGTGCTCTGCTGTTTTGCTTCTGGATTGAAATGATAAAAAAAATAAGGAGACAAGGGACCCGGGGGCTGTACAGTATTTTGGGGCTCCAGTAGTAGTTGCACATCTAGGATTTCACTATGGGTGGTTGAATAAAAGTATCCAGGAGAGAACATTCCCAAAATATGATGAGGAAATCATAAAAATATCCCCACTATATTGAAGTGTGTTTCCCATGATTCTTCATGGACGAATCAGTGTTAACAAAAAAAATAAAAAAACACTACGCCGAAAAATGGACACCACTTCATTTCTGCTTTATTCCCCTTCCCCTCAGGGTTCAACTTGTTGGAATTATATCAAAGTAGTGGACAAAATAATAAGATCCAAATATCATGGTTCAAACGAATTCTTAACGTATGAAAATTTCCCAAGATTACAGATGTGTACAAAATATCTGAAATGCTTTTGAAAGATTTGCGGCTGAAATGGGGGGAAGGGAGCAATTATACTTTAAGCGGACTCTCCCTGAAGAAGCAAAAGCAAAGAGAAATTCTTTTCATGAGGTAGTTTCTTAAAGTTTTTGCTGTGCTATGCAAACAACAACAAAAACTGTAGAACTCTGTCACTTCTTCAAACATCTGCATAATTCTGGGCCCCCTTGAAAATGCGGGACTCGGGGCTGCAGCTCCCCTAAATGGGCTCTTGGTACCTTCATTCTGCCACCTATAGTGAAATCCTGGATTTGTCACTAATACTGGGGGTCAAAATATTGTCCAGCCCCCGAGACCCTGTCTACTTAAATGGGCTCTCGCTGTAATGGTAATCCTGCACTGTAATGTGAAAACTGAAAGATAATTATAGAATGGTTCATGTGAAAAGCTTATTAGCTTTTCCATCGTCTAGGCTTTTACGGGTAGAAAACAATCGAAAATTATTGGATGGCACGGAATTTGAAATGCGCAATTACAGATATGTACAAAACTTACGTAATGCTTTTGAAAGATTTGAGGCTGGATTAGGGGCTCCTCCTAAAAAGCAGAAAGAAATTTATAGTTTTTGCTGTGCTACAAAAAAAAAAAAAAACCTGTAGAACTCTTTCAATCCTTCAAGCACTCTGCATAATTCTGGGGCATACTGAAAATGTAGGGTCTGGCGCTGCAGCTAGACTCTTAAACGGGATCTGCCCTCACACCGAAATATTTATTCTGCTGTTAAAGTGAAGATTTCTATCTAGCAGAAAATATCAACTAGACTGATTTTCTGCTAGGGAATAATTGTCTAATTATGCGAAGTAACACATGAAAGCAGTGGCCTGTGGAAATCCGACAGTTCCGCAGGAATAAATATTCCAGAATATAGTCTATCACATTTTGTGTCTGATCAAATCGTAAGGGTCTGCCATGTATTGTGTCGTAATTAAATAGTAAGTCGTCTGTCATATTGGGGAGACAGGAAAGTAATGTCGGAGCAGTTGTGAGGTGTTTATGCACGTTCAACGTAAAGTAAGTGTATGTATAAGTGAATGAACTATTCGTCTTTAACTTATGTAGGTGTTTTTTGTCTTCCATATTTGCAGAACAAAATGAGTGACGTACAACCCGAGGACAGCCACGTTCGTCATTGTATGCTGTATGAATTTCACAAGGGAACAATGCAACGGTGCCCACCAATAGCATTTGCGCTGTTTATCCAAATGCGTTAATGTCCGCAAGTGCCAGCGTTGGTTTGCCCAATTCCGGTCAGGCAATTTTGACCTCTCTGATGCCCCTCGTGCAGGAAGGCCCATGGAGCTGGACAATGACCTGCTGCGTGCAGCCGTTGAGGCACATCCTCGTCAAACCATTGATGAATTATCCCAACATCTTAATGCATCATGGTCTACTGTTCAAGCACACCTGCCACAGATAGGGAAGGTCTATAGACAAGGAGTTTGGGTCCCACACCAACTTTCACCTGACAACAAAGCCCAGCGTTCCAACATCTGCAACTCTTTGCTCAGCAGACAGGAAAAGGATCCCTTTCTTCGTCGAATTGTCACTGGAGATGAAATGTGGGTTCTTTACGTGTACAACAAATGCGAAAACGAGTGGTTTTCTCCAGGTCAGACACTAGTTCCTACGCCAAAACCAGGCCTACTCCCCAAAAAGGTGTTTGCTCTGTGTTTGGTGAACTACCGCTGGCATAGCTCATTTTTTGTTCTTGGAACCCGGACAGACCGTAACGGTAGACATCTATTGTCAACAACTGGACCATTTGAAGCAAGCTCTTACTGAAAAACATCCAGCACTGGTCAACAGAAATAGGTGTCATCCCCAGCATGACAACGTGATACCTCACACAACGAGATAGACCCAGAAGACAATAGAAGATTTTGGCTGGGAAGTTCTGCCCCATTCCCTTTATTCCCCTGACATTGCACCATCTGATTACCATTTGTTCAGATCTCTGCAGTACTTCCTCTATGGGAAAAGATTCCACGCCGCCCCGGTGGTGCAGTGGTCTAAGCGATGGCCTCTGATCATTCGTCCGAAAGGGGTCCGGGTTCGAATCCCGTGAGGCACGGATGTTGCTTTTGTCTTACAGCACTGGTTCTCTCTCTTCCCTGGAACCAGTTACCCTAAATTAGGGACGGGTGACTGCTTATAGCCCATTGTGTTGCTCACGATGGTCATTAAACCTTCAATACAAAAAAAAAAAAAAAGATTCCACAATATTGATGATGTCAAAACAGGGCTCTCGGACTTCTTTGCATCGCAGCCAACGTCTTTTTTATGAAGACGACATTGAAAGTTTGGTTTCACGATGGGCAAGTGTGATTTGATAATGATGGATACTATTATATATAATTGACTAAGAAATAAATTTCTTCTGTTACAAACAGTGTATCTCTTCTTTTCCAAAAACGGCATTACCTTCCGGTCTCCCCAACATTATATATTGTTTCCAATGTTTAGGAAATTACTTACATTTTCTTCGCTACAAACTTCATTAAAACATTTTTTCAACACCACATCTTAACTCACCACTCCCCTCTCAACATAACAACTCTCTTCACCTTCTTTCTCCAAGCACGAACACACAGCTTCTTCCAACGAAGTTTCGCTAGTCTTTTGACTTCGACATTCAAGCAGCTACTTGAGACGTCTCAGAGAGATCTCCGAGTCGTCTCAGTGTGACACTCTACCACTTGAGGTTGCTGACTCTTACTCTTTCTTGAATACCAGAGGTCAGCGAATCATTGTGACTTGACATTATTTTTGTTCCAGAATCAAAATGCCCCACGTCCACTCTGTTCACCTCTTTCTGATTGGGTCTTTCTGATTTAATGAATGAGCCCTTTTCTCTTACTGCCATTGTCCAATTCGATTCCTCGTCCCGACTGGTCAGCTTCAGACAAATCGTTCTCTTCTCTGCTCTTTTTTTCTTTTTATTCTTGTATTATCACTACCTCTTGTCCATTTGCTTAATTAACCCCTCCCTCTCCGGCCATCAATCATTTCCGTTTATCACTACCTCTTGTCCATTTGCTTTATTAACCCCTCCCTCTCCGGCCATCAATCATTTCCGTTTATCACTACCTCTTGTCCATTTGCTTTATTAAACCCTCCCTCTCCGGCCACCAATCACAGTTGCTATCCTCATCATTGAATCACAGTTGCTATCCTCTTCATTCAGTCACAGTTGCTATCCTCATCATTCAATCACAGTTGCTATCCTCATCATCCAGTCACAGTTGCTATCCTCATCATTCAGTCACAGTTGCTATCCTCATCATTCAGTCACAGTTGCTATCCTCAACATTCAGTCACAGTTGCTATCCTCAACATTCAGTCACAGTTGCTATCCTCATCATTCAGTCACAGTTGCTATCCTCATCATTCAATCACAGTTGCTATCCTCATCATTCAGTCACAGTTGCTATCCTCATCATTCAATCACAGTTGCTATCCTCATCATCCAGTCACAGTTGCTATCCTCATCATTCAGTCACAGTTGCTATCCTCATCATTCAGTCACAGTTGCTATCCTCATCATTGTCACAGTTGCTATCCTCATCATCCAGTCACAGTTGCTATCCTCATCATTCAGTCACAGTTGCTATCCTCATCATTCAGTCACAGGTTGCTATCCTCATCATTCAGTCACAGGTTGCTATCCTCATCATTCAGTCACAGGTTGCTATCCTCATCATTCAGTCACAGTTGCTATCCTCATCATTCAGTCACAGTTGCTATCCTCATCATTCAGTCACAGTTGCTATCCTCATCATTCAGTCACAGTTGCTATCCTCATCATTCAGTCACAGTTGCTATCCTCATCATTCAGTCACAGTTGCTATCCTCATCATTCAGTCACAGTTGCTATCCTCATCATTCAGTCACAGTTAATATCCTCATCATTGTCACAGTTGCTATCCTCATCATTCAGTCACAGTTGCTATCCTCATCATTCAATCACAGTTGCTATCCTCATCATCCAGTCACAGTTGCTATCCTCATCATTCAGTCACAGTTGCTATCCTCATCATTCAGTCACAGTTGCTATCCTCTGTCCATATCTTAATTTCAGTCGGTTTGCCAGGGCCGGATTAAATGAGGGTTTAAAGGGGCCTCCCTTAATCCAGGAGGCCTAGGGGCCCACCATTACCATGGGCCCAGGAGGCATGCCTCTACACCGCAAATAATCCACAACTTATATACTTATGCAGAGAGAAAAGTAAAATAGTTTTAGTTTTGTCTCGTATGATTTCTACTGCATCACAGAGGCTAGAAGACGAACAAATTTCACGGCTGTAACTCACTAAGGTTAAACGTTTCTTGTCGCTATGTAGAGTGAGGTGGGCAGACAGTTTCAGCTTTTTCACTAGCATCCACCCACACCTCCCTACTTACACTTGGAACCGTTAATGGGCGGAATCCATTGTGACTTCACGTTGCAAAACAAAAAATATTTACCGAGAAAAGTCTACAATGCTGAATTATTAAAAATTTCAAGACGAAATCTAGGAATCTTAAGCTTTTAACTCATGTTCTTATGAGAACAGTGGGAAATACAGTGACTTATCCTGAAAACTCTGCGGACAGTTTCTAAGGTTGAAGAATGCGCTACGTATTAATTATCACAAACATATTGCTAACGTTTCGTGCTTTAACTGATTTCAAAATGTTTCTCCGTCATTAGTTCTTTGGAGGCTCACTCAGATTTCTTAGCCAAGGATCCCACACAGATGTCTTAGATACGGGGGGCCTCCAATAAGGCCTTAATCCGGCCCTGCCGTTTGCAATCAGCTTTTATTTCGGCATTCCAGACCGGAACTCTGACGACATTTTCCACCGTTTGGTCGCCAGGTTCAGGATGGTTTCGAGCCTCCTCTTCCGTTGTCACACTTTTCGTGCTATTCACGCCCCCTTTTCTCTGTCCCGCCCCTTTCTTTGGCGAGAGCATTTTGTTTCTCGCGGCGGCTTTATTCATTATCTTACGATCCCGCTGGGATTTTATTATATTTTGTGCTGTTTTGTGTTTCCGGGATGTATCTAGCGTATCTCCGCTGCGATGGACCTCGGACTTAAGTCGGTTTGCCAGTCTTTCCTTAATATTATACTGTACATTGTTTTTCTCTCATTATTCTCGTGCTCCCGAACGGTTTAATTTTCTTAATCTCTAACCAATGCTCATCCTTATCACATTGTCGTCGCTTTTCTGTAGTCACTCATGCCGAGGAACCCCTGACTCCAGAGCTGCTCCTTTCGATGCGGTTCTGGATCTTTCCCGCTACATTCTGTGTGGTTTTATTCTGTTATGCGCCTGTATATCTCATATTACTGTTATGCGTAACTGTCTACTGCACATTTTCTATTATTTCATGTTGTACTATGCCTTTTAAGTTTTCACAAATACTTTCTCTGTCTTTTTCCATGTTTTGTCCTTATTGTGGTACACTGTAACCCATAACGCTTGCCTGCCTTACATGCTGTTCATATTTATGCATCTCTCGTTCTGCTTTTCCCTAGGTGTGGCATTTTGTCATTTGATATTGTTAACACTCTTTGCTTCTTACTTCACATGCTTCGTGTATGTGCACGTTCATTTTTATAAAATGTGGACACTCTACCTGTGCTTTGTGTCCATTAATTGTGCTGTTATTTTGGCGTAGGACTACATCTAACTCCGCGGATAGTATGGGGCGTCTTAAGGCCGACCGCCATTGACAATAATAGGTCCCGATTGAAATTATTATAGCGTTAAAAATACGTCACGCACACTAATCGTGTTAGCATATTCGTAAACAGCATGGAGTCCAATTCGCGTATTGCGCAATGCAAAGTGCGCGCGACGCTTCCCTCGCTCCATGTTCGCGAGGGAGATTCCATCTCCGCAACAGTGTGCAACATGATTGTGCGTGGTATCGTTTTAAAGCTCCCGACGAGGTCTATTCAAATATACGACGAACATTTCGCAGTGGTTTAAGCTGAACATCTTAAAAATTGTTTTCTTGTGAACCGGTGAACACTTTTGACCACATCACGGTTTATCTGGACAATCGTGAGTGCAAAACGATCGTGCGTGGTATCGTTTTAAAGCTCTCGACGAGATCTATTCAAATACTTAAAGAACATATCGCAATGGTTTAAACCAAAATTTTAAAAACTTGTTTTCGTGTGAACGGGTTAACATTTTCGACAATGCCGCGGAAATTGCAGAATGAACGCAAGCAAAAGAGGAGAAAATCAAAACGAGAAGCAAGAGCAAGTGATGAGGAATGTAAGTAGCTCAAGAAGACAGAGCACCACGTTGGGTAATTCGTGTATAGATCTGCTTTGTGTTCGCAATGCATTCAAGCATTATTTGCAAAAATTATATACGCTACTTTTCATATCATAGACCTGTGTTGGCTATAACAAATTAAATAAACGTTTTGAAACCATACTCGACTAGCTCATTTCAACTTTGCGATCTACAAGTCGTAGTCCTACGTTCCAAACTGACGGCTCAATCAGAACTGAGCCTACCTGTGGTTTTTTTTTGCCTATGTTATGATCTACTTGTATGCCTAAATGCCAATAAACTCAGTACCCTAGCAGGTGCTCGCCATTCCTAAAATAAAAAAATACCTCAGTTTATGTTCAGGAATGCAAATTAGAGACTGCAGAATTTCTGAGGTTTAAGAGCAAATCAATGGAGACATTGAAATAGAATTTGAACTTTGTCACTGTTGCGCTACAATAGATAGTTAGCCAAGAATGCAGTGACAGCAGCTGAATGTTGAATAATTTTTTTTTCTAATTGTTGAAATCCTATATAAATACGTGAAACCTCAGCTTCTTTTCAGTTGCAAACTATGAATTCAGCAGATAATGCCATTGGATGGAACAACAGCAGTAGGTTTAAATCAAATCGAAATCACGGTTGGCTCCCTTAATATCCAAATGACTGAGTTTTCAGGACGTGGTTCATCAGATAGAACACTTGTACAGGTAAGCTTTGATCTTAAACTTTGAGAAAAATTATGAATTTTTAACGTTCCCGGTATGAGTTCGTTTCCTGTTGACGTTCCAGCGATACTTTGTTTAGGGAAAAATGTATTACTTTTAGATGCACAAATTTTATTTTTAATCATCTGAAAATATCTGAGTGGAAGATTTTTCTTTCTTCCTAGGTTTAACAATCTAGCCAGCATCGTAAAAGGTATTTTATTCTTATTTTAAATACACCAAGTCCTGAATACGCAAGGAACGCTTATAGCGAAGTAAATACGTTTATTTTCGTCGTGTATATTTGTATAAAGATTCGCCAAGCTTTAACACTCCACTGGGAGGTTTTCTGAAGACGACATAAAACGCCTTGAGAAAGTAGATATTCTATGTCTACATTTCTCACTGACATTTAATGTCTACAATGTAGATATTTTATGTCTACAGTGCCTTGAGTAAGTCTCCCAGTGGAGTGAGAAAGCTTGGTGAATCTTTATACAAATTTACACCACGAAAATAAACTAATTTACTACGCTGTAAGCGTTCCTTGCGTATAGGTAATTTTATTATTTTGAAAATAAAAATTATTAAGCAGCTATCCCTGTTTTTATTGATTCGATATTGGCTGTATACAGGAAAGTCTTAATTTTGTTTCTAAATTAGGTGTACTTGTGAAAGTTGTTAGCCTACCTTGCAGAGCACTATGAACTATGTGTCGAAAGTCGCGATGACGCAAGGGATTCACTTGATGAGATAATTATTTAAATTTTCCGGACTTCAGGTGCATATATTTCCTTTGTTTTTGTAACTTTCAACGAAATAGGAGAAATATATACTTGTAAAATTGGGCCCCTACTCTTTCTTTACACGCAAATATAAATGTAGCTAAAGTCTTCCGACTAAAAAGTATTGAAGAAATATTGCTTTCATCCAATCCTGAGTTTTTCGAAAAAGGTAGTTCCTTCACGGGGGCTACTTCCGGGTGGCTGTGTAGTTCACTGATCGGTGTCTTTCCCCTGGCCGACAGCAGAAAGCCTAAAAAATACCTTGACAGATCGCAGGCCTGGCGTTGGTGATGGAAAGCGAGACGCTGTGAAAGAATGGATACTTCTTCATATACTTTTCGGAAGATTCATGCTGAATTTCTTAGTAAAATTAACAGCAATTTCAGTTTGTATCTTTATTTCCAATTTTTCAATAGACCATGTAAATTCCTATGAGGTATGTTGCTATGAACAATGTTGCAGTAACTAAGGAATTTTTTGTTTTGTTTAGATGTTCAGTTTTTTATTTTTTAAATATTTAGAATTATTTTTTGTTAAAATATTTAGCCAACCTTGCACAGCACCATGAGCTGTGTGTCAAAAGACTCTCTACTCAACGATTTCACCTGATGAGATAATTTTTTTTGATTTCCTAGATATATGATTTTTTTTTTGTAACTTCCACCGAAACAGGGGTAAATATATGCATGTGAAGTTGAATCCCTATTCCATTCTTTTCTACAGCATGAAAATGCACCTAAAATATTTGAGCTAAAAGTGTTGAAAAAATATTGCTTTCATCAAATCCTGAGTTCTTCGAAAAACGTAGCACCCTTATGGGATGCAACTTCTGGGTGGCGTAGTTCACTGTCGGTGTCAACTTTCTCCTAGTCGGCAGCGGAAAGTCTAAAAAAGATAATTGACAGATCGCCCCTGGCGTTGGTGATGGAAAGCGAAAGCTGGTGAAAGAAATGATACTTCTTCATATACTTTCCGAAAGATTAATATGCTACATTTCTTAAAAAAACTTAACAGCAATTTCCCTTTGATTCTTAATTTCCAATTTTTCAATAGTCCATACATATCCCTATGAGGTAAATCCGTATCTACGAAGTATGTCCCTATAAGCGATGTTTCGGATCTTGTTTCCTATGAGGCATGCTCCCTATGAGTGATTTTTCGGACTTCATTTCGTATGAGATCCCTATGAGGTAATATATCCGTACGAGATATATCCCTATAAGGGATGCTTCGGATCTTGTTTCCTATGAGATCCCTATGAGGTAAATCCCTACGAGGAAATAAATCCGTAAGAGGAAATAAATCTATAAGCGATGTTTTGAATCTTGTTTCCTATGAGATGTTTATGAGGTAAATCCCTATGAGGTAATAAATCCGTACCAGATATGCCCTTATGAGCGATTCTTCGAACTTTGTTTCCTATGAGATCCCTATGAGGCAATAAATCCGTAAGAGGTATGCCCGTATGAGCGATTTTTCGGACTTTGTTTCCTTGGCTAATAGTGAAAGAAAGGCTGAAATTGGCAACCAAGGAAAACACTTCACTGATGATACGATGAGAAAGCTCTGCTTAAGTTAAGAAATTTAATGATTTCTTAAAACGTCTCCAAATGTATTTCTTGGGTGTCAAAGGGCAGCAGGGAAGCCAAAGGAGCTTCCGAACTTTTTCTTCTGATTTTCGTTTTCAAAGTGAAAATCCTCCGTCAGTGAATAAACAAAGACATCGCTTTGTTTATTCACTGACGTCAACGTGGAATTAACGTGGAAAGAGCGATCGATGTCTTTTGTTTATTTGTTTCGTTTGCAAAATTTATTTTAGGAGAAAATTCATTTTGAAGTAGAATGTTTTACGAAGTGCAATGGTATTCAAAATAAAAAATAGCATTTAACTTTGTAAAATGCATGTCTTAAGTCTCTTCGAAAGTCATATTTCAGCGTGCTACCTCTAAAAAACAAGAATTTTTGTTTGTAACGAGCACATCTTTTGAATCCTTTCCGACGCGAATAACAATTTTTTAAAGTTATTCTAAGTCACTGGAACCGGTTAGAGAAAAACATCAATCGGATTACTACAATCGATAAAACATCCAGAAATAGAAACAGATACTTACTTTCACCAGTGGCTAAAAAAGTGTATTACGCAAATTAATTAACAAATGACGCACAAAAAGCAGAAACATCAGAGACAGAGATTTTCAAATCAAACAGTCAACAGAAGAAAAATAGTGATTTGCAAAAATTTAAGACCACCTGTCAATTTATTGAAAATTAAAATAAAAAAAAAACAACTAATTTACTAGTCAGAGATATTTGTAAAAAATGACACCACAGATGAGTACTTACATTCTTTAGAATACAAATTATAGATGGAAATCAGTACTTTGTGTGGCCACCTTTGTTTTTTTAAAACGGACAGAATACGATGTGAAATATTCTCAATGAGGGATTTGCAGTAGTCACTTGAAATGTCTTTGCACCACACGTACTTTATCGCGTCAATCAAAGCTTGAGAATTTGATGCCTGTTTTTCTGCTACCTCGTCTTCTAAAATGGTCCACAAATTTTCGATGGGGTTTAAAGGTCGGGACTATTACAGGGCCGGTCAAGCACAGTTCTGTTTTTTCTTCTGCAGGTAGTAGTCATTTACTGTCTTTGATCTGTGGCATGGAGCATCATCATGCATAAAGATTGTGCATCTGTGCACTTGCATACGAGTTAACAGCTTCTCACGTAACATTTCCACAGAAAAACGACCAGTCATGGTAGTGCCTGTCGACAAAAAGGATAATGAAGCAGTTCCGGATGCTGACATAGCACCCCATATCATCTGACTAGACGGATGTCTTACGGTGCTAACGGAGTATTTTCCATCAAACCTTTTGCCTTTTGGTCATCGAACATGTGCTTCACGTAATTCAAATTAACACACAGCTGATTCATCGAAAAAAAAAATGACTCCAATTTTCAGCAGTCAACAATTGATGACGCTTCGCAAACTGGAGTCTCTTCTTTTTCAGGACAGAAGTTAGTCTAGGTTTATGTGCAGGTTTATAAGACTTTCAGCCAAAATCTTTGCTAAGACGTCGGGAAACAGTGCTGATATTAATATCAGACCATTTTGAATATATAAAGGTCTTTATTTTCTTGCATGAACTTCTCGGAGAAAGTATAACGATTCGCCTTACGGTATTGTCACCACGTGGGGTTGTTCACCTTGGACGTCCATTTCTCTTTTGGTCGCTAAAGTCACCTGTATCTCGATATTTCATGATCGTATTATGAATAGAAGTCTTACTTATATTCACCTTTCTGCTTACGTCACGTTCGGAGTATCCTTCATGATATAAATTTACTATTTTTGCCCTCTGAGTAACACTTAATGATGCTTTTTTGCCCATATTTTGCTATATGGAAAATCCGTGCAAAACCTCTCAGAATGAAAACCAGAAGCAAACTGTCGCTCACATGCTTCTCCCAACTGTATCAACAGCTGCCACTGTAGGATGATGCAACACCGACACGAAGTTGAGTATTACAGACAGTAGCTGACGTAATCGGCAGAAATCTCCTAATACCAACAGGTAGTCTTAAACTTTTGCAAATGACTGTAGAAGGCAACAGCATACAACTCTACACCTACTCCTCCTAGCGAAAGAATTTTGCATAATGGAAAAGTAGAAAGTAGGCGAAAATTATTCTACTTGGCAAAAGCAGTATTCTACATGCAAAGATATTGAGAAAAACAAATTAAACATCGGCGCCCTTTAGTAGAGAAATTGTGAAAGAAAATACACACAAAGAGTTAAAGAACTTTCCAAATAAGTCTCCCGGCAGCAGAGATAGCGAGGAAAAGGTTTGAACCTTTACGCCCCATAGCGGGAAAGCTGTGCATTATTTAAAGAGAATAATGCTCCCCATCTTTATTGTAGCGAATGGCATACAGTAAAGCATGAAATTTCTCAATAGAATTTTTATATGTTGCAAACAGAAGTACAAAAACACCTCCTAGCGACAGAACTGTGAACTAGAGTCCTGCAAAGGCATTATTTTCAGGCCCGAGCCCACCTAATTAATGTCAGGACCGACTCGACCCGACCCGGCCATTCAGGTCCGGTACAACCATTATTTGCGTAACTGTCACTTGCTTTAGCACAGACGGTATCTGTACTGTAACTTTTTGGATTAACTCGAAACTCGTGTAAAAAGAGGGCATAAGTAAGTTAACTAACCCACCAGTAGCCAGAAATACCGCAAATGCAATAAATAGTATTCAGTGAACTTAAGTACATTATCGTCATTTCATAATCGAACCCTTCGTACGGTCAGATCACTGTTTATACGAGTCAAATACTGTCTTCTTTGACATTTTTGCCCAGAACATAATATAAATTGATGCTCAGTTACGCACACGCACACACAATAACTTGCTTAATGGTTAATAGTTAATACAACAAACTCTCGTACGCAGAATATGATTCCGTTCTGTTGGCCAGACGTCTTTGATTTTAATTCTTCAGGTTTAGGATATACCTCCCAAAATCCAAATGTAAGAAAATTGTTTGCTCCTTGAACCTCTAATTTGCCCAACCCAATATTTATCCATATTTAAAACAAAGCAAGTGGCAAATCAAAATTATAAAGACAGAACCTAAGAATAGTTTGCTAGAACATATTGAAGCTTTAATTGATTCCTAATTCCCATAAACGCAAATCTTCGTACGGAGCAAGTGTTTTTCTGGTGTAAACTTCCAAAATAAATGGAATATGGATTCAAAGGGGAGTGCGATTGCCAAAGATCAAAGACGAAAAGACGCGCGCAAATAAATAAATAAATAATAGCACAAGGCGGGGGAGAAGAATGATTGCGAGATACAAGAAATATGATCACGGGAAGGGAAAGACAGACTTTAAAAACAGAATGACTTAAATTTATCAACAACCTGACTACACGGTACACATGCAAGTGCAGGCCCGTCCAAGCCCGTCAACGAAATTGTAGGCCCGGCCAAGCCCGTCAACGAAATTGTAGGCCCGGCCCGTAAGTTTTAAATTACAGGCAGGCCCGGCTCAGCCCGTGCAGGGCTGTACTGTGAACTACAAAACTCCACACATTCAAACCTAAAGTGTTCCACAAGATAAATGGTATCCGGTCCTAAAAGAATTTCTGAAATCGCACATTTAGAAGCACAGATATTGAGAAAAACAAATTGAACATTGGTGCCCTTTAGCAGAGAAACTGTGCATCATTTTGGAAAGAAAATACACACAGAGTTTTCATAGTTGGTAGTACCTGACGGAAGTAAAGTTTTCCATACGGTCTTTAGTCCCACAGATATTGCTGTAAATGGAGACGTAGCTTACGCCCTCTAGTGGCAGACTGGCGTGTTAAATTTTTTTTTTAATTATATGAAAAATATTTCGCAAGGGAAACTCTCTACAACAAAGAAAGAATTTTAAAAATCGGACCCTTAGAAGCAGAAATATCGACAAAAGTAAGATATACATCTACGCTACCTGGTGGAAAAAGTATGTACTATTTTAAGCAAGAAATATTCTCAAAAAAGTGAGCGGTATCGGTCCACGAAATAATTTCTGCAAATACATCAGAAGCAGAAATAAATACGTACTTACACCCACTGGTGACCAAACCAGTCTTTACCAAAAATTAAAAATTAAATACAAAACATTTCACATTAGGAGCTGTATCCGGTGCAAGAAGAATTTTTGAAATCGGACTTTTTTGAAAAAGAGATATCAGGCAAAACGCAATTTACCCTTAAGCCTCCCAGCGGAAAATCTATGCATTACTTGCAAATGAGACTGTACTTAAAATAGTCTTCGGTACAAATGGCATCGAATTGGAAAATATTTTTTTCAATCGGATGTTTATAGAAGCAAATATATTATATGGAATAAAATGTATTTTGAATTCGATTTCATTTGCGCTTATGTCCTCTAGCGGCGAAGTTGTGTATCAGGAAAAACCAAAATGCATGGGTCATCATTCTCGCACTTCAAGCTTCTAAATGCAAAAATATTTTTTTCAAATCGGATTAATAGTTTCAGAGTTATGGTGTACACAGACGGATGGACAAAGTGATATGATAAGCACGATCTTTTCTTACAACAGACGTGCTAAAAAAAGCATATACAGTAAAACTTCAATAACTCGAATCTTCAAGGGAACTACGATTAACTTCGAGTTGTAGAAAATTCAAGTTATAGAATTAATCCGCCAGTGGCATCTGTTTTAAAACTTTCTAAATTTTTCTAATAAAACAGTACATAGTTCTTGGACCCAGGGTTACCGTAATTACTGCATTATTCAATTTCAAATATCTTAACTACTACAGTACTTCACCAATTGTTTAAAAAATACTGCCGTGTATATTCACAGCATCATCAACATGTTTCAACAGATTTCTACAATGTTTTAAGATGGTAGAGAGAGTACTAGCTGGTATTCCATATTTTTCAGCAATAAATTTTCTTTATTCTCCTAGTATCCACTTCTTGTATTGGCTTTAATTTTTCTTGCAAGGATAATATTTTTGTGATGTCCTTTTGGACATCACAAAAATTTGCACTACAATGATAGACTTGGATTTTTCTAAAACTGGGTGCACAGCACTCATTGCCTGAAATGGGCCCAAAAGAATGCAGACTTAAGAAAGAATTTGCGAAATAATTCTACACACGTGCTACTGGACAGATCAGATGTAGAGGGCTTTTTTTTTTTTTTTTTTTTTTGGTTGAAGGTTTAACTACCACCGTGAGCAACTCAGTGGGCTATAAGCAGTCGCCCGTCCCTAATTTAGTGCCACTGGTTCCAGGGAAGGGAGAGAGCCAGCGCCGCAAGACAAACATAACATCCATGCCTCACCGGGATTCAAACCCGAACCCATCTCTGACGAATGATCAGAAGCCATCGCTTAGACCACTGCGCCACCGGGGCAGCGTAGAGGATTTTAAGAAGTGAGTGTCTGATCCCAGGTCTTAAGCAACGCTTAGGAATAAGAAGTTTGATCCCAAGTCTTAAATAACTCTTAGAAATTGGGCTAGAGTGTCCGATAGGAAAGTGGGATATTTAGTGGTTCGAGCGTTCGTACCTGCCCGCGATCGGACCTAAGGTTCCTCCGTGGCAGTCGGGAACGTTGACCACTAGGCCGTCCGCGAACCGCAAATGGACAGGCCTTGTAGCTAAGGGCTAAAGCCCCGAAAATGGTCCACCAGGAAGGAATTAAAAATACCCCTTTTCAGGGTGGATGGGAGAGTAGATCGCCTTTGTCCAGCTGCCTTTGTTTGACCCCCAGCACCTACAAGACTAGCAACAGGTAGATTTTTTTTTTAATTCAAGTTTTGGAACACGACTTTCACGATTTTTTTCTTTCATAAAACGACGTTTTGAGTTATAGAAAAATTTGAGTTTAAGAAATTCGACTTATAGAATAAAAATGTATGAATAAAGAGAAGTTTTAATGAAAAATGCCGAAATTCTTCAAGTTATGGGGAAATTCGACTCATAGAAGTTCGAGTTTTAGAAGTTTTACTGTACATGTAAAAAGCAACAACCCAAAAATTTTACGGTAGGTGAACCTTATTGCATTAACGTACACAATGCTGGAAATGGGCTGGTATACGGCGATATGGCGTACCGCGACTCAAAAAGTGTGACTCATGTTGTGGCCGGCACATGCATTGGTGACAAATAATAAGACGATCTGCCTTGTGTTCATCCGTGAGCAAGTGGGGAACCCACTCTGCAGCGACTTTTCGATACTGCAACTGGTTTTTCACAATGTCATCAACAGAACCAGACATCTCCAATTCTCCATCACATTTGCAACCTCCTCAATGGTCATTCGGCGGTCTTCGCGCATTACAGGAGTGCTTTGATGTCACAGAAGTCCTTAACGTCCATAGTCTATGTCAACCAACCGGAGCGTTGCGCATCTTCCAGACTCTCTTCGTCATTCACAAATTTCTTGTGCCACTCAAAAACCACTGAACGGGACAAACCATCTTCCCTATAGGCTCTTTTAATCAGCGTTTCTGTGGTGGTTTTATTCAGACGCATGCAAAATTTTATAGCTGCCCTTTGCTCCGGTTTTAAATCTATACTGGGTTACAGGAACACGTCTGAACTCTACATCATCTACTACAAGAATGAAGAGGCGGAGCGCTGTAACGGCGCGTCGTCACGTGACCAAGCTTGCAGGTGTTCTGACACAGGCAGCTACATTTTTCTTCGTGGTTTCGCTATGACGTCAGTCTCGTTACTTTTTGAAGGACCTACTTATAAGGTAGGTCGAGAACGTGAAACTAAAACGTGTGTCTGTTTTCTTTTTTATGCTTTCCAACCGTAGGTTGAAGAAGCGTATATGCTCCAGCCGTCTGTCTGTCTGCACGATAACTCGCGTAAAACTGGTTCGATTTTTATGAAATTTTAGTATGTGGTAGGGGACAATTTGGAACGAACCCTATTGAAAATGGAGGAAATGGGGTCAAAGGTCAGGACATAGGAGCTGGATCCATTCCATCGCCCGTATGCGTCATAACTTGCGTAAAAGTACTTTGATTGCAACAAAACTTTATCCTTTTGTTCCGGAGGTACACTGAACCGATTCTGTTGAATATCATCGAAGTGGGGTCATAGGTCAGGGCACATGCTTCTATTACGACAAAACTTTAGTATGTTGTTCCGGAGGTATACTGAACCAATTCTGTTTAATATAATCGAAATGGGATCAAAGGTCAGGGCACAGGACCGAGATTTATTCCACAGCCATTATCCTTATAACTTGAGTAATGATCCCTGGTATGTTGGAAAGCGTATCCATAAACAATGCATTGCATGATTTTACTAACTTGTTTAACATGTATTTACCTTTAGATATCAGTATTTTCATTATTCCGCTTTCTTTGCCTAAGTAATGGAAGCGGTTTAAATTTTTACTTTGTCACACGTAAATGTTTTATGACAAGAGTAACTTTTCCTGGCAAGCTGTAATCACGGATTTACCAATTTTTTCCAAGAAGCATAAAAGTAAAAATGTTTGCCGTGACCAGGATTCGAACCTGGGTTATTGCGGCCACAACGCAATGTACTAACCACTATACGATCACGGCTACATCTCAACGCTCTTAAGTTCCTGTAGTCTTCCTTCTCAGTTGTGGAATGGACCCGATTATTCAATCAAGCGAAGCTTTTATGAAGAAAAAACAATTGCCTGCATGGTTTTTTTTTTAGATTGCGGTTCACGTTTCTTAACAAAACGACCGAAACCGAAGGAATTCATATGAAATTTCCTCTTGAAAAATTAACTTGGTGCACTTAAATTAGTTTGGGAAAGATATCAGAGCGTCTTTATTACCTCAATCTTTTTTACATCCCTCTTATTATGCGGATCAAAATTTCCAAAAATATTTTACTCCTGAAATCTTGTTACTTTGTACATTTTGCTGATTAATGAACGTTGTAGGACGTGTATTTAATTTGTTTCTGCATTGCACTAAATGTCATATTTTCCGCCTGTGGACGTAGATAGAGGATGACTTTAATTTTGAGACAAATATCAGGAAGGTCGAGAACGTGAAACTAAAACATGTGTCTGATTTCTTCCTAAACAAGAATAATTTCAGAATTAGCATAATGAGTACCTGATACTATAGGATCACTGAATTGCTTGTAGCATTTATCAGTGACTTATATATCGCAAAATATTCATCAGTGATTATTCGCATTTGTTTCTGCTCAAAGAAAATTGCGAACCTGTACGAAATTTTTAACCTTTTCGTAATTTTCTGACCATAATCTTGTTCCATGTGTTATTTCGATATTATAAACCTTTACTGAGAATGTCATGGTGCATTTTATTCGTTCGATAATTTATTAAAAGACAGTATCTTATTGATACTAAGTTTAACGCCGTTAGGACATTTCGGCTCAATGGGCAGGGGGAGGTCAAAAAAACTGGATTCTAGAATATATAATTGTCTTTTCTGGAAAGATTTAGTCTCTTAAATTTCCTTAAGTCAGTGTTATTTCTCATGCTGAATTTTAGATTTTCTTGTGTGTTGCTTAAAAATATTTAACATAGACTTGCGATAAGCTCACATGATTAAAAAAAATATGTGACAAAAGGAAACTGTAGACATCTCTTTTCTGAAATTCTGAACTTAGACCAGTTTTACATCAGCAAAATTTTCGAGAAACGTATTTTTTAGATTTCCATTTATTTTTTCACATGGATGTTTTAACATGCATTTATTTTCAGATTTCAGAATTTCAATTATTTCATTTTCTATGTCTAGGTAACGGAAGCAGTTTAAATTTTTATTTCTTCACACGCAAATGTTTTATGACAAGAGCCTAACTTTTCCTGACAAGCTGTAGTCACGGATTTGTGGATTTTTTCCCAAAACCGTAAAAGATGAAAATATTTGCCGTGACCAGGATTCGAACCTGGGTTATTGCGGCCACAACGCAATGTACTAACCACTATACGATCACGGCTACATCTCCGTCGTGCTTAAGTTCCAGTAGTTTTCCTTCTGATTTAAGGAGAAGTAATGAGAACATTCAGTCAACCAAAACTTTCGTCTGAAAAAATTTCACGCGAGAACGCTCTTTAGTTCCAAGAGGTGGCTGCAAAATTTCTTTGGGATCATCGCCGTTTGCTTTTTGAAAAGGAACAGCAACAAAGATAAATATACAAAATTGGAAGATAAAATGTAATTTTCAGCCACCATAGAAAGTACTCTGTCATTAAATCTATTTTTGTGGTCTATTTTGAAACTGTTCTCGCTACATTGCGCACATGAATTTAAAAGAGCATTGTAGGTACATTATTGTCTTACTATTCTATTTCTTTTTTTGTTTTTACAGCACAACTTGGTAAATTATATCGTGATACGTAATACCTACATAATTTTTTTAAAACAAAACCACTTTGATAATTCATATTACTAAGCCACTCCGAGTTCCAGGGATTAGCTCCTCAAAGAAAGATCAACTGCTAAATTATAAAATAAAAATACCAACGTTTACCACAATCAAAGGTTTATTATATATCGACTATAGTTTCGCAGAGCTAATTGGCTCGGCATCATCAGGGCGAATGAGTAAAAATGCTGGAACCTCGGTTCGTACACGTACCATTCGCAGAGAACTTCATTCCATGGGTTACCGTGGTCGTGCAGTTGCTCATAACCCTTTACAGTATATCTCCACTCGGAATGCTGCTCGTCGTTTAGCATGGTTAAAGAACATTTATCGTGGACCGTAGATTAACGGAAACGGGTCCTATGGGCTGATGAATCCAGATACACGATCCATCTGTCTGATGGCCGTGTGTGGGTTACGGGGCAGCCGGGGAAACGCTATTTACCACAGTGTACTGTTCCTGCAGTCAAGTTTGGAGCTGGCAGTGTGCTTGTGTGGGGGTGTTTTATGTGGTATGGTCCCGGCCCATTGGTTATCGTGGACAAACCTGTTAACCAGCACGTCTACCTCGATATTCTGGACAATTATGCCCTATCAATTCTGCGGCAATACTATGGAACCGAGCCATAAAGCAAGGACTGTTACTGCGTGGTTTGACGATAATTCCGTATCGTGTGTGGACTGGCCAACACAGAGCCCTGATCACCTATGGGATGAATTAGATAGAGCACCTATAGGATGAATTAGAGCGCCTCAGAAGAAATTTGGAACCAAGGCCTACTACTAAGCAACAGTTAGCGGCATCATTATGTACTGAATAGAAATGCATACCTATCGCTGTGTTCCAAAACCTTGTCGAAAGCATGTCCCGAAGGGTCAGCCTGACACCGTACTTATGTATGTCAATAAATGCTATGTTGTGTTTCTCTTCTAGGTGTTCGGTGACTTTTGTCAATACAGTGTATGCACTTGTATTATAGGAGTTTATACACCATTATTCGCACCTGAATCTGTATCTGGGTTTCTCAAAAAGGCCAATTTTAAAAACAAAATTAACAAGTCTGATTGCTAAAGAGAACGGGCATTTCCCGTTCTTCATATTTCTCGTGAGAAATTATTTTTTGTTTGTTTCTGATACCTCGATTATTTTTAGGGGGTGGGGGTGGGCGGTTAAAGACAACCTAAGCAACTCCATGGGTATAAGCAGTAGGCCATCTTTAAGTTAGGGCCAGTTGTTCCAGGGAAGATAAAGTGCCAGCGCCGTAATACACACAACACAACATCCATGCCTCACGTAATTTGAATCTTTCGGGACGAATGATCAGAAGCCAGGGCATAGAACACGGCACCGTCGGGGCGGCATACTTCATCTTGCGTAAGTAAGATTAGAAAAATGCATTCATTACTGCGTAGTACTTATGTTTCATTACACGGAGTAATAACGTATTGGCATTTGTCGTTGTCTGTGAGCTACTAAAATCCCATTATTATTTTTTTTTCATTCGACTCCTTAAGGCACTGATTTCCCACGAGTTTTTCAACTATTCCGATGCAAAATTGGAATTTCTTTTAGAATACAACAAATCTCAAAATTAATACAAACAGTACCTTGAAATACTTTCAGAGCAGTACGTTTCAGATTTGTTCAAAAAGCATGCTCATTACTTTCAAAGTTGTTCATAGTACTATTCCACAAAAAGGGACTGTGGACCATTCCCATTGGGCAAGTTTTCGCTGTGCTTCTTTTTCTTTGGACGGGAGCAGGGGAGCCTTTGTCTACACACTGGTGCAGACCAATCCTGCGTTAGCGACGGCAAATTGTTTCAGTCGTCAAGCCCACCTGTTAACTAAACTAGAACACGTTTCTGCAAAAATGGGGAGGGAAAAAAAGGAAAACCGTAGCTATTATTTTTCAAAAGGTGTGGTCCACACCTACTTGAAAAAAAGGTACATATACCTGAATCAGAATTATGAAATGCAATTCCAGAAAAACGTTTGCCGTGACCAGGATTCGAACCTCGGTTATTGCCGCCACAACGCAATGTACTAAGCACTATACGATCACGGCTACATATTGTTACGACCCACCCTGCCATTAATTTAGTAATTAATGGGAGTGGTGGATGTATGAAATTAATTAAGTATTAATTATGTTCGAGGCTTGATTAGAGTTTAAAAGTGTAAACAGCAGAGAAAGTTTTATCTGGGGGATAGGACAGAAAGGAGGCGAAGCATTCCCTCTAGCTGGGTGGTCTCAGAATATAGCTCTGTTAGGTCATAAATATCAGGACGCAGCTGACGGCCAGTCTAAACAGGGAAGTAGTTACATTTCGAAGAGGGGACACTTGAGTAAAAATGAATGAAGATGGGGGACAGAAGGTTTAGCGAATAATCGTAAATTCGTCGATTGTTTGGGGCATTTTCGAGAACAATTGCTCTCTGTGTGGTCCGTGCAGAAAAATAAGATTTCGCACTTAGCGTGAAAATAAGGAAGAAAGTTTAGTTGTCTGTACGCTATCCTATGTGAAAGGCTGGATTGGATGCCTTGGATCTGCTATATGAATTGGACAACTCGAGCCAGCTGGGGATGCCAGTTTGCCATAAAGACAGCGGAACGCCTAAATCCGCGTGATAAAGCAGCAGTTTCTAGGCTGCGAGCCTCATGGAAATTAGCGACTGGTTGGCCCAATGAAAGCAAAGTTACAGAGGAATTAAGAAGTCTGCGAGTGGACAGTGGTCATTCCAATGAGAAGCGAAGTCGGGTTCGAATGCCAACCACTGCAGGGTGGAATCGTCATCCCCATTCATCCCCTACTATTGGAGGAAGTGAAGAGTCGCGCTTATCTTACGAGGCAAAGCGATGCTCCCTCAACAAACACCTGGATGTATGTATGTATGTGTGTGTGTGTGTGTGTGTGTGTGTGTGTGTGTGTGTTTATGAGTACGGTAGCGCCAGGGGACGCAGCTCCTACAATGAAATCCTCCATGTAAAAAGGAATGTGTATTTTACTTTACTAGTGCAATCACAATTTGGATTTATTCTTGGCAGCATCCATGTAAGTAGAAACATTTTGTTTTTATTGTTACATCTGCTACGCAATTAGTTGAGGAACTGAACTGATATATTGCAAGAACTGAACTGAGAAATAGTAAGACTGAACTGTAGAATTTAAGCTCCTTAAAACTATCTCGCGGGAACTGATTTAGGTCAAAGTTTACCCAATACTTATGTTCAGAAGACAGCTAAATTTTACTCGTATGTGAGCAATTGTTATGTTTTTATAGCCAATTAAATATTTGTTTAGGCAGTCAGCGCAGCCATAGAACACATTATTTATGTGTACGCATGTGATTGGTTCAAATTGTTTAAGTGTATGCCCATATAATACAGTTTTCGCGCCAAGAACTATGTCGAAGAATCTCAGAGAAGAAATATATAAATTGCTAGGCTTCGGTTGTTAAATTGATTGACAACGGTGGGATAATGACCCACTGTCGTAAACATTTTGGTGCCAGCGGCGGTATCAATATAAATGAAGTTCAGTATTCCTTTTCAGCTCAAGACTAGACCTTGTTGTTTAACCAGGTGAAACTTTAAGGGAAAGAAATTATTTCCGAGGCGATTTCTTTGCAACTAGCACGATTTTCACGAAAAACGCTAAAAAATTATTCACTTTTCAAATTAAATGCTCTTAATTAAAACATGATCATCCCTCTTTTACGATTGTGGCAATCTTATTTTCACGTCAGATGTTTTCTTCAAAATGTTATGGGTGCTTTTGCTTCATTATATTTCTGCAGGTTTTAATGATGTGAACCATTCCGTTATCACTTGAATGGCATGAGATATCCCCTAATTCGTTGTTTTATGTTCCATCAAAGAAAGTTTCGAAAAATAGCTACCTGGGTAAAATCGTATATTAGATGGCTACTGATAAATGCACCTCAAAACACCTACCTGCACAAGTAGCTGTCTTCGTTGCACGATACATTAAAAACCCAAAGGAGTTAAAACCTTCACAAGTCCAAAGGGATTTTTATTTGATTACTAAAACCTTAAAACATGAGACCTTTCGGGCTTCCACCAAGCCCTTGAAAACATGGGGGAAAATTGTTTTTAAGGTTTTAGTAATCAAATAAAAATCCATTTGGACTTGTGAAGGTTAAAACTCCTTTGGGTTTTTAAGGTTTTTAATGTATCGTGCAACGAAGACAGCTGCCTGATACTTTTACTTTATGGTTACGCACGAAATAAACACGTTCTTCACCTACCTGTACCACATTAAGTTTCACGTTTTTGTTAAATGATAGGTTTTCTTAAATAAAGAAATACTTCTAGTGATTTCTTTAGAACACGCATCTCCATTTCATACGTATTTGATGTCAATACATTTATCACTTTTTGCATTACATCGCCTGTCGCTGGAGTTCTAACAAAATAAGAGCAGAATGATATAAATACGAGAAAGTTTTCTTCGCAGAAATTTGTTAATTTTGCACATGAGTATGTATATAGCTTTGATTTACTGAAGACAAAATTGGTGCACAATACTTTTCAAAATCTCCAGATTCGGATGTTGTTGTGGAAAATCTAGGAGTAATCGATGCACGCATTTATCTTGGACGGCAGATTTCAAGCGAGGGGCCACATAGAAGAAATAAGTTCGCATATAAAACTTGCTTGGAGAGCTTTTGAAAGATACCGTCAAATTTTAAAGGGCAAATGACCACTATGTCTTAAAAGAAAAGCGTTTAAACAATGCATCCTTCCAGTTCTTTCGTATGGAACAGAGATATCTACCTTAAGAACGTATAAAAGTCATACCGAGGCTGCTAACAAAGCAGAAAATCATGGAGTAACCAAGAAAGATACAAAGAGGAATACATGAATTAGGGAAATGACAAGAGTTGATGACATCATAAGAAAAGTGAAGACCCTCAAGTGGCAATGTTCTGGCCATTAGCAAGAAGACCTGGCCAGCATTCAAAAGTTGTAATACTAGATTGAATACCAAGGGACAGGAAAAGACCCAGGAGAATACCGCATAGGAAATGGCTGGATGGAATTCGAAAGATGCCGGAGAGACGTGGCAGATACTAACTCAAGATAGAAAGCTGTGGAAAAGACTAGCAAACTTTTATCCTGAAGTGGATCGATAGTAGTTGATGATAATAGCTTAGAATAAATTTCTTTTCATCCCCCATTGGAAAGACAATAAATTAACACGCAGGATATTAGCGCAATTTTTTTACTTCTATTTTCTTAAAATCATATTATTATCATCTTTTTTTTTATTAAGTTGAACAGAAACTAAAACCACAGTTTTGATCTTTCTAGGCAAAAATATCTAAAAAATGTTGCCGTGACCAGGATTCGAACCTGGGTTATTGCGGCCACAACGCAATGTACTAACCACTATACGATCACGGCTGCGTCTGAAGGAACAAAATTTCAGTAGTTTTTCCTTCTTTGTACGACAAAAGAAACGGTTACTCAGTGAACCGAGACTTTTCAGCAGAAAAACCACTTGCTCAGATGTTTCATGAAATTAAAAGGTGGCAGCATATTTTCTCCCAGAAACTGAAAAGTGTTCGTTACATTTTATAGTAATCTGCACCAAAGACGATTATTGAGTTGTTTTTTAAACCCCTGCAGGTTGCAATTTTTAATAAACCGTAATAAATAGATATTTTGAATATTCACATATCGCTGCTTCGTGGAAGTACGGAGAAGAAAACGCATACATTAATTTTTAAAGTTCGATATCGTAGCTGCATAATGTTTAACGGTAAACGGAACGAATGCCCAAATCTGAAACCACATCGCAAGAGAAACACAGTCGGGAATGAATCGGTATCTTTTTTTCTGTCACTTCGAAGAATTGTACGATGCAATATCATTAAATGATAAGGGTATTGTTTTCCAAGCGAGGGGAAATAACAAAAATTAATTCATATTTCGAAAGCAAATTGCATGAATTGAAACTACCATCACCGACAGAGTGGGTTCGAGAAGCAGCCTGCTACCCGTTCAAGTCCAGAGGAGGCATGGGTGGACTTCTTTCCCTTTGGCGCCGACTCAGTCCCTTTTCTAAAACCAATGACCCTAAATTAGGCTACTGCTTTTGGGCCAGTGGGGTTACTACAGAGTTTCGCTCCTAAGTAAAATTATAAAAATGCGACCACCTCTGTTCCGCTTCTGTTCTTTTTGCAAAACTAACAGAAAATAGTAAATACATTTTAACTCGTAAAATATTTCATTAACAAAAATGCATTAACATTTTTATAGGCAGATAGGTTACATATATTCAAATAAAAACTGCTTCTTCCTAAATTTTTTGTTCTTCAGGGTTAGGAAGATCACAATTCTAAGGGCTGATAATAGGGTGAGCAATTCTAAGGGCTGAAACAATTTCCATCCCCAATTAAAGGTTACTAGTTATAGGGAGGGGTGGAAGACAGTGCCGTAACACATGTGTACCATTCTTGTCCCAACCGGGATTCGAACCCGGGTTTACTCCGACGAACGTTCAGAAGCCAGAGAATAGACCAATGAACCACCACGGAAGCTTTCTACTTTTTGTGTTGGCAAAAGTGATTGATCCCGTTAGCTCCAATGGTAATTAGAAAAAGATATTTCAGCCGTTCCTACCACATTGTATTTCGCTAATAATGTTTGACTATTTTCAGTTGCGGAATAACCTTTGAATAGTAACTACTGTAGTAGAGTACAATAATGTTGTGTAGTGCAATCAACTGGATTACATATGTTGTATAAGAAGTAGCGTTTATAACCTATATAAGATAAATGATGTAGAGACGACCCCCATAGTAGATGAACGAACTGTTTGGAGATATTTTTCTCCTCCCCACTCCTCATCTATCATTTTTGTAGGCGTAGATTTGTGTTTAAAATTATACTTTCCTGATCCTCTTTGTGCCCCCTAATTTCGAGGACCTAAAGCATCTCTTTATCGCTCTTAATAATACACTAGTTTCCATGAGTAAAAGAAAAAAACAGAGAAAAAAAAATAACCCAATATACACTGCTGGCCACCCAAAATGCAGCACCAAGAAGGACACGAGATAGCAAAGCCAGATTTACTGGACACATAACAACAGATACAAAGACGAAACGACTATGGTTACAGGTCCGTGCGACTTGCGGAACACGCAGACATCAATAGTTCGTGTGGCCCCCATGGCTGGCAATAACGGCCGCTACACGCCGCGGCATCGAACGAAAGAGGCTGTGGATGTAGGCTTGGGGTATGTGGGTCCAGGCTGCTTCCACACGTTGCCACAGTTCATCAGGCGTAACCGCGGGTGGTGCTTGCCGGGCCACTCGGTTGCCGATCAGCGACCAGACGTGTTAGATGGGAGACATATCGGGAGAACAGGCGGGCCATGACAGCAGTCACACCTGGTGGGCCGTCAAGAATTGTTGCACGATGCGTGCCACGTGCGGACGCGCATTGTCCTGTTGAAACGTGGCCGCTGGCAGGTCCTGCAGGTAAGGGAGGACTACATGCTCCAAAAAATCGGAGATGTAGCGGTGGCTGTTGAGTGTACCGGCGATGCGTACTAGAAGGGTGCTGGTGTCATATACAATTGCGCCATAAACCATAACGCCAGGCGACGAACCGGTATGGCGATGCATAATGCAGGCGTCATACAGTCTCTCGCCGCGGTGCCGCCACACGCGGATCCGACCATCGTGGTGTTGCAGACAGAAGCGGGATTCATTGGAGAAGACAATATCGTGCCATTTCGTTGTCCAGGTGCGGCGTTCAACTGGCCACTGCCGCCGCACTCGCCGGTGGTGCAACGCCAATGGTAATCGGAGCAATGGGCGCCGTGCGACAAGTCTCCGCTCCCGCAGACGATGTCGAACGGTGCGTGCTGACACAGGTTGTTGCGCAACACACCCTAATTCCTGCGCTAACGTTCGTGATGTGGCGGTGCGAGCAGTCAATGCCCGCCGCACAGCATGCCGGTCCTCTCGTCCGGTGGTGTACCGCGGCTGGAATCGCTCACGTCGGTCCGTCCGTGCTTCCTGCACCCACTAAATCCATACTCGTCTCACTGTGGCTGGATGTCGTCGCACACGGGCGCCGATGTCTCGGTACGATAAACCGCTGTCCCGATAAGCCACTATTCGTCCTCTGTCGAACTCCGAAACGTGCTGGAATGACTGCCGTATTCTGCGACGAGGCATCAGGAATCTTCCCACGCACAGGTCCGGCGGCACAACACACTTCCACTACTTACACCACGCCTTCTGTGCACCCTTCTTATAGTGCTTCTCGGTGGCGTGACGGGCGCACATGATTTGCATATGCCGTGCAATGCTAATCGTTTGCATGTCCTCTCGCGGGCGACGCATGCTGCGAATTTCAGGCCAATCGGATGCTTACTTCTTGGTGTAGCATTTTGGGTGGCTAGCAGTGTATATACGTGATGAAATGTAATGAAATTTGGTGGAAACCTATATCATAAAGTGCGTTAGAGAAACACTTTATCCCGACAAAAATGAACTCATACAGGATCAGGTGAAAAATGTAAAGTATCAAAACGAAATAGCCAAAGTACCTCAATAGGGAGTTTGGTTAACTCTCACGGCAATGCATGCCTCACAGAGATCTTTCATGTTGTTGTGACGATGTGTGGGTGCCCAGTTGGTAGCAACTATTCTTCGTGTAAAGCTTGTCTAAACCCCTCCAGGTCTTACGCACGCGCTGTGGCTAATAACATGTTTCGGTAGAGCATCCCAGACACGTCCCATTGGATAAAGTTCGGGAGATTTGGCAGGACAATCCATATGGACAATGATCTCCTCCTGAAGATATTGTTCTACCAGCCCCCTTTGGTGGGGACGAACGTTATCGTCATGACGGAGAAATTTAGCACTATGGCGCCTACAAAAGAGAGGAAAAAGTGGTGTAGGACATCATCCCTATAGCGTCAAGCGTTCATGGTTTCTCTTGGACGCACACAGGTTTTCATATCTACCTAACCAGAGGCCATCCAAATGTATCCTCCATATATGTCCCTTTCGCAGGCCATAGAGGGAATATAGCGTGTCCCTCGTTTTCTCCAGATCACAAAACGTCAGGTGCTACTATGCGAAGCAAATCGTGATTCATCCGTCAACAGTGCCAAGATCAATTAGTTTTAACCCAATTCTCATGAATTCAAACGTTCCTCCCCGTGACGGGGAAGTGAGCAGCCCGTAGTGTGCTGGTCGCCCAACATAAAGACCTCCTTTATGAAACCTAATGCGCACAATTGAAGCAGATACCACAATCCCTGTGGGTGCCGTTAGTACAGATCCCAGATGAGTCGGGTTGCAGTCTTGTCTTCCGCGCAGTTAATTGGAGATAGGTCATTCACTGATACTGTAGCCCTATGCCTTCCTCAGCTGTACCTTAAAAAAGCTGCTTGCGCATTTTTCAGTCTTGCAGCTTGTACCTGACTTGAGCCTGCTTCTAGTCTTCCGATCGCTCTCCAACACAATTAATCTATTAAGAGATGCCTCGCAGCTATCACAACAAATCTTCTTTCTGAAAATACTTTCTTACAGTCCCGAAACGATGCGACGCAGAAATGCACAACAGCCCATTTTAAGCTACAGCTTATTTCGATGAACCGATGCCCTCACCACTTATTTACATACTGTATCCTGACACCGAATTACAGTTCACTTCATAGACCCAAGTTTTGTGGATTTCCAAATCTCAGAAATAGTTGCAAATGCACGAAACTAATACATTGCATTATAGAGGAATACACTGATGAGACATTACATTATGACCACCAACCTAAAACGCTGTAGGGGCCCCCTTTAGCCCGCAAAACAGAGGCCACTCTGTAAGGCATCGATTCGATGAGGTGGCGACAGGTATATATATATATTTTTTTTTTCTAGGAGGTTTAACGACCACCGTAAGCAACTCAATGGGCTATCAGCAGTCGTCCGTCTCTAATGTACGGTCACTGGTTCCAGGGAAGGAAGAGCGCCAGAGCTGTAAGACACACACAACATCCATGCCTCACCCCGATTCGAACCCGGACCCTTCACGGACGATTGGTCATAAGCCAGCGCTTAGGCCACTGTGTCACCGGGGCGGCTGCGATAGGTATCTTGGGGTATCTGGTACCATAATGTAAACAGCAGGTCCTCTAGTTCCCGTACATTTCGCCGTGGTGGTGATTTAGCGTGAACCCGCTTTTCCAAGTCGAACCACAAATGTTTGATAGGGTTTATGTCAGGTAAATTTGGAGGCCGTGGCATTGACAGAAAGTCACCAGCATGTTCCTCGAACCACTCCTTGACGATTCTGGCAGTGTGGCATGGCGCATTATCCTGTTGATAATGGCCATCACCAGCAGAGAACACAGTTGCCGTGAATGGGACAACTTGGTCCGCAACGATGTTCAGATAACTGACAGCTGTCAGGGATTGTGCTATTGAGATAATGGGTCCTAAAGTTTCCCAAGAAAATATCGCCCGCAGCATAACATCACCGCCACCGGCCTGTTTCCTCCTAACAGTGTATCGAGGTAGGCAATCGGCGTATCCACGCTCAGCTGTCTACATGATGCACCAGGAATCGTGATTCGTCAGACCAGGCCACTTTCTTCCAATCGTCCACGGTCCAATCTGATGACCTTTGGCACATTTCATGTGTTTTGGATGACAACGTGCAGTGGGCGTGGGGGACCCGGCTGGGTCTTCGGCTACGCAGGCTCATGCGCAGAGGGCTGAGATGAACTGTGTGCTGCGACACATTGCCTTGATCATCAATGTTGTAGCTGCGGGTAATTTGTCGCACTCTGGACCTGCGGTCCCTGTGAACAATGCCCGACAGTCTCTGCTCCCTTCTGGCATCAGTGAGCTGCAGACGATACACGGCTGGACGACGGTTTGTCATTTGTCCATCTGTGCACCACTTTTGATACGTACTCACTACAGCTGCACGTGAACAACCTACAAGCCGCTTCGTTTCCGAGATCGTAGTTTTTTCTATTCTGACTGAACACTATACTAACCGAAAGCTGGTCCTCGGGTTGTATATATACTTCTGTGTGAGCTTCACGTGCGCCACCGTTCGGTCTCCTGATGCACTCATTTCTCTAGGCTGGGGGTGGTCATAATGGAATAGCTAATCGGTGTATATGAATTAGGGAAATGACAAGAGTTTCTGATTCATAATGAAGGTGAAGTGTGATGTATATTGTAGTTTAACCTGCCTTTTTAGTTCCTTTCACAGTGTACATTTGAGTTCGTTCTCCTTCGCGTTTTAAAACTTCACGTGATATCTCCTCTCTCGCACGAGTACGGTTGTTAACACCTTGTGATCAGAACGCATGGCGTGTGTATATGTGTCAGATGAGAACTGACAGATGCACCATGTTTGAGGAGCAGCATGTGGAGATAGTGGAAGTGTAATGCTAATTGTGGAAAAGAAGTTGTTTAGTTAAAGTTGTGTCTACTTAAAGGCTGCGTGTTGTGCTGATATATTATACATATATTTAACGTTAAGGGTACTACAGATTAATGTCATCTAGTTTTGAAGTTTACTACTAATACCACACGTTTAACGTCCAAGTGTTCTGCTCTGTTGGAAAGTTATAGTTCAAAGTAGAATAAAAGAATCAACCTGTAAGTAACCCTTTCTTGACGTTTTCTTGGAATACCCCTGCCTTTACTGTAGGTAAATTTTTTGAGAACTGATTTATGCAGTGTTTAGACAGCCATATTTCCCCGAACATTACAGAAGACTCAAGTTACAACGGACTGCGCACATAACTAGAAGAACTGACTAATGCTGGACAACTCAAATATTAGGTTGGATGTCATGTTACAGAAAAAGACCCAGGTGCAGATGGGTGGATGAAATTCGAAAGTATGCAGGAATGAATTGGAAGAGACTGGCTTAAGATAGAAATTTCTTGAAAATGTTTGGGTAGACCTTTATTCTTCAGTGGATTGATAACGGTTGATGATAATAAAATAATAATAATAGCTTTGATAATAATAGTTTTGAATAAATTCCTTTTCCTCCGCAGTAGAAAGAGAATAAATTGACACACAGGTGATATCCGCAGATTGTTTTTTCTATTTTCTTAAAATCATATTATTGTTTTTATTAAGTTCAAAAGAAACAAACTACAATTCTTATCCTTCTAAGTTAAAATATCTAAAACGTTTGCCGTGACCAGGATTCGAACCTGGGTTATTGCGGCCACAACGCAATGTACTAACCACTATACGATCACGGCTGCGTCTGGATGAACAACGTTTCAGTAGTTTTTCCTTCTCGGCACAAGAAAAGAAACTGCTACTCGGTGAACCGAAACTTTTCAGCCGAAAAACCACTTGCTCGGATGTTTTCTGGAATTAAAAGGTGGCAGCACATTTTCTCCCAGAAAATGAAATGCGTTCGTTACATTTTTAATTAACCTATATCGGAGAATAATACTAAGTTGTTATTCTTGTAATTTCTACCATGCTGGAATTCGTTAACAACAACCTTCAATAGATATTTCAAATATCTACACATTGCTGCTTCGTTGAAGTACAGAGAAGAAGACGTATATTTTAAATTTTAAAGTTTGTTATTTTAGCTGCATGTTATCGCACGTAAAACGGAAATGATGTCAAAATATAGAAATTTTATTACAACAGAAAAAA
Source organism: Macrothele yani (assembly GCA_039090855.1). NCBI lineage: Eukaryota > Metazoa > Arthropoda > Arachnida > Araneae > Macrothelidae > Macrothele > Macrothele yani. Next base: position 38,789,572 of record CM077028.1, read on the forward strand.
AAAGTAGGGCAGTGAATTGGTGCGATTTTTTCCCTAGCTTCGAAGAGTTGTAAGATGAAGTACCATTAAATGGAAGCAATATTGTTTTCCAGGCAAGGGAAATATAAATAAAATTAATTTATATTTAAAAAGCAGATTGCATGAATTGAAACTACCATCATTGACCGAGTGGGTCACAGACAGAGCCTGATCGCCCGACCTAGCTGCTCAAGTCCCGGAATGAGTCCCTTTCCTAAAACCAATGGCCCTAAATTAGGGATAGGCTATTGCTTATGATCTAGTGGGATGAATACAAGTTTTCAGCCTCTAACTAAAATTCGAAAAAAGGATATTCCCCTTTCCCGCTTATGCTGTTTGCAAAATTAACAAAGAAAATGATAACAAATACCGGGTGGTTATAAATAAATTGGGCAAAAAGAAAACACGGTGCATAAGTATAAGGATTGACATGATAATAAGTACGAATAATATGTATATAGTTACGCACACCAAGTTTACCTTTTATCACAAATGCTCGATGTGGTTTCCCTTTGTTACTCTGCAAATACCCCATCTGTAAATCAGTTCTGCCCACATTGCTTTCAGCATCGACCAATGCGAGCGCAGTGGTGATTCTTGATTTCAGTTCAGGAAGGGACTTGGGAAGCGGCGGAAGGTAAACCTGATCTTTTACAAAGCCCCATAGACTGAAATCTAAGTTCGTTAGGTCTGGTATCGTGAGGGGGGAAGCATGCAATTGGGCCATCAATCCAAATTAGGACTTCAGCACCGAGGTAAAAAGTGACGCCCTTGTGGTAGTGAAGAGGCGCCCTTGTCCAGGTATGAGAATCCGGTAAGAGTTCTTCCAGCAAAGAAAAACGCCTTGGTTGCTATTCCTATGAGTCACACATCCAGTCTCCGTAAATCGTTTGTACAATCGTGTCCCTTTTTGGTGCAATTTTCCCGTATTCTTGGGAAAATGTCGTTACACATGTGTTGCTGAATGTGTCTCGTGAAACCGCTGGCAGCATTTCGCTTTTTCCGCGCCGCTGAACGTCACCATCGTACCGGGAACAATGAAACAATGGTGGTGGGAGCAATCGCGCGTTCTCTGCTGGCGATACGTGATCTTGAATGACTCAGCACCATATGTTCACAAAAAGGTCCACAAAAGGTAAATTTGTTGTGTTTAACTATACATTATTCGTACTTATTGTCATATGCGTCCTTACACCTATCTACAATAACGTTTACTTTTTGACCAACTAATTTATAACCAACCTGTACATTTCAACTTGTAAAAGATTTCATTAACAGAAAGTATTTATGTTTTTATAGATGACAGGATTCAAATAAAAAACTGTTTCTTCTTGCTTTTATTCTGCTGTTTAAAGACCCCCTGAGCAACTCTAGTAGATAGAGAGGGCAGTCGCCCGTTCCTAATTTAGAGCACCTAGTTCGAGGGAGGGAAGAGAGCCTGTGCCGTAACATAAGCGCGCTACACGTGTTTTATCCGGGACTCGAACTCGCACCTTTCCTACTGGAACGAACGGTCAGAAGCTAGAGCTGTGCAACCGTGAAAATGTCTTACTTTTTGCATTGCCTCAGACTCTAATCTGTGTCTTGGGCTCACTGTTAAAAATTGGTACTTAGAAATAAGCAAAATGTATTTGTTTTTGAGTACATTCTGGGCTTATAACAACTCCGAGTACTTGTCTCATTTTTGAAAAAGACACGAACTCATTTTTAAGTACATACAGGGAATCAATTGTGAGTATATCTGGTATTTCTAATTTGAGATATATGTACTCAAAGAAATCCATATATTTCAAATATATGTGCTCTAACTTCATTAAGTTTCTGTGCCCTTTCGGGCAGGACACAGAAACTGAAGGAAGTTAGAGAATCTGGCGATTCTGACAGGTTAGTTTGTAAGTGAGATAGAACACACTAGATGGCGCCACCGTACAAGCGTACGGTTTTGCGCGTAGAAGGCAGAGAGAAATTAGGGGGGGGAGGCTTAGGAATGAACATCTGTTTATATGTAACCGGGGATTTCTACCCGGTAGCCGTCACTTAACGTGCTCGTCCGATGCACGGCGGATATTCAGCGATTGTTAGAAATTCACACCATCACGAAGAGCCCCAGGTTCAAACCTATCAAGCTAGGTTTGAACCTAGGGTCCCTCCATCGGTAGTCTGAATCTCTAACCACTAAGCCATCCGCGGCTCGATTTCAAGTCTGAAATACGTGCACTCCACACATACTCACTTATTCATAGAATCAACTGGAAGTATATTATTCGATGGCACATCTGGGATAACAGATATACTCGTTGTCACATGCTGGGCAAATAGAGCGAACAATTTTATGACAAATATAGTGATGAAGCGGCAATATATTATTTATGAGATTGACACAAATATAGTAAAATGTAAAAACGTACACAAAGATACTTTATGCGTAATTAAATTGCTTGTGATCAGTGACTTTGTTGTACTAACTATTTATGTGTGTTACTTTACACATTTATTAAACAATTTCTCTTGAAATCTATAATATCTGAAATGAAGTAATACGAGATTATATTTATATTTATTGATGCAGTTATTTGTTAGTACGTGTGGTTGCTTATATTTGGGCGTATCATGTACTCGTTCACGATACGATTGTACTTAAAGAATAAAAAAACAAAAACGAGTGGCTTCGGGTTCTCGTTTTTAAGTAGATTGTTTTTAACAGTGCTTTAATGGCAATTAACGAAAGATATTTCAGTGTTTCCTGACACATTGTATTTTGCAATTTTTTTTTTTTTTACTATTATTCGTTCCTGAATGATTTTGCAAAAGTAGCAACTGTAGTACAGTTGCTGCTTTAACAGTGTAGTAGAGTCCACTAGATTAGAATACATTTGTAGTATAAGAAGTACTACTACAGGAGTTATAAAATAAGCGCTGTAGAGACGACTCCCGTAGTAGACGAACGAACTATACGCAATTACATTTTTCCCCTCCCCCTCTCATCTTTCTTCTTTCCTCCTCGCAGACGCGTGGATTTGAGCTTAAAATTTTACTTTCTTAATCCTCTTTGCACCCCTAAAGTCAAGGACCTCCTTAAGCGTCGCTAAATAATATTCTGGCTTCCATAAATTAAGGAAAAAAAAATAAAATAAAGTACCTGATGAATTTTTATGACATTTGCTGAAAACCTGCATCATATAATACGTTAGAGAAAGGCCCTAGAACATTTCGTGATAAACACTTCATTTCAGCAAAAATGAACACATACATAACCAGAGAGAAAATAAAGTGTCAAAAGAACCACGAAACTTTGTAGGCAGGTAAGGCTATAACCGAAGTTTTGTACCTCGTTGCCCTTTTTTTGAATTTCGATTTGGTATACGAGAAATATTTTTTTTAATTTCACAAAATTCTCTATTTGGCGATGGGATCCATTTAAAAAAAACGCATATATGGCAAACTATAAATCATAATGCATTGCAATTTTTTCAGCATAAACTCACAACTATCATCCCTCTTTTACAAAAAAAAAAACCAGAAAAAGTAATTTTCTGATTTTTAAGCATTTTTTAAAGACGCAAAGGAAAGGAACGAGCGCCTTACTGTCTCCAGCGTTAACCACACAAGAAAGTTCTGGTCCAGTGACCTGCTGTCATGGTGACGTAGCTATTTTTAGCCCTCTCTTCTCATTGAATGAAAGGACAGGCTGCAATCAAACTGGTAATGATGCAATGCTTAATGAGGTAGCGGCGCTTTTAGAGTTTGACGTTTTCCGCCGGCATACGTGAATACCTATGTAGATATAGACTTTCGCCTCGTACATAAAAAGCAAAGAGGAAAAATGGGAGTGTTCGTCCGCGAATTGCTCGACCACTTCTAAATGACTTACGGATCTGAAATTTGGTGTGCTGATAGGTCTTGATAGGTCTTAAGGTCCGTATATCTAGAAAAGTACGAAAATAAAACCGAAAAAATCAAAATTGCGGCTTTGGAACATTGTCTGCTTCTAACAAGGAGGTTAGAAGAAGGAGGATATGGCAACAGCCCCTTTCCCTGTGCTTCTGGCGTGACGCCACTTTTTATTTAGCTGACTACGCCAATGCGCCTAACCCTAGAATCTGCTGTATATCTCTATGGAGAAATCGCGATTTTGAACGGGTTTTTCGGACCCTTAATCTACCCATACAGTCATGAAAAAATTTAGGCTGAAATATTCATTCCCATAATTGAAAAATTCCAGAAAATGTAGGAAAAAATGTGTTGGTATTTCTTTAAATCATTGAACAAAATAATGATTTTTTGAGCGGAAGTGCATACTGCGCATGTGCAAGTAGCCATGTTTAAAATTCAACCAAAACCCTAATATTGAGAAATACGAAGTCCAAAATATTCCTTCTTTGCATCCTTGGTTTGCTTCGTTTGCATGCGCTGAGCAAAAGTGCTTCAGGCACAGGAAGTGACGTCACGTTTCGGAACTCCGCAGACTCCCACCACCTCAAAGAGAGGATCGAAACAGATGATCTCTTTTGGCTTCACTCAAAACAGGTCCTTTCACCTCCTCTTCTTCTAACCTCCTTGGCTTCTAAATGACCTAGAGATCTGAAAATTGGCATGCACATAGATAGGTCTTAAGGTCCAGATACCTAGAAAAGTCTGAAATCCAAAAATACCAAAATGGCGGCTTTGGAACATTGTCTGCTTGAACTTACTTTTTGCGAATTGTTAGACCACTTCTAAATAACCTAGAGATATAAAATTGGCATGCGGTAGGTCTTAAAGTCCGGATACCTGCAAATGCATGAAGAAAAAAGAAAAGCAGGGTTTTGAAACATTGTCTGCTTGAATTTTTCTACCACTTCAACACCTAGAAAAAAAAGTCTAAAAACCAAACATTCAAAAGGTTGGCTTAGCTTTACTGTTTCAAAATGCTGATAGGTTTAAAAATAATTTTGTCAGAAGCACTGAAATGCTTTGAAAATTTCAAATTTTGACTTAAAATTAAGGGGCCCCAAAGCCTGCTCCGTTTGACGCCAAACCGTGTTATAGCCCACTGGAAAGAGGAGGCCCTGAAACGAACGGTTGTGAGGTGACCAAAAGGGTCTGAGTTTTGTGAAATTTCTCCAAGTTTTTACGGAAAGTGAACACAGTTATTATTTTTGTGATTTAAGTCTCTTAAAACCCCTTATTGCATTATGTTTTGCAGTCAAAACTGCTTTATTCTTGTGCCAATTTTGTGAAAAAAGTGTAAGGGGTGTAATATTAAATTTTGTGTAGGGTTTAGATTCCTATATCTGTGGCACTTATAAATATAATTTGCTTGCAGTAGTAAAATATAATAAAAATAATTACAAATGATAAGCTGAAAACTGGGACTAAGTTGGTCACATGACCTGTCGTTTCAGGGCCTGTTCTTTCTAGTGTGCTATGAACCGTATGCATTGACGTCACGACGTTGTTCTAAATCGTACCTCAGTTACGGATTTTAAATTGCTTTTCTTTCCCTCAATTACTTTTCCCTTTCTTTTATTTTATGTTCGAAAAATGATTATACAGATTCGCCGTTCGGAGAACGGGAATGATTGCTAGTCATACAAAAAATAGGGCAATATTAATCTAATTATGTAATATCCATTTAGTGAGAAGGTTGGGCTTGTTTTTTCGAAGCTAGGAACTCTCACGTGGGAAATGGCTGAATGAAATTTAAAAGCATGGACGAGTGACATGGAAGAGACTGATTCAAGATAGAAATTTATGGAAAAGGCTTCATCCAGAAATGGATTGATAACAACTGATTAAAAGAACTTTGATTAAATTTCTTTTCATACGTATTGAAAACAGAAGAAATTAAGGGGGATGTCTAGTGATTTTGCTTCCTACGTTACAGAATGTCTAGTGATTTTGCTTCCTACGTTACAGAATGTCTAGTGATTTTGCTTCCTACGTTACTATCCTACGTTACAGAAAGATCCTAGAACTTTTCGTGAGAAACACTGCATTCCAACAAAAATGACCACAAACAGAACGAGACAAAAAGTAAGGAGTCAAAATGAAATAGCCAAAGTACTTGAAGAGATGGTCACCCTTCACAGCAATACGATTGCCTCCCACTTACGTACGTGCCATTTCCATACAAAAGGAATTTTGTCCCATTTCCGTACATAGCAAATCGGTTAGTGCCATTTCCGTACAGTTTCACTACGCCTGGTATAAATCGTGGGAATCTAAGGACGAAAGTAAACGCTGATCCCTGTCGAATTCCTCGGACGTCATAGAGATCACCATTCATTGTTTCGTCAACCAATAGGCGCTCATGGTAGGGTAAGCGGGAAAAGCAATAAAAACAGAAGAGTAAACAGGCTGTCCATTGACTCCATCTTTACAGTCTTCGTCGCAGATGTTTATTTAAAAAAAAAAAAAAAAAAACTACTTTTTTTTTTAATATTTTGTTCAAAGCTGCCGCCGAAAATTCCAGGCTATTTCTTTAACCAGTTTCGTATAAAAATTTCACAAAAGATTTTGTAAAATCTTTTTCCTAAGGCTAGAAGTTCTGCTAGCCGTGAACCCTTCCACAGTGGGGAGGAGGGAGGTGTAAGGGCTACCAGTACGCCCCGGATCTTCTGTCTTTCTTCACGCATATCTTACTACTTACGGGTTATCACATCTGTGTACGGAAATGGCACTAGAGGATCTGGTAGAGGTCTGCACGGACCCGGGCCGGGTCGGGCCTTTGCACATTTCTAAGTTGGAAAAACGGGCAGGGTCGGGCCTTTGCTTATTTCTAAGTTGGGAAGCCGGGCCGGGCCATCAATATTTAATGTAAAACTGACATGGGCCGAGCAGGGTTTTTTTTTTTTTTTTATGAGAAAAACAATCGCTGTACGACGCCTTTCTCGTTTGGAAAACTCGCAACATACAGCAGCAGGATAAGATTGAATAATTTCCGCTGATGGAAAAAATTGAAGTTTTACGGTATCCTCCTCCCACAAAACAATTGAAGTGGGTCAGCTTCTTTAGTTTTTCAATGTGAATGTGGTCCCTTCCTTTTCCCTCTCCCTAACTTCCACCCTTTTCTCATGCTTCAGGGCAGGATATTAACTGCAGCATTTCTAAACCGAGCCACCCGCTCGCAGACCAGGGCTGTCGCAGACGATCATTTTTATTGTTCTGGTCGGCGGCACTTTGTTCTCTAGATGTGTGAAAAGCTTTTAAGTTGTCTTAAATGGCACGGGAGAAATGGGCCGGGAGAAACTTACTTCTGTGTATAAATCTGTGCCGTATTTTCCTCAGTTGTACTATCACGCAGCCGTTTTCAAAACTTCTGTGACACTGATTAGCTGGGCAGTCTGTCGTTGTTTTCCCTTAGCATATGCTCAGTTCAGTGTTGCTGATAAATACTCTTCCATACTTATTATAGAGTTTAAGAAAGCGAAAGATTTTCGCGAAAAAATCGCTTCCGGAGAATATGTGCTTGTAGACAATGTAAAGGGGAAAAGCGATAGTTGGAAATATTTTATATTACTGTCCCGTTCTTAAAATAGTCGGCCGGTAAACGTTGTTCAGTGCACTAAATGCAAAAACGTTTTCAGTTACGATAGCACAAAGTCTGGAACATCGCATCTTAAGCGGTACAAATATGCTCCCCACACACACACACGAGGGACATATTGGGTTCCAGCGATATGATATGCCAGTACTGATAGGTGCAGTTTATATACCCATAAAATCCTCTCCCAGTAAAACGATTGGACTCATAATTCTAGATATTTCGTACTTTTCGAATAAACCCCTTTTCTCAAATTTTCTGGGTCTGAAAACCCAGAAAATTTGAAAGGCATGGGAATTGTTCCCTTTCATGCAATATTTTTGAATATACAACCCCCACCCCCACCCCCTCTTCCTCGGACGTCACGTGACTTATACAGAGTCTCAGAAATATTCTGAATTAACGTTTATTGTAATAGAATACGTGTAGCAATTAAGAAAACGAAAACTCTTCAGGAGTCGAATGACCGAGTGCACCAGGTGTCAAATTCGTTTTTTGGTAATTGTTGAAATTTTACGGGTCACCCCGGGCCTTGAAATTAAGAGAAATATACGTGCCGGGCTTTATTTAAAAAATTTGAAATGGATCGGGTCCTGGACGTGCGGGCTTGGGCCGGGCTTTCTAAATTAAAGCCTGTGCAGACTTCTAGGATCTGGATGTGTACGGAAATGGGACAAAAATTCATTTGTACAGAAATTACACGTACGGAAGTGGGGCGATACGCAGCAATGCAGGCTTCACAAAAATGTTTCACGCCGTTGATGATGGTGTCTATGAGCTCACTAGGTAGAAACGATCACTGTTTGTTTAAAGCTCGTCAAAGCCCCTCCATGTGCTACGGAGGGGGTGGAGGGCAGCAACATATCTCCCTAGAGCATTCCAGACATGCTCGATTGGATTAAGGTCGGGAGAACAGGAGGGGCCCATCCATGCGTACAATAGTCTTTTGTTGTAGAAAATGTTCTGTCTGCCTCTCTGGGTGGAGACGAGAGTTACGGTCATGAAGGAGAAATATATCGCCCATGGCACCCTTATAAAGGAAAACATAGAAGTCCAGGACATCATCTCTATAGCTTCAATCATTCATGGTTCCTCTTGGAAGCACATAGACATATGTGCATTCATCTGACAAGATACCACCCCAAACCAGCACGCTACCACCACAATAAGTGACCCTTTCACGAGTTATTGAGGGATGGTAGCCTGACCTTCGCTCCAGATTAGGAAACGCCTGGATCGCTGTGCAAAGCAAAACTGGACTCATCTCGAAAGAGTGCTGGAGTGAAATGGAAAAGCCTAACTCAAGATAGAAATTTGTGGGAAACAGGGGCGTTGCCAAGGGGTGCGAGGGTGGGCTTGAGCCCACCCTGAAATTTGTCTTGCCCACCCAGGGACGTCGCCAAGGGAGTGCGTGGGTGTGTTCAAGCCCACTCTGAAATTTGCCTTGCCCACCCTGCCGCCCACCCAGGGACGTCGCCAAGGGAGTGCGTGGGTGTGTTCAAGCTCACTCTGAAATTTGTCTTGCCCACCCTGCCGCCCACCCAGGGATGTCGCCAAGGGGTGCGAGGGTGTGTTCAAGCCCGCTCTGAAAATTTGTCTTGCCCTCCCTGCTGCTCACCCAGTTCGATATAACCCATTTTTCAGCATATGTAACTTTAAAATACAATCTGGACTATTCCAAATAATAGGTCTTGTGTTTTATTTCATGCAGCCCTACGTGTTTTCCCCATAGGAAGTGCGTTGTTTACCTCTCGATAGAAAGGTTATCAAAATGGCATACGTAGGGCCATGAAAATTCAATTGCCCTACACTCTCCCAATTTTTTAGTTTAAGTCTCTTTTTCATGTCTGTATGGAAAGGGAGACTAATGAGGAGGATGCATAGGAATTAACTGATGGGGTCACTACTAATTACTCTGCAGTTTGCTTTCTTTACAAAATAGGGGATTCCAACACGGAAAGTGGAATCTAAAGCTACACTGGCGCTCTTAAGACTGTCTCGGGACAGTGAGAGTGCAGAAAGTGACTGACGACTGCTTTGTAGGAGAGGAGTGCAAGGCAAAGTTGCTGGCTTGGAGGAAGGAAGTGTTAAGAAGGGGGGGGGCGAGGTATTGTATCTGCGTGGTACGACTTAAAATTTGATTTAGATAAACAAAAACGACGTTTTCCTTTAAACTGTTCAAGTACAGTACTATTTTTGTAAGTAAAAATGCAAAATTTTGAAAAGCAATTTAAGACAATGCATTCAGAGCAAGAAAAAAGTCTAAAGATCAGATAATATCAGATCAGATCAGAGGATTTTAGGAAGGTAGTGTCTGACCCCAGGTCTTAAGCAACCCTTAGAAATAGGAAGCTAGGAGATTTGGGCTAGAGTGCCCGATAGGAAAGTGACACGGAAGCGAAGTAGAAAGGGGGAGGAAGACGCCCTTATTTATTACCGGGGGCCAGTACCCGGGATGAACTGAAATTATGAAAAAGTCGAAAGCAACATTCTAGCAACACTTGTATCTTACACCAGTGGCGTAACCAGTCAGACCCGGGTGGAGGGGGGGGATTGCACGAATTCCTTTGTAGCGGTAGTGAAAAGCATTAAAAATTAGTTCTTTCAGTGTTTCGTCAAACAAACAAACAAACAAAAACAAATTTCTCAAGCTTGTCCCAGCAAAAATAATGTTCTCCCACCCGTCGCCCATCCTGATTTCGAAGTCTAGCGACGTTTTTGCGCTCACCCAGTTCAAAATGTGCCATTTTTCAATATATTTAACTTTAAAAAAATAATCTGCATTTTGCCAAGCAATAAGTCTTGTATTTCATTTCATACAACCCAACGTATTTCCCCTAGGTAGGGTGTCGTTTACGTTTTAAAAAAAAGATTATCAAAATAGCACCGTAGGGCCGTGAAAATTCGATTGTTCTCCACTCTTCCAATTCCTCAGTTTCAGCCTCTTTTTCATGTTGGTATGGTCGAGAGACTAATGAAAAGGGTGAATAGGAATTCACTGAGGGGGTCACTACTAATTGCTGTTTTGTTTTTTTTTTTAACAAAATAGGGGATTCTATAACACGAAAAGTGGAGTCTAAAGCTACACTAGCGCTCTTCAGACAGTCCCGGGACAGTGTTAAAGTGCAAGAAGTGGCTGATGACCGCTTTTGTAGGAGAGGAGTGCAAGGCAAAGTCGCTGGCAGGAAGGAAGCTAAGGATGAAGAGTTATTGTATCTGCGTGTCACGACGTTAAAGTTTGAGTTAGATAAACAAAATCCTTTTAAATAAATTGTTCAAGTACAGAACTATTTTCGTAAGGAAAAATGCAAAATTTCGAAAAGCAATTTAAGAAAACGCATTCAGAGCAAGCAAAAAGTTGAAGGCGATATTCGCCGTTCCGGTGGCGCAGTGGTCTAAGCACTGGCTTATGATCATTCGTCCGTGAAGGGTCCGGGTTCGAATCCCGTGCGGCATGGATGCTGTGTTTGTCCTACGGAACTGGCTCTCTCCCTTCCCTGGAACCAGTGACCCCTAATTAGGGACGGACGCCCACTGAATTGCTCACGGTGGTCGTTAACACTTCAATCCCCCCAAATACGTTGAAAATGTATTCGTTCAGTATTTCGTATAAAAAAAGTTGCTATCAAGCTTGCCCCATCAAAGATGGTGCTCGCCCCCTCGTCGCCCATCCAGATTTCGAAGTCTAGCGATGCCCCTGGTGGGAAAGACTTTAGACCTTCATTCTGTATCGGACTCATAACAGTTGATAATAATAGCTTCGAATAAATTTCTTTTCATCCGTATTGAAAGAAGAAATTAACACACGGGAAATATGCGCAATTTGTTTTACTTCCATGCTCATAAAATCATATTTTTATTAAGTTGAACAGAAACTAAAACCCCACACTTAAACTTTTTAAGCTAAAATATCTAAAAACATTGCCGGGACCAGGATTCGAACCTGGGTTATTGCGTCCACAACGCAATGTACTAACCACTATACGATCACGGCGGCGTCTGAAGGAACAAATTTTCATTATTTTTATCTTCTCAGTAAAAGAAAAGAAATGATTACTCGGTGAACCGAAGCGTTTCAGCTGGAAAACCATTTTCTACGCTGTTTCTTGGATATAAAAAAAGGTGGCAGCACATTTCCCCTAGGAACTAAAAATTACTCGTTTTATTTTATAGTAGGCTGTACCGAAGACGAATATTAAGTTGTGTTTTTTATACCTCTATAGGTAGCAATTCGCGTTATTAACCACATTAAATAGATATTTCGAATATCCACGCATCGCTGCTACGTGGAAATACAGAGAAGAAAATTTATATATTAATTTTTAAAGTTCGATATCGTAGCTGCGTAGTGTTTCACGTAAAATGGAACGAATGCCAAAATCTTATAACTGCGTCGCATGAGAGAAGACGTCGGCAATGAATCGGTATGTTTTTTATCTAGCTTCGAAGAACTGTATGACGCAGTGTGATTAAATAACAGCGGTACTGTTTTACCAAGTAAGGGAAATAACTAGAAATAATTCATTTTTAGAAAGCAAATTATATGAACTGAAACCACCGAGCGAGTGGGTTAGAGACCCAGCCTGATCGCCCAAGCTACCTGTTTAAGTTCAGCTGAGGCTTGGCTGGTGCGCTTGCTCTTTGGCGCCGACTCAGTTTCTTTCCTGAAACCAATGACCCTAAATTAGATATGAGCTGTTGCTTTTGAGGTAGTGGGGTACCCCTACAGATTTTCGGCTCCTAAAGTAAAATTATAAAAATACACCACCATCCCACCCCGCTTCTGTTTTTCTTTTTTCTTTTGCGAAACTGAGAAAGAAAATAACAGTAAATACGTAAAATATTTCATTAACAAAAAATATTTATATCTTTATAGACAAATAAGTTATAGATATTCAAATAAAACGTTTCTTCCTACTTTTTTTTTTCACTTTTAAAAGACTACAGTGAACAATTTTAAGGGCTGGAAGCAGTTGCTCAACCCTGATTTAAGGTTACTTGTTTCACGGAGGAAAGTACGCCAGTGCCGTAACACATCCGCACCACCCTTGTCTCAATCGAGGTTCGAACCCGGTTCCACTCGGACGAAGGTTCAGAAGCCAAAAAGTAGACCAATGAACTACGGCGGAAGCTTCCTACTTTTTGTATTGGCAAGGTCTTTCATCTGTTTCTTGTGCTCCAATAGTAATTAGTAAAAGATACTCCAGCCGTTCCTGACACACTGTATTTCGCAAATAGTTTTTGACTATTTTCAATTGCTGAATAACCTCCGAGAAGTAGCTACTGTAGTAGAGTAGAATAATGTTGTGTAGTGCAATCGACTGGATTACATTAAATCTGTAGTATAAGAAGTAGCGTTCATAACCGATATAAAATAAATGCTGTAGAGACGACCCTTCATAGTAGACGAACGAACTGTTTACAAGACATCAGGTTCTCGTGCGGAATGAGTCAATCATAAAAGTCTTAAAAAGGCACGATAATTAAAACAGAACGCAGGCTTCCGATGAAAGGAAGAACTTATTTAATGTATAAGTTAAAAGATTAAAAATAAAGCCATAAGAACTTTTGGTCTTCCTAAAGACCATCATCAAATGGAATCACTAAAGCTTTAGTACTTCCATCTTTTACTACTAAGCTAAATTAGTGAAAGACTAACTAATTTAGCTTTACTAAAGCTTTAGTACTTCCATCTGATGATGGTCTTTAGGAAGACCGAAAGTTCTTATGGCTTTATTTTCAATGTTTTAACTTATACAGTATAATAAGTTCTTCACTTCATCGGAAGCTTGCATACTGTTTTAATTATCGTGCTTTTAAGACTGCTACCTTAAACTTTTATGATTGACCTGTTTGCAGGTATTTTTCTCCTCCCCACCCCTCATTTGTCACCTTTCATTTTTGTCGGCGTGGATTTGTGTTTAAAATTATACTTTCTCAATTCCCTTTCGGCTTCCTAATTTCGCGAGCTCTAAAGCATCTCTTAATCGGGCTTAATGATACACTGTTTTAAATATATTATGGAAAAACCATCAGAATATTTGTTATAACTCAAAACATACGTAACAAAATGTTTTGAAATTTGGTGGAAATTCATATCCTAACGTCCGTTAGAGAAAGACCTCAAAATGTTTTCTAAGAAGCACTTCATTCCGACAAAAATTAATACATACAAAATTAGACGAAAAAAATAGGTGCGAAAATGAAACAACTAATGGCATCATCCTTATAGCGTGAAGCATTTATGGTTCCTCATGGAAGCAGACAGGTTTGTGCATCAACCTAACTAGATGCTATCCCGTATGCTCACGCTACCGCCACAATAAGTGTCCTTTTCACAGACCATAGAGGGGAAAATAGTGGGTCCCTCGTTTTCTCTAGATCAGAACACATCTGTCATTACCTGCGAAGCAAATATGGACTCATCTGTCAACAGTGCCGAGTTTCATTACTTTTTAATCCAATTGATATCTATTTAAACGTTCCCCACCCTCTTGATCAGAAAGTGATCAGTACGCAATGCACCGGTCGCCCGACAAAAAGACATCCTTTATGAAGCCTAATGCGCACAATTGAAGCAGATACCAGAATCCCTGTTCTGCAGCAAGGACAGGTCCCAGATGTGTTGGGATAGTCGCCTTGTTTCTCCGCGCAATTTTTCACAGATACCGGTCATCCACGGATATTGTAGCTCTCTAGGTCTTCCTTCACTGTGCTTTCAAACAGCTGATTGCATGTTTTGAAAATGGTTCCATTGTTTGTAGACTACAGGTGGACTCACATGCAGCCATCTTGCAGCGTCCACGCGAGTTTAGCCTGCTTCTAGTCTTCCAATCGCTGTCCACCTTATAGTTGTTCTGTTAAGTGATGTCTCGCAGCCATTACACAGCAAATCTGCTTTCTTAAAATCCTTTTATATAACACTCCGGAAACCATGTGATGCACATCTACAGAACAGCACGTTTTACGCTACAGCTTATTTCCATGAATCGATGCCATCGCCACACATTTACATACTATGCCCTGAATCCGAATTACAGTTCACTACATAGATCCGAATTTCGTGCATTTTAAACTTTTAAAAAGAGTTGTAAATGCTCGAAATCTTATACATAATTCCGTAGCGTCGCATGAAATTGCGGAACATAGGTACGTCGTACGAACTACAAAAACGGGTCATTTTAGAGATCTTGATCCCAAGAATCGGAGGGAAATAAAAACTTACTATAAATTAAATCAACTGATGGCTGTACGTGTCACAGCACTCAGTCTGACTTCATCATCGCAACGCGGGGTAAACGAGGAGTCGTACGACCTCGGGCGATGACGCCAGCCGGAGTCAGTGACCAAGGAGCTGATTGGCTATTATTAGGGAAAAAAAATAGGCTGCACGTGCTTCCACGGCTATTCAACTGTAAACTGTATTACAGTGAGGACGGAAACAGATTCCGTTATGAGTAGTGTTCGAGGCAGACCACCCAAACGAGGGCGTGCTTTTCCTAATATATACGTGAGCGAAGGAATTTTGATAGCACACGTAATGATCGTAGTAATGCACACGGCAACCTATCTTTCCTAAAAGCTTTATTTAATTTCCATTGTCTTATAATGTCCTTATTTCCCTTTCAGAACTGCAGATAAATGCGGGGATGAAGGACTTACTTCTGAACAGTCCTAATTTTGTCCAACACATCCAGAAATGCAATTGTGCAAGGCCATTCGCTTCCCTGCCGGCCGTAAAAAAAGGAGATTCCAGGCAGTGGTCCGTACTGCTTTAAAATTTAGGGTCAGATTCATCGGCACATCTCGGATTTATTACCACTTACCGGTTAAAATTGTTCTTTATAAATTCCTCGGTAGCTACTGATACACGTATTGGTCGTAATGAAAATAAAGAATTAAAGTGATTGATATTAACTGCCCTGGCTGATATTCTGGTTAGCAGTCCTTACCCCGAAGCATACAAGACTGCAGCTGAGGCGACTGAACATGAAGTAGCAGGCCACAACCTGGACCTGTGTTTTGTTAGCACGTCTTTTATAAAAAAAAAGATCGTGCTTATGTTACCGGTTTGTCCGTCCGTCTGTATCCACGATACCTCTGCAACTATTAGTCCGATTTGAAAAATTATTTTTGCATTGGGAAGATTGAAATATGCGAATGATGATCCTTCATTTCGTTTTTTTTACGATGTACGATTTTGCTGCTGATGATGATGATGCAGAGTTCAAAAATACGTTTTATTCCACATATTTATGCTTCTAAACATCCGATTGAAAAAATTATTTTATCTTTCGATTCCATTTATGTCGAAGGGTATTTTAGATATAGTTACTTTTTCAAATTACGCATATAACTTCCGCTAGGGGGCGTAAAAGTAAATTACATTTTTCCCGATAACTCTTCTAAAACTCCGATTTGAAAAAATTTCTTCAGCGGATACAACTCCTGGCGAAAATTCTTTTGCATATAATTTCAAATTTTTGGTAAATAATACTTTGGCCACCATGGGGCGTAAGTGTTAATTTTTGCTTCTGATGTATGTATTTGCCATAAAATCTAAGATTCTAAAATATCGATTGAAAAAAATCTTTCGTGGACTGATGCCACTCACTTCGATAAACCTTTTCGGAATATTTTATTCTTAAAATATTCCACAGTTTCTCCGCCAGGGGGCGTAGATGTATACCTTATTTTCGTCAATGTCTCTACTTCTAGGAGTCAGATTTGAAAAATTCCTTCTTTGTTGGATAGTGTTTCCGATGCGAAATGTTTTTCATATAATTTCAAAATTTTCAAGTAAATCATAGACTTTCCGCTAGGGGGCACAAAGGTAAATTGATTTTTCACATAATTTCTAATGTTTGGTAAAGAATGGTTTGGCCACCAGGGGTCGTAAGTGTTAATTTCTGCTCCTGATGTATTTGTAGCAAAACCTGGGATCCTGAAAACTCGACAAAACATGTTTTTCTTGGATCGATGCCGCTCATATGGAAAAACCTTTTGATAATACTTTCTTCCTAAGTTGAAGAGAAACTAAATTCTTTGTTAAGTTGAAGATAAACTAAAAATACAATTTTAATCTCTCTAAGTTAAAATATCTAAAAAGTTCTGCCGTGACCAGGATTCGAACCTGGGTTATTGCGGCCACAACGCAATGTACTAACCACTATACGATCACGGCTGCATCAGAAAGAACAAAGTTCAAATAGTTTTTCCTTCTCAGCAGAGGAAAAGAAATGGTTACTCGGTGAACCGAAACTTTTCGGCCGAAAAACCAATTGCTCGGATGTTTCGCGGCATTAAAAGGTGGCAGCACATTTTCTCCCAAAAACTGAAAAACATTCGTTACATTTTAAATTAACCTGTATCGAAGAGTAATATTAAGTTGCCTTTTTTAAATCTTTACATGCCGCAATTTGTTATTATCCACACTAAATATAATTTCAAATATGTACGCATCGTTCCTACTTGAAAGTTCAGAGAAGAAAACCCATATTTTAATTTTTTAAATTTGTTATTTAAGCTGTTTAATTACAATTAATACATTTTCATTTTTTCAAGTCAACTACGGCTCTCGGTGCTTTAGCTTGTGACGTTCCCTTTGAATTTTCAAATAAAATTAAAATTTAATTTCAATGTAATTTTTAAACCCATGAACAACGTGAATTGTTTGGATCAAAAGACCTGCTGAAGATGTAAATTTGTCGGGAAGTTATGAAACTTCATGTGAATGTGTGTCTTTAGTATATCGGACAGACGCATGAGGCGTTGTGTTATCGAGTGAAAGAACACAAGGCTTATATACGGAAATGTCAGCTATAGATATCGTCGACAGGTACACACTCATGAAAATGACCATATATTTCTATTCGAAAAAGGTCGGCTTATCGAAACCGTTTTCAAAGATCGAGCTTAGTATTTTGAAAGCTTTTCACATACATCAAAATCATTTACAACTTGTGAACGACATGGCAGATACTTGATTCCAATGAAGCTCGTTGAAGCAATTCAAAATAATCCGTGGCTGACATTACCGTTCATGTTGTTCCAGTGATTTAAATATTAACATGCCATTCGTCAAGGGAAAGCGCAAGAAATGTAAAAGAATTAATTATCATCAAATGCTGATTTGTTTAGTCTAATATATTTCACATTGTAGTATAAGATTCATAATATCTAAACAACATTGCCCAAACCAGGATTCGAACCTGGGTTATTTTGGCCACAACGCAATATATGTACTAACCACTAAACTATACGGCGACAATTAAATAAGGCTCAGTTTTCTTTTACACTAGAGGAGGAAACCTAGTTGTTCAACCAGATGCGGCTTTCGGGGGAAGAAATTATTTTCGAGGCAATTTCTTTGCAACTAGTACTGTTTTCACGACGAAATTTCAAACATTCTTATTCGCTTTTAAATGAAATGCTCTTAATGCAAACATGATCATCCCTTCTTTACGATTCTGTGGATCTTATTTTTACGTCAGATATCTTCTTCAAACACTTTTTTTTATGGGCACTTTCACTTCATTATTTTTTTCATGAGTTTTAATGTAGTACACCCTTCTGTTATTTCTTGAATAACACGAGATATTCCCTAATTTGTTGATTTATGTTCCACTAAAGTAATTTCGAGGAATAGCTTGGAGGGTAAAGTGATGTACTGAATCGATTCACATCGGTTTCAAACAAAATAATAAAATTTTGTTTCAAACAGAATAATAAATAAAATAAGTAGGAACTGTACACCAATAAGTAGGAATTGTACACCAATTATACTCAAAGTAATATAACTATACTAATAACCCGAAATTTCTTGGCGTAGAATAGAAATAAAACATTCCAAACTTTCTCACATCAACCAGGTGGCTTTTTCAAAGAAGGTATACTAATAACCCTACCTTCCTTGAAAAAACCATCTGGTTGATGTGCGAAAGCTTGGAATCTTTTATTTCTATTCTACGCCAAGAAATTTCGGATCATTAGTATAGTTATGCTATTTTGAGAAAATGATTGTCGCTTCGGTAACCAAGGAGTCTGACAACATTAATGCAAGTGTTTTATGGAATTCGTCTATTAGATAACTACTGATAAATGCATCTCAAAACACCTACCTGTACCTCATTAAGTTTCAGGTTTTTGTTAAAAAACAACTTTTCTGAAACAACGGAATACCTCTAGTGATTTCTTTGGAACACGTATCTCCATTTCGTATGCATATGAAGCAAATATATTTATGACTTTTTTCTTTACATCACCTGCCGCTAACAAAATAACAGTAGAATGATATAAATACGAAAAAAGTTTCTTCCCAGAAATTGGTTAACTTTACACATGTCCATATGTAGCTTTGGTTTACTGAAGAAAAAATTGATGCACAATACATTTCCGAATCTGAAGATCTGGAAGATTGATGGTACAAATCTGCCGATGCCTACATTTGTCTATTTTGTGCCTGTTAGTAACCGACGGCTACATTTATCTTGGACAACATATTCCAAGCCAAAGACTGCATAGAAGGAATGAGTTAGCGTGTAAGACGAGATGGGGAGCTATTGGACGAAATAGTTAAATTTTCAAGGGAAAATTCCCACTATGCCTTAAAAGAAAAGTTTAAACAATGCATCCTTCCAGTTCTTTCTTTAAGGTTTACTGACATGAATATTAACTAAAAAAATAAATGCAGCAACAAACAACTCAAAGAAGCATGGAGAGATGCAAAATTGGATTAACCAAGAAAGATACAGAGGGAATACATGGATTGTTATTCTTCTCGTATCTTAGAGTTGATGAAATCGTAATACTAGTAAAGACCCAAGTGGTGGTACTGTCCTGGCTAATAACTAAAATAACTGGACATAGTTGGAAAGTTGAAATAAAAGATTAAATAATAGCGGACAAGAAAAAGCCCACGTGGAAAGTGACTGGATGAAATTCGAAAGCATGCTGGAGTGACATGGAAGAGACTGAATAAAGATAGGAAGTTGTGGAAAAGACTTAAGGAGACCTTCATCCTGAAATGGATTAACGGTTGATGAAAATAGCTTTGAATAAATTTGTTTTCATCCATATTGAAAAGAGAACAAATTAACGCACAGGAAATGCGGGCTTTTTGCTTTACTTCTATTTTTCTTAAAATCATATTTTTATTAAGTTGAAGAGAAACTAAATCCCACACATTTAATTTTTTTAGGCAAAAATGTCTAAAAACTTTGCCGTGACCAGGATTCGAACCTGGGTTATTGCGGCCACAACGCAATGTACTAACCACTATACGATCACGGCTGTGACAGGAAGAACGAAATTCAAACAGTTTTTCCTATTCAGCAGAAGAAAAGAAACGGTTACACGGTGAACCGTAACTTTTTGGCCGAAAAACCATTCGCTGGGATGATTCTGGGAATTAAAAGGTGGCAGCACATTTTCCCCCAGTAACTGAAAATTATTCGTAACATTTTAAATTTACCTGCATCACAGAATAACATTAAGTTGTTCTTTTTTTAATCTTTACATGCTGCAATTCGTTATCATTCGCATTAAATGGATATTTCAAGTATCTACGCATCGTTGCTACGTGGAAGTTCAGAGAAGAAAACCTATATATATTTTTTTAAGTTTGTTATTTTGGCTGTCTAAATACAATTAATACATTTTCACTTTTCGTGAGGACTACAACTCGCTCTGCTTTAGCTTGTGACATTGTCTTCGAATTTTCAAAATTTAATTTCAATGTAATTTTTAAACCAATGAACGAAAGGTATTTTTTCGGATCAAAAGACCTGTTGAAGATGTAAATTTGTCGGGAAGCTATGAAACCTCATGTGAATGTGAGTCTTTAGTATATCGAACAGACCCCATAGGTCATTGTGTTATCGATTGAAGAAA
The DNA here is from genome assembly GCA_039090855.1 of Macrothele yani. Taxonomy (NCBI): domain Eukaryota; kingdom Metazoa; phylum Arthropoda; class Arachnida; order Araneae; family Macrothelidae; genus Macrothele; species Macrothele yani. The sequence continues at coordinate 38,810,006 of CM077028.1, forward strand.
CATAAGGCTTTTTTTTTTTTTTTTTTTTTTGATTGGAGGTTTAACGACCACCGTGAGCAACTCAATGGGCTATAAGCAGTCGCCCATCCCTAATTTAGGGTCACTGGTTCCAGGGAAGGGAGAGAGCCAGTGCCGTAACACAAACACAACATCCATGCCTCACCGGGATTTGAACCCGGACCCTGTTCGGACGAATGGTCATAGGCCATCGCTTAGACCACTGCGACACCGGGGCGGCACATAAGGCTTGTATACGGAACTGTGAGCTATAGAAATGGTAGACAGTTAAACACTGTCATGAAAATAACTATAAATTTCTGTTCGAAGAAGCTCGCTTATCGAAACCGTATTTATTCAAAGGTCAAGCTTAGTATTTTTAAAGCTGTTCATATACATCAAAATTCTTTAAAACTTGCCACCGCAATGGCATACACTCCATTTCTATGAAGTTCCTTGGGGCAATTCAAAATAATCCGTGGCTGATAGTACCGTTCATGATGTCCTAGTGATTTGAATATTTACTTGACATCCGTCTCGGGAACGGACAAGAAATATAAAAGAATTAATTGTCATCGAATATTGATTTGTTTAATCTAATATATTTCACATTGTAGTCCAAGGTTCATAACATCTAAAAACAATGCCGTGACCAGGATCCGAACCTGGGTTATTGCGGCGACACCGCAATGTACTAACGACTATACGATCACAACTAAATAAGGCTCAGTTTTCTTTCTCAGAAGAGGTAACACTTAGTTGTTCAACAAGGTGCAGCTTTCGGAGAAAGAATGTATTTCCAATGCAATTTCTTTGAAACCAGCACGATTTCACAACAAAAGTTCAAATTTTTTTTATTCACTTTTCGAATGATATACTCTTAATTTAAGCATGACCTTCCCTGCTTTACGATTTCGTGAATCTTCTTTTCACCTCATATATCTTATTCAAACTTTTTTTATGGGTACTTCCACTTCATTATTTTTCTGCGATTCTTAATGATGTATACCAATCCGTTATTTCTAGAATAACAAGAGATATCCCCTAGCTCGTTGTTTTGTGTTCCACCAAAGAAAGTTCGAAAAATAGCTTGGTGGGTAAAGTAATGAACTGAATCGATTTATACCTGGTGAAAACAAAATGATTTCCGTTTCGGCAATCACGGAGTCTGACAACATGAACACAAGTTGGTTTTTTCTAGAAAATCGTGTATTAGATACCTACTGATAAATGCATCTCAAAACAGCTACCTGTACCTTATTAAATTTCAGGCTTTTGTTAGGAGACAGCTTTTCTTAAATAAAGGTATACCTCTCGTTATTTGCTTGGAACCCGTATCTCCATTTCTTACCCATATAATGCCAATATATTAATCACTTTTTTCTTTGCGTCACCAGACACCGAAGTTCTAACAAAATAACAGTAGAATGATATAAATATGAGAAAGTTCTCTTTGCAGAAATTGGTTAACTTTGCACGTAAGTACGTATATAGCTTTGATTTATTGAAGACAAAATTAATGCACAATACATTTCCAAATCTGAGGATTTGGAAGTTCATCAGACAAATATCCTGATGCCTACATTTACCTGTTTTATGCCTTGAAATAAACCATGGCTACATTTACCTTGGACAATAGATTCTAAGCGGGGGACCATATAAAAGAAATAAGTTGTCGTATAAGATTTGGATGTAGAGCTATTGGAAGAAACAGTGAAACTTTCAAGGGCAAATTACCACTATGTCTTAAAACAAAAGTTTTTTCTACAATGCAATATTCCAGTTCTTACTTAAGGAACAGAGACATGGATCTTAACTAAAGAAAACAAAAGAAGCGGCACCAAACAACTCAAAAGAGCATGGAGACATACATGCTTGGAGTAACCAAGAAAGATTCAAAAGGAATACATGGATTAAAGAATTCATGTATTCTCTTCGTATCTTCCAGTTGATGGCATGATAATAAAAGTGAAGACTCTCAAGTGGTGATGTCCTGGCCAATAGCTAAAAAAACTGGCCAACGGTGGAAAGTTGATATGAAAGATTGAATACTAAGGGACAGGAAAGGACCTATTTTTTTCCGTTGGCTGGATGAAATTCGAAAGCATGACGGAGTAACATGGAAGAGACTGATTCAAGATAGAAAGTTGTGGTAAACACTTTATGAAACCTTCATTATGAAATGGATTAACGTTTGATGAAAATAGCTTTGAGTAAATTTCTTTTTATCCATATTGAAAAGAATAAATTAACATACAGGTTAGGTAGGCAATTTGCTTTGCTTCTATTGTCTTAAAACAATGTTTGTATTATTTTAAACAGAAACTAAAACCACACTTTTAACCTTTTTAAGTTAAAACATCCAAAAATATTGCCGTGACCAGGATTCGAACCTGGGTTATTGCGGCCACAACGCAATGTACTAACCACTATACGATCACGGCTGCGGCTGTAGGAACAAAGTTTCAGTATTTTTACCTTCTCAAGAAAGGAAAAGAAATGGTTACTCGGTGAACCGAAACTTTTCAGCTGAAAAACCATTTGCTATGATGTTCCTTGTAATTAAAAGGTGGCAGCACATTTCCCCTAGAAGCTGAAAACTGAAAAATATTCGTCACATTTTATAGTAATCTGCACCGAAGACAATATTTTAATATGAAGATTGCAATTTTTTATTAACCACATTAAATAGATGTTTTGAATATCCACGCATCGCTGCTTCGTGGACGTACAGAGAAGAAAACGTTAAGTTCGATATCGTAATTGCATGGTAAAGCGGAACGAATACCAAAATCTCAAAAACCACAGCGCAAGTGAAACAAAGTCGGCAGCGAATCGGTATGTTTGTTTTTCTCACTTCGAAGAGTTGTAGCATTGTAGGATGCAGTGTCATTAAATGTCAGCAGTATTGTTTTGCAAGTTCTTACTTAAATAATGAAAATTAATTCATATATCGAAAGCAAATTGCATGAATTGAAACTACCATCACCGACAAAGTGGGTTCGAGAAGCAGCCTGGTCGCGCAAGCTAGCTGTTCAAGTCCAGAATGAAGCATGGGTGGAATTCTTTCCCTTTGGTGCCGGCTGAATTCCTTTCCTAGAACCAATGACCCTAAATTAGGTATGGGCTACTGCTTTGGGGCCAGTGGGGTAACTACAGAGTTTCGGCTCTTAAGTAAAATCATAAAAACGCCCTCCACCCTCTGTTCTACTTCTGTTCTTTTTGCAGAGCTAACAAATAAATAAATATATATATATATATATATATATTAGCTAGTGAAATATTTCATTAATATGAAAATCATATTTATAGAGAGACAGGTTAAATAAAAAAAAACTTTTCTTCCTACATTTTTTTCTTTTTCTTTCAGGGTTAAAAGATCACAGTGAGCAATTCGAAGAGATAGAACCAGTCGTCCAACCATAAATTAAGGTTACTGGTTCCAGAGAGGGGAGAAAAACAGTGCTGTAACATACGCCCACCACCCTTGGCTCATCAAGGACTCGAACCCAGGAACCACACGGACGAACTTTAAGAAGCCAGAGAGCAGACCAATGAATCAGAAGCTTTCAACTTTATTGTATTGGCAAAGTCCCTGATCTCTGGGCTCCAATAGCAAATTACTGAAAGATATTTTAGCCGTTCCTACCACATTCGATTTCGCAAATAATTTTTGACTGTTTTCAGTTGCTGATTGACTTTTGAGAAGTAGGTACTGTAGCAGAGTAGAATAATGCTGTGTAGTACAATCGAATGGATTATATTGCATCTGTAGTGTAAGAAGTAGCTTCTATAACCGATATAAAATAAGTGCTGTAGATACGACCCCTGGTAGTAGACAAACCGAGCTGTTTCATGTTATTCGTGATGATGTGTAGGAGCATATAGTCGGTAACAATGACTATTCTCCGTCTACAGCGTGTCTAAGCCCCTCCAGGTCCAATTGAGGGGGCTAAGAACAGTAACATGTTTCCCTAGAGCATATCAGAGATGGTCCATTGGATTAAGATCGGGAGACCTGGCAGGTTTCTCCATGCAGACAATGATCTCCTCTTGAATATACTGTTATACCAATTTCGTCCGATAGGGACAAGCGTTATTGTCATAGAAGAGAAAGCCATCTCATATGACACCTACATACGAGAGAACAAAGTAGTCTAGGACATCATCGCTATAGCATCAATCATTCATGGTACCTCTTGGAAGCACACATGTTTGTGCATCCACCTAACCAGATGTCATCCCAAATGCTCGCGCTATCGTCACCATAAGTGTTCCTTTCACAGGCCATAGGGGGAGATAGCGTGTCCACCATTTTCTCCAGATCACAACATGTCTGGTATTAACCCTGCGAAGCAAATCTGGACTCATCTGTCAACAGTGCCGAGCTCCATTAGTTTTAGTCCGATTGACAGGAATTTAAACGCTCCTTCCTGGGACGGGGAAGTGAGAACGTCGCAGTGAGGGGGGGGTGTCGCCAAAAATAAATACCTCCTTTATGAAGCCTAATGTGCACCTGAAGCAGATACCACAATCCTTGTACCCGCAGTAAGGCCAATCACGGGCTGTGTTGGGATAGCAGTATTGTTTCTCCGCGCAGTTCATGGGAGATATCGGTCATCGACGTATATTGGAGACCTAGACCTACTTTCCCTGTACTTTCAGAAAGCTGATTTCGTATTTTAAAAATGATTCCATAGTTTATGGACCACATAAGTGTTTACATGCAGCCGTCTTGCAGGGGCGGATCCAGAAGTTTACTCTAGGGGGAGGGTATCAAACGGGGGCAGAAGCCATTATGAAATGTTTTTTTAGATATAACGTTAGTATATATATATATATATACTAACATGGCTCAACCCAGAGAACAAGCTGGATTCAGGAGTGGCTACAGCACAATAGATCATATCCGCGTACTGAGAGAACTAATTGAAAGAGCGAGGGAATATGAACTTCCATTGCGCATGGCTTTTATCGATTATGAGAAAGTCTTTGATTCGGTGAAACCATCAGCAGTTACAATGTCCCTAAAATCCTGCGGTATTAGAGATGCGTACATTAATATTATTAATAACATCTATGAAAATGCAAGTGCAAAGATTCGGCTGTTTGAAAATACAACACACATAAAAAATGGAAAAGGAGTGAGACAAGGTGACACCATATCTCCGAAGCTCCTTAATGCCACATTGGAAAATGTCTTTCAATCACTGAACTGGGAAAACAAAGGGATAAAGATTAATGGAGATTATCTAAGTCACCTTCGTTTTGTTGGTGACGTAGTCATTTTTGCAACTACCCCATCAGAGCTGCAGAATATGATCCAGGAACTTGCTGACAAGAGTAAAGAAGTGGGATTAAAAATGAACTTTCAGAAGACAAAAGTGATGTTCAAAGCATTTACAAGAAATGAAGATTTATCGATTGATGGAGCAAAGCTGGAGATAACAGACACGTACGTTTATCTTGGACAGCAGATATCAAGTGAGGGTCACATTGATAAAGAAATTAATCTGCGTACAAAACTTGCCTGGAGAGCTTTTGGAAGAAAGAGCATAATTTTCAAGAGCAATATGCCATTATGTCTTAATAGAAAAGTGTTTGATTAATGCATCCTTCCAGTGCTTACGTATGGTGTAGAGACGTGGACCTTAACTAAAAGAGACATACAAAGGCTGCAGACAACTCAAAGCAGCATAGAGAGGTGCATGCTTGGTGTAACCAGGAGAGATAAGAAGAGGAACTCGTGTATCCAAAAAATGACAAGAGTGGAAGACATCATGATCAGAGTTAAATCCCTGAAATGGCAATGGGCTGGACATACTGCCAGGAGGACAGACCATCGATGGACAGCCGAAATTTTAGATTGGATTCCGAGTCCGAGGGACAGGAAAAGACCCAGAAGAAGACCACATGGGAGATGGGTAGATGAAATTCGAAAATATGCGGGAGTGACATAGAGGAGACTGGCACAAGATAGACCGTTGTGGAGGAAACTTGGGGAGACCTTCGTCCAGCAGTGGATTGATAATGGTTGACGATGATGATGATGATATATATATATATAATGTTAGTAGCAGGAGATGCCCAAAATTACCCCGTATTAGCCACGCTGCCTTCCTCCCAGCCCATCCCACCCAAGCGGGGATTGACTTCGGAGTGGGTGGAACAACGGGAAGCGCCCGTGAGGCGTGAGGGAGCAGGAAAAATAAGAGAGAAAAAAAGAAGACCTGAAAAGACCAACTGGCAGGAAAAGGTGGGGACATTTTTACGAATTTTCTTTATGACCCAATTAAAATACGTACATAGATCAGATTGTTATTCACAGTTTCTCCCACTTACTCTGATTTCAGTACCAAGCTCTGCCTTACCCTGTTTCGAGACGTTACAGATCCTGGACAATATGACGATAGCAAAGAACTAACAAAGAATATCCCCATGTTTTTTACCCCCGCTGTCCCTGTTTTACCTTTATCTTTTGCGCGCTCTCTCTCTTTCTCTCTTTATATCCTATTCCCTTCTCTTCCTTTTTTTACTGAACCTACATTAAGTATTTTAAATCCTCCGTAACAAGTTTAATTGTTAATTTTTTTGAGAAAAATTGAAAACGAAATATGCAAAGTTAATCATTTACGATCTTCGCAACTTTAAACGTAAAACCTTCGTTATTGTTTGGGGGCGGGGCGGTCGCCCCAGTCGCCCCCGCTAGGATCCGCCACTGCAATCATGTAGCTTCTATTCTTCCGATCGCTCTCCAACACAGTTCATCTGTTAAGGTGTCTCGCAGCCATTACAACAAATCTGCTTTCTGAAAATCCTTTCTTACCCTCCGGAAACGATGCGACGCAGAACTGCACAACAGCCCATTTTAAGCTGCAGCTTATTTCCATAAACCGCCACTCATTTACATACTATATCCTAACACCGAATTACAGATTACTTCATATATCCAAGTTTCCTGCATTTCCAGCTCTCAAAAAGAGTTGAAAATGCACGAAAGTAATATAGGACTATAACATTGTACAGGAATATATGAATTAGGGAAATGACTCGTGTCAATGACATCATGACAGAAGGTGAAATTCTGAAGTGGCAAATGCTGGACATACTGCTATGTGAACTTATTAGCGCCGGACAATTGAAATGTAGGCTGAATACCATGGGACAGAAAAAGACCCAGGACCAGATGGGTGGATGAAATTAGAAAACATGCCGGAGGGATTTTGAAGAGACTGGCTTATGTTATAAACTTGTGGATAATATTTGAGGAGACTTTCATCCTACAGTTTATTCGTAATCATTGATGATAATAATAGCTTTGAATAAATCTCTTTTTCTGCGCATTGAAAAGAATAAATGAACACACAGGTGATATCCGCAGTTCGTTTTTCTTCTATTTTCTTAAAATCATATTATCGTTTTTGTTAAGTTGAAGAGAAACTAAAAATACAATTTTAATCTTTCTAAGTAAAAATATCTAAAAAGTTTTGCCGTGACCAGGATTCGAACCTGGGTTATTGCGGCCACAACGCAATGTACTAACCACTATACGATCACGGCTGCGCCAGAAAGAACAAAGTTCCAATAGGTTTTCCTCTTCAGCAGAATTAAAGAAACTGTTTCTCAGTGAACCGAAACTTTTCGGCCGAAAAAATATTTGCTCGGATGTTTCTCGGAATTAAAAGGTGGCAGCACATTTTCCTCTGTAAGCTGAAAACTACTCGTTACATTTTAAATTAACGTGCACAGCAGAATAATATTAAATTGTCTTTTTTTTAAATGCCTACATGGTGCAATTCGTTTCTAACCACATTAAATAGATATTTCAGATATCTACGCATCGCTGCTTCGTGAAAATACTCGTACGGAGAAGAAAACGCATATTTTAATTCTTAAATTTGCTATTTTAGCTGCATAACATTTCACGTAAAACGAAATTAATGTCAAAATACACAAACTTCATCACATGAGAAAAAAAAAAAAAAAAGTAGAGTGATGAATCAGATGGATACCATGACAACTGACTAGGTGGATACCATGACAACTGACTAGGCGGATACCACGATAACTGACTAGGTGGATACCATGACAACTGACTAGATGGATACCACGATAACTGACTAGGCGGATACCACGATAACTGACTAGGCGGATACCATGACAACTGACTAGGTGGATACCAGGACAACTGACTAGGCGGATACCAGGACAACTGACTAGGTGGATACCAGGACAACTGACTAGGTGGATACCAGGACAACTGACTAGGCGGATACCAGGACAACTGACTAGGCGGATACCATGGGACAGAAAAAGATCCAGGAGCAGTTGCATGGATGAAATTCGAAAGCATGTCGGAGTGACTTGGAAGAGACTTTCTTAAGATAGAAAGTTGTGTAATGGAATTGGGGAGACCATCATTCCACAGGGATTGATCCTGGTTTTTCATAATAATAGCTTTGAATAACTTTTTTCCTCCGCAGAGAATAAAATTAAAACACAGGTGACATCCGCAGTTTGTTTTCTTTTATTTTCTTAAAATCATACAATTGTTTTTATTAAGTTAAAAAGAAACTAAAACTAATTTTTTTTTATCTTTCCAAGTTAAAATGTAAAAAAATATTGCCGTGACCAGGATTCGAACCTGGGTTATTGCGGCCACAACGCAATGTACTAACCACTATACGATCACGACTTCGTCAGAATGAACGCAGTTCCAATAGTTTTTCCTTCTCAGCAGAAGAAAAGAAACGGTTACTCGGTGAACCGAAACTTTTCCGCCAAAAACGAATTTGCGTAGATGTTTCTCGGAATTAAAAGGTGGCAGCACATTTTCCCTCAGAAATTGAAAAGTACTCACTGCATTTTAAATTAACCTGCACCGAATAACAACATTATGTTGAATTTTTTAAATCTTTACAAGCTGTAATTCGTTATTATCCACATTAATTGGATACTTCAAGTATCTACGCATCGCGCTACGTGGAAGTACAGAGAAGAAAACCTATATTTTAATTTTTCAAGCTTGGTATTTTATCTGTCTACTTACGAATTTATAAGATTTTCACCTTTCTTGTGGACTACGGGTAGCTGTCCTTTAGCTCGGGACATAGCCTTCGAATTAAAAAAAAAATTCAAAATTTAATTTCAATCCAATTTTTAAACCCATGAACGAAATGATTTCTTTTGGTTCAAAAGACCGGTTAAAGATGTAAATTTGTCGGGAAGTTATAAAATTTCATGTGAACTTTGTCTTTAGTATATAGGACAGACCCATAGGGCGTTGTGTTATCGACTGAGGAAGACAAGGCTCATATACGGACCTGTGAGCTACAGACATCGTCGACAGGTAAAGACGGTCATGGAAATAACCATAAATTTCTATTCGAAGAAGCTCAGCTTATAGAAAACATATTCAAAGATCAAGCTTAGAATTTTGAAAGCTTTTAATACACATTTACAACTTGTCAACGTCAAGGCACGCATTCCATTTCTATCAAGGCCGTTGAAGCAATTCAAAATAATTCGTGGCCGGATTCATAGATTATGATGCCCTAGTGATTTTAAATGTTAACATGCCATTCGTTTCAGGAAAAACAAGAGATATAAAAGAAATAATTGTCATCGAATGTTGATTTGTTTAATATAATATATTTCACATTATAGTCTAAGATTCATAATTATCTAAAAACATTGCTGTAAACAGGATTCGAACCTCAGTTACTGCGGCCACAACGCAATGTACTAATCACTATACGATCACGGCTACAACTATATAAATGAAGCTCAGTTTTTCTTTTCAGCAGAGGATAAGACTTAGTTGTTCAACAAGATGATGCTTTCGGGAAAAGAAATTATTTTCGAAGTTTTCCTTTGTAGCCAGCAATATTTTCACGACAGAAGTTCAAAATTTTTTATTCACTCTGAAATGAAATGCTCTCAATTAAAGTATGATCATCCCTCTTTTACGATTTTGTCAATCTCATTTCCACGTCAGATATCTTCTTCAAACTGTTTTTTTTTATGGATATTTTCACTTCATCGTTCTTCCTGAATCTTAATGACGTATACCACTTCGTTATTTCTTGAATGACACAAGATATCCCCAGATTCGTTGTTTTATGTTCCACAAAAGAAAGTTCGAGAAGTAGCTAGGTGGGTAAAGTAATGAAGTGAGTCAATTCACACCTGGTGGAAATAAAATGAATTTCGCTTCAGGAATTATGGAGCCTAACGACATTAATACAAATGTTTTCTGGGAAATCGTCTATTGGTTAGCTAGAGATAAATGCACCTCAAAACACCTACCTTTACTTCATTAAGTTTCATGTTTTTGTTAAAAGACAGCTTTTCTTAAATAACGGAATATTTCTAGTGATTTTTTTCGGAACACGCATCTCCATTTCGTATGCACATAATGCCAATATATTTATTTGGCACTTTTTTTTACATCACTTGCCACTAACAAAATAGCAGTACAATGATAAAAATACGAGAAACTTTTTCCTTTGTAGAAATTGGTTAACTTTGCACATAAATACGTATATAACTTTGATTTATTGAAGACAAAATTGATGCACAATACTTATCCAAATCTGAAGATTTGGAAGTTTATGGAACAAATGATACACCAAGCCATTAGTTAATATATAACATTATAGAGAAATACATGAATAACGGAAATGACAAAAGTTGAAAACATCACGATAGAAGGACAGTCAAGTGCCAAAGACCTGAGTAGTGGACAACTGACTAGGCGGATACCATGACAACTGACTAGGCGCATACCATGACAACTGACTAGGTGGATACCATGACAACTGACTAGGCGCATACCATGACAACTGCCTAGGTGGATACCATGACAAGTGACTAGGCGGATACCATGACAACTGACTAGGCGGATACCAGGACAACTGACTAGGCGGATACCATGGGACAGAAAAAGATCCAGGAGCAGTTGCATGGATGAAATTCGAAAGCATGTCGGAGTGACTTGGAAGAGACTTGCTTAAGATAGAAAGTTGTGTAATGGAATTGGGGAGACCATCATTCTACAGGGATTGATCCTGGTTGTTCATAATAATAGCTTTGAATAACTTTTTTCCTCCGCAGAGAATAAAATTAAAACACAGGTGACATCCGCAGTTTGTTTTCTTCTATTTTCTTAAAATCATACAATTGTTTTTATTAAGTTAAAAAGAAACTAAAACTAATTTTTTTTTATCTTTCCAAGTTAAAATGTAAAAAATATTGCCGTGACCAGGATTCGAACCTGGGTTATTGCGGCCACAACGCAATGTACTAACCACTATACGATCACGGCTTCGTCAGAATGAACGCAGTTCCAATAGTTTTTCCTTCTCAGCAGAAGAAAAGAAACGGTTACTCGGTGAACCGAAACTTTTCCGCCAAAAACGAATTTGCGTAGATGTTTCTCGGAATTAAAAGGTGGCAGCACATTTTCCCTCAGAAATTGAAAAGTACTCACTGCATTTTAAATTAACCTGCACCGAATAACAACATTATGTTGAATTTTTTAAATCTTTACAAGCTGTAATTCGTTATTATCCACATTAATTGGATACTTCAAGTATCTACGCATCGCGCTACGTGGAAGTACAGAGAAGAAAACCTATATTTTAATTTTTCAAGCTTGGTATTTTATCTGTCTACTTACGAATTTATAAGATTTTCACCTTTCTTGTGGACTACGGGTAGCTGTCCTTTAGCTCGGGACATAGCCTTCGAATTAAAAAAAAATTCAAAATTTAATTTCAATCTAATTTTTAAACCCATGAACGAAATGATTTCTTTTGGTTCAAAAGACCGGTTAAAGATTTAAATTTGTCGGGAAGTTATAAAATTTCATGTGAACTTTGTCTTTAGTATATAGGACAGACCCATAGGGCGTTGTGTTATCGACTGAGGGAAGACAAGGCTCATATACGGACCTGTGAGCTACAGACATCGTCGACAGGTAAAGACGGTCATGGAAATAACCATAAATTTCTATTCGAAGAAGCTCAGCTTATAGAAAACATATTCAAAGATCAAGCTTAGTATTTTGAAAGCTTTTAATACACATTTACAACTTTTCAACGTCAAGGCACGCATTCCATTTCTATCAAGGCCGTTGAAGCAATTCAAAATAATTCGTGGCCGGATTCATAGATTATGATGCCCTAGTGATTTTAAATGTTAACATGCCATTCGTTTCAGGAAAAACAAGAGATATAAAAGAAATAATTGTCATCGAATGTTGATTTGTTTAATATAATATATTTCACATTATAGTCTAAGATTCATAATTATCTAAAAACATTGCTGTAAACAGGATTCGAACCTCAGTTACTGCGGCCACAACGCAATGTACTAATCACTATACGATCACGGCTACAACTATATAAATGAAGCTCAGTTTTTCTTTTCAGCAGAGGATAAGACTTAGTTGTTCAACAAGATGATGCTTTCGGGGAAAGAAATTATTTTCGAAGTTTTCCTTTGTAACCTGCAATATTTTCACGACAGAAGTTCAAAATTTTTTATTCACTCTGAAATGAAATGCTCTCAATTAAAGTATGATCATCCCTCTTTTACGATTTTGTCAATCTCATTTCCACGTCAGATATCTTCTTCAAACTGTTTTTTTTTATGGATATTTTCACTTCATCGTTCTTCCTGAATCTTAATGACGTATACCACTTCGTTATTTCTTGAATGACACAAGATATCCCCAGATTCGTTGTTTTATGTTCCACAAAAGAAAGTTCGAGAAGTAGCTAGGTGGGTAAAGTAATGAAGTGAGTCAATTCACACCTGGTGGAAATAAAATGAATTTCGCTTCAGGAATTATGGAGCCTAACGACATTAATACAAATGTTTTCTGGGAAATCGTCTATTGGTTAGCTAGAGATAAATGCACCTCAAAACACCTACCTTTACCTCATGAAGTTTCATGTTTTTGTTAAAAGACAGCTTTTCTTAAATAACGGAATATTTCTAGTGATTTTTTCGGAACACGCATCTCCATTTCGTATGCACATAATGCCAATATATTTATTTGGCACTTTTTTTTACATCACTTGCCACTAACAAAATAGCAGTACAATGATAAAAATACGAGTGTAGGGGTGGAAGCTCATTATGTTAATTAATGGCTCCTCGGCCAAACACCCACTGGCTTCCAGCGCTGATCAAAATTTCCCCACAGCAGGAAGGAAAACCATTTATAAGGTTCGTTGTCTAGAGACTGTCTATCAACGGTAGTTGAAGACAGCCCGGCGTTCTTTCTCTCCCAGCTTTACTATAAATCTGCTATTCAGGAGAGGGGAAGTAAAAATAATGGCAAGACACTACAAGCATGAATTCACTCTCAAGCTTGTTGCAAACTTAACAAAAGAATTTAATCAAAAGACAATTGTTTCGGCAGATATTGTTCCTTGACCTCAAGTTCCTGTAAGTTCCACGTGAAATTGATCCGGGTATCTAATTATTCCAGAATACCCTTTCCTGCCAATACTCTTTGCCCGTTCTTTTTCTACCACCGACGTGAAGTATTTCAATCGTCGTAACCTTCCGTTCGTCTCTTTTCCTTTGTTCCGGAAGCTATGCTTTGTGTTCCGTCCCGAACACGTGTTCTCTCCAAACGCTTTCTCCGAACGTCGTTCCAGACACCCCTGTCTGATTCCAACTATGCTGGCTTTCCTCGTGCTCTAACTGGCACGTTCTATCACGAACTTTTCTTTACCCAGTGCTAACTCCCAGCACTATACATCCGTCCACAGCACACGCTGTCGTCAACTGCCTCTACGCTCGCTCCCCGTAGACTGTCTCTCACGCTCGCTTCCCGTCAACTGCCTCGTTTTTCCTTCCACTCCTACCCTGAAGATTTCCCCAATAACTTCACTAGCCTTCTGATTGGCTCCTACCTCACTCGCCTGAGGCTCCCTCTCTCTCACTAGTCGGAGCCCTCCAAGAGCAGGCGCCCCCCCCCTCGCTCTTCTCGGTGACCCCCATACTACCTTTCTCTCCTGACACATGTCTTCTTTCGGTGACCTTCGCCTAATCCTTTCGTTGACCTCCACCTAATCCCTTCGTTGACCTCCACCTCACGGTGCCCTGCAGCTTAAATTTCCCTCTGGCCAGGAACAATAGCTGTGCCTTCTGTGAATAAAATAGACCTGTCAAACAGGCGCATCGAAATGTCACCTAGTCTGGTGCCTTACCACGTGTTACACTCGTTTCACGTGCATTACCACGTGTTACACTCGTTTCCAAATAATATACATGGAAATATTTATTCTGAAATGCTAATATCCAGAATGATCGATGGGATTTAAAATCCATCACACAATTTATATAGGGGCGTAATTTCTCGCCCCTACAACGAGAAACTTTTTTTTTGTAGAAATTGGTTAACTTTGCACATAAATACGTATATAACTTTGATTTATTGAAGACAAAATTGATGCACAATACTTATCCAAATCTGAAGATTTGGAAGTTTATGGAACAAATGTGCCGATGACTACATTTACCCATTTTATGCCGACAAGTAACCGACAGCTACATTTATCTTGGATAATAGATTCCAAGCGAGTGCCGATACAGAATAATTAAATTGGCGTATAAAACGTGGTTGGAGAGCTATTGGAAGAAAGTAAAATTTTAAGAGGTAAGTTACCACTATGTTTTAAAAGAAAAGTGTTTAAACAATGCATTTTTCCAATCTCACTTTAATTATTACTGACATGGATCTTAACTAGAAAAATAAAAGAAACAGCAGCAAACAACTCAAAGAAGAATGTGGTGATACATGATTGGATTAACCAAGAAACATACAAAGGGAATGCATGGATTGGCATTCTTTTATTCTCCAGCTGATGAAACGGTAAAAAAGTAAAAACTCTCAAGTGGCAGTGTCCTGGCTAATAGCTAAAAGAACTGGCCAGCGTTAGAAAGTTCAAATAAAAGATAAAATAATAACGGATAGAAAAAGACCGCGTGGGAAATGGCTCGATGAAATTCGAAAGCATGACGGAGTGACGTCAAAGAAACTGAATAAAGATTGGAAGTTGTGGAAAATACCTTTGGAGACCATCCAGAAGTGCACTGATAACGGTTGATGATAATAACTTTGAATAATTTCTTTTTATCTGTATTGAAAAGACAATAAATGAACACACAGGAGATCTGGGCAGTTTGCTTTACTTCTATTTTCTTAAAATCCTATCTTTATTAAGTTGAACAGAAACTGAAACCACAAATTTAATGTTTTTAGACCAAAATGTCTAATTAAAATATAGGTTTGCACAAAAATGTCTAATTAAAATATAGGTTTAAACAAAAATGTCTAATTAAAATACACGTTTAAAAAAATTGCCGTGACCAGGATTCGAACCTGGGTTATTGCGGCCACAACGCAATGTACTAACCACTATACGATCACGGCTACGTGAGGAAGAACGCAGTTTCAATAGTTTTTCCTTCTCAGAAAAAGAAAAAACTGTTAATCGGTGAACCGAAACCTTTTCGGACGAAAAACCATTTGCTCGGATGTTTCTCTGAATAAAAAGGTGGCAGCACATTTCCCACTAGAAACTGAAAAAGCCTCGTTGCAATTAAAATTAACCTGTATCAAATAACAACTTTAAGTTGTCTTTTTTAAATCTTTACATGCTGCAATTCGTCATTATCCACATTAAATAGATATTTGAAGTATTGACGCATCGTTGCTACGTTTAAGCTTAGAGAAGCAAACCGATATTTTAATTTTTCAAGCTTGGTATTTTATCTGTCTACTTACAAGTTCATAATATTTTCACCTTTTTTGTGGACTACGGCGAGTTGTGCTTTTGCTCGTGACATTGCCTTCGAATTTTAAAAAAAATCAAAATTTAATTTTAATCTAATTTTTAAACCCATGAACGAAATGATTTCTTTTGTTCAAAAGACCTGCTGAAGATGTAAATTTGTCGGAAAGTTATAAAATTTCATGTGAACTTTGTCTTTAGTATATACAACAGACCCATAAGGCGTTGTTTTATCGACTGAGGGAACACGAGGCTCATATACGGAACTGCGAGCTATAGACATCGTCGACAGGTAAAGACGGTCATGAAAATAACCATGAATTTTTATTCGAAGAAGCTCAGCTTATAGAAACTGTATTCAAAGACCAAGCTTAGTATTTTGAAATCTTTTCATATACATAAAAAAATTTACAACTTGTCAACGTCAAGACACACATTCCATTTGTATCACGGCCGTTGAAGCAATTTAAAATAATTCGTGATCGGATGCATAGATTATGATGCTTTAGTGATTTAAATATTAACATGGTATTCGTTTCGGGAAAAACAAGAGATATAAAAGAATTAATTGTCATCGAATGTTGATTTGTTTAATCTAATATATTTCACATTATAGTCTAAGATTCATAATTATCTAAAAACATTGCCGTAACCAGGGCTCTAACCTGTGTTATTGTTACCACAACGCAATGTACTAATCACTATACGATCACGGCAACAACTAAATGAGGCTCAGTTTTCCTTTTCAGCAGAGGATAAGACTTAGTTGTTCAACACGATGAAGCTTTTGGAGAAATAAATTATTTTAAAGGCTATTCCTTTGTAACCAGAAATATTTTCACGGCAGAAGTTCAAAATTTTTTATTCACTCTTAAATGAAATGCTCTTAATTAAAGTATGATCATCCCTCTTTTACGATTTTGTCAATCTCATTTCCACGTCAGATATCTTCTTCAAACTGTTTTTTTTTTATGGATATTTTCACTCCATCGTTCTTCCTGAATCTTAATGACGTATGCCACTTCGTTATTTCTTGAATGACACAAGATATATCCTGATTCGTTGCATTATGTTCCACAAAAGAAAGTTCGAGAAGTAGCTAGGTGGGTAAAGTAATGAAGTGAGTCAATTCACACCTGGTGGAATTAAAAATGAATTTCGCTTCGGGAATTATGGAGTCTAACGACATTAATACAAATGTTTTCTGGGAAATCGTCTATTGGTTAGCTACAGATAAATGAACCCCAAAACACCTACCTTTACTTCATTAAGTTTCATGTTTTTGTTAAAAGACAGCTTTTCTTAAATAACGGAATATTTCTAGTGATTTTTTTCGGAACACACATCTCCATTTCGTATGCACATAATGCCAATATATTTGGCACTTTTTTTTTACATCACCTGCCACTAACAAAATAGCAGTACAATGATATAAATACGAGAAACTTTTTTCTTTGTAGAAATTGGTTAACTTTGCACATAAATACGTATATAACTTTGACTTATTGAAGGCAAAATTGATGCACAATACTTCTCCAAATCTGAAGATTTGGAAGTTTATGGAACAAATGTGCCGATGACTACATTTACCCATTTTATGCCGACAAGTAACCGACAGCTATATTTATCTTGGACAATAGATTCCAAGCGAGAGCCGATAGAGAAGAATTAAATTGGCGTATAAAACTTCATTGGAGAGCTATTAAAAATTTCAAAGGTTAGTTACCACTTTGTTTTAAAAGAAAAGTGTTTAAACAATGCGTCCTTCCAGTCTTACTATAATTATTACTGACATGGATCTTAACTAGAAAAATAAAAGAAAAAGCAGCAAACAACTCAAAGAAGCATGGGGTGATACATGATTGGATTAACCAAGAAAGATACAAAGGGAATACATGGATTGGCATTCTTTTATTCTCCAGCTGATGAAACCGTAAAAAAGTAAAAACTCTCAAGTGGCAGTGTCCTGGCCAATAGCTAAAAGAAATGGCCAGCATTAGTAAGTTGAAATAAAAGATAAAATAATAAGAGACAGAAAAAGACCACGTGGGAAATGGCTGGATGAAATTCGAAAGCATGACGGAGTGACGTCAAAGAAACTGAATAAAGATTGGAAGTTGTGGAAAAGTACCTTTGGAGACCATCCAGAAGTGCACTGATAACGGTTGATGATAATAACTTTGAATAATTTCTTTTTATCTGTATTGAAAAGACAATAAATGAACACACAGGAGATCTGGGCAGTTTGCTTTACTTCTATTTTCTTAAAAACATATTTTTATTTTTATTAAATTGAACAGAAACTGAAACCACACATTTAATGTTTTTAGACAAAAATGTCTAAAAACATTGCCGTGACCAGGATTCGAACCTGGGTTATTGCGGCCACAACGCAATGTACTAACCACTATACGATCACGGCTACGTCTGGAAGAACGCAGTTTCAACAGTTTTTCCTTCCCAGAAGAAGAAAAAAACTGTTACTCGGTGAACCGAAACTTTTCGGACGAAAAACCATTTGCTCGGATGTTTCTCTGAATTAAAAGGTGGCAGCACATTTCCCCCAGAAACTGAAAAACCTTCGTTGCAATTTAAATTAACCTGCATCAAATAACAAACTTAAGTTTCTTTTTTAAACCTTTACATGCTGCAATTCGTCATTATCCACATTAAATAGATATTTGAAGTATTTATGCATCGTTGCTACGTGGAAGCTTAGAGAAGCAAACCGATATTTTAATTTTCAAGCTTGGTATTTTATCTGCCTACTTACAAGTTCATAATATTTTCACGTTTCTTGTGGACTACGGCTAGTTGTGCTTTTGCTCGTGACATTGCCTTCGAATTTAAAAATAAATTCAAAATTTAATTTGAATCTAGTTTTTAAACCCATGAACGAAATGATTTCTTTTGTTCAAAAGACCTGCTGAAGATGTAAATCTGTCGGGAAGTTATAAAATTTCAAGTGAACTTTGTCTTTAGTATACAGGACAGACCCGTAGGGCGTTGTGTTATCGACTGAGGGAACACAAGGCTCATATACGGACCTGTGAGCTATAGACATCGTCGACAGGTAAAGACGGTCATGAAAATAACCAAAAATTTCTATTCGAAGACGCTCAGCTTATAGAAACCGTATGCAAAGATCAAGCTTAGTATTTTGAAAACATTTCGTATACATTGATTTTTTACAACTTGGCAACGCCAAGGCACACATTTCATTTCTATCAAGGTCGTTGACGCTATTAAAAGTAATTCGTGGCCGGATGCATAGATTATGATGCCCTAGTGATTTAAATATTAACATGTCGTTAGTTTCGGGAAAAACAAGAGATAGGAAAGAATTAATTGACATCGAATGTTGATTTGTTTAATATAATATATTTCACATTACAGTCTAAGGTTCATAATTATCTAAAAACATTGCCGTAACCAGGACTCGAACCTCAGTTACTGCGGCCACAACGCAATGTATTAATCACTATACGATCACGGCTACAACTAAATGAGGCTCAGTTTTCCTTTTCAGCAGAGAATAAGACTTAGTTATTCAACAAGATGAATCTTTACGGGATAGAAATTATTTTCGAGGCTATTCCTTTGTAGCCAGCAATATTTTCACGACAGAAGTTCAAAAATGTTTATTCACTCTTCACTCTTAAAGGAAATGCTCTTAGTTAAAGTATGATCATCCCTCCTTTACGATTTTGTCAATCTCATTTCCACGTCAGATATCTTCTTCAAACCGTTTTTTTTTTTAATGGGTACTTTTACTTCATCATTCTTCCTGAATCTTAATGACGTATACCACTTCGTTATTTCTTGAATGACACAAGATATATCCTGATTCGTTGCTTTATGTTCCACAAAAGAAAGTTCGAGAAGTAGCTAGGTGGGTAAAGTAATGAAGTGAGTCAATTCACACCTGGTGGAATTAAAATGAATTTCGCTTCGGGAATTATGGAGTCTAACGACATTAATACAAATGTTTTCTGGGAAATCGTCTATTGGTTAGCTAGAGATAAATGCACCTCAAAACACCTACCTTTACCTCATTAAGTTTCATGTTTTTGTTAAAAGACAGCTTTTCTTAAATAACGGAATATTTCTAGTGATTTTTTCGGAACACGCATCTCCATTTCGTATGCACATAATGCCAATATATTTGACACTTTTTTTACATCACCTGCCACTAACAAAATAGCAGTACAATGACATAAATACGAGAAATATTTTTCTTTGCAGAAATTGGTTAACTTTGCACTTAAGTACGTATATAACTTTGACTTATTGAAGACAAAATTGATGCACAATACTTCTTCAAATCTGAAGATTTGGAAGTTTATGGAACAAATGTGCCGATCACTACATTTACCCATTTTATGCCGACGAGTAAGCGACAGCTATATTTACCTTGGACAATAGATTCCAAGCAAGTACTGATACAGAAGAATTAAATTGGCGTATAAAACTTGGTTGGAGAGCTATTGAGGAAACAGTAAAATTTTCAAAGGTAAGTTACCACTATGTTTTAAAAAAAGTGTTTGAACAATGCATTTTTCCAATCTTACTTTAAATTATTACTGACATGGATCTTAACTAGAAAAATAAAAGAAACAGTAGCAAACAGCTCAAAGAAGCATTGGGAGATACATGATTGGATTAACCAAGAAAGACACAAAGGCATTCTTGTATTGGCATTCTTGTATTCTGCAGTTGATGAAACCGTAATAAAAGTAAAAACTCTCAAGTGGCAGTGTCCTGGCCAATAGCTAAAAGAACTGGCCAGCGTTGGAAAGTTGAAATAAAAGATAAAATAATAACGGACAGAAAAAGACCACGTGGGAAATGGTTGGATGAAATTCGAAAGCATGACGGAGTGACGTCAAAGAAACTGAATAAAGATAGGAAGTTGTGGAAAAAACTTTTGGAGACCATCCAGATGTGCACTGATAACGGTTGATGAGAATAACTTTGAATAAATTTCTTTTTATCCGTATTGAAAAGAGAATAAATTAACACACAGGAGATTTGAGCAGTTTGCTTTACTTCTGTTTTCTTAAAATAATATTTTTATTTTTATTAAATTGAACAGAAACCACACATTTAATCTTTTTAGACAAAAATGTCTAAAAACATTGCCGTGACCAGGATTCGAACCTGGGTTATTGCGGCCACAACGCAATGTACTAACCACTATACGATCACGGCTACGTGAGGAAGAACGCAGTTTCAATAGATTTTCCTTCCCAGAAGAAGAAAAAAACTTACTCGGTGAACCGAAACTTTTCAAACGAAAAACCATTTGCTTGGATGTTTTTCTGAATTAAAAGGTGGCAGCACATTCCCCCCCCCCCCAGAAACTGAAAAACCCTCGTTGCAATTTAAATTAACCTGCATCAAATAACAACTTTCAGTTGTCTTTTTTAAATCTTTACATGCTGCAATTCGTCATTATCCACATTAAATAGATATTTGAAGTATTTACGCATCGTTGCTACGTTTAAGCTTAGAGAAGCAAACCTATATTTTAATTTTTCAAGCTTGGTATTTTATCTGTCTACTTACAAGTTCATAATATTTTCACCTTTCTGGTGGACTACGGTTAGTTGTGCTTTTGCTCGTGACATTGCCTTCGAATTTAAAAATAAATTCAGAATTTAATTTGAATCTAATTTTTAAACCCATGAACGAAATGATTTCTTTTGTTCAAAATACCCGTTGAAGATGTAAATTTGTAGGGAAGTTATAAAACCTAATGTGAACTTTGTCTTTAGTATACAGGACAGACCCATAGGGCGTTGTGTTATCGACTAAGGGAACACAATTCTCATATACGGAACTGTGCGCTATAAACATCGTCGACAGGTAAGCACTGTCATGAAATTAACCAGAAATTTATATTCAAATAAGTTCAGCTTATAGAAACCGTATTCAAAGATCAAGCTTAATATTTTGAAAGCTATTCATATATATTAAAATTCTTTACAAATTGTCAACGCCAAGGCACACATTCCATTTCTATCAAGGTCGTTGAAGCAATTCAAAATAATTCGTGGCCTGACAGCACCGTTCATGATGTACCAGTGATTTAAATATTAACATGCGATTAGTCTCGGGAAAGTACAAAATATATAAGAAAATTAGATGTCATCGAATGTTGATTTGCTTAATGTAATATATTTCACATTGTAGTCTAAGATTCATAACATCTAAAATCATTGCCGTGACTAGGATTCGAACCTGGGTTATTGCGGCCACAACGCAATGTACTAATCACTATTGTACTAATCACTATACGATCTCGGCTACAACTAAATGACCTAGTTTTTCAACCAGGTGAAACTTTGGGGAAAAAAATAATTTTCGAAGCAATTTCTTTGCGACCACTATTTTCACTTCTAAATTTCAACATTTTGTATTCACTTTTCAAATGAAATGCTCTTAATTAAAGCATGATCTTTCCTCCTTTACGATTTTGTCAATTTTATTTTCAAGTCGCATATCTTTTTGAAACTTTTTTTTTTTAAGGGCATTTTCTCTTAATTATTTTTTTCAGGAGTCTTAATGATGTATGCCATTACGTTATTTCTTGAATAACACGAGATAACGTCTATTTTGTTGTTTTGTGTTCCACCAAAAAAAGTTCGAGAAATAGCTTGGTGGGTAAAGTACTGAAATGATTCAATTCATAGCTGCTGGAATTAAAATGATTTTCGTTTCGGAAATCATGGATTCTAACGACAAAAACACAAGTGTTTTCTGGGAAATCGTCGATTGGTAAGCTGCAGATAAATGCACCTCAAAAGAGCTATTTGTACCTTATTTAGTTTCAGGCGTTTGTTAAAAGACAGCTTTTCTTAAATAAGGGAATACCTTTAGTGATTTGTTTGGAACACGCATCTCCATTTCGTATGCATATAAATGCCAATATATTTATCACTGTTTTCTTTACATCACCTGCCCCTGGAGTTCTAGCAAAATACGAGAAAGTTTTCTTCGCTGAAATTGTTTAACTTTGCCGATAGGTACGTTTATAGCTTTGATTTACTGAAGAGAAAATTGATGCACAATACATTTCCAAATCTGAAGATTCAGAAGTTGAAGGGACGAATCTGCCGATTCCTACATTTACCTGTATTATGCTTACAAGTAACCGATGGCTACATTTACCTTGGGCAATAGATTCCCAGCGAGGGGCCCATATAGAAGAAATAAGTTAGCGTATAAGACTTGGTTGCACAGCCATTGGAAGAGACAGTAAAATTTTCAAAGGTAAATTACCGCTATGTCTTAAAAGAAAAGTGTTTAAAAAATGCATCCTTCCAGTTCTTACTTAGGGATCACAGACATGGATCTTAGCTAAAAAAATAAAAGAGGCTGAAAACAACCCAAAGGAGCATAGAGAAATACATGCTTGGAGTAACCAAGAAAGATACAAATTAAGGAATCCATTTATTCTCTTCGTATCTTCCAGCTGATGACATCATAATAAAATTGAGTCTCTCAAGTGGCAATGTCCTCGCTAAGAGCTAGAAGAACTAGCTAGAGTTGGAAAGTTGAAATAAAAGACTAAATACTAAGGAACAGGAAAGAACCTAGGAGAAATCCACGTGGGAAATATCTGGATGAAATTCAAAAACATGCCCGAGTGACATGGAAGAGACTGATAAAGATAGAGAAAGTTGTGGAAAAGACTTTAGGTGATCATCCTGAAATGGATTCATAACGGCTTATAATATGTTTGAATAAATTTCTGTTCATCCGTATTGAAAAGAGAATGAATTAACACAGGTAATATACGCAATTTGTTTTACTTCTGTTGTCTTAAAGTAATATTTTTATTAAGCTGAACAGTAACTAAAGCCACACTTTTTATCTTCTTAGGATAAAATATCTAAAAAACATTGCCGTGACCAGGATTCGAACCTAGGTTATTGCGGCCACAACGCAATGTACTAACCACTATACGATCACGGCTGCTTTTGGAAGAACGAATGTTTCATTATTCTTATCTTCTCAACAAAAGAAAGGAAATGGTTACTCGGTGAACCGAAACTTTTCAGCTGAAAAACAATTTGCTAGGCTCTTCCTTGGAATTAAAAGGAGGCAGCACATTTTCCCCTAGAAGCTAAAAAATTACTCGTCACATTTTATAGTAATCTGCACCGAAGACGATTAAGTTATTTTTTAAACCTCTACAGGTTGTTTTTTTTTTATTGGAGGTTTAACGACCACCGTGAGCAACTCAATGGGTTACAAGCAGTCGCCCGTCCCTAATTTAGGGCCATTGACTCCAGGGAAGGGAGAGAGTCAGTGCCTTAAGACAAACACAACATCCATGCCTCACCGGGATTGGAACCCGGACCCCTTCCGGACGAATGATCAGAAGCCATCGCTTAGACCACTGCGCCACAGGGCGGCCTCTACAGGTTGTAAATTGTTAATAACTACATTAAACATATATCTAAAATATCTACGCATCGCTGCTTCGTGGAAGAACAGAGAACAAAACGTATATATTATTTTTTAAAGTTTGATATCGTAACTGCATAGTGTTTCACGTAAAACGGAACAAATGCCAAAATCTCAAAACTACATCGCAAGTGAAACAAAGTCGGCAATCAATCGATATGTTTTTTTTTCCTCATTTCGAAGAGTTGTACGATTAATTACCATTAAATGACAACGGTACTGTTTTGCAAGCGAGGAAAATAGCGAAAATTAATTCACATTTAGAAAGCAAATGGCATGAATTGAAACTACCATTACCGAATGAGTGGGTTGAAGAAGCAGCCTGATCGCCCAAGCTAGCTGTTCCAAGTCCTAGATGAGGTATGGATGGAGTGCTTTCCCTTTGGCGCCATCTCAGTCCCTTTCCTAAAACCGACGACATTAAATTAGGAATTGGCTATTGCTTTTGGGTTAGTGGGGGCAACTACACATTTTCGTCTCCTACGTAAAATGATAAAAATGTCGGCGCCCCCACCCCTCCCTTTTATTCCGCTTCTGTCCTTTTTTCAAAGGTAACGAAGAATAATAAATACATTTTAACAAGTGAAATATTTCATTAATAAAAGAATCACATTTTTATAGACAGATAGGTTTTAAGTATTCAAATAAAAACCGTTTCTTCCTATTTTTTTTTCTGGGATGAAGGACGACAGTGAGTAATTCCAAGTGCTAGAAGCTGTCGTCCAACCCTAATTTATGGTTACTGGTTCCAGAGAGGGGCGAAAGCCAGTGCCGTAACACATGCGCACCACCCTTGCCTCATCCAGGACTCGAACCAGGGCCCACTTGGACGACGGTTTAGAATCCAGAGAGAAGAGCAATAAAACACTGCGGAAGCTTTCTATTTTTTTATTGGCAAAGTCTCTGATCTACTTCTTAGGCTTCAATGGTAATTAGTGAAAGATGTTTCAGCCGTTCCTACCACGTTACATGTATTTCCCAAATACAATATTTTTTTACTATTTTCAGCTGCTGATTGACCTTTGAGAAGTAGCTACTGTAGCAGTAAGGCTCTGTAGTGCAATCGACTGGATTAGATTACATCTGTAGCATAAGAAGTAGCCTCTATATCCGAAATAAAATACGTGCTGTAGATACGATCCCCCATAATAGAAAAAAGATGTTTCATCTTATTAGTGATGATGTCTAGGAGATTAGTTGGTAGTAACAACTGTTCTTCATCTAAAGCTTGTCTAAGCCCCTCCAGGTGTAATGCAGAGTAGTAAAATGTTTCCCTAGAGCATCCAAGACAAGCTCCATTGGATAGAGATCGGGAGACCTGGCAGGCTTATCCATACGGACAATGATCTCCTCTTGAAGGTATTGTTCTACGAGCTTTGTTCTGTGGGGACGAGTGTTATCGTCATGAAAAAGAAATTTACCTTCTATGCGGCCTACATAAGAGAGAACAAAGTGGTCTAGTCTATCGCCCCTACAGCGTCAAGCATTCATGGTTCCTCTTGGAAGCATACAAGTTTGTGCATCCACGTAACCAGATACAATCCCAAATGTTTACGCTATCGCCACCATAAGTGTCCCTTTCACAGGCCACAGAGGGAAGGCACCGTGTCTTCTTTTTTTTTTTTTTTAATTGAAGGTTTAACGACCGCCATGAGCAACTCAATGGGCTATAAGCAGTCGCCCGTCCCTAATTTTAGGGTAACTGGTTCCAGGGAAGGGAGAGAGCCAGTGCCGTAAGACAAACACAACATCCATGCATCACCAGGATTCGAACCCAGACCCCGTTCGGACGAATGATCAGAGGCCATCGCTTAGACCACTGCGCCACCGGGGCGGCAGGTACCGTGTCCCTCGTTTTCTCCAGATCAGAACAAGTCTGGTATTATCCTGCGAAGCAAATCTGGACTCATCTCTTAGCAGTGCCAACCTCTATTTATTTAAACGGTTCCCCGTGTGACGGGGATTGAGGGGCACGCAGAGAGCAGGTCGCGTAAGATAAAGTCCTGCTTTATGAAGTGTCACGTGCACTGGAAGCAGATACCACCATCCCTGTTGGTAGTATCTGCTTCCAGATACCACCATCCCTTTTTCTTCGCACCAAGAACAGATCACAGCTGTGTCGAGATAGCAGTCTTGTTTTTCTGCGCAGTTAATCGGAGATATCAGTCATCTACGAATATTGTAGCCTAAGGCCCTCCTCGGCTGTACCTGATTGCGTATTTTCAAAATGGAGATAATGAAAATACTCAATCAGTTAATATATCCACAGATAATGCGCCCTCCTCGGCTGGACCTTCAGAAAGCAGATTGCGTATTGTGTAGATCGTTCCACAGTTCGTGGACCGAAGGACTCACAAGTAGCCATCTTGCAGCTTCCATACTAACTTTGGCTTGCTTCGACTCTTCCGATCGGTCTCCAACTCAGTTCATCCGTTAAGCGATGCCTCTCAGCCATTACAACAAACCTGCTTTCACAAAATCCTTTCTTAACACTTCGGAAACGTGTTAAATGTAGAACTGATATCAAAAGCAGCGACAATACTGTTCGTCACGTACATTTTGTTTAAGTATGCCGGGTGGAGTAGTTAGGCCCATATAATGATATAAAAATACAAAACGAACATTAATGGTAATTTTTTTATTTCTTTTTACTTACTCAAAATAATTTCGGCATTTTTAGTCACTGTGGCAAAGCATCTGCTCGATAGAACGGACATTTGCTTATTTAGATGAGATCCAAGTTCTGCCTGAACGGAAGATTCACAGATTAAAAAAACACTATTTCGAGTTAAAATTCTATACCCTTGTATAGGTGTTTGCAGGAATGATAATTGAAACCTGAAAGTTAAAAACCCAAATGAATAAAAAGTACACAAAGGAATAAAAGATCGACCCAAACCTAATTCACCACCGCAACACACTTCCAAACATGTTTCGGCAAGAATTTTTTGCTTTCCCCAGTGAAAACATTAAGACGTACGTAGGCACCAAGTCCTCGTCGACGATCCTCGAAAGACTGATGTAATGTCTTGTATCGCTTTGCCTTCAGCCTTCGTCGTTGCAGACCATGGACAACTGCGTATCACTGCGCATGCCGTTAGTGACTGCATCTATCGCATTGTGTTCTTCTTGGTCTACTTTTGCCATTCCGCGCCTGCGATCTTTGAACCTGTGTTTATTGGCCCTTTGAAATCGATTGTTTTCCTGTTCGATCAGATATCGCCAGGCATGAGGTTATTCAATTGGTGAACTAGTGTTGCAGCATTTATTTCCGAATTTCTCAAAGACTACTGCTTCCGATGTTATGATCTGTGTATGAGTCCTATGTGATGTTAAATGTCTAATATTCTCCCAATCGGGCTTCGATTGATTTTCCATGAAGTGTTGTATCAGAGCCGTTCTTGGTCTTTTCCTTTGCCAATCTCGAATAAGTTCTTTCATTCTCGTAATCATACCTTTTTTTGTACTCCCGATATAAATGGAATCTTGTTGATTATCGCCTGTCTTGGTTGGAATGGCATATACTCTTGATCGATCTAAGATGGAGTTTTTGTTATTACCGGAAGTTAGTAATGAGCCATTATCAATGATGGTTTCTGCAAGATTTATTTCATTCGAAACACATTCTTTCTTCTCCCAGTCGGGCAAAACAAAAGAATATATGTATACCTTATATCTCTTTTCCATACTTACCACCATTAAGTAACATATTAAAGAAAGAATGTGTTTCGAATGAAATAAATCTTGCAGAAACCATCATTGATAATGGCTCATTACTAACTTCTGGTAATAACAAAAAATCCATCCTAGATCGATCAAGAGTATATGCCATTCCAACCAAGACAGACGATAATCAACAAGATTCCATTTATATCGGAAGTACAAAAAATGGTATGATTACGAGAATGAAAGAACATATTCGAGATTGGCAAAGGAAAAGACCAAGAACGGCTCTGACACAACACTTCATGGAAAATCAATCGAAGCCCGATTGGGAGAATATTAGACATTTAACATCACATAGGACTCATAGACAGATCATAACATCGGAAACAGTAGTCTTTGAGAAATTCGGAAATAAATGCTGCAACACTAATTCACCAATTGAATTACCTCATGCCTGGCGATATCTGATCGAACAGGAAAACAATCGATTTCAAAGGGCCAATAAACACAGGTTCAAAGATCGCAGGCGCGGAATGGCAAAAGTAGACCAAGAAGAACACAATGCGATAGATGCAGTCACTAACGGCATGCGCAGTGATACGCAGTTGTCCATGGTCTGCAACGACGAAGGCTGAAGGCAAAGCGATACAAGACATTACATCAGTCTTTCGAGGATCGTCGACGAGGACTTGGTGCCTACGTACGTCTTAATGTTTTCACTGGGGAAGGCAAAAATTCTTGCCGAAACATGTTTGGAAATGTGTTGCGGTGGTGAATTATGTTTGGGCCCACCTTTTATTCCTTTGTGTACTTTTTATTCATTTGGGTTTTTAACTTTCACGTTTCAATCATCATTCCCTGCAAACACCTATACAAGGGTATGGAATTTGAACTCGAAATAGTGTTTTTTTAATATGTGAATCTTCCGTTCAGGCAGAACTTGGATCTCATCTAAGTAAGCAAATGTCCGTTCTATCGATCAGATGCTTTGCCACAGTGACTAAAAATGCCGAAATTATTGTAAATAAAAAAATTAACATTAATGTTCGTTTTGTATTTTCAAATCATTATATGGACTAACTACTCCAGCCGGCATACTGAAACAAAATATACGAGACGAACAGTATTATCACTGCTTTTAACAGCAGTTCCACATTTAAGTCTTTGGCCACGTAATATCGCGCCATATGCCTTTTTGCGTATGGGAATATAAGAATACTTCGGAAACGATATGATGCACACATGCGCAACAGCCCGTTTTACGCTGCAGCTTATTTCCATGAAACGATGCCGTCACCACTCATTTACATACCATGACCTGACTCCGAATTACAATTCACTTCATATATCCAAATTTCGTGCATTTGGAACTCTTAAAGAGTTGCAAATGCACGAAATTAATGTATAACATTGTAAAGGAATTCATGAATAACGGAGATGCCAAGAGTTGATGGCATCCTGATAGAAGGAGAGACAAGTGGCAAAGACCTGGAAGAAATATAGCTAACAGAACTGAATAGCGCTGCACAACTGAAATACTAAGTTGGACGTTATGGATAGAAAAAGACCCAGGAGCAGATGGGTGGATCAAATTCGAAAGCATGCCGGAGTGACTTTAAAGAAACTGGCTTAAGTTAGAAAGTAGGGGATAATATTTGGGGAGACCTTCATCCAACAATGGGTTGTTAATGGCTGATGATAATAATAGCTTTGAATAAATCTCTTTTTCTTCGCACTGAAAAGAGAATAAATCAACACACAGGTGATATCCGCGGTTTGTTTTTCTTCTATTTTCTTAAAATCATATTACTCTTTTCATTAAGTTGAAAAGAAACTGAAACTACAATTTTAATCTTTCTAAGTAAAAATATCTAAAAAAATGTTTGCCGTGACCAGGATTCGAACCTGGGTTATTGCGGCCACAACGCAATGTACTAACCACTATACGATCACGGCTGTGTCTGGAGAAACAAAATTTCAGTAGTTTTTCCTTCTCAGCACAAGAAAAGAAACGGTTACTCGGTGAACCGAGACTGTTCAGCCGAAAAACCATTTGCTGGAATGTTTCTTGGAATTAAAAGGTGGCAGCACACTATCCCCAAGAAACTGAAAAGCACTCGATACATTTAAAATTAATCTGCACCGAAGAATAAGATTAGGTTCTTTTTTTTTTTTTTAAATCGCTACAGGCAGCAATTTGTTATAACCGCATTAAACAGATCTTTCAAATATTTACGCATCGCTACTTCGTAAAACTACAAAGAAGAAAACATATATTTTAATTTTTAAAGTTTGCTATTTTATCAGCATAATATTGCACGTAAAACGGAAATAATATCAAAATATAGAAACTTTGTTGCAAGAGTAAAATACTAAGGCAATGAGTTTTTTTTTCTCGTTTCAAACAGTTGTGCGATGAAGTGCCATTAAGTGGGAGCAATATTCTAGGGAGAGAAATAACTAAAATTAATTGATATTTAGAAAGAAAATTGCATGAATTGAAACTACCATCACCGACCAAGTGGGCTAAAGAACGATCCCGATTGCCCGAGCTAACTGTTTAAGTCCAGATGAGACATGGGTGGTGGGTTTGTCCTTAGGCACCGGCTGAGTCCCTTTGCTAAAAGCAATGGCCCTAAATTAGGGATGGGCTATTGCTTATGGGCCAGTGGGGCAAATATAAATTTTCAGCGCTTAAGTAAAATTCTACAGAGGGATCCTCTCCCTCTCCCGCTTCGGCTGTTCGCAAAACTAACAAAGAAAATAATAGTAAATACATTTTAACTTGTAAATAGATTTCGTTAACAAAAAATATTAATATTTTTATGGATAGACAGGCTACAGATATTAAAATAAAAACTGTTTTTTCCCCACTTGTGTTTTTATTTGTCTTGGTGTGTAAAGACCACCGTGAGCAATTCTACGGCCTAGAGAGAGCAATCGCCGGTCCCTAATTTGGATGTACTAGTTCCAAGAAGAGGAGAGAGCCAATGCAATGTCGTAACACAAGCGCACTCTTCCATGCCTCATCCGGGTCTCGAACTCTGCTCACTGGGACGAGAGCGGTCAGAAGCCAGAGCCTAATACTCTGTGCCACCGGGAAAGTTTCCTACTTTTAGCATTGCTGAAGTCCCTAATTTGTCTCTTGAGATTCAACGGCAATTAGCGAAAGATATTTCAGTCGTTTTTGATACACTTTACTTCGCAAATAGTTCTTTTTCAGTATCTGAGTGATTTTTCAGAAGTAGCTACTGTAGTAGAGTAGAACAGTGTGGTGAAGTCCACTACATTAGATTACATCTGTAGTATACGAAGTAGCTACTACGACAGATACACCATGTGGACAAAAGTTATTGGACACTGTAAATAAATAGGAAAACAGTACTGTATTTACATCAGTAGCGAGTAGGTCCTCCATTTGCAGAGATTACAACAGCCACCAGTCGAGGTAAACTGTTCACAAGTCCATGAACTACGGAGAGAGAGATGTTCCTCCTTTCCGCCTTGAGTACATCGACCAACTCTGTCAGTGAAGAAAGTCACGTTGGTCTAGACTTCACCTGTCGTTCAAGTTCATCCCACAGGTGTTCAATGGGATTGAGGTTCGGACTCTGAGTAGGCCAGTCCATCCACGAGACCTGATTTACCTTATACCACTCCGTTGTTATCCTGGAAACATAACAAGTGGCATTGTCGACCTGGAAGGAACAATCGTCGTGTCCCTAGAACTGGCACAACGTTAGGGGCATTGAGTTATCCAGGATATCTCCATACATACAGCACAGTGTTCGTTATGTTAAAAAAACAGTGTACCCAAACCTTAACTCCACTTCTTTCGTGTTTCACAGTCGGTACTGTACACTCCGGAAGCAGACGTTACCCAGGTAACCCCTAAACCTAGACACGTCAATCCAATTGGAATAATGTGAAGCGGGATTCGTCGTTCCATAACACCTGTCGCCATTGCTCCAATGTGCATTTTTTGTGCTGCTGACACCATCGTAGCCGCGTGGCTTTAATGGTCTTTGTGATGAGAGGTTTATGGGCTGCTGCTCGGCCGTGATACCCAAGTGAATGGGCCTTTTTTCGAAGTGTCTTGGTGCAGACCATAACATCTGTGGCCACCTGAAACTTACGTGCTATGGTCTGAATTAGTCTAGATCTAGTTTTCTAGATCCCCCTCTGCAGCACGCTCCGGTCCCTGGGTTGGAGTTTCGTTGGGTCTTCCAGGACGAGGTGAATTCTTACAGTGTTTCGTCTTCTTCCACTTGTTGATGACAGAGGCAGCAGTCGATTTAGCGATCTGTCTGACATTCAGCAATGCTTCTTATGCTCACGAGCAGCCTATTAAAACGCACTTTTCAAACTTGGAGAGCGCTCTCCTGCTAGGCCATTTTATCAGCGATTGATCTGAGCGTACTCCCGTTGCCATTTGTATACCTTGTTTACCACGTGTCTGCTGCGGGAGCGCTCCATAGCACCTGCGTAGGGGTTTCCAAACACTTTTGTCCACATAGTGTAGCTTAGATTCAATTTTTTTTTTATTTGAAGTTTAACGACCACCGTGAGCAACTCAATGGGCTATAAGCAGTCGCCCGTCCCTAATTTAGGGCCACTGGTTCCAGGGAAGAGAGAGAGAGAGAGAGAGAGAGAGAGAGCCAGTGCCGTAAGACAAACAACATCCATGCCTCACCGGGATTCGAACCCGGATCCCTTTCGGACGAATGATCAGAGGCCATCGCTTAGACCACTGCGCCACCGGGGCTGCCAATTTATTTTTGTCAGTGCCACAAAGAAAATAATTTCGTGCACATGTACCAGGCGCAGTTTCTTTTTCTTTTATGTTTTTCAGTTCCTCAAATTCTATTTCCATTTTCATTATGTTGAAAAGAAACTAAGACCACATCATAAGTTTTTTTAATGAAAAAATAGTGAAAAACACTATGAGATTGTACAAATCATGGTTTAATCACAATGAATGTTTATTCATTTTTCGTGTCATCGCCTTCAAATTTTTAAAAATTCCAAAAGTTTAATTTCAGTGCGATTTTTAAACCCATGAACAAAATGATTTTTTTTTTTTTGTTTTAGATCAAATGGTTTGTTGAAGATATAAATTTGTGAGGAACTTATCAAATCTTATGCGACTGTGGCCTTTAGTATATAATACACACCCATATGAGCCGCTCCGGTGGCTCAGTGGTCTAAGCGATGGCCTCTGATCATTCGTCCGAAAGGGGTCCGGGTTCGAATCCCGGTGAGGCATGGATGTTGTGTTTGTCTTACGGCACTGGTTTTTTTTTTTTTTTTTTTTTGATTGGAGGTTTAACGACCACCGTGAGCAACTCAAATGAGCTATAAGCAGTCGCCCGTCCCTAATTTAGGGTCACTGGTTCCAGGGAAGGGAGAGATACAGTGCCGAAAGACAAACACAACATCCATGCCTGACCGGGATTCGAACCCGGACCCCTTACGGACGAATGATCAGAGGCCAACGCCTTAGACCACTGCGCCACCGGGGCGGCACGGCACTGGTTCTCTCCCTTTCCTGGAACCAGTTACCCTAAATTAGGGACGGGCGATTGCTTATAGCCCATTGAGTTGCTCACGGTGGTCGTTAAATCTCCAATAAAAAAAAACGAAACATATGTCGTTGCGTTATCGACTGAAAGAACACAAGACATGTGCGAATTTGTGAACTAAAGAAATCGTCGACAGGTACACACTGTAATGAATAACCACAGATTTCTATTCGAAGTTCGGCTTATCGACCAACTGTATACAAAGATCAAGCTTAATACTTTAAAAACTTTTCATATACATCAAAATTCTTCACAACTTGTCAACGGAATGGCAGACACTTCATTTCAATCAAGCGCGTTTAAGTAATTCAAAAGAATCCGTAGCCGACAGCACTGTTCATGTCATAGTGATACGATTATTTGCATGCCATTCGTCTCGCAGAAGGACAGTAATATAAAAAAAACTGTCATCCTACGTTGATTTGTTTAATCTATTTCCATTGCAGTCATAATATCTAAAAGCATTGCCGGGACCAGGATTCGAACCTGGGTTATTGCTGTCACAACGCGATGTACTAACCACTATACGGTCACACCAAATTGTGGTTCATGTTTCCTTTTCACAGAGGATAAGACCCAGTTGTTCAACCAGGTGAAGCTATAACGAAGTGAATTTCTCCGTCATTTTTATCCGCGCCGGGGTTCGAACCCGGGTCCACTCATTCCGGAATAAGTTGCTCTACCAATTAAGCTACGCGGACATTTTATTCTGATTCCTATCTGCCTTTATGTCGTGTGCGTCCTTCTGGCAGGTACGTTACATCATCTCCTGGTACGTTACATCATCTCCCCCTTATTTTTCTTTCGAAGTGCTGCTCACATTTTTCCTATCTCGCGGTGTGGAAATAACATCACACCAATGCGAGATTTTGAACGGTCGGGTCGTCCGGATAGTTCGGGCGCCATTATAACGAAGTGAATTTCTCCGTCATTTTCGGTCTACGCCGGGATTCGAACCCGAGTACGCTTATTCCGGAACAAGTTGCTCTACCAATTAAGCTACGCGGACATGTATTCTGATTCCTATCTGCCTTTATGTCGTGTGCGTCCTTCTGGCAGGTACGTCACAAAGCTTCCCGGGAGAAAAATCATTTTCGAGGCAATTTCTCTTCAACCAGCACGATTTTCATGAAAAAAGTTCAAAAATGATTCACTTTTAAAATGAGATTCTCTTAATTTAAGCATGGCCATTCCTTCTTTACGATTCTGCCAATATGATTTTCAAGTTAGATAACTTCCTCAAACTATTATAGCTACTTTCATTTCATATTGTACTTCTCTAGCAACAATGATTTTTTTTTTTTTTTTTGATTGAAGGTTTAACGACCACCGTGAACAACTCAGTAGGCTGTAAGCAGTCGCCCGTTCCTAATTTAGGGTCACTGGTTCCAGGGAAGGCAGAGAGCCAGTGCCGTAGAGACAAACACAACATCCATGCCTCACCGGGATTCGAACCCGGACCCTTCACGGACGAATGATCATAAGCCAGCGCTTAGACCACTGCGGCACCGGGGCGGCCAATAAAGATGTAACCATCCCCTTGTATCCTAAATGACGGAAGATATCCCTAATTCGTTCCCTTATGTTCCAGAAGTTGCAATGTGGTAAAACTGTTGAACTCGGCCAATTCACTTCTGGCTAAAAAGAAATCATTTTCGCTTTGGTAATCATGGAGTGTAACGACTTTTATACACGTGTTTTCTCGGAAATCGGGTATTGGAATGCCAACGATTAAAAACTTTGAAACATCTGGTTTTTTTTTGGTTTTTTTTATTGTTTGATTGTAGGTTTAACGATCACCGTGAGCAACTGAGTGGGCTATAAGCAATCGCCCGTCCTTAATTTAGGGACACTGGTTCCAAGAAAGGGAGAGAGCGAGCGCAGTAAGACAAACAAAACATCCATGCCTCAGCGGGATTCGAACCTGGACCCATCTCGGATCAATGATCAGAAGACATCGCTCAGATCACTGAGCCACCGGGCTGCTTAAAACACATGTACCGCATTAGGTTTCAGGTTATTTTCTTGAAGGAAAGAATACTTCTGGTGATTTGTTTGGAATCCTTTTCGTCATTTCCTATGCAGATGATGCCAATATAATCACCACTTTTTCACTACATCTCCTGCAGCAGGAACTCGAATTGAATGATAAATCCCTAGAGCTGCAAAAGAATGAAAAATTCCTGAGATTTTGCTTTACAGAAATTGGTTAACTTTGCACATAAATACGTAGCCTATATATCTTTGATTTAGTAAAGCCGAAATTGATGTACAATATTTTTACAAAAAACTAAAGATTTGGAAGTCGATGGGGAAAATTTAGAGGTAGTCGATGTATATATTTACCATGGCTAATAGATATTAAGCTGGGATCACGTAGAAAAAGAAATTTATAGACTTATAAAATTTAAATCCAGGAGCTTTTGGAAGAAGCAGTATGACTTTCAAGGGCAATTCACCTGTATGTCTTAAAAGAAAAGTGTTTAATCAATGAATCATGCCAGTTCTCGCTTAGAAACAGAGGCGTGGAGGTTAACTGAAAAAGGTATACACACGCTGCAAGCAACTCAAAGAAGCATAGAGAGATACGTGCTTGGAGTAACCAAGAAAAACACGAAAAGGAATACATGGATTAAGGAAATGGCAAGTGTTGATGACATTATGATAAAAGTGAAGACTCAAGTGGCAAAGAGCTGGCTAGAAAAACTGACTAGCGCTGGACAACTGAAACACTAGATTGGATACCACGGGACAGGAAAAGACAGAGGTGGAAAAGTATAGATGAAATTCGAAAGCAAGCCAGAGTGAGTTTGAAGAAACTGGCTCAAGATAGACAGTTCCGGCGAATATTTGGGGAGACTTTATCCTGCAGCGGATTGATAATGTTTTACGATAATAATAGCTTTGAATAAATTCCTTTTTCTCTGTATTGAAAAGAGAATAAATTAATACACAAGTGATATCCGCAGTCGTTTCTTTTTCTATTTTTTTAAAATCATATTGCTCTTAAGTTGAAAAGAAACCAAAACTACATTTTTAATCATTCTACGTTAAAATACCAAAAACTATTGCCGTGACCAGGATTCGAACCTGGGTTATTGCGGCCACAACGCAATGTACTAACCACTATACGATCACGGCCACGTCTGGAGGAACGAAGTTTTGGTAGTTTTTTCCTTTCCAGCAGAAGAAAAGAAACTGTTACTTGGTGAACCGAAACTTTTCTGCCGAAAAACCACTTCTTCTTATGTTCCTTGGAATGAAAAGGTGGCAGCACATTTTCCCACAGAAACTGAAAAGTACTCGTTACATTTTAAATTAACCTGCTTCGAAGAATAATATTAAGTCTTTTTATTTAAATATCTGTAAGTTGCAATTCGTTATTAACTACATTAAATAGACGTTTTAAATACCAACACACTGCTTCGCGGGATTACAGAGAAGATAACGTATAATTAAAATTTTAAAGTTTGCTAATTTAGCTGCATAATATTGCACGTAAAACGGAATTAATGTCAAAATATATGAACTTCATCGCAAGAGAGAAAAAGTATGGCAGTGAAACGATATGATTTATTTTCTCGCTTCAAAGAATTGTACGATGAAGGGGAGAAATATTGTTTTCCAGGCGAGTGGAATAACTAAAATTAATTTTCATTTAGAAAACAAATTCCATTAATTGAAACTACCATCACCTAGCAAGTGAGATAGAGACAACCTGATCGCCCGGGTTAGCTGTTCCGGTCTAGATGAAGTTCATGGACTTTGGCGCCGTCTCAGTCCCTTTGATAAAAGCAATTACTATAAATTAGGGATGGGCTATTGCTTACGGGCCAGTGGGGAAAATTCCAACTTTCGGCCCCTAAACTAAATTCTAAGAAAGAATCCTCTCCCTTTCCCGCTTTGGTTATTTGCAAAACTAACAAAAAAATACATTTTAACTTATAAAAAGATTTCATTAACACATTTTTTTTATATATTTTATGGGTAGACAGGCTACAGATATTCAAATAAAAACTGTTTCTTCCTACTTTTATTTTTGTTTTGATGTTTATAGACCACCGTGAGCAACTCTACTAGGTAGAGAGAGCATTTTCCCCCTCCCCCAATTTAGAGCTACTAGTTCCAGGGAGGGGAGAGAGCCAGTTCGGTAACATAGGTGAGCCTCAACCCCCTCCCCTCCCCTTTCCTACGTCATCAGCGACTCGAACTCTGCTCACTGGTACGAGCGGCCAGAAGCCACAGCGTAATACGCTGGGCCACCGGAAAAGTTTCTTACAATTTTTGTATTGCTGAAGTATCGAATCTGTCTCGTGAGCTTCAATGGCAATTAGGGAAACATTTTTCAGTCGTCCCTCACACATTGTATTTCGCAAATAGTTTTTTTACTATTTTCAGTTCCCGAATGATTTTTCAGAAGTAGCTACTGTAGTATAACAGAACAGTGTGGTGCAGTCCACAAGATTAGATTATATCCGTAGTTATACGAAGTAGCTTCTATAACAGATACAACACGTGGACAAAAGGGATTGGACACAAAGTAAATAGTTTGAAAACATAACTTTATTTACATCAGTAGTGGGTAGGCCCTCCATTTGCAGACATTACAGCAGCCACCCGTGAAGATAAACTGTTCATAATTTCATGAAGTACGGAGAGCGAGATGTTCCTCCATTCCGGTTTGGGTACGTCGACCAACTCTGTCAGTGAAGGAGGTCGTGTTAGTCTACACCTCACCCGTCGTTCAAGTTCATCCCATAGGTATTCAATGGGGTTGGGGTCCGGACTCTGAGTATAGCCAGTCCATCCGTATGACCTCATTTTCTTCATACCACTACATTGTTGCACTGGAAGAAAAAATCGTCGTGTCCCTAGAACTGCCACAACGTTGGGAGCATTGAGTTATCCAGGATATCTCTATACAGCACAGTGTTCATGTTGTTGTGAATAACAACCACTGCCCCCACACTGTATGTTCTACCGCCTCTGTGCTTCACAGTCTGTACTGCACACTCCGCAAGCAAACGTTATCCGGGTAACCGCCAAACGTAGACACGCCAATCCGATAGGAATTTTGTGAAGCAGGATTCTTCGCTCCCCAACGACTGCCGTCATTGCTCCAATGGTCAATTTTGATTTTGCTGATACCATCGGTGCCGCGTGGATTTATTGGTCTTTGTGATGACAGGTTTATGAGAGACCTTTCGGCCATGGTACTCGTGTGCATGGGCCTCTCTTCGAAGTGTCTTGATGGAGACAATAACATGTGTGGCCATCTGAAACTCACGTGCTATTTCATGCAGTGGTCGGAACCTGGTGTTCCGGATCTCAGTCTGCAGCACCCTCCGGTCCCTGGGTTGGAATTTTGTGGGACTTCGAGATGTCCCGAAGTCCCACAAACTGAAGTCCCACCACGTCCTTTCTTCTTCCACTTGTTGATGACAAAGGCCACGGTCGATTTAGCAACCTGTGACATCAGCAATGCTTCTAATGCTCATACCTCCAATTGGGAAACCTGCAGGGGGTGTACAACGAAACTGAAACACATGGGTTTGAGACAAAAAATTATTAGTATGGTGCAGGGCCTCCTTTGGACACCGATACAGCTGCAATTCATCGTGGGAAGGACAGATCTAAGTCCTGTACAGTGGTCAGAGGGATTTGAAGCCGCTCCTTTTGCAGAAAAGTGGCTAGTTCACGACGTGATGCTGGTGGATGAAAACGTTTCCTAACTAGCTCCTCCAGATACCCCCCCCCCTACCCCCGTGTGGCTCAATGTTAAAGTCGAGTGACTCTGCAGTCCATGACAGACGCTAAACCTCACTTTCATGCTCAGTAAACCTCTCTTCCACCAGTTTGGCTCAGTGCATTGGTGCGTTATCATCCTGATACACGGTACCATTGTCAGGGTACAATATTTGAACCATTGGATGCACCTGGTTCTCCAGAATTGTCTGATAATCCTTGGATGTGATGTGCCCCTCAAGAACAATCAGCAAGCCGACAGACTGCCACGATATAGCGGCACAAACCATCACCGATCCACCTCCGTACTTCACTGTGGGCAATAAACAATCCGGGTGGTAAGTCTGTGAGGGATGAGGGATGTGGTGGTAAGTCTGTGAGCGAACTCTCCCGGTTGTGGGGAAAGACAGTGAAGGACGATTTAACGAAGAACGATACACATTTCACGTTGTCCAACGTCCACGATTTTGACTGCAACCGACGTTTGGCATTCTCACTGGTGATCCAGGGTTTGGCGATAGCAACACGACGTTGAATGTTGACCAGGTGAAGATCCCGACGAACAGTTTTGATGGAAACAAGTGAGCTGCGGTGCGTATTCAACTCTTCGGTGAGTTGGGTAGCTGTGGTTTTATGTTTTTTGGCAAACTTCCGTGTTAGCACCAAGACTTCCCTGCCAGACAGCTTCCTCTTGCCTCTACAATTATTCCTATTGCATGTGGTTTTCCCCTCTTGCTGGTATACCGACATGATCCTGGATACCGTGGTTCGCGATACAACGCAAAGACTAGCTATCTCGGACACCGATGCACCGGCGAAAGGCGCACCAATAATCTGCCCTCTTTGAAACTCGGATGTCTCCCATTAACTTGTGTGGGTAGCACTTTTTAACGTCTAGTTGTGGTACTGTTCTGCTAATGCAACATTCACACTCCGCTCTAGTTGATCGACTGCGAAATAGATGCAGACTGGTCACCAAATAGCGCGTACAGCGGCGTAACGCGTGGAGTGCTATTTGCGCAGGTGTTTCAGTTTGGTTGTCCACTCCCTGTATTATTAAGACTTTTTCAATCTCTGAGAACTCTCTCCTGCTAGACATTTTATCAGCGATTGATCTCAGCGTACTCCCGGTGCCATTTTGGTAACTTATCCACAACGTGTCTGCTCCGGGAAACACCATTGCGCGCATGCGTGGGGATGTCCAATAACTTTTGTCCACATAGTGTAGCTTAGATTCAATTTCTTTTTGTCAGTGCTACAAAAAAAAATAATTTAATGCACATGTACCAGGCGCAGTTTTTTTCTTTTACGTTTTTCTATTCTTCAAATTCTATTTGTTTTCATTATGCTGAAAAGAAACTAAGACCAAGTTTTTTTTAATGAAAAATTCTGCAAAAACATTTTTTCATTCTTCTTGTCGACTGAGGTTCGAAGTACTTTTGGCTCGTGACATCGCTCTTAAATTTTCAAAAATTCCAAATGTTTAATTTCAGTGCGATTTTTAAAACCATGAACAAAATTATTATTTTTTCTTTTTAGATCAAAAGACCTGTTGAATATAATAAATTTGTGAGGAACTTATCAAATCTCATGTGAATGTGGTCTTTAGTATACAATACAGACCAATATGGCGTTGTGTTGTCGATTGAGAGAACATAAGACTTATATACGAAGCTGTGAACAATAGAAATTGTCAAAAGACAAGATGTTGTTGAACGAAGGAATGCTTCTAATGATTTGCATCGAATCCGTTTCTTCATTTCTTATGCAGATGATACCAATATATTTACCACTTTTTCAACATCTCCCGTCGCAAAAACTGGAATTGAATAATATAAACCCCTAGAACAGCAACAGAATGACAAATTCCTCAGATTTTTCTTCGCAGAAATTGGTTAAATTTGCTCATAAGTACATATATATCTTTGATTTATTGAAACGAAAATTGATGTGCAATAATGTTACAAAAACTAAAGATTTGGGTGATGATGGCGAAAATCTAGTAGTAACCGATGCACAAATTTACCATGGCTAATAAATATTAAGCTAGAATCACGTGCAAAAAGGAATTAATAAGCCTCAAAAATTTGAGTGGAGGAGCTTTAGCTTCTCGAAGAAACAGTAAAATTTTCAACAGCAATATCTCTTTAAAAAGTGTTTAATCAATGCATCCTGACAGTTCTCGCTTACAAACAGAGGCATGGACGTTAACTGAAAAAGACATACAGATGCTGCAAACAACTCAAAGAACCATGGAGAGAGATATGCTTGGAGTTACCAAGAAACACACAAAGAGGAATACATGCATTAGGAAAATCACAAGAACTGATGACATCCTGATATAGGTGAAGACTTATGTGCAAAGAACAGGACATATAGCTAAAAAAACTGACTAGCGCTGTATAACTGAAACACTAGATTCGATACCACGGGACCCGAAAAGACCGAGGAGAAAATGTGTGAATGAAATTCGAAATCATGCCGGAGTAAATTAGAACAGACTGGCTCAAAATAGAAAGTTCTGGAGAATATTTGGGGAAACCATCCTGCAGCGGATTGATTATAACAGATTTTAATAAATTTCTTTTTGTCAGCATTGAAAAGAAAATACATTAACACATTAGCTTTGGTCTCTTTTCAACTTAATAAAAATCCTATTGTTTTTATTAAGTTGAAAAGAGACCAAAACTAAACTTATAATCTTTCTAAGTTAAAATATATAAAAAGTTTTGCCGTGACCAGGATTCGAACCTGGGTTATTGCGGCCACAACGCAATGTACTAACCACTATACGATCACGTCTGCGTCTGAAAGACTGAAGTTTCAGTAGTTTTTCCTTCTCAGCAGAACTAAAGAAACGGTTACTCGGTGAATCGAAACATTTTGGCCGAAAAACCACTTCCTCGGATATTTGTTTCCTGGAATTAAAAGGTGGCAGCACATTTTCCCCTAGAAACTAAAAATTACTCGTTACATTTTGAATTAACCTGTTTCGAAGAATAATATCAATTCTTTTTTTTTAATCTTTACATGCTGCACTTCGTTATTATCCACATTAAATAGATATTTCAAGTACAATATCTACGCATCGTTGCTTCGTAGAAGTAGAGAAGAAAACGTATATTTTAATTTTTAAAGTTTGCTATTTCAGCGGCATAATATTGCACGTAAAACGAAAATAATGTCAAAATATCGCAAGAGAAAAAAACTAGGGTAATGACTCGGTACAAATTTTTTCTCGCTTCCAAGAGTTGTATGATGAAGTGTCAGTAACATGGCAGCAATATTGTTTTACAGGCGAGGGATATAACTAAAATTAATTTATATTTAGAAAACAAATTCCATGAATCGAAACTACCATCACCGAGCGAGTGGGATACAGACAACCTTATCGCCCGAGCTGGCTTTTCAAGTCCAAATGAAGCATGGGAGGGGTGCGTGCCCTTTGGCACCCACTCAGTCCCTAAATTAAGGGTGGGCTATTGCTTATGGGCCAGTGGGGCAAATGCAAAATTTCGCCCAATAAACAAAATTCTAAAAAAATAATCCTCTCCCTTTCCCGCTTCAGCTATTTGCGAAACTAAATGCTATTATTGGCATATTTTCACTGTATTCCATGTAACCACTTCCTTCAGAAAACTTGAAAAGATGAAAGTACGTGAATTGTATATGACGTACTCTCATCACTGGAATTTGTGACCTACATTCGACCCTGGATGCTATTATTGGATATTTTCACAAAACTCGTATTATAACCTCAAATGCTGCACATTAATTAAATGATTTGCAATTGCTAAAGCTTCTGCTTTTATCGCAAAGCTCCAGCTGATTAAGGTGGTTCCACCGAAAATCTCTGCCTTATGTTTCCAATGGTAAAACTTCTGTACATATTTTCTTCGCAATTAGTGTATTCTCAAGGATGAAAATTTGCGCTTCGATAAAACTAACTTTAAGTTATAGCATGGGATACTTAATACTTGCTAAAACATAACCATAATTACGCAATTCAACATTTGTTTGTCTATTGGAGTCATCAGTGTACAGGTCGTGCCATCTATTAACAGGTCTGAACATTACTGAAAGAAAAATGATTGATTTTTAATATAATTATGGTTATGTTTTAGCAAGTATTAAGTATCCCATGCTATAACTTAGAGTTAGTTTTATCGTTGTACAAAGTTTCATCCTTGGAAATACATTAATTGCGAAGAAAATATGTACAGAAGTTTTATCATTGGAAACATAAGGCAGGTGGAACCACCTTAGTTGTACGGTTCTGCCACCAACTCTACATTTTGGAAGCCTAATGCAAAGCTTCCTTGCCAATCAACCATAAATGGTGAGAACGTATGAGCTTAGCCTATTAAAAAACAGCGTGTGCTTGCGTACACGCTGTTGTTTTGATGTAATTCGAGACGTCTTAGAGAGATATTCTCGTAACACCATTAAATATTAACACAACACTTATATTATCGGTCCAGGAATCGATGAGCAAGAAAGACTAGAAACGTAACTTACAAACTTTTTAATAGTCTCCTGGTTGCTACCACTGTAGTAATGATTCCTATTTTCACACAGATTCACTCGCACCACATCAGCATGTTCGTACACAAGGCGACTTCAAAACATCGTGCGTGAAAATATACATTCAATTAAGCATCATTCGTCACACTATCACGCTCACCAAAACTCTTTTTTGCCCTCAACGTAGATTTTTTTTTTTTTTTTGCGCTTTGACGCACTGTTAGTGTTATCAAACCATATAAAGAAATCCAGGACAGTAATGAGCTATTTAGAATAAAATCAATCTAAGAAGTAACAAAATTTACATAAGAAGAAGGTACTCAAAAATAAAAGCTTAAATTAGAGATATAGAATACACCACTCTCTGTCTTTCGTTTTCAATCCACTACTGAACGCAGATCCCTTTTATTCTTTTGCATAACTTTAATTCTTTTCTATTACATAAGAAACGGATATCCGAAAGGAAGGTTAAAATTAGAGATTACGTCACTCACTGTGTGTGTATTTCCCTCTCTCTCTCTCTCCTATTTTCAATCCAATACTGAATGCACAGGTCCCTTCAATTTTTTTCCCTTAAATAAGGAAGAGGTACTCAAAACGAAGGTTAAATTAGAGATATATGTCACTGCATGTGTGTCCTCTCTCACCTTTTTCAATCCACAACTGAATGCATGTCCCTTCCATTCTTTTCCACAACATTCTTTCTTGAGAAATTCTCATCCAAGTTGCTTCAGCACGCTTTCTAATTCAATCCGCCCCCCACCACCACCACATAGTCTTCTTTTATGTCTTTTCCTGTTCCATGGTATTCAGTCTAGTATTTCAGCTGTCCTACAGCGGTCAGATATTCCAGAAAACATGTTCAGCCCGGTTCCACTTGAGTGTCTTAAGTTTGATCACTATATCTCCACTCTCCACTTTTCACTAAACCACGAGTTCGTTTTGCTATCTTTCTTGGTTAGATCAAGCATGCATCTTTCCGTGCTTCGTTGAGTTATCTGCAGCCTCTGTTTGTCTTTTTTAGCTAAAAACAATGTATCTGATCCATAAGGAAGAACTGGAAGGATGCATTGATTAAGCACCTTTCTTTAAAGACATGGTTGTAAATGCTATTGAAAACTGTACCGTTACTCTTAAATGTACTCCATCGAAGTTTT
This sequence comes from Macrothele yani, assembly GCA_039090855.1. Lineage (NCBI taxonomy): Eukaryota > Metazoa > Arthropoda > Arachnida > Araneae > Macrothelidae > Macrothele > Macrothele yani. The sequence continues at coordinate 38,854,967 of CM077028.1, forward strand.
GTACGCCGATTAATTTCTTCTTTGATGTGACCCTCACTTGACATCCGTTGCCAAAGATAAATTTAGACATCAGTTACTTCTAAATTTGACCCATCAACCTCTAAATCTTCAGTTTTCGTAAAAGCACTGTACTTCAATATTGTTTTCTGTAAGTCCATCTTCAATTCCACTTCATTACTCTTATCAGCAAGCTCCTGAGTCATACTTTGCAGCTCTGGGTAGTACTTGAAAAAATTAGTATATCGTCAGCAAGACGAAGGTGCTTAAATAATCTCCATTAATCTTTATTTCCTTGTCTTCCCAATTCAATGATTGAAAGACATTCTTCAATGTAACATTAAAGAAGTGTGAAGATACGGTGTCACCTTATTTCACTCCCTTTTCAATATTTAGACGTGCTGTATCCTTGTGTAATATTACTTTATTTATGTAATTGAATGGCGTAGAAAAATTGAAGATGGTAAGTGAACTGTAACTGGCGACAATCGCAGAGGCTGTCGATGAATTGCTTGAAGGAAATCTACATGATATTAACTGAAGAAAAAAATTCAGGACAACCGGCAAGTAAATCTGCGGCCCATCGCCACGTCACACTGCAGCGTTCAAAACTTTGTTCGTGACGTCTCAGAGGGCATTCAAGTTTTTGCGAATTGGATCCCAAATGCATTAACAGATGAAAATAAAGGTATGCGAATGACGGCTAATTTTACATTACTACAACATCCTGCGCGATATACAACCAGTTGCTTTACTGAATTATTACGGGAAATGAACTTGTATTCATTATTATGCTTCCATCACTAATCGAGCGTCCTTAGACTGAAAATACACCACATCATTTATACAAGAGAAGTGTAAGATTCTCTAACTCCGGTTCAGATGTATTCTTTGTAAGCATAAATTAATATGCTTGTTACCATGTGGAATTTCTTTGTTCGCTCCATTTTGGCTCAGTCGTCAAGACAAGTAAGTATATTTTGAGCATGATCTGCTCAATTTCTTTGTGTTCGCAATGTATCCAGCATTGTTTGTAAAAATTATGTAAGCTACTTTTCATATAATAGATCTGTGTTGCTATAACAAATTATTAAATAAACGCTTTGAAACCATACTCGACTAACTCATTTCAGCTGTCCGATCTGCAAGTCGTAGCTTAACGTTCCAAACTGACGGCTCAATCAGAACTGAGCCTACCTGTATTCTTTTTTTTTTTTTAAGTATTACCTGGCATCATTAGTAATTGGAAGCAGGGAGAGTCACCATGTGGGGTAGACTTTGAAGTGTGCGTGTGTGTGTGTGAGAGAGAGAGAGAGAGAGAGAGATGGTGTGGGTGACAGAGCAAAGTTCGTACGTCGATTTGGGAAAAAAACCCCAAAAAAACTAGAAAATTTTTATGCTGAAAATTTTTCTATTTAATTAACCCATCTGAATGAAAGGAATCAAACTATTTTGAAAGAGCTTTTTTCCCAGACATGTGATTTAAAGACCATCAAGTTGGTTTCCTCGAAAACCCGGCAATTCAACGCCACTTAATTAGTGCTGATTTTTCAGTTCTTGTTAACTGTTTAAAAATTTAGAGCAATTTTTAATGGAAACTTTAAAAAAAAGCCTTGCGATGGCAGGATGGGACAGGCTTGCAAGTTCATACTGTGTCTGTGTCTGACAAAACCCGTCGGAATCTACAAATTTTAGACCGGTGCAACCGCCCGCCTCCCCTAAGATGAACTTCTAGATCCGCTACTGGCTTCGTTTTGCTTTTTCTTTAGGTCATAAAAATAATTGCAAATTCTTCTTTGACGCACTTTTATTTTCATGACAAGTGTCTAATTCTTTCTGACAAGCTGTAGCCACGCACTCGTCAAGATCAGTTTTCTTTCTAAAATCATAAAATTCAAAAGGTTTTCCGTGACCAGGATTTGAACCTGGGTTATTGCGGCCACAACGCAATGTACTAACCACTATACGATCACGGCTACATCTTAACGCGCTTGTTTCTGCAGTTTTCCCTTTTAGTTGAGGATAAGAACCGTTTATTCAATCAAGCGAAGCTTTCGGGAAGAAACAATTGACTGCGTGGTTTCATTTTAGCGTGTGTGATGGCTGCTCTCTTCTCTCAACGAAAGCACCAAAACTCAAAAGAATTAGTGAACAATTTTCTGTTGAACAATGAAGTATGTGCATTTAAAATAGTCCATCGGGAAGGATATTAGCGTGCCATTATTAGGCCAATCATTCCTTCTCGTATGCTGAAATCAAAATGCTGCGGGTATTTCCAATGAAAATCTTACTAATTTCATATTGACGAGAAGAAACCCGTCGAAATCGATTATAAGTCTTTTTTTTTTTTTTTTTTTTTTGATAATAATAAATTGATATGAAACAACAAATGTAAACTTTATTTGATTGACAAATTCCTTCAACCACTTCAGTAAAGACAATAGTCCAGGTTCGTGATTTTTTTTTTTTTTTTTTTTTTTTTTTTTGTGGCTGAAGATTTAACGACCACCATGAGCAATTCAATGGGCCATAAGCAGTCGCCCGTCCCTAATTTAGAGTCACTGGTTCCAGGGAAAGGAGAGAGCCAGTGCCGTAGGACAAACACAACATCCATGCCTCACCGGGATTCGAAATCGGTAGACAAAACCCGTCGGAATCTACGAAGTCCCCCCCACCCCCACCCTGTAGATGATGAAACTCGTCGGAATCGACGATAAGTTTTTTTTTTCATGCCTCACCGGGATTCGAACCCGGTAGTCGGAATCGACTATAACTTTTTTTTTTTTTTTTTGAGAAGAATAAACTCATATGAAACGTTTATTAACATACCTGATTCACATAGAATGCAATGCGATAAAATGGCCATCAAGTAAGACTACGCATATCTGGGCAACAGAGAGAGGTGGTCTGTAAAATTGAATTATGAAATTTAAAATTGACCTTTCAGGGATACATCTAATTTCTTAAATTCACATGAGTCAGTATTATTTCCTTAATTGACTTTTGGACTCATTTATATATTGGCTAAAAATAATTAATGCGAAAATTGATTTGAAAAGATATACTTACATGAAGAAAACCAAGAAAGATGACACCAGATTCTTAGGTGTAATGAGCACGTTTTTGAATCCTTTCTGACACGAAAACATTATTTCAAAGCAGATTTTTAGAAGAATACCCCCCCCCTCACACACAAAATGCATTCACACCTGCTAGAAAAAATATCAGCAAGATTCAAAATCAACGATATGAGAATTGTTTTTATAGTGCATTGCACCGGTTAGAAACAGACAAAAATATATCTGCTGGATCAGTTAAACATCCACAAACTGAAATAGTTCGATTCTGCCACTAGCGGCTGAAATGTGTATTACGAAAAAACACAAATTCTGCAGAAATCATTTCTCACAACTGAAGATGTCCAATGTAAAGGGAGTTTTAAATCGGGTTTTTAGAAATGAAAATACAGTGCCAAGTATGGTACAAATGGAAATGAACTCTTACACCGCGTAGCGACTAAAACTGTAGTACAGAAATTGTCAAACATATGAAAAATATTCCTCGCCACAAACACTATCAGAAGAAAAACCAGTTTTATAAATCGGACTTTTAGAAGCAGAATATAATTTCAGAAATTTACATTGACGCCCTCTAGCGGGAAAACAAAACATTATTTTGAGAAAACGGTATACATAAATGTTTTTCGCGATAAGTGGACTCTGGCGGAAAAATGCGTTTCTCGATTAGATTTTTAGAAACGAAAGTACGATTGAAAACTTGTTAAAAACAGAAACATACACTTATACCCCCTAATGGCAAAACGTTTGTACGCAAAATATCCAACGTCGTGACCCTTAACACAAAATTCAACTTTTAAAATCCGATTTTTAGAATCAAAGACTTCGGTTCAAAATACAACAAACATTTACGCCCTCTAGCGGTACATTATTTCAAACAGAAAATGTACGAAATTTTGTGGTAAAACGTATCAGAAGATAAAGGAAGTTTTAGAATTGAATTTTGGAAGCAATAATATAGAGTACCAGCTATTATGCCCGTTCTCCGAATGGTGAATCAATAATTTTTTGAACATAAAAAAAAAAGAAACGGAAAAGTAATTAAGGGAAAGAAAATGCAATTTAAGATCCGTAACAGTTTTACGATTTAGAACAGGCTCGTGACATCAATGCATACGGTTTTGACGTAAAACGGAGCAGACTTTGGCACCCTTTAATTTTGAATCAAAATTTCATTTATTCTGGCATCATTATGTTTAAACATATCAGCATTTTGAATAGTAAAGCTAAAGCCACCCTTTAGAATTTTTTGGTTTTCATACTTTTCTAGGTGCAGAAGTGGTAGAAAAATTCAAGCAGACAATATTTCAAAGCCGCCATTTTTTTTTTGTATTGATTTCTGACTGTTCTAGATATCCGGATCTTAAGACTTTTCAGCATACCAATTTTCAGATCTCTAGGTCATTTAGAAGTGGTCGAGCAATTCATAAAAAACTCAAGCAAAGTTCTAAAGCAGCCATTTTGATTTTTCTGGTTTTCTATGCATCCGAACCTTAAGACTTTTTATCATACTTAGCATATTAATTTTCAAATTCCTAGGTCACTGATGTGGTCGAAAAATTCACAAAAAAATTCAACCAGGCAGAGTTTCAAAGCAGTGTTCCAAAGCCGCCATTTTGATTTTTGCACTTTTCTTTATATAAGGACGTTAAGATCTATCAGCGTACCAATTTTCAGATCTCTAAGTTATTTAGAAGTGGTCCAACAATTCGCGGACGGAAAAACTTTCATTTTCCCACTTTGCTTTATATACATACATACAGAAGAAAATGTATATTGTTTGTGTCTCCTGGCGCCTTGTATACTTCAGGCTTTCGATTGAAAAAATAATTTTTCAAATTGGAATATTAGTTGCTAAGATTCTGTGTCTACAGATGGATGGACGGACATATTATCAGCACGTACTTTTTTTCGAAAGAAGCTTTAAGAAGTATTTACACCACAGAACAAAACTCTAAATATATTTTTACTGAAGTTCTTAGCCCCGCTGTTTCTTAAAACATAGGACTTATTTTTAAATTTTAGTACTGCCTCGTGTTTCTTTCCTTGTCTACGTCATAAAAATAATTTCAAATTTTATTTTGCCGCACTTTTATTTTTTATATGACAGCAGCTAATTTTTTTTCTGAAAAGCTGTTGTCACACACTTCTTAATTGCAAATTTCTTTTCTTTTTAAAGGCCAAAAAAAATAAAAATATTTGCCGTGACCAGGATTCGAACCTGGGTTATTGCGGCCACAACGCAATGTACTAACCACTATACGATCACGGCTACATCTCAACGGGTTTCAGTTTTGAAGTCTTCCTTCTAAGATCAAGAAAAGAAACAGTTACTCAGTGAACCGAAGCATTCCAAACAGCCTACGTGCAGCTGAAAACGCATCTGCTCCACATATCGTTGGGAATTAAAAGGTGGCAGCACAGTCGAAAAGTTGCCTTAACGTTTTAAATTAATCTACGTAAAGTACATTTTTTGAATAATAAATGCATGGTTTTCGTGGCTAACCAATAATAGGTTTTGAAAATACGTTTCGATATTTTTGTCGCAAATACGTTTCGATATTTAAATTTTAATATCTGCTATTGCAGCCATTAAAATTTAAATACGTTTAAAATTTTAAAATCTGCTATTTAGTACGTTTTAAATTTTAAAATCTGCTATTTAGTACGTTTTAAATTTTAAAATCTGCTATTGGAGCTTCATAAAAGCAGTGGAATTACAGAACGGACCGCTCCGATGGTCTAAACTTTGGTTTCTGACCATTCGTCCGAGATGAGTCCGGGCTCGAGTCGTGGATGAGTCATGGATGGCGTGTTTGTCTTATAGCAGTGCCTTTACTGGAACCAGTGGCTTTAAATTAGGGGTGGCCTACTCCTTACAGCCCATTGAGTTGCTCCCGGTGGTTGTTTAACCCACAAACAGAACAACGGAAAAAAAAAAAAAGTAACAGAATGCATGACAATAGCCAAAATCAGCCACGAAATATCAAAATTACACTGAAAATGCAAAATGCCGCCAGTGCACATGCCTGAAGTTGTCATTTCTTTTCAGTTGGAATTTGTATCCCACTACCACCAAAAGCCATAGTGGTTCGGAAGTCACATTAAGCCTGTGGTCCAGGGGATTTATAGACTCCTTATTACATAACGCTTACCTCTTATTTTGATCTTTCTTCTGAGAACTGTTTCGTTCTTCCATCTTTACGCTCCTATATCTTTACCGGGGTTATTATCCCTAAGGAGATGACAAACCTTCCTAATAAACCAATCATACTTAAATTTCGGCCTTAAAAAAAAAAAGAAAAAAAAATTCAATTACGGCAGAGTTATTGATGGAAAACGCCATTTCTTGAGTTACCGAATGCTATGTTGCGCAAAGAAAAACCATACACTTTGACCACAAAACTTGTTTTTCCGTATAGTTTAATAGTATTATTGTTATTTTCACACAAAATACCTAAATTTGAAGTAGCTAAATGAGATATTATTCTGTGAAGCAACTATTTTATTACTAGTTAACCACTTTTGCAACTGACAGTGACTTTCAACTACAGTCAATCACTTTTAAACTGACAGTGACTTTCAATTATCTTTAAGAAGGGGTGAAATGTAATGTTTCATTGTATTATTTCATAAAAACCCTAAATATAAAATTTACCCCTGACAGCTATAATAACTTTGCCGCGGGTGGCCTAGTAGGCAACGTTAGTGACTATCATGGAGAAGACCTCAAAGTTCGATCCCAGCAGGTACGAACGCTCGATCCACTAAATATCCGCCGTGCGTTGGATGGGCACGTTAAGCCGTCGGACCCGGGTACTGGACCCTCGGTAATAAATAAGGGCGACTTTCTCCCCCTTTCTCTACTTCGTTTCCGTGTCACTTTCCTATCGGGCACTCTAGCCCAAATCTCCTAGCTTCCTATTTCTAAGGGTTGTTTAAGACCTGGGGTCAGACACTCCCTTCCTAAAATCCTCTACATCTGATCTGATCTGATCTGCTATAATAACTTTGGGCCGCGAGTGGCCTAGTGGTCAGCGTTCGTGACTGCCATGGAGATAAAATCAGGTTCGATCCTGGGCAGGTACGAACGTTCGAACCACTAAATACCCGCTGTGCGTCGGATGGGCACGTTAAGCCGTCGGACCCCGTGTACTGGCGCCTTGGTAATAAATAAGGGCGTCTTCCTCCCCTTTCTACCTCGCTTCCGTGTCACTTTCCTATCGGGCACTCTAGCCCAAATCTCCTAGCTTCCTATTTCTAAGGGTTGTTTAAGACCTGGGGCCATACACTCCCTTCCTAAAATCCTCTAAATATGATCTGATCTGCTATAATAACTTTTGTGTTAAGTGGTCCACAGACTGACACACAGATATCATACAATCAATCACCGGTACGACACTTCAAGTACCCGGTTTCTTACGGTAAAACAATGTATAATAGAAAACCAATTGGGAGGGACCGGTAATATCCGTTGCCACAATTACCTTAATATCATGTGATATGCTATCCACGCTATTTGGCCTTGCTACAGGACATCAAAATCAGATCCTAAAACAGATGATTGAAATTTAATAGTTAATTCAAACCGCAAATGTTCCCGCGAATCGCTCCTGTTACCGGAATTTTTCTCGGATACGAAAAAAGCGAAAACTGAGTTTTCCCGGTAATATATAAAAGGAATTGCAGAAAGGTGTATGAAAATTCAGAATTTTCCGATAATACATCTTAAAAACGACAATTTATCGTCAATATATATACCACAGGAACTGCCGAAAGGTTTCTGAAAATTCAGAATTTTCCTGGCGTACGAAAATATCCGTGAAATTCGATTTCTTTCTCGTCACTTCACGAAAAAAGAATGAATCAGGAATATGCTTCTTTAATTCACCAAACGAATCACGAAAAATGGCTTCTGAATTTTAGAAAATGTTTCACTGTGTAGTTACCGTATATTGCAGTCACACGTGCGGATAATCGCAGATTCTGCTTGTTTTGACAAATAAGTAATTCTTAAGCACAAACAGCTGGAGACAAGGACAAGCCAACGCAGACTTCTTGCGCTCTTTCGAGATATTTAACACTTAGCAACAAGCGTCTAGTCAACTTTCCCTTTAAGACAGATTTTCACGGAATCAATGCGATAAGACGATTTCAATACACTCATAGCTTCTTACGCTATAATTTTTGTTTTTCTTTCGAGTTCAGAATAAAATATAGCGACGAAATCAAACAAATGTATCCTACACTAAACTACTGCGAAGCATTTTTGAAATATGTATTGCATTGTAACTGAAGAACAGATTCTCTGCTTTAGAAGGCCTAACATCGGAAGAAGTGGATATTTCGGAAGTTAACAGAAAAGTAACCAAAGCTCTTATGGAAACAGCAACAAACTTAGCTGGGTCTAAGAACAAGTTGCATGTAAACAAATTATCAGGAAAAACCAAAATGTTGATGCAAAAAAGAAGAGAGATGAGGACAACTAAAGAAGATGTGACTTCCAACGTGGAATATATAGAGCTATGCAAGACAGTACGAAAAAGTATCACTGAAGACGTAAGGAAATTCAACTGTGAACTAATGAGGAAAGCAATTGAAAACAACAAAAGCCTAAAGATAGCAAAGGGACATCTCAGTAAGGGAAGAAAACAGATTATGGCACAGAGAAAAGAAGATGGTTCTGTAACAAGAAATAGAGGCGAAATTTTGACAAGAGTGAAAGATTTCTACTCCAAATTATATAAAAGGGATGATACATGTACTCCAGATATCATGAAAGGTACCAGTACCAGAGTTCTTCCAGTCCTCCCAGCAGACCAGCAGAAGTTGCACATGTAATCAAGAACATGAAGCGGGGAAAAGCTCCAGGAGAAGAGAGAATTACTGTAGACAGCATACAAGAAGCAAGTGGAGAATTTGAAACAGTACTCGCCCAAATTTTCACTGGATGCCTTAATGAAGGGAAGATTCCTGAGGATTGGAACAACGCTACAATGATCCTGCTACATAAAAAAGGTGACATTGATGACCTCAGGAACTACATACCTATCAGCCTCCTATCAGTGGTTTATAAAATCTTCACTAAAGTTCTTTCACACCGCTTGAAGGTAACACTGGACATGGCTCAACCGAGAGAACAAGCTGGATTCAGGAGTGGCTACAGCACAATAGATCATATCCACGTACTGAGAGAACTAATTGAAAGAGCGAGGGAATATGAACTTCCATTGTGCATGGCTTTTATCGATTATGAAAAGGCCTTTGATTCGGTGAAACCATCAGCAGTTACAATGGCTTTGAAATCCTGCGGTATTGAAGATGCATACATCAGTATTATTAATAACATCTATGAAAATGCAAAGATTCGGTTGTTTAAAAATACAACACACATAAAAATTTGAAAGGGAGTGGGACAAGGTGACACCATATCTCCCAAGCTCTTTAATTCCGCATTGGAAAATGCCTTTCAATCACTGAACTGGGAAAACAAAGGGATAAAGATTAATGGAGATTATCTAACTCACCTTCGTTTTGCTGATGACGCAGTCATTTTTGCAACTGCCCCATCAGAGCTACATAGTATGATCCAGGAACGTGCAGACAAGAGTAAAGAAGTGGGATTAAAAATGAACTTTCAGAAGACAAAAGTGATGTACAATGCTTTTACAAGAAATGAATATTGATCGATTGATGGAGAAAAGCTGGAGATAACAGATACGTACGTTTATCTTGGACAGCAGATATCAAGTGAGGGTCACACTGATGAAGAAATTAATCGGCGTACAAAACTTGCCTGGAGAGCTTTTGGAAGAAACAGCATAATTTTCAAGAGCAATATGCCATTATGTCTTAAAAGAAAAGTGTTTCATCAATGCATCCTTCCAGTGCTTACGTATGGCGCAGAGACGTGGACCTTAACTAAAAGAGACATACAAAGGCTGCAGACAACTCAAAGCAGCATGGAGAGGTGCATGCTTGGTGTAACCAGGAGAGATAAGAAGAGGAACTCGTGGATCCGAAAAATGACAAGAGTGGAAGAAATCATGATCAGAGCTAAATCCCTGAAATAGCAATGGGCTGGACATACTGCCAGAAGGACAGACCATCGATAGACAGTCGAAATTTTAGATTGGATTCCAAGGGACAGGAAAAGACCCAGAAGAAAACTACATGGGAGATGGGTGGATGAAATTCAAAAGTATGCGGGAGTAACAAGTAGGAGACTGGCACAAGACAGACCGTTGTGGAAGAAACTTGGGGAGATTTTCGTCCAGCAGTGGATTGATAATGGTTGACATTGATGGTGATCTGTATAAAGGAAGCTATAACTTTGTTTGATTTTTCATACATTAAAAAACCTACACTTCCCACTTGTAATCCTAATTATTTATTTGATTTTGTTTTGTTTTGAAACTTTGTTTTAATTTTTCTCCATATTTAACACTAAAACATTTGAAATTCCCATTACACCTTTTGTAACAAATTCAGATAAACCGGATTTTGAAGAAAAAAAAATGGGACTATTTGAAGCTGGTATGAACCACACACGAGTGCAACTTGTTGAAACAATTTTTGCACATGAATCAATGCATAAATTAATGTTTATATATATATATTTTTACTTTTACTTAAAATTAGCAAATGCTATTTTAACGGTTTTTAAAAGCACAAAACTGAAACCATTGCCGTGACCAGGATTCTTACCTGGGTTATTTCTGCCACAACGCAATGTACTAACGACTATATGATCCCGGCTACATATTACTCCGTTTCGGTTTTGGAAATCTTCCTTTCAAGAGCAAGAAAAGAAACAGTTGCCCAGTGAACCAAAACATTTCCAAAGCATTACCAAATTAAACAAGTGTCTCCTACAGAAAACTACTTTGATATATTTTTGACAAATCATAACATTGCATCTGTGCTTTTGACTAAAGGCAGCATAAATTAGTTCCACTTGGCATGTGTAAAATGGCTAAAACACACATTTTTTATCGTAATTATTTAATTTTTGCTTTCTTTCGAACCTTGCTTTGATTTTCTCCACATATTTTTGGAGATTTCAAAATATTCGAAATTTTCAATACAGTTTCTGAAGCAAATTTAGATCAAGATTTTTAAAGAATGATAAAATTAAAAAAAATAAAATTTAAGATTTTAGAAATCTGAAAATTAATTAAAAATTAAACTTAAAAATCTGAATTAAAAAATAACAATTTAAGATTTTTTTTATAAATTTTAAGAATAAAAATTTGGGGAGATATTTCAAGCTTAATATGCATGAATCACACAAGAGTGCAACATACTGAAACAATTTTTGCTCATGCAAATCCATCCATGAATAAATTATTTGCTTTTTTTACTTTAATTTTTCTGGCCATTTTGTTCGTTGAAAAAAGTATATGCTATTTTAGTTGGGTTTTTTAAAGGCCTAAAAGTAAAAATGTTTGCCGTGACCAGGATTCGAACCTGGGTTATTGCGGCCACAACGCAATGTACTAACCACTATACGATCACGGCTACATCTCAACGCCTTTCAATTTCGGAAATCTTCCTTTAGAAACAAGAAAAGAAACTTGTTCAGTGAACCGAAACATTACCAAAGGCAAACGCTTCGCTGAAACACCTGCGCAAATGTTTCAAGGAATTGAAAGGTGGCAGCACAGTTCCTCTCACAAGTTGTTTGCGTTCTGAATTTATTTTCATCGAAAAACAATGCGATACTTTTTAGTACGTCATTTGTAAAAAAAAAAAAGATCGTGCTTATGTTATCGGTTTCTCCGTCCATCTGTAGACACCATATCTCTGTAACTATTAGTCCGCTTTAAAAAAGTTCTTTTAGCATTGGGAAGCTTGAAATATGCGAATGATGATCCTTTATTTCGCTTTTTTCTTACGATGTACAGTTCCGCTGCAAGCAGATGCTAACGAATTCAAAATACATTTTATTCCATGTATTGCTTCTAAACATCCGATTGAAAAAATTCTTTTATCTTCGATTCCATTTATGTCGAAGAATATTTTAGGTATAGTTACTTTTCAATTCCCGCATAGATTTTCCGCTAGGGGCGTAAAAGAAAATAACGTTTTTCCCGATCTCTTCTTCTTAGACTCCTATTTGAAACATTTTTCTTTCAGCGGATACAGCTCCCGATGGAAAACCTTTTGCATATAATTTCTAATTTTTGGTAAAGAATGCTTTCGTAAGGGTTAATTTTTGCCATAAAATCTGAGCTTCTAAAATCTCGATTTAAATAATTTGTTCGTGGACCGATGCCACTCACGTCGATAAACCTTTTCGGTATATTTTATTCTTAAAATATTGCATGGTTTTTTCACCAGGGGCCGTAGATGTATAACTTATTTTTGTCAATACCTCTGCTTCTAATGGTCCTATTTTAAAAATTATTTCTTTATTGGATAAAAGTTTCCGGTGTGACATGTTTTTCATATAATTTCAAAGTTTTCAAGTAATTCTTAGACTTTGCGCTAGGGGGCATAAAGGTAAATTGCGTATCCCCCAATATCTCTGCTTCTGAAACTCTCCGCTTTGGAAAATTCTTTCTGCACCGGAAGCAGCTCCTGTTGGGAAATCCTTTGCATATAATTTCTAAGTTTTGGTTAAAAATGATTTGGCCACCAGAGGACGTAAGGCATAAATTCAGTTTCTGATGCATTTGCAGCAAAATCCGAGCTTCTAAAATCTCGATTGAAAAAATATTCGTTTGTGGACCGGTACTACTCACGTCGACAAACCTTTAAAAAATATTTTCTTCTTAAAATAATGCATGGCTTCTACGCCAGGGGGTGTAGATATATACTTATTTTTGTTAATGTCTCTAGTTCTAGGTGTCCGATTTGAAAAATGTGTTTCCGATGCGATATGTTTTTCATATAAATTCAAAATTTTCAAGTAAATCATTGACTTTCCGCCAGGGGTCGCAAAGGTAAATTGCGTTTTCCGAGATATTTCTGCTTCTAAAACTCTGGTTTGAGAAATTTTTACTGTATCGCATACAGCTCCTGATGGAAAATGTTTTTCATATAATTTCTAGTATTTGATAAAGTATGGTTTGGCCACCAGGGGGTATAAGGGTTAATTTCTGCTTCTGATGGCCGCAAGGGTCTAAGGCGATGGCCTCTGATCATTCGTCCGAAAGGAGTCCGGGTTCGAATCCCGGTGACGCATGAATGTTGTGTTTCTCGAGATATAATGCATCATGTTTGGACCGTTTTTGGTCTAATTTGCATATCGCACGCAATTTACTTCCTGTTCATTATGCTATGTTGCTATTTGCATGTCTCACAGTATGAGGAATCTATGTACCGAATTTCATTACAATAAACCATTTAGTTTTCAAGATATCACGGAATTAGTATATTGATGGGTTAAAACAGCGTAGAAGTCGAAAATACTTTCACGCTACTCTAGAAATAGACGACGGCTTATACCCTCAAACATCCTTGGTGGTCTGTGGTCTTAAAACTTATTTGTTAATCTAATTGCGGAGGTTTTATTATATGTATCCAGACTTTGCCTTTTGACTAGCTTTCCCTTCCTTCTGTTTACGACAAGTTTCTTGTTTCTACAGTTTTATTTTCGCTTTTTGTGTTCATGTCGTGTTCGATCCGAGTTTAGTCTGTAAAAGTGTGTTGCTTATGTTACTGCTGCAATCTCAAGATTTAACTCATTTGTTGAAGCTAAAAGGTTTAGTTTAACTCGTTGCTAGTAGTGACTGCAGACTTTAAGGTCTCTACAGCTTAACTAAGCACTTATAAGTGTCTCTAACTAAACACTTGAATAGAATTAGATTAAACGGTTCAGAATTAATAAACAGCAATAGTACTTACAATTTCAATGCCCCATTTTATTCCTTCTATAAGCACAACATTGATTTTCAATCACTTCACAATAACTAATGCTGCTATCAATACATACTTCAAACTATTAAATCGTTATCTTGCAAAAACACAATATCAAGATGTTATCCCAATCGCGTTCGTAACAAATCTCAAACATCTCCTTAACAAAAATCTGCCATCTCTATACCAAAACTTGCACTTACACCTCGTTATCTTGACCTCAGAATCATTGCCCATGATATTAACTTAGCAAACACATCGAGGGAAATAATATGTCGTTAAATCAAAATACACTGACGGAAAAAAATCCCAGCACCAAGAAGGGGTTGTGTTAGATAAACGACAGTTGGTAGGCGGTGAGAGTACATCTGTAAGATGACGTCTATGCAAATTTCGCGCTCGGCGCATACGTGTGGCGCTAGTAGCGCCCCTCGGAACATGCAAAGCAGGTTTGCTGTAAATACGCGCTGTAACGTTCGTGAGCGTTAGTTATCGTTGAGATTCGACATAGTGTGTTGATGTTAGTCAAGAATGCCTTTAAGAAGACGAAGAAGCCATTATCAACAGCTCACGGAGTTTGAACGAGGTCGTGTAATAGGGCTACGAGAAGGTGGATTTTCTTTCCGCAATATTGCCGAACGACTTGGCAGGAATGTAGCCACAGTGCATGATTGTTGGCAGCGGTGGTCAAGAGAAGGTACTGCCACAAGAAGACCGGGTTCCAGCCGGCCACGTGGCACTACTGAGAGGGAAGACCGCCGTGTACGGCGTATGGCCGTGGCGCATCGTACCGCGTCTGCGGCAGCAATTCGAGCTGCAGTTGCCACCACAGTGACACAACGAACTGTTACAAATCGGTTACTTGAAGGACAGCTCCCAGTCAGACGCCCTGTAGCGTGCATTCCACTTACTCCAAACCACTGCCGTTTGCGACGTCAATGGTGTCAAGCTAGAGCTCATTGGAGGACGGAGTGGAGATCTGTTGTGTTTTCTGATGAAAGCCGGTTCTGCCTGCGTGCCAGTGATGGCCGTGTGTTGGTTAGATGGAGGCCAGGTGAGCGCCTGCAACCAACCTGTCTGCGGCCGAGACACACTGGACCTACACCTGGAGTTATGGTCTGGGGAGCAATTTCCTATGACAGCAGGAGCACTCTCGTGGTTATCCCACGCACCCTGACGGCACAGTTGTACGTCGGTCTGGTGATTCAACCCATTCATGAACAGCATTCCAGGGGGTGTTTTCCAACAAGATAAAGCTCGCCCGCATACCGCTGTTGTAACCCAACATGCTCTACAGAGTGTCGACATGTTGCCGTGGCCTGCTAGATCACCAGATCTTTTACCAATCGAGCACGTATGGGACATCATTGGACGACAACTCCAGCGTCACCCCCAACCAGTATTAACCGTACCTGTATTGACCGACCAAGTGCAACAGGCATGGACCTCCATCCCACAAACTGACATCCAGCACCTGTACGACACAATGCATGAACGTTTGCGTGCTTGCATTCAACATTCTGGCGGTTACACCGGTTATTAATGTACCAGCATTTCACATTTAAAATGGCTCTTCTCGCGCTTACAATAAGCTGTGATCTTGAAACCTTAATCGATTAAATATGTTACCTATACAAATGTATTGCCGCCATTTCATTCCTCTACAACTATTTTTTCGTGGTGTAGTATGTTTAAAGAGAAGAAGCCAAATTTACATAAGAATACAGAAATTCGAACGGAAAGTTAAATTAGAGGTACATCCAGGGCCGGGGCCCTTGGCCTCCTCTTTAACAAGGACCTCTTTTTTTGTAAAATTGTTTGCAGAACTAACCGAATCATCACGGAATTTTTTATAATTGAACTTCTTCTTCTTCTTCTTATTATTATTATTATGAAAAAATACTTTATGTAAGTTTTGTTGAACCCACTTATTGGTCAATCTCTCATGCTTTCATTAAAGGATCGGTTTCAATTTTCATAAAACACTTCCCCACTCTTCTCTGAAACTCATGCTTCACTTCAAAACCGCAATCAATTTTATTTCCGAATTTCTTACAAATTCTATGATTACAAAAAATTACTGTTACAAATTCGCAGATTAACTTCTACAACTATTCAACTATTACACAAACAAATGTGCTGTGTAGGATAAAATGTGAAACAAATATCTGGTTTGATACAAAGGTTCAATATCGGACAGTTAAAAAAGAGGTATTTTTGGCATATTACATTATATCAGGTTAAAACTAGTAAATCAAACTATTTATCAAAAGGTAAATAGCATTTGTTAATTTAAAACAATAGGTGGCAAAATAATATGAGTGAGATCTAATTAATTTCACGGAACTGTACACCAACTATATATACTTAAAATAGTATAACTATACTCGTAATAAGAATTGATTGGCGTAGAATAAAAATCAAAGTTTTCCAAGCTTTCGCACATCTACCAGATGGGTTTTCCAAGGAAGGTAGACAGCAAACTGAATAATAGAACCCTTCAACACTTTAACTGTTGAAGCGTTCTATTATAAAGTGCTATCTATCTTCCTTGAAAAAGCCATCTGGTTGATGTGCGAAAGCTTGGAAAACTTTGATTTTTATTATATGCCAATAAAGTCGGATTACTAGTATAGTTATACTATTTTAAACTAGCCTATAGCCCGTCCTAGGACGGCTGCTTTTAAGCTTTGAATAAATATTAATATATAGGGGATGTCCTATATATCGACCGCGTCATGGGAAGTTCAAAGATATTTCAAACAGCGATCCACGATAAGCACAAAACAAGCAATAATTGACTCTCATATCCGACACAACATGTAAAATTTCAGATTTTTCACAGTTACTATAATTTTTACATTCGCTAAATTTTCTGTTAAATGTAGATCTCATTCATAATTAAATACACATCTAGATCATCTCTCTCTCTCTCTCTCTGGAACGCAAAGTGATCGCGTGCTGATTTAAAACCATTGGATTATCAATGAATCGAGTTGTTTTTATCCGATCTACAAAATTAGAATTGAATTCTTAATATCACGGCAAGTTGAGTTTGTATATTGATTTAATTTAGCACAATTCGAATATTAATTCGTATGCAAATTCTGAAAATGACAATCCGATTTTTGGTGTAAATGTGACAAGGATGGAAAGTCAGATAATATACGAAAGCGGGACTCGAACTCGCGCCTCCCACACAGCGCCGGGTATGCTAACCACTACGCCACGCAGAACGGTTCGTTCAGAGAGAGGTCGCACCCAGAAAGGTGTGACCTCTCTCAGGACCTCGCCACTGCGGCTGGAATAACAATTTCTAGGCAAACTGTATGCAGACGCCTAGCAGAGAAGGCCCTTTACGCCGGGCGACCAGTGGAATGTGTCCCCTCACCAGATCGCAGAAGAGATCCCGTTTTTCGTGGAGTCAAACACATTTTTCTAGGACACAGCAAGATTGGGGCCGCGTACTTTTTTGTGATGAGTCGAGGTTCAGTACACAAAGTGATTCTTGACGAGTCTTCATCTGGAGACAGAGTGAAGCCCGCTATCCTCCCTCCAACATAAGGGAAATCGACCACTTTGGTGGAAGTGGAATCCTTGTGTGGGCAGGCCGTACAATACTGCACATCTTCGATGGGGGCACTGTGACCGCACAACGCTATAGGGATGAGATCCTTGAACCTTATGTGAGGCTTTTCCGGGAAGCTATAGGACCATACTTCATTTTTATGAACGATAACGCAAAGCCACACAGAGCTCAGCTTGTTGACGATTTCCTGGAGGTAGAAGATATTCCCCGAATGGTGTGTCTAGCCAATTCGTCGGACCTAAATCCTATTGAGAATATTTGGGATGCTTTAGGAAGAGCCATTGCACGACGTCCACCCCCTCCCAGGACCCTCCACTCCAGGCGTTAAAATCTGCGCTTTTAGAAGAATGGGATTTGTTGCCACAAGCTGTTATCAACAACCTCATTTACAGTATGAGGGCTCGTTGTGCGACTTGTAAAGCTGTGCGGGGTGGCCACACTCAATATTAGCTGGACCATTCTCGAGATATAATGCATCATGTTTGGACCGTTTTTGGTCTAATTTGCATATCGCACGCAATTTACTTCCTGTTCATTATGTTATGTTGCTATTTGCATGTATCATAGTATGAGGAATCTATGTACTGAATTTCATTACAATAAACCATTTAGTTTTCAAGATATCACGGAATACGACCCGAATTTTGGACACCAGTGCATATGATCAATAAGTAAAAACTGGAAGGACTCAGGGATTGAACAATTTTCTTTTAAGGCATAATGATAAATTAATCTTGAAAACTTCACTGCTTCTAATGCACTACCTCTAAGATTTATGCTCCTCTTCTTCGATGTGGCCCTTGCTTAATATGTGCAAAGCCATGACATTAGAGGGATGAGTTTCTGGAAAACAGAAGGTCATGACATTAGAGGGATGAGTTCCCTCCGTTTGTGACGTCACTCTCATGTTACACGACCTGATACGTCGGTGTCGAGTTTGGCGCCCCACATGACAGAGTTAGAAACCAATCTGTAAGTTCATCTTCAATCCCCTTCTTTACCCCTGTCAGAAAGTTTCTGGATCACAGTCTGCGGCTCTGAAAATGTCTTGCAAAAAGACTATTTCGTAAACAAAACGAGGGGTTACACTATTACGGTTATCATTATCATCCTTGTAGTCATCGCCAAATAAGAACCATCACCATTTTTTTTTTTTTTTTGATTGCAGGTTTAACGACCACCGTGAGCAACTCAATGGGCTATAAGCAGTCGCCCGACCCTAATTTAGGGTCACTGCTTCCAGGGAAGGGAGAGAACCAGTGCCGTAAGACAAACACAACATCCATGCCTGAACCCGGACCCCTTACGGACGAATGATCAGAGGCCAGCGCCTTAGACCACTGCGCCACCGGGGCGGCCATCATCATCACCATTTTCACTAAGATTTCTAATAAGGCTCATAATTAATACATACCCCATGTTATTTAAACAGTAGAAAATAAAGTGTACATTGCTATATTTCAAGAAATGTAATTTTCACATGTGATCAAAAATAATATTTGGTCGAAGTCCATGGAGTCGGAAAAGAATTGTTCAAATCACGAAATTAGGCTGTCGTGTATTAAAGGCCTAATTTAAATACACTTTATTTTGCTAAGTAATTTTCTTACAGAATGTTTTGTACTGAAAACTGTGCTGCCTTCTTGCAACAACCGAAAGAAATGACAACGAAAATGGGTTTTTCCTTAAATCTTCGCTTGATTGAATAACCAGGTCTCCATCTTGAACTGGAAAGTAGAACTAGAATTTCTTTGGATCTGTGAGATGTAGCCGTGATCGTATAGTGGTTAGTACATTGCGTTGTGGCCGCAATAACCCAGGTTCGAATCCTGGTCACGGCAAATATTTTTGAAGTTTTCAAATATCGTCCAAAAACGTGTAATGCTTTTACTTTCCACTTAACGTGCGCAGCATTTCGACAAACAAAAACATACGATTTTTTTTTTCATACCCAAAGAAATTTTCGCAATTTTTAAAGAGGGTAAAAATAGTAAGAGGAAGGTCCAAAAACTATTTTTCCTATTAACTTGGATAAATTCGTCAATTTCAGTTTCTCCTGCAAAGTTATTTCCTTCCCTACGAACAAAGCATTAAAACTCATTAAAAGCAGCATTTCATCCTTAGTCATTATTTCGCGCGTTGAGAGTTTTTCCTGAGTACCGTTTCTTCCTTTTGTCCTTGACTTAACATATAAAGTGATTGCTTAGACCATATCTCTTACTCGGATTTCAGTTAAACAACTCCGCACTAGCACTCATCGATAGACGTATCAAACTTTCATATATACTATAGAAAGGATTGAAACTAAAAATGAATCAAACACGCAAAGCTTGGTTTCTTGGAGCAAGTATGTTGCTTAGTCAAGCCCTATCTACATCTCCATGAAGCCCAAATTTTCATTTTGGCAAATTTTCTTTCAGCGAGTTAGTAGCATATAAATTGCAAAGAAAAAAAAAACATTGAATTGGGGGGGCTGCCCCGGTGGCGCAGTGGTTCAAGTTCTGGCTTGACTAATGGTCCGAGATGGGTCTGAGATTACGGCCGCCCTGGTGGCGTAGTGGTCTTAACGTTGCCTTATGACCATTCGTCCAAGATGGGTCTGGGTTCGAATCCTCGTGAGGCATGGATGCCGTGCTAATTGTTTTTTTTTTTTTTTTTTTTTTTTGATTGAAGGTATAACGACCACCGTGAGCAACTCAATGGGCTATAAGCAGTCGCCCGTCCCTAATTTCGGGTCACTGGTTCCAGGGAAGGGAGAGAGCCAGTGCCGTAAGACAAACACAACATCCATGCCTGACCGGGATTCGAACCCGGACCCCTAACGGACGAATGATCAGAGGCCAACGCCTTAGACCACTGCGCCACCGGGGCGGCACCCGTGCTAATTGCAGGAAAGTGGATGGTCTCTCCGGTGTTGTAGTGGTGCAAGCGCTGCCTTATGATCATTGGTCCGAGACGGGTCTGGGTTCGTATCCTGATGAGGCATCGATGTTGTGTTAATTGCAAGAAAATGGAAGGCCGCCTCAATAGCATAGTGGTCTGGTCCAAGCGCTTCCTTATGACTGCTCGTCCGAGATGTGTCTGGGTTCGAAGCCTTTGAGGCATGGATATTATGTTAATTGCAAGAAAGTGGATGGCCGCCCCTGTGGCGTAGTGGGCTAAGCGCTACCTTATGACCATTCGTCCGAGATACCTGCAGGTTCGAATCCGGAGAAGCATGGATGTTTTGTTAATTGCGAGAAAGTGGATGGCCGCCCCCGGTTGTGTAGAGATCCGGGCAGTGCCTTATGACCATTCGTCCGAGATACCTGCAGGCTCGAATCCCAGAGAAGCATGGATAATTTGTTAATTGCGAGAAAGTGGATGGCCGCCCCGGTTGTGTAGAGATCCGAGCAGTGCCTTATGACCATTCGTCCGAGATACCTGCAGGTTCGAATCCAAGAGAAGCATGGATGTTTTGTTAATTGCGAGAAAGTGAATGGCCGCCCCAGTTGTGTAGAGATCCGAGCACTGCCTTATGACCATTCGTCCGAGATACCTGCAGGTTCGAATCCCAGAGAAGCATGGATGTTTTGTTAATTGCGAGAAAGTGGATGGCCGCCCCGGTTGTGTAGAGATCCGAGCACTGCCTTACGACCATACGTCCGAGATACCTGTAGGTTCGAATCCCAGAGAAGCATGGATGTTTTGTTAATTGCAAGAACGTGGATGGCCGCCCCGGTTGTGCAGAGATCCGAGCACTGTCTTATGACCATTCGTCCGAGATACCTGCAGGTTCGAATCCCAGAGAAGCATGGATGTTTTGTTAATTGCGAGAAAGTGGATGGCCGCCCCGGTTGTGCAGAGATCCGAGCACTGCCTTATGACCATTTGTCCGAGATACCTGCAGGTTCGAATCCCAGAGAAGCATGGATGTTTTGTTAATTGCGAGAAAGTGGATGGCCGCCCCAGTTGTGTAGAGATCCGAACAATGCCTTATGACCCTTCGTCCGAGATACCTGCTGGTTCGAATCCCAGAGAAGCATGGATGTTTTGTTAATTGCGAGAAAGTGGATGGCCGCCCCGGTTGTGTAGAGATCTGAGCGCTGCCTTATGACCATTCGTCCAAGATTGGTCTGGGTTCGAATGCCGTGAGACATGGACGATGTACGCTTTCGTACAGCATCCATGCATCCAATGGCTTTACGGCAGGAAAGTTTCGGGTCACTGCGTAATTGGATCCGAGACGAAAAGGAAAACTAAAACTTTATCTCTTTGAGATGTAGCCGTGATCGTATAGTGGTTAGTACATTGCGTTGTGGCCGCCATAACCCAGGTTCGAATCCTGGTCACTGCAAACATTTGCATTTTTGTCACTAAAGAGAGATTAAAATATGTAGGACAATAAGTTTGTCTAGAAAAATTAACGTGTACGACAAAATTAAATCTAAAAGTATTTTTATGAAAAAAAAATGGATACTATCCTCCCGCATATAGAAAATTTGGTGTTGCAAGAAAAGTTTAATTACAGTCCTAAAAAAATCAATAAGCAGATGTTTAGAGTTTTGTACCGTTGCTCAATATTTCTTTTTCGTGTATCTTTTCTAAATAATGTTTATCGTGTGTATTTTTTTAGGCAATTTATAAATAAATCTGAAATTCAGTTGGGTAATAATATTGACTAATGCGAATTCAAAACTCTAGACCCGAGGTGGGGAACCTTTTCATATTGGAAGGCCGCATTAAGTTAGTTGTAATCTAACAAGGCCGCATTCAGGAAACTTCATATACATATACTTCGGAATGTGCCTTATTTTGTAAAAATCTTACTATGTACTAACTTTAAAAAATGAAAACAAATTTGTTAATTCTAAACACAACTAGCCTTTTAATGACTTTGCTGTGACTGCTTTTTGTTGGAAAGCATTTAAATATTTAGTTGCAACATGGAGGCCTGCATTTTTAGTTGATCCTCTAGATGAACATCCGTCATTTGTGAACTTAAGGGCTCTTGATTTGGGTTAGATAGGAGAATGTAGATTCGCAGCAATAAGTGGTTGAAAAGCAAGAAAGCATATTTCGTGCATGTGTGGATATTTCAACTGGACCTTTCTTAGCATCAAATAAGGGTTTTAAAATGCCATCTTCTGACAGTTCAATCAATTCCATCTGTAGTTTTTGCTGCCCCAGTGGCCCAGTGATCTAAGCGCTCTGTAGGGTCCGGGTTCGTATCCCGGTGAGGCATGGATGTTGTGTTCGTCTTACGCCACTGGCTCTCTCCTCCCTTTCCTGGGACCAGTGACCCTAAATTATTTTTACATTTTTTTTTACATATGAAGAGGATTTTATGAAGGGAGTGTCTGACCCCAGGTCTTAAATAACCCTTAGAAATACGAAGCTAGGAGATTTGGGCTAGAGTGCCCGATAGGAAAGTCACACAGAAGCGAAGGTTGAAAGGGGAAGAAAGACGCCCTTATTTATTACCGGGGGGCCAGTACCCGGGGTCTGACTGCTTAACGTGCCCATCCGACGCACAGCGGGTATTTAGTGGTTTGAACGTTCGCACCTGCCCAGGATCGAACCTGAGGTTATCTCCATGGCAGTCACAAACGCTGACCACTGGGCCACCCGCGGCCCTTACATTAGATTCACCGTTCCCCCAAAGTATATATGACAGGAATTTTAAACATTTTACTGCTTGCTATTTTTATTTATTGTAAAAAATGTGGTTGTGACCTTCATTTTGGACACCAGTGTATATTGACTTTAGCAAAAAAAGACACCCAGAAGAAAAAAAAAGAAAAGAAACCAGCGGTAGATACTTTTTGGGGGGTAACCAAGAAAGATATAAAAATAATTCATAGATCAGAAAAATCCCAAAGGGTTAGGTCATGATATTCAAGTTAAAGATTCTTGTGGCAAGAAACTGAGAATCTTGCAGGAGGAACGGACCACCGTTTGACAACTGAAATACTATACTAGATACCAAGGAACAGCAAACTATGCAGAAAAGGGCCACGTGGGAGCTGGGTAGATGAAATTCCGAAGCATGATGGAGTAACATACACACACCAGCCACGGAATTAGAAACGTTTATGCAAATGTACCTAAACGTCATTTACGCAGCGTACATGCGAACTAATTGGTAATGTGTGTCATCAATGCAACTATTTAAGACTGCTGCTCGTCAGTAGTGTTGATCACAATCAGAAAAACAAAGGATATTTCGGAGTTCGATAAAGGCCTTACAGTGGGTACCCCCTGATTGGAGCGATTATTTTGAAAATAGAAGAGCTGACTGGTTTCTCAAAAGGTGAGATATCCTGGGTCTTTAATAAGTAAAGAAATAACCAGCAGCGCTTGCCTAAGAGGCGTGACTGTCGCGCGACGACAATCTGTAAGGAACGAGATCGCCGGCGTCTGAGAAGGCTTGTACGGAGAAACAGCACTTCCTGTGTGCAGCAATTGACCGAAGCATTCACGGATGGCTGTCCCCGAACCATATCCTCAGCGAACTATGTGCAGAAAATTGAAGAGGAATGGTATTGGCAGTCGCATTCTCCCATACGGAAACCACTGATTTCTGCGAAGAACCAGAAAGTTCGAATACAGTGGGGTCAGGGACACCGTGAGTGGACACTGAAACATTGGGGAAAAGTCATGTGGCTAGACTAGTAGATGTGCACCATGTTATGTACCTACGGTAGGCAGAGTGTTTGGTAGCAGCCTCACGAAGCAATGTACCCAAGTGGCCTTGTAAACACAATTCAAGTTTCTGGAGGTTGTGTCATGGTGTGGGACATCTTCTGTTGGTGTGGGACATGTTCTGTTGGTATGGGACATGTTCTGTTGGTATGGGACATGTTCTGTTGGTATGGGACGGATCTTCTGATATTGCTGGAAGGTGGGGTGTCCTCCAAGGATTATCTGAGTATTGTTGCCGATCAAGTCAATCCCGCTATATTGACCTTTTATCCAGCAAGTGACTGACTGCTGTTTCGTGGACGACAATGCCATTGTCCATCGGACAAGACGTGTTCAGCAGTGGCTCAGCGAGCGTGACAGCGACTTTCACCATCTAACTTGGCTAACACAAATCTGAACTCCATTGAAAATGTATGAGGCATGTTAGAAAAAGAGATCCAGAAGCAAAGTCTTCTTCCGTCAAATTTGAGTTAGTTCAAGGGCTGGTATGTTGGAGACGTACTCTATCACCTTGTTGAATCTATGCCAAACCACATCTGTTACTCCAAGCTAAGAAAGGTTCAACATGGAATTTATTGAAAGTTTTTAATTCAGCAGCCGGTATGTGTAGAAGAGAATTGTTAAAGACAGAGTTGTCGAAGAGAATTGTTAAATACAGAGTTGTCGAAGAGAATTGGGGTGTCCTTCATCCAGCAGTGAATCGAGAATGGCTGATGATGATCGAACAAAGGAACATGTAGAAATGCAGATTGTTGTGTTCTACAATAGATATAAGCACACGTTTATCGTTTCATAGAATAGCCATGATTTGAGCATCCATTCATTTCCAATATTGTTTGGGTTCACGTCACTTTGGTTGCCTGTGTGAAAAATCGGCGCTCGACGGGCACGATAAAATTAGTATAACTCGGAACCGCGACATGATCGCACGTACCGCAAGGTGTCATTCGTTTCGTCTACGCGAGATCTACCGATATCTTAATGATATTTGTGAGAAAGCTTGTGTAATACAGTAGTTGAGAACTTTGTGAACATTTCCGAAATATCTCAATATCTTAATTTAAATGGATCGACTTGAACGCGAGAAAACGGATAATTGAAGACTACGTGGGAGACATGTGTCTCGTCGACATCTCACTGAACGGCAAGTCACGCTTCATTCTCGGATGCGTTTACATTCACCCGAACGTCTCCATCTCGGACCTCGAAATGTTTCTCTTTGCGATGATGATCAAGTACTCCGAGAACGCCAAGGAAATCAACAAGAATATGATTAGGGACACAGAGGTACCGATGATAGTCATGGGAAACTTTAACGTCGACGCTCAAACGAATCTACACGAGCTCGATTGCATGAAGACTCAATTCAACTTGAACTTTGTGCCGACGCGATCGCCAACCACGGTGAGAAAAACATACGCTATAATGACAAAAGTCACCGTGCACCTCTCCAAAAGCAAATGAATGGATTCGCTGCGTTGTTAAGATGCGGGGTACAGTTGCAAACGGTATGAAAATAAGCCTGCAGCTGACCGTGATCATACCGCACTGTGAGTTTGAGTGAAAATGTCGCGGCAGGAGAGAACTGACTTTGAGAAAGGAAAGATCGTTGGGTGTTATATTAGTGGGTTAACCATAAGAGAAACCGAGAGGCGTTTAAACATACCCAAGTCAACGTTTTTGGATGTACTGAATAAGTGGAAGACACATGGCGTGCCTGAAGTAGCAAAACGTACCAGCAGATCAAAGAAAATCCGTGATAGAGGACGTCGAAGCCTCAGGAGAGTTGTTACAGCTAATCGACAGAGTTCTGCACAAGACCTCAGTGTAAAGGTGGGTAAAAATGCCGGAACCTTGGTATGTACACGCACCATTCGCAGAGAACTTCATTCCATGGGTTACAGTGATCGTGCGGCTGCTCATAAGCCTTTCATCTCCACTCGCAATGCTACTCGTCGTTTAGCACGGTGTAAAGAACATTTATCGTGGACCGTAGATCAATGGAAAAGGGTCCTATTAACTGATGAATCAAGACACACGATCCATCAGTCTGATGGCCGTGTATGGGTATGGCGGCAGCCGGGGAACGCTATTTACTACAATGTACTGTTCTTACGGTTAAGTTTGGAGCTAGCAGTGTACTCGTGTGGGGGTGTTTTTCGTGGTATGGCCCGGCCCATTTGTTATCGTGGACAAACCTGTTAATCAGCACGTCTACCTCAATATTCTGGACAATTATGCCCTACCAACTCGGTGGCAATACTATGGAACCAGAGCCTTTTAGGCACCAGCAGAGTAATGCACTGAGCCATAAAGCAAGGACTCTTACGGCGTGGTTTGACGATAATTCTGTATTATGTGTGGACTGGCCAGCACAGACCCCTAATCTTAATCCCATAGAGCACCTATGGGATGAATTAAAGAACGCATACGAAGTTTGGAGCCAAGGCCTACTGCTAAGCAACATTTAGCGGCAGCATTATGTACTGAATGGAAGTGAATACCTATCGCTTTGTTCCAAAACCTTGTCGAAAGCATGCCTCGAAGAGTTGGGTACATGCATTAAGGCCAAAGGTGGACCGACACCGTACTAATATTTGTCAATAAATACTATGTTGTATTTCTCTTCTAGGTGTACGGTGACTTTTGTGAATATAGTGAGTATATATATATCATCATCATCATCATCATCATCATTGTCAACCATTATCAATCCACTGCTGGACGAAGGTCTCCCCAAGTTTCCTCCACAACGGTCTGTCTTGTGCCAGTCTCCTCCATGCCACTCCCGCATACTTTCGAATTTCATCCACCCATCTTCCATGTGGTCTTCTTCTGGGTCTTTTCCTGTCCCTTGGAATCCAATCTAAAATTTCAGCTGTCCATCGATGGTCTGTCCTTCTGGCAGTATGTCCAGCCCATTGCCATTTCAGGGATTTAACTCTGATCATGATGTCTTCCACTCTTGTCATTTTTCGGATCCACGAGTTCCTCTTCTTATCTCTCCTGGTTATACCAAGCATGCACCTCTCCATGCTGCTTTGAGTTGTCTGCAGCCTTTGTATGTCTCTTTTAGTTAAGGTCCACGTCTCTGCACCATACGTAAGCACTGGAAGTATGCATTGATCAAACACTTTTCTTTTAAGACATAATGACATATTGCTCTTGAAAATTATGCTGTTTCTTCCAAAAGCTCTCCAGGCAAGTTTTGTACGCCGATTAATTTCTTCATCAATGTGACCCTCACTTGATATCTGCTGTCCAAGATAAACGTATGTGTCTGTTATCTCCAGCTTTTCTCCATCAATCGATAAATCATCATTTCTTGTAAAAGCATTGAACATCACTTTTGTCTTCTGAAAGTTCATTTTTAATCCCACTTCTTTACTCTTGTCAGCAAGTTCCTGGATCATACTCTGCAGCTCTGATGGGGTAGTTGCAAAAATGACTATGTCATCAGCAAAACGAAGGTGGGTTTGATAATCTCCATTAATCTTTATCCCTTTGTTTTCCCAGTTCAGTGATTGAAAGACATTTTCCAATGTGGCATTAAAGATCTTGGGAGATATGGTGTCACCTTGTCTCACTCCTTTTCCAATTTTTATGTGTGTTGTATTTTCAAACAGATGAATCTTTGCACTTGCATTTTCATAGATGTTATTAATAATATTAATATACGCATCTTCAATACCGCAGGATTTCAGTGCCATTGTAACTGCTGATGGTTTCACCGAATCAAAGGCTTTTTCATAATCGATAAAAGCCATGCACAATGGAAGTTCATATTCCCTCGCTCTTTCAATTAGTTCTCTCAGTACGTGGATATGATCTATTGTGCTGTAGCCACTCCTGAATCCAGCTTGTTCTCTCGGTTGAGCCATGTCCAGTGTCACCTTTAAGCGGTGTGAAAGAACTTTAGTGAAGATTTTATAAACCACTGATAGGAGGCTGATAGGTCTGTAGTTCCTGAGATCCTCAATGTCACCTTTTTTATGTAGCAAGATCATTGTACCGTTGTTCCAATCCTCAGGAATCTTTCCTTCATTAAGGCATTCAGTGAAAATTTGGGCGAGTACTGTTTCCGATTCCTCCACTTGCTTCTTGTATGATGTCTACAGTAATTCCATCTTGTCCTGGAGCTTTTCCCCGCTTCATGTTCTTGATTGCATGTGCAACTTCTGCTGGGAGAACTGGAAGAACTCTGGTACTGGTACCTTTCATGATGTCTGCTGGAGTACAGGTGTCATCGCTTTCATATAATTTGGAGTAGAAATCTTTCACTCTTGTCAAAATTTCGCCTCTATTTCTTGTTACAGAACCATCTTCTTTTCTCAGTGCCATAATCTGTTTTCTTCCCTTACTGAGATGTCCCTTTGCTATCTTTAGGCTTTGGTTGTTTTAAATTGCTTTCCTCACTAGTTTACAGTTGAATTTTCTTACGTCTTCAGTGATACTTTTTCTTACTGTCTTGCATAGCTCTATATATTCCACTTTGGAAGTCACATCTTCTTTAGTTGTCCTCATCTCTCTTCTTTTTTGCATCAACATTTTGGTTTTTCCTGATAATTTGTTTACATGCAACTTGTTCTTAGACCCAGCTAATTCTGTTGCTGTTTCCATAAGAGCTTTGGTTACTTTTCTGTTAACTTCAGAAATATCCACTTCTTCCGATGTTAGGCCTTCTAAAGCAGAGAATCTGTTCTTCAGTTCCAACTTGAAGGTATTATGGTGTTTTTTAAGGTTGGTTATGTCAATACATTTTGTTTGTCTTATGAGCTTGCTACGTTCGAGTTATATATATATCATCATCATTGTCAACCATTATCAATCCACTGCTGGACGAAGGTCTCCCCAAGTTTCCTCCACAACGGTCTGTCTTGTGCCAGTCTCTTCCATGTCACCCCTGCATACTCTCGAATTTCATCCACCCATCTCCCATGTGGTCTTCTTCTGGGTCTTTTCCTGTCCCTTGGAATCCAATCTAAAATTTCGGCTGTCCATCGATGATCTGTCCTTCTGGCAGTATGTCCAGCCCATTGCCATTTCAGGGATTTAACTCTGATCATGATGTCTTCCAATCTTGTCATTTTTCGGATCCACGAGTTCCTCTTCTTATCTCTCCTGGTTACACCAAGCATGCACCTCTCCATGCTACTTTGAGTTGTCTGCAGCCTTTGTATGTCTCTTTTAGTTAAGGTCCACGTCTCTGCACCATACGTAAGCACTGGAAGGATGCATTGATCAAACACTTTTCTTTTAAGACATAATGGCATACTGCTCTTGAAAATTATGCTGTTTCTTCCAAAAGCTCTCCAGGCAAGTTTTGTACGCCGATTAATTTCTTCATCAATGTGACCCTCACTTGATATCTGCTGTCCAAGATAAACGTACGTGTCTCTTATCTCCAGCTTTTCTCCATCAATCGATAAATCTTCATTTCTTGTAAAAGCATTGAACATCACTTTTGTCTTCTGAAAGTTCATTTTTAATCCCACTTCTTTACTCTTGTCAGCAAGTTCCTGGATCATACTCTGCAGCTCTGATGGGGTAGTTGCAAAAATGACCACGTCATCAGCAAAACGAAGGTGGGTTAGATAATCTCCATTAATCTTTATCCCCTTGTTTTCCCAGCTCAGCGACTGAAAAACACCCTCCAATGTGGCATTAAAGAGCTTCGGAGATATGGTGTCACCTTGTCTCACTCCCTTTCCAATTTTTACGTGTGTTGTATTTTCAAACAGCCTAATCTTTGCACTTGCATTTTCATAGGTGTTATTAATAATATTAATGTATGCATCTTCAATACCGCAGGTTTTCAGAGCCATTGTAACTGCTGATGGTTTCACCGAATCAAAGGCTTTTTCATAATCGATAAAAGCCATGCACAATGGAAGTTCATATTCCCTCGCTCTTTCAATTAGTTCTCTCAGCACGTGGATATGATCTATTGTGCTGTAGCCACTCCTGAATCCAGCTTGTTCTCTCGGTTGAGCCATGTCCAGTGTTACCTTCAAGCGGTGTGAAAGAACTTTAGTGAAGATTTTATAAACTACTGATAGGAGGCTGATAGGTCTGTAGTTTCCGAGATCCTCAATGTCACCTTTCTTATGTAGCAGGATCATTGTAGGCAGTGTTCCAATCCTCAGGAATCTTTCCTTCATTAAGGCATCGAGTGAAAATTTGGGCGAGTACTGTTTCGATTTCTCCACTTGCTTCTTGTATGATGTCTACAGTAATTCCATCTTCTCCTGGAGCTTTTCCTCGCTTCATGTTCTTGATTGCATGTGCAACTTCTGCTGGAAGGACTGGAGGAACTCTGGTACTGGTATCTTTCATGATGTCTGGAGTGCATATATCATCCCTTTCATATAATTTGGAGTAGAAATCTTTCACTCTTGTCAAAATTTCGCCTCTATTTCTTGTTACAGAACCATCTTCTTTTCTCAGTGCCATAATCTGTTTTCTTCCCTTACTGAGATGTCCCTTTGCTATCTTCAGGCTTTGGTTGTTTTCAATTGCTTTCCTCACTAGTTCACAGTTGAATTTCCTTACGTCTTCAGTGATACTTTTTCTTACTGTCTTGCATAGCTCTATATATTCCACTTTGGAAGTCACATCTTCTTTAGTTGTCCCCATCTCTCTTCTTTTTTGCATCAACATTTTGGTTTTTCCTGATAATTTGTTCACATGCAACTTGTTCTTAGACCCAGCTAATTTTGCTGCTGTTTCCATAAGAGCTTTGGTTACTTTTCTGTTAACTTCAGAGATGTCCACTTCTTCCGATGTTAGGCCTTCTAAAGCAGAGAACCTGTTCTTCAGTTCCAACTTGAAGGTATTATGGTGTTTTTTAAGGTTGGTTATGTCAATAGATTTTGTTTGTCTTATGAGCTTGCCACGTTCAAGTTTAGTGTTGAGGTGCATCTTACATCTCACCAATCTATGGTCACTACCTGTGTTGAACTTGTTTAGCACACTGCAGTCTTCTATGACGAATTTTTTTGTTACACATAATAAAATCAATTTCACTTGTCGTCCCATTTGGATGTTTCCATGTCCATTTCCTGTGTGGCTTTTTCTTGAAGAAGGAGTTCAAGATGAAAAACCCTTCTGCCTCTGCAAACTCAACGAGAGTATTTCCACGCTGGTTTCTTTTGCCATGACCGAATTTACCTACTGAAGTTTCATTCTGTTGCCGTTGCCCTATTTTTGCATTGAAATCTCCCATAATTATTTTCAAGTGCTGCTTACCTTTATTATTTAGATGACAAATTTCCTCATAAAATTCTTCAATTTCTTCTTCAGGATGACTTGTGGTGGGTGCATAAGTTTGAATAATCTGAACCTGGTATCTTTTCGAGAGTTGGATAACAAGCCGTGCAGCTCTGTCAGAGGAACTTTCAACTTCTACAACTTTATCCTTTAGTTTCTTGTTTATTATAAATCCAACACCACTAGTTCTGCCAGTATCTGTCCCACGATAGTAGAAGAGATGTCCACTTTTCAGTTCGATGAGATCTTCTCCTTTTCTCCTTACCTCACTTAGCCCCACGATGTCCCACTTGATCCTTTGTAGTTCGTCTTCCAATTCAAGAAGTCTTGAATCAGAAGATAGGGAGCGTCCATTGTAAGTAGCCAAGGTCAGCATCAGATGGCAGCCTAGTCCGGTCCTCCGGGGATTCTTAGCACCCTCTGCCTTCATGTCGCACTGGCCGCTGCCTTGGCCAGGTACATTCCAGCTGCCGGAGACTGAGGGCCAAGATTTAAGTTGTGGAATCATTTTGGAGGGTTTGGCCATAACTCACCACGCTGGCCAAGCGGGTTGGTGAGTGTGGGATAGAATTTCCTCTAATCCCGATGGTATAGTTATACCGCTATGGGCGGTCGTCAGAGCCCCTTTAGTGGGAACAGGATGCACCACGAGAAGGCGGGGTTGACATTTGTCAAGGAGAGGCTGTGATGTTACGCATCACCTGACCTTACATCCCATATATATATATATATATATATATATATATATATATATATATATATATATCCACTGTGCATGGCTTTTATCGATCATGAAAAAGCCTTTGATTCGGTTCTGAAAACGATGCCAAACAAAAAAGCAAAACAAAATGGGCGGGATGAGTGATCCAAATTCATATTTTACTGACTACAAAAAATATACTTGTTCACAAGATTACCAGTCAGTCCACAAATCCTTACCTTGACATTTTAGTTCATAGGGCATGTTTCTGTTTGTTTTTCGGAAATCTATAAAAGGAACACTGATTTTTCACAGTCTGGTGATTACAGTACGCTGCAAAACATAACACCATATCTATTATATCCAATTTCACCTTAAAAAATCAATTGCACGGGACTATAGACAGCCGCCAACGAAGAAACTAATGTTAACTAAGATGTAAACGTTTGTTTATCCCGTCGCCATTAGGTGACGTCACGACTTCGACGACGTATAGCGTTTCAACGTGAAAACATGCAAGCAGCGTGTGTTTATGCCCAGTCGCCATTCTGTGACGTCACGACTTCGACGACGTATTCCAAAACTTGACATGATGTACGCAGGTTGATAGTTCTGACGCCTGTAACAAAATGCATTCAAATTGTGGATTACTGCAATTCAACAATTCGCCGATTTCCTCCGAATACATGTTTGTTTATTTAAACTGAAAATTGCAATTCTCACTTCATAGCAACGTAAATGAATAACAGCAGTGAAATATAACATATCATGTAGTGTAGTCCGCCGTTTATTGTCAGTTTCCTCTGTTAAATTGCTTGACCTTGTCTCTTACAGTTTATAAAATAACTAACAATCAGTTATAAGTGACATGGCCTTCTACTGATTTCATATTTTTATGTTTTACATTAAAATTAGAATATTAGATGTATAAGACATCTGTGAAACGTGATTCTAGGCAGTTTTTTTATGTCTTATTGCTGCAGCCTACGGCTGCACACGCTGCTTGCATGTTTTCACGTTGAAACGCTGGCATTTCTAAGAAACTCCTTTCACGCAAAAACAACACAAGCAACAATTAAAAAAAAAAAAAGGAACACTAAACTCGAACTACACTTAACGTTCGCTCTCACAACTTAGAATGCACAAATGAGCAACTGAGAGTAGCACAACATGGTGCCCGCGCAACTCAGCTGGCTTCACTGATGAGAGCGCATGCTCCCTCCTCTTATTCTAATCTCCTGAGAAACAGCATGAAACGTAGAATGAATTTCCGAATAAGGACGCTTTTCAAGTAGTTCCCGACTTAGCGTGTATTGCTCAGCTTTGTTTACATAGAACCTACTCACACCCAACATGAAACGGCAAAGGAAATAGTTCACGATTCGCACAGAAAAAAATTAGCTGAAGACAAAACAACTCCATAGTACTGTTGTATTTTTCGATAAATTACCTCCACAAAATACATTTTTACAAAAAAAAAGTCATTAAAGCGTCTATTAAAGTAAAATTCTAAAACTAAAACACCGCATAAAGTCAACGTAAACTATTTCCTTTGCCGTTTCGTCATACGGGCAAAGAATATCTAACTGATGAGTGAGCAGGTTACATGTCAGCAAGGCAGACCGATACAAGCGAAGCTGGGAACTACTTGAAAAGCGTTCTTATCCGAATCGAAGTCAATCCGAAACTGATTTCGTTGGAGTGTTCGTACATAACAAATATTGAGGAAAGCATATGAGTTTTTGTTTGGGTTTTACGTTTTTCTTCTCGAGAGACACAGAATCCTCACGCACTTCAGTAACACCAGCATTTCACATGCTCAAGCAACGTGCTCAGTTCATGCTTCTGACAAACTACAGTATGCCTGAACTTTATTTCGTCGTTGGCTTCCAATGAGTTTACACAAATTTACAGAAGCTTGTTTTCGAAGCTATTTTCTAAGAAGTGAAAGACCGCGACGCAGGATGGAAACTTTACAGCTCTCTGATGACGAATTCCTGAAGAAATCATTCGTCACAATTAATGAAATTAAAGAAGCCGGGGACTTATTTGACGTGACTATTAAAGTTGGCGAAAAGTCTTTTCGAGCACATCGCATCATTTTGGCTAGTGGAATCCCGTTCTTCAGAGCGATGTTCACAAGCGATTTTGCCGAGAGGGCGAAGACAGAGATAAATTTGAGTTACATCGATTCAAGCGCACTTCAGTCTCTGATCAGTTTTCTATACACCGGCAGGATTAACATCACTTCAGCTAACGTGAAGAATGTAATCACCGCTGCTGGTTATTTACAGTTCCACAGAATTCTTGAAGCATGCTTTCTATTTATGATGAAGAATTTGAGTGCTACAAATGCTCTACACATTCTCTCGCTCGCAGAACAGTATTATTACCCCGACGTTATCGAAAAGTGCGGTCGTTATATTCGAGAAAATTTTGAGGATATATGTATGACAGAAGACTTCCTTACTTTGCCTTTCATGAAATTAGAAGCTTTGATGGAAAGAGATGACTTGTTTGTAGTGAAGGAAGATGTCGTATTTGAGGCAGTCTTGCGATGGGTGAAAGCTGATGAAACAGACAGATTCGTTTATTTGTCCGATCTATTGCGTCTTGTTCGGATGCCATTTGTAAGCAAAGCTCATCTAGAAAAGGCTATGTCAAATGAGAAACTCCTGTCATCCAGTGCTTACTCACAGATATGTTTTCCTATAAACCATACAGCGAGAGAGAGATACTGCGAATCAAAAGAGCACTTCAAACACACAAAATTAATGGGTTGTGCGATATACGCTGTTTGTATGACCGATACGTTTTTCACCATCAAATTTTATGATTCTGTCCACGAAAAGAAGTGGATTGATTTGAGCAGTTTTCCATCAGCTTCTGACTGCTTTTACGTGCTATGCACCGAAGAAAAAATCATGGTAATGAATAACGAATACATCCGTACCCTATGTCTGAAGACGCTTAAGTGTTCTACTGTAGAGGGGGATTTCAAAATCCCTTTCGCGTGTGTAACCATGCACAGTGGGTTGCCGTATTTCCTATGTGCGAATAGTATTGTGTACACTCTGTGCGTCGAGCAAAGAAGATTCATTGAAGCGTTCAAGATACTGAAAAAGCGGGTGCTTTTTTCCGTCGTGTCACTGGGGAAATACATTTACATTACTGGTGGAATTGGTGGCAGCACTGCTGTGCCTCTGAAGATGGCAGAGCGGTATGATCCGGAAAACGGATTTGGTGTCGACATTTCGCCGATGCTTCAGGCCAAATACAATCATTCTTCTGCCGTCGTGGATGGTAAGATATTTATATGCGGTGGATATCTCTACAGTCCCGGGGGATTTGCATATCACACGCCTACTTTTTCAACAGAAATGTACAACCCTTTGACTGATCAGTGGACTTCTGTAGCTCCATTGAAATATGAAATGGGCGTTCCAAATTTCTTGGTTTCGTGTTCCGGTAAGATACACGGTATTAAAGGATACGCGGAAAATGACAATATTGTTTTCCAAACATACGACCCAACCGCTGATAAATGGTCTCACGGTGAGATAGTTCTCTCAAAAACAAAGTGCTGCGTTTTATTTGGAACCAATACAGGTACAAAATTCTTCGAAACTTCCGAAATACTGCTGACTGCATAAGTTGCCCAACCTCCTGTTCTCCTAAGAACTGAAATTGTGTCAAGAACACCAGGAGTTTCTGCAAAACTGTAATTATATGCGTAATAAAACGTTCTTCCATTGAAATATCCTCATCCATCCTAAAGTTAATTTTTTGGTAAGTATATAATTTAGTAGGGACCAGTGTTGCATTCAGAGAGTTTTTTTCCGGGGTAAATTACAAATTTTTATGGGGGCTTAAAACTTGTTGACTGATTTATATACATG
This sequence comes from Macrothele yani, assembly GCA_039090855.1. Lineage (NCBI taxonomy): Eukaryota > Metazoa > Arthropoda > Arachnida > Araneae > Macrothelidae > Macrothele > Macrothele yani. Next base: position 38,891,045 of record CM077028.1, read on the forward strand.
CAACCACAATTTTGCTATTTATATATACATTAACACGTATAAAAATTTATATTTTATACGTGTTAATGTATATATACAATTAGATTAAATATAATGGGAGATCGCCCAAAAACCTACGGGGGGGGGGGTTGATGGATTTTCGGGAGGGCTAAGCACCCCCGAAAAGATGCCTGAATACATCACTGGTAGGGACGTATTTTTTCTTGCTTCCAAACCAAAACTCTTTTGAAGTAGTTCCCGAATTCGGGCGTATCGTTCCGCTTTGTTTATATAGAGCCTTCTCCACCCCATAGAAAACGGCAAAGGAGGTAGTTCACGATTTGGATAATTCTTACTTTTATACTAAACACACCTAGGAAAAAATTACAGAATGTTGATTGAAATATTTACATAAGTATAAAGGTGAACGTAACGAGTTGTATAAACACTGAGAGTAAAACTGCAGAATTAAGATTGTGGAGGTTTGAGGTGTGCGTTTAAATCATATGTAGCATTCTGTATTTCCTTTTACAGGACAAGGCTTAAAGTACCGTATATCTGCCCCAAATCAGATGCCGCTTTTGACCTCGTACTCTGCCACCAGATGGCGATACAGACTCTGGCTCACAATTGTTTTCCTGTATGTTTGCGCAGTTCTTTCAGTGAATTTTTTTGCTGGAGGTTACTTTTGTAGTTTGCAGTAGTTTTTTTTATATAAAATATTATTTATATATAGGCTATATATATATAACTGTGTAAGCCATATAATACAAGATATAATATATACATAATTTATGTATATCAAATACATATATAGTATAATGCCACATTACAAAATGTCTTTCAATCACTGAACTGGGAAAACAAAGGGATAGAGATTAATACGTTGAAACTTACACCATCTTTGCACGAAAATTTGATGCTTTAAAGGATGACAGATATTTACAAAGTTAAAAAGATTAAAAACTCATAAGCACTTTCGGGTCGACAGTCACACCAGTTACCTTAGACAACAGATATCAAGACAGTCACACCAGTTACCTTAGACAACAGATATCACCTACATTTACCTTAGACAACAGATATCAAGTGACGGTCACATTGATGAAGAGATTAGGGACACAAGCATGCAGTAATACTAGCCAATTTCTTTGTTTTTTAAAAAGTTTTTTCAAATGTACTGGAGACAGCAAATCTTCTAAGTGTATTGAATAAATGCATATCTGAATGCATTGCAATATCAGAAATATGGAGGGTACTCAGAAATATTGGAGGGAACATACCCCCCTCCCCCAGTGACATAGCTAAATTACAGATCAAATTAAACTCAAGTGAAAACATGTTAAACAGATTGCATATTATACAGATTATGTGTATTTTTCAAAGTTCACAGGTTAACACTAAATACTGTTGTTTAAGTTCATAGCTGTAATATGTCGTTTCCAAATCCTGGGTAAGTCGACTGGGAAGTTGTCGTTACAGCAGTTGTCCCCAAATGCTTCAATATATAAGCTTTCAGTGATATGTAACGAGTATAATTGATGCGGGGGTATGTAACAACTTAATGTTGTTCCAGTCAGGTTGAACAGTTCCACGTGCTACATTTCTGGCGAGTGCTGTGTTGTTGTAGTTAACACCACGGATATCGTATTTATGATTGTAAGATTAACGGAGATTATTTATTGTGGTTAACACGGATATCGTATTTATGGATAAAGATATACAGAGATTATTTAACTCACCTTCGTTTTGTTGATGACGTAATCATTTTTGCAACTACCCCTTCGAAGCTGCAGAGTATGATCCAAGAACTTGCTGACAAGAGTAAAGAAGTGGGATTAAAAATGAACTTTCAGAAGACGAAAGTGATGTACAATGCTTTTAGAAGAAATGAAGATTTATCGATTAATGGGGGAAAAGCTGGTGATAACCAGTACCTACAGTTTACCTTAGACAACAGATATCAAGTGACGGTCACATTGATGAAGAGATTAATCGGCGTATAAAACTTGGATGGAGAGCTTTTGGAAGAAACAGTACAATTTTTAAGAGCAATATGTCATTTTCTTAAAAGAAAAGTGTTTGATCAATGCATCCTTCCAGTGTTTATGTGAGGGGCAGAGACGTAGACCTTAACTAAAAAAAAGACATACAAAGACTGCAGACAACTCAAAGCAGCATGGAGAGGTGCATGTTCGGTGTAACCAGGAGAGATAAGAAGAGGAACTCGTGGATCAGGAGAATGACAAGAGTGGAAGACATCATGATCAGAGTATCCCTGATATGGCAATGGGCTGGACACATTGCCAGAAGGACAGATCATCGATAGACAACCGAAATTTTAGACTGGATTCCAAGAGACAGGAAAAGACCCAGAAGAAGACCATATGGGAGATGGGTGGATGAAGTTCGAAAGTATGCGTGAGTAACATGGAGGAGACTGGCATAAAAGAGACCGTTGTAGAAGAAACTTAAAGTAACCTTCATCCAGCATTGGATTGAATATGGTTGACGATGAATGATGATGGTATACAAATAATACCATATGTTATTACACAACACACAAAGTCAGGGGCCACGAAAAATGTGACGGCCCAGGGACCCCAAAAGTGTTAAGACGGCACTGCCCAGACCCTTCAATAACTGCTTCAACACGACAAAGCTGGACCCATTAACCCTTTAACGACCATAACGCCCGTATGTACAAACGGCCATAGACACCCGAAACGCCTGTCTACAGTGAGTCAGATTTCTTATCCTTACTGATTCTTCAAATTTTCTCGACATGTGGGGGATTAGCAAGAGTCACCCAGAGTCACTATTGTTGTTATTAAATAAAGAAGTGAAACAACAGACAGTTTTGAGCGTTATGTTATTTAGAGTGATGCAAGATTTCTGGGTCGTGGTCGTTAAAGGGTTAAACCAATTTCAGAATGAATGCTTTGGAGAGAATCGTATGGTTTGAGCATTTTCAGTCACGCTGCCTGGATACGTTCGAAGTTAACGACTGTGCAGAAGGAAAATCGCCTTGCTTGGGCAAAAGCAGCATCGCTATTGGACCATTGAACAGTGGCGATGAATAATATTTTCCGACGAATCCCGATTCTAGACGTATTGCAATGATGGTCGCTCCAGGGTCACCGCGGAAGGGGGGAGGCGCTTTTCACCCAGAATGTGTCCAAACAGCTGTGCAAAAAGAGGTGGAAGTGTATGTTTTGGGGCTGTATTTTGAATACTGGGGTTGGAGCATTCCTTGAGGTGTCCAATCGCATGAAATCTCTGAATTATGTGCCACTTTCAAATAATGTGTTAACTACCATTTGTCCAGTTTTTTGGAACTACAAAGACACATAGTTAATCTTGTGTTTCAAGATGATAACTCTCGTGTCCATCGACCTAGAATTGCGCTGGATTTGTTTGAAGAACATGAGAAAGACGTTCCACATCTCATTTGGCCTGCAAAGTCACCCGATCAAAATGCGACTGAAAAAGTCTGGGGAATCGGGAATGTTAGAAAATGTTGTGAAGAAGAAAAAACAACACCCTGAAAATCTGGAGGAATTAAAGGATCTTTTGAGCAAGCATTGAGTGGAATAAACTTGATACGTATGTGATACTGAGTCATATTGATAGCATCAAACAAAATTAAAGTTATGTTTAAAGCAGGTGGTGATATAACTATATTATAAGCAATGAAGCTTATATTCCGTAATTTTTTTGTCCGGTGTGTCCATGCGGAAAATAATTATACGTATTTAACTCATATACGACAGTGTGACGTACCTGCCAGCAGGACGCACACGGCATAAAGGCAGATAGCAATCAGAACAAACGTCTGCGTAGCTCAGTTGGTAGAGCATCTTAATCCGGAGTAAGCGGACTCGGGTTCGATTCCCGGCGTAGACCAAAAATGACGGAGAAATTCACTTCGTTATAACAGTTATATATTATAACTCGATACAAGACCTTCATGTAACGCATCCTTCATTGGGTGAAAGTTTTACCACGCATTCTTTCCTTCAAATCGGATTTGCAAATAGCAGAAAATTAATATCATTGATAATCATTCTTTCCGAAAGAAATAAAAAAAAATCATAAGCATAATCGTAGCTACTTTAATTTCACGGATAAAAGATGCATTTAGCTTCTCATAAAAAAATAATTAGTTCCGCACAAAAAAAAAAAAAAAAAATCCGTAGTACTATTACGATAAATTTCCTTCACAAATTACATTTACAGAAAAAAAAAGTCGTTAAATGGTGATTCCAATTAAAATCACTGCCTTATGTTCCAATAGTAAAACTTCTTTTCATATTTTCTTCGCAATTAATGTATTCCCAAGGATGAAAATTTGCACATTGATAAAACTAACTCTAAGTTATAGCATGGGATACTTAATACTTGCTAAAACATAACCATAATTATATTAAAAATCAATCATTTTCCTTTCAGTAAGGTTCAGACTTGTTAACAGATTTCACGATCTGTACATTGATGACGTCAGTAGACAAACAAATGTTGGATTGCTTAATTATGGTTATGTTTTAGCAAAGTATTAAGTATCCCATGCTATAACTTAAAGTTAGTTTTATCGATGCGCAAATTTTCATCCTTGGGAAAACAGGGTGGTCGAAAAGTCCCCTAAGGTTTTCGATTGACAACTGTACAAAATCGAACAGATCTACAGCAATGCGGTTTGCGGCATTTGAAAGAGTAAATATTCGAGTTTAATAATCTAACCTTAATACGCCTCTGCATGTGAACCTTTGGTGACACGTAACACATGCAGTCGGTATTCAATTTCTTGCCATGTGCACTCCAACATGTCAGGATCGATTCTATCAAACACTGCTGTAATGAGCTGTTTGAGCTCCTGAAGGCTGCTTAATCTTTCCCGGTAAACCATGTCCTTGACATAGCCCCAGAGGAAGAAGTCTTAAAGGAGTGATATCCGGGGGATGAGGTGGCCAAGGAATGGGACCATCTCTGCCAATCCCTCTGTCGGGAAACTCACGGTTCAGGTATTCACGAACATCAAAGTCTTCAATATGGGGGAGCACCATCTTATGCAGTATGAAGTTGGGTTGTAAATCCTGTAGTTGAAGAACCCCAAAGTTCTGAAGCATGTCCAGGTAATTATTAATTTACACTGTGAATTCTGAGAAAAAGATTGGTCCAATTACACGATTATGCATGAGCCCACATCAAGCATTTTCCTTAGGACTGTTCGCGACGAGCTCCCTGACTGAATGTGTGTTTTCACTACTCCATATGCGAACGTTCTGAGTGTTGACTTTTCCGTGCACGTAAAAGGTTGTCTCATCCGAGAACATTATACGGCGTAGGAAACTTTCATCAACTTCCATCCGCTCCAACATATCCCGAGCGAATACTAAGCGCAGAGGTCCATCGTTCAGTTAAATCTGGTTTATGAGTTGCACTTTGTATGCGGTTAGTTCCAGGCGTTTGTGTAGCACTTCCATCATTGTGGATCGTGGAACATTCAGTTGTAAAGAGGCCCTTCCTGTGCACTTGCTAGGATTGCGAGCGAAAACCTCCTGTACGCTCTGCACAGTTTCTTCACTGACAGGAGGTCTGCAACTTCTTTGCCGGTTCAGGACGCTACCAGTATCAATGAATTTCCTCTGTCCCGTTCTGATACTAAAATCACTCAGTGGATCTTTCCAGTATGTCCGATGGTAATTTATTTGTACCGTAATCACAGACTTCATCTCAAAAAACCAACGCACGAACATTGCTTTCTCCTTCGGCGACGACATTTTCAGTTGTTCTGCAGTCGGCGTCGGTATTTGCGAGCACGTAACTCCATCTATTTGACAGAGATGGCGTTAAAAACTCAAATGTTTATTTTTTCAAATGTCGCAAACCACATTGCTGTAGATCTGTTCGTTTTTGTACAGTAGACAATCGAACCCCCCCCCAGGGGACTTTTCGACCGACCTGTATATTAATTGCGAAAAAAATATGTAAAGAAGTTTTACCATTGGAAACATAAGACAGAGATTTCAGGTGGAACCACTTTAAAGCGTCTATTGTAGAGAACTAAAAAAAAAGCGGATAAAATTAATATGAACTACTTTGCCGTTTCATGCCGGGTGTGAGAAGTTCCTATGTAAACATAGCCGAACGCTACTCCAGGAGTCTGGAACTACTTGAAAAGCGTTCCGACTCGGAAGTCCATCCCAGACCTGTATTTGGGATACACTTTCCTTTTTAATTTGTAGAACAGCGAGTTTAAAGCAGCAGTCAATCATTTTTTTCAGGAGTGAATGGTTTTTAGGTGGACTCTGGATTACCATTTCTCCAAGTAGTTCCGCGTATTAATGTGGTTTGTTTACGCAAGGCTCATCTGAGTGAAGAACAGGCTATAGCATTAACCTTCGAGACAGTAGTGCAGTGCTTAGAAGAGATAGTGTGTCGTGCGCTTCTGCAGACGGGTTCTTAAAATCATGAAATCCGAGAGGGCACTGATGACAGCTTCGATGCTGTTGCTGTAAATTATGCTCATAGATGTGCATGCTTCTCGTTCCGTGCAGTATAGTAATTTCATTACAATTTTACCAAAGAATGTTTCTTTTCTATCCTGTTGTTATACTAAAAGTGATTAATGTCATATATGGATAGGTATAAGAGAATATTTTTCCAAATGATGTGTTTTGCGGAAGCTTTGTCAACTTTATTCGGGAAACGCATCATCTCGCATTGAATCTACGTGTCACAAGGCTGGTTAGTACAAATACATTACTGGACGCACATTTTCTTCGTAATTATTGGGATTTTTGCCCAATCGTCGTACTGAATTCTGCTCTGAGCCTGTTGCAAATCTTTTCTCTGTCTCTACAGGACACAAAATGTTTAATTGGGTGTCACGTGATACTGTTAGGCCTAATCTTCCCATGATAAAGTTGACAGAACTTCGGACAAAAAAAAAAAAAAAAAAACCCACCGAATTTCAATAATTTTAGACAAAGTGCGATGATATATAAAAGACTAAAAAATAAGTGGCATATTTAACTAAATAATTACTGAGTGGCTGCCAACTTGATTTTTCGGACAAGTAAAAAAAAATTCTATTCTTTCCGCCTTGCCTCATTTTTCGGCACGGAAAATAGTTACCTTTGTTAGATTCATGACCGATCTAACAAATAAATCGCCTTTTCAATCGCTATCCATCAAACACGCGACAGAAAAGCTTGTTAATGTTTAGAAATCATAGCATCGAAACTCGCAGGAGCGCCATCTCGCGGTTTCAAGAAAAGAGGGAACTAAAATTTAAACAGCTAGGTATTAACGCACAGCACACTATCTCTTCTAGCCACTATAACAGTAGACTTGGTAACCGCTCTGGTATTATGACCTAAATGTCCGCAAGGGGGCGTTATGTTAGTTGACCTCTTTCGTATTTGTTTACCTGCGTACTTTAACATCAGTAATTTTATTTTAACTGATTAGATAATTTAAATTATAATAACTAGGTTTTCTGTTCTCCACAAAGTTCATTGAAAGGTTGGAAACTCATTTTCCTGTGGTTTCTTCACAAATTATTCTTCTGTTTCGTTTGCGAACGATCTGTTTTGCTCATCCTAGCAAAAGAAACTGATTTTCAGGTAAATGTGCAGTTTAGCCTCCTAAATTATTCCGTCGGAAATGTTGAAGGATTTTGAAAACGTGAGACGTAAAGATTTTAGAGTATTCAATTTCATGGCAAATGGTGAAAAAATGTCATGTTTATAGTGCATTTTAAAGAATTAAAGAATTTACCGTAATATTTTCATGTAAGTAAAACGCTGTGAACAGACTACTTTCTTTGCCGTTTCATGCTTTTTACACAGGAAACGCTATATATATCGGGCCAACAGAAACAGAGATATTGACAAAAGTAAGATATACTTTTACGCCCCCTTGCGGAAAAACCATGCATTATTTTAAGAAAATATTCCGAAAAGGTTTGTTGACGTGAGTAGGATCGGTCAACGGAAGAATTATTTTGAATCGACATTTTAGAAACTCAGATTTTGCTGCAAATACATCAGAAACAGAAATCAACACTTACGCCCCTGGTGGCCAAACAGTTTTATAGCAAAAATTCGAATTTATATGGAAAGTATTTCCCCATCAGGAGTTGTATCCACTGCCGAAACGTTTTTACAAATCGGAGCTTTAGAAGCAGAGATATCGGGGGAAACTCAATTTACTTTCACGCCCCCAAGCAGAGAATCTATGCGTAACTTGAAAAAAGTGACTATTTCTAAAATAGTCTTCGTCATGAATGGAATCGAAAAGTAAATTTTTTTTTTTTTTGAATTGGATGTTTAGAAGCAAATATATGAAATAAAATGTGTTTTGAATTCGATATCATCTGTATTTACGCCCTCTAGCGGCGAAATTGTGTCGTAAAAAAAAACGAAATAAAGGATCATCATTCGCTCATTTCAAGCTTCCTAATGCAAAAATAATTTTTCAAATCGGACTTATTAGTTGCAGAGATATCGTGTCTATGGACGGACAGACTGACAAACCGATAACATAAGCACGATCTTTTTTTACAAAAGACGTACTAAAAAGGCTCAAACTAAATAATTGGAAGAGTGGAGAACAATTGAATTTTCATGGCCTTGCGAATGATATCTCGACTAGTTATCGAGAGTTCTGGGGTTCGATCCCAGCAGTGCCGAAATACAATTTTTCAGTCGCTATGCGTTGTTTAAAAAATAACGTGGAAAGAGTGATTACATCGTCCATTTACATTATCTCCACGTATTTGATATATATTAAACATTTCTATCGCCCTTTGAATTTATCAGCTACAATTAAAATAGCTGTTGCGTTAAATGCCACCAGATGACGACATCTCAGTTGCTGAGACCATCAATACGCATTCGTATAGTCAGATGCTGACTGATAAACCACGCATTGCGCTGAGAATTGTTGGCGCTGTAGCGTAAATTCGAACGCACTCGACTAGTTATCGAGAGTTCTGGGGTTCGATCCCAGCAGTGCCGAAATACAATTTTTCAGTCGCTATGCGTTGTTTAAAAATAACGTGGAAAGAGTGATTACATCGTCCATTTACATTATCTCCACGTATTTGATATATATTAAACATTTCTATCGCCCTTTGAATTTATCAGCTACAATTAAAATAGCTGTTGCGTTAAATGCCACCAGATGACGACATCTCAGTTGCTGAGACCATCAATACGCATTCGTATAGTCAGATGCTGACTGATAAACCACGCATTGCGCTGAGAATTGTTGGCGCTGTAGCGTAAATTCGAACGCACTCGACTAGTTATCGAGAGTTCTGGGGTTCGATCCCAGCAGTGCCGAAATACAATTTTTCAGTCGCTATGCGTTGTTTAAAAAATAACGTGGAAAGAGTGATTACATCGTCCATTTACATTATCTCCACGTATTTGATATATATATATATATTGAATGATATCTCTATAACCTTTCTACGTAAACGACTCATTTGTTAAGGAAAAATACTTAGGGCTACATGAAGTAAAACACAAGACTTATTACTTGACAAAATGCAGATTAATTTTTAAATTACATATACTGAAAAATGGCACATTTTGAACTGGGTGGAGCAAGACAAATTTCAGGGTACTACTCAAGCCCACCCTCGCACAACCTTGGCGACGTCCCTGCATTAGATCAAAACCTGAAGCAACTGCTGTTGAAAGCAATATCTCCGCTGGATTTTCAAACAAAGGACAACTCATTATCAAGTGCTGTTTGTGGTAAGCATTTTCAGTCTGATAATTACGTACCTAACACGTGAGGTACAAGCGACTGAGGGAAGATGTTGTACCATCTATAAATTTCCAGCTTATCCACATTACCAGGATGAGTCATAAGTTCGTAGCGTTTTGGGGTACAATGTTCAGTCCGGTATCACGTGTTGACCACATATGGCTATTTGTCAACATACAGTTCATCAGAATCAATAGGGTCCTTCGCCAACGTTCAGGTAAAGACGCAATGCCGTTGTGATACCAGGCGGCTGGCTAGGATGCAAATAAATTCAGTGGTGTCATCTTTCACAGTGCCTCCAAGGAATGGAACCTTCTGCCGGCCAAGAAGTGCGACATGGAAAGAAACAGATGAAAATCCGAAGGGGGCAAGTTCCGGGCTATAGACTGGGTGGGGTAGGATTTCGACCTCATCCAAATCATGAATTTCTGGCGGAAAATCAGTGACCTATGACATGGGGTGTTGTCGAATTGCAGGAAGACCTTCTTTCGGTTCACCATTGCGGGGTAGCGCTGGCCTAGAACGTCGTATACGTGTTGCAGCTAGTCGGCATACAGATTCTCATCGACGGCATGACCTTGTGGCACAAGCTCCCAGTGCACAGGACCCTCGAAATTCCGCCATACACACAACATGGTCTTCACTTCAAAACGCCTTCTTTGAACCACTGCTTGAGCCTCATTCCCTGGCCTCAGCCATTAGTTTCCGGTATCAGGACAATGTAGGAAGACCCACTTCTCATCATTCGTTACGATTATCCACCAAAACTGGTCGTCACGTGGGTTTTGCAGCAATTCTCAACACCGAGTGACACGCTCCTCAGCTTGCTTTGGGCTCAACTCATGGGGAACTATTCGCATTCGTCAGGAGTGAAAACCGAGCTGGTGTAGGCGACGAACCATGGTGGTTTGTGATGCATGGATCTCCTATACTAATCGTTAGGTGCTGGTTCCTGGGTGCTGTTCAACAGCTAGACTAAGACCTTCGGTGTTGGTGGTGACTGGTCTCCCACACCTCGATTTGTCAACGAGCACTGTGTCTCCGGACCAGAAGCGTTGGAACCATTTTCTTGCTGTTGTAAGGTGCACTGTCCCCCTCACCTTCAAAACTACAAATTTCCTTCGCGGCAACTGTTACGTTCAACCCTTTTCTCCAATAATGGCGTAGGAGCACGCGAACAACAAGTTTCTCCTTCGACATGCTCGTCTCGTAAGAATGGCACACACGTGTTGGGCCCGGCTCATGCATACCTGTCTGAGCAGGGGAGCACGTCACCCAATCAGGCGTGAGACACATTCCACCTTACTGCGCATGTCCCGCCTGTTCGGCGGAGCTTCTCCATCTGTACCGCTAAACGCTGCGAATTTGTGACTCACCAAGTTATACAGAAAGCGCCTGCTACCAAAAACAGCAGACGTGTCCCTAAGAGAAGGAATAATGTTGCAGATTAACTGTACTAGTATAAAAAAGGAAAAAAAAAGCCAACGAGTTTATAACATGTTTAGATAATACATAATTATTAGTTAATTTTGTAAATATTGTCAAGAATGACTTTAATCATAAATTTTATGACGCATTTCATTAGTTGCTATGTTTTTTTTTTATTTTAGGTTTAACGACCACCGTGAGCAACTCAATGTGCTATAAGCAGTCGCCCGTCCCTAATTTAGGGTCACTGGTTTCAGGGAAGGGAGAGAGCCAGTGCCGTAAGACAAACACAACATCCATGCCTCACGGGATTCGAACCCGGACCCCTTTCGGACGAATGATCAGAGGCCATCGCTTAGACCACTGCGCCACCGGGGCGGCTAGTAGCTATGTTGGGCTTAGCTCATGATAATACGCTTTGTAGAAAAAGTAGGCAGTTCGCGTATTTTATACTGCAAACTGCGTAATAGTTTTATGACCTATCAAACGAGGACTGAAGTTAACATTTATACATAAATTAAATCATTTCATACAGAAAAATTCCCTCGCCGAAGTGATACGAGTTCAGGATGTAATTTTTTTTTTTTTTTTTTTTGATTGGAGGTTTAACGACCACCGTGAGCAACTCAATAGGCTATAAGCAGTCGCCCGTCCCTAACTTAGGGTCACTGGTTCCAGGGAAGGGGAGAGAGCCAGTGCCGTAAGACAAAAACAACATCCATGCCTCACAGGGATTCGAACCCGGATTTCTTTCGGACGAATGATCACAGACCATCGTTTAGACCACCGCGCCACCGGGCCAGGATGTAAATAAAATGCCTCTAACGATTTAAATAACGATGTAGAAACAACGTGCTTGTTTCTTAATCACGCCAATAGATGGCGCCGCGTCCCGACTTCTAACTTTTTTCCTTGCTGTTGATGAAGATCACATTCTTCGCCCAACTCATCTTGAATAGACTTTTTTGGCGATTGGCCGGTGGGCTTTAAAGACGATTTCTGCAGTTAGATGGCAGTGCGTCTCAAGCTATAAACAATAAAGTTTCTGAATTATTTGAATGGCACTCAGGCGATATTATTTACAAAACGATTTGTTCGAAGATTAACAAAGGTGAAACTGATGTAAGACGGCCATGACGTTCCATGATCGAATGAAATAAAATATTGGATTAATTGTGGACAAACAACTTTGCTGGGGACCCCACATTCGGCAAACAATTGACGAAGCAACCAAAGTCAAACATCAATTGATACTATTACTAAAACAGAACAGTACGCTCAAGCTAAAAATCACTATATGGAACCTACACATACTTCCCATATTGACTTATGGAAGTGTCATATGGGATAATTGTGCAACAACATACCCAAAGAACAGTAGCCGTCTTTATGCGATTTAAACTACATAAGATTAAAAATTAAACCCTTACTAGTTAAAATACTTATTTACAGTTCAAAAAAAAACTTTAGTCTAATCATCGGATGTAAGATACTATACTGGATAGAACAGGACTATAAGTACACATGACTTCCGATGAGATATAACATTATTAGACATAATAGCAAGAATGTTCATTTACATAGTCTGTACAAAACTAAGACAGGGAGATTTCGTCAGAGTCACACTGTGGTCAGAGTTCACCCGGTCAGTCCCGTAGAGGATATATTTCGACGATTGTGTGGAACCAAAGGATCTAATGGTTTTAACTGTAAATAAATATTTTAACTAGTAAGGTTTTAATTTTTAATCTTATATAATTTGAATTGTGTAATGACGGCTACTGTTCTTTGGATTAATTACGCACGAAATGATTGCTTCTACACAGCAACAGCATATCTAAATAACTTACAAATTTTCCAAAACGAAATTATCAAGCTCATGTTCTCGCCAAAACTTATGATCAACCTTCTTCCACTCTACGACAAACATAAGATCAAAGGAACGGACGAGATCCTACTCAGCTTAGCCCCGAAGTACTACAGCAAAGCTACGTTACACCCAAATGGTTAAAATAAGACTTCTGAAGATGACCAGAGTTTCTTTACCGTGACGCCGCAAAGTGTGGGAATTTGACGTTGTTTACATGATATCTACGTACGTTCAACTGGGTGTATTTTGGAATCGAGTGGTTTGGGTTGCTAGAAATCGTGTTAATATCAAACCGGAATGAGTTACACTTCTTACACGAGTGAAGTTTTCAATTTTAACGATATGTTTTTTAAGAATTCCCACTAAAGTTTGTGTATTTCAATTTAAAATAAAAATGGGAAGAAGCCTCAAAATAATTAAGAATTTCATAAATTCTGCATTTTCTTACACATCAGCAGCAAGTTACGATGCAAAATGGGAAACATTTACGACGAAAGAAGGCGATTCGCCCAAGTCAAAATGCATTGCAACAGCGTTTAACACCATCAGCTTTCCCACACTTTGAAGGCCGTTGCTCGCAGTTGTAGGCTTCACGCAAAGCGGTGCTGCTCCATTAACAAGGGCATCTCCAGATATCTTATTCTAATCTCCTTGGGTACACCCCAATAAATGGGTCATTAAAGGAATCAACTGTGATGCCAGTATCAAACAAAATACCGGAAAGTCCAAAAACATGCTGGAAGTACTACAAGAGCGAGTTAATGAACGAAACAAGTTAGTAAAACCATGCAATGCATTGAATATGATACGTTTTCCAACATACGAGATATCATTACTCAAGTTATGAGGATAATGGCTGTGGAATGAATCTCGCTCCTGTGCCCTGACCTTTGATCCCATTTCCATGATATTCAACAGAACCGGTTCAGTATACCTCCGAAATCACATGATAAAATTTTGTCGTAATCGAAGCAATTTTACGTAAGTTATGATGCATAAGGGCTATGGAATAGATCCCGCTCCTGTGTGCTAACCTTTGACCCCGTTTCGATTCGTCCCCAGGCAGGCCCCTACAACATAGTAACATTTCATCCAAATCGAAACATTTTTACGTAAGTTATGACGCATAATGGTGATGGAAGTGATTCCGCTCCTATGGCCTGACCTTTGACCTCATTTCACCCATTTTCAATAGGGTTTGTCCCCAGGTGGTCCCCTACGACATACTAAAATTTAATCGAAATCGAACCTTTTTTTACGTTAGTTGTGACGCATAAGAGCAGTGGAATGGATCCTGCTCCTATGTCCTGACCTTGGACCCCATTTCGTTTATTTTCAATTGGGTTCCTTCCCAGGTGTTTCCCTACCACATACTAAAATTTCATCAAAATCGAACGATTGTTACGCGAGTAATCGTGCGGACGGACATACGTGCACAACGCGTGACGTAATGAGGCAGATGGGAATCGCGACCATCTGCTCGCAAGAGTGTGACGTCATAAAACTTTAATAGGATCCACACACAACGCGTGACGCAATGAGGCAGATGGGAATCGCGACCATCTGCTCGCAAGAGTGTGACGTCATAAAACTTTAATAGGATCCACACACAACGCGTGACGTAATGAGACAGGTGGCGTGACTGCGGGCCAACATCTGAATTCCGATAGTGTGACGTCATAAGATTTCTAAGCATAGATAACATTAATGGGACGACGCAGTGACACTAAAAACGTGGTAATTCGGGGTGGTTATTTAACCCACTAAACGAATTTTCCTAAAGTCGAGATCAAGCTAAATCGATTTCTAGTACCAGAAAACGGTAGGTTAACGAATTTCATCAAAATCCTTAGAGCCGTTTTCAAAATAAAATTTACATACATACAAGATTTGATCCTTTAAAGTGAACGTCAAGTAATTTTGCTTCCTGTACTTCGAATGGAAAAATTGCGGTACACATTTCCTTCCCAATTAATGCGTTCCCAAGGATGAATATTTGAACATCGATTAAAATAGCTTCATTTTATAACTTGGAATACTTACTATTTTCTAAAACATAACCATAATTATGCAATCTAACATTTTTTGTCTACTGACGTCATCAAAGTACAGGTCGCGCCATCCTTTTCCTGGTTTCACACCGCCAAAAGAGAAGTTATTGATTTTTAAAATAATTATGGTTATGTTTTAGAAAATATTAAGTATTCCAAGTTAAAATATGAAGTTATTTTAATCGTTGTTCATATTTTCATCCTTGGGAACGCACTAATTGTGAAGAAAATGTGTACAAATGCTTTTCCATTGGAAGTATATTAAACAAAATTACTTGACGTCCACCTTAATAATATGGGATAAGGGCGATGGAATGGATCCCAATCCTATGTCCTGACCTTTGACCCCATTACGTCCATTTTCAATAGGGTTCGTCCCCAGGTGGTCCCCTAATACATACTAACATTTCATCGAAATCGATCTATTTTTACGCACGTTATGACGCATAAGGGCAACGGAATGCATCCCGCTCTCATGTCCTGACCTTTGACCCCACTTCACCCATTTTCAATAAGGTTCGTATGCAAGCGGTTCCGTAACACATAGTAAAATTTCATTGAAATCAAACCATATTTACGCAAGTTATGACGCATAAGAGCAATGGAATGGATCCCGCTCCTACGTTGTGACCTTTGACCCCATTTGTCCCATTTTCAATAGGGTTAGTCCCTAGGTGCTCCGCTACCACATACTAAAATTTCATCGAAATCGAACCGTTTTTACGCCAGTTATCGTGCAGATGGGCAGACGGAAAAAGCTGAGCATATACGCTTCTTCAAGCTACGGTTGGAAAGCGTAAAAAAGAAAACAGAAGCACACGTCACCAAGTACCTAACACAACCTAGTGAAACAAACGACAGCCGCACAACAAAAAACTAAACTCTAAGACATACTAACACAATACACAATCCAACACGTTGGTATCACTTCATTTTTTACGCTTTCCAACCATAGGTTGAAGAAGCGTATATGATCCAGCTTTTTCCGTCCGTCCGTCTGTCTGCACGATAACTGGCATAAAAAATAGTTCGATTTCGATGAAATTTTAGTATGTGGTAGGGGAACACTGGGGACGAACCCTAATGAAAATTGGGCAAATGGTGTCAAAGGTCACGACGTAGGAAAAGGATCCATTCCATTGCCCTTATGCGTCATAACTTGCGTTAATATGGTTCGATTTCAATAAAATTTTACTATGTGGTAGGAGACCGCTGGGGACGAACCGTATTCAAAATGGGTGAAGTGGGGTCAAAGGTCAGGACATAAGAGTGGGATTTATTCCCTTTCCCTTATGCGTCATAACGTGCGTAAAAATGGTTCGATTTCGATGAAATTTCACTATGTGGTAGGGGACTACCTGTGGACGAACCCTATTGAAAATAAACGAAATGGGGTCAAAGGTCACGACATAGGATTGGGATCCATTCCATCGCCCTTATCCCATATTATTAAGGTGGACGTCAAGTAATTTTGCTTCCTATACTTCCAATGGAAAAACTTTTGTACACATTTCCTTCACAATTAATGTGTTCCCAAGGATGAAAATTTGAATATCGATTAAAATAACTTCATATTATAACTTGGAATACTTAACATTTTCCAAAAGATAACCATAATTATATTAAAAATCAATAACTTTTCCTTTGGTGGCGTTGAAACCAGAAAAAAGATGGCGCGACCTGTACTTTCATGACGTCAGTAGACAAACAATTGTTGGATTGCATAATTATGGTTATGTTTTAGAAAATAATAAGTATTACAAGCTATGAAATGAAAATATTTTAATTAATGTTCAAATTTTCATCCTTGGGAACGCATTAATTGGGAAGACAATGTGTACCGAAATTTTTCCATTCGAAGTACAGGAAGCAAAATTACTTGACGTTCACCTTAAAGGAGGAATTCTTGTATGTATGTTAATTTTATTTATTATTATGCGTCATAACTAACGTAAAAAAGGTTCGATTTTGATTAAATTTTAGTATGTGGTAGGGAACCCTTGAGGACAAACTCTAATGAAAATGGGCAAAATGGGGTCAAAGGTCAGGACATAGGAGCGGAATCACTTCCATCGCCATTATGCGTCATAACTTACGTAAAAATGTTTCGATTTGGATGAAATGTTACTATGTTGTAGGGACCTACCTGGGGACGAAACCTGTTGAAAAATGGGCGAAATGGGGTTAAAGGTTAGCCCACAGGAGCGGGATCTATTCCATAGCCCTTATGCATCATAACATGTAAAATTGCTTCGATTGCGAAAAAACTTTGTCATTTTATTTCGGAGGTATACTAAACCAGTTCTGTTGAATATCATCGAAATGGGATCAAAGGTCAGGGCACAGAAGTGAGATTTATTCCACAGCCATTTTCCTCATAACTTGAGTAATGATTTCTGGTATGTTGGAAAGCGTATCATAATCAATGCATTGCATGATTTTACGAACTTGTTCTTCTCTTTGAGAGAGAGAAATTGCAGCGTACAGGAACCATTGTAATGGCTACGGCTAGCTCTACATCCACTGTATCCTTGTCTCCCTTTCCTATTTGGCTCTCTTCCCTGCACTCTCGCTATTACTGTCTGGATCTACGGCGTCACGGTGAATTACTGCGCTCGGCACGCTTCCGAAGAAAGAAATTTCATCTTGCTAAACAAGTTAAGGATCCGCCCTTGCGCACACTCATGCTGGTTGTACCTACGGCGTCAGGGTGAATTCCTTATCTCCGTACGCTTCGGAAAGAACAAAATTCTGGCCTGCTAAACACATTAGGGATCCGCCCTTGCCCACGACTATGCTGGCTGGACCTACGGCTTTACAGTGAATTCCTGTGCTCGGTATACGCTTCGGAAAGAAACTATTTATGGCCTGCTAAATTCGTTAGAGATCCGCCCTTGCCCACGACTATGCTGCCTGGACCTACTGCGTCACAGTGAATTTCGGCGCTCAATACGCTTCGGAAAGAAAAAATTCTGGCCAGCTAAATTTGTTAGAGATCCTCCCTTGCCCACGACTATGCTGGCTGGACCTACGGCGTCACAGTGAATTCCTGTGCTCGGTACGCTTCGGAAAGAAACTATTTCTGGCCTGCTAAATTCGTTAGAGATCCGCTCTTGCCCACGACTATGCTGGCTGGACCTACTGCGTCACAGTGAATTTCGGCGCTCGGCACGCTTCGGAATGAAAAAATTTCTGGCCTGCTAAATTTGTTAGAGATCCGCCCTTGCCCACGACTATGCTGGCTGGACCTACGGCGTCACAGTGAATTTCGGCGCTCGGTACGCTTCGGAAAGAAACTATTTCTGGCCTGCTAAATTCGTTAGAGACCCGCCCTTGCCCACGACTATGCTGGCTGGACCTACGGCGTCACAGTGAATTCCTGTGCTCGGTACGCTTCGGAAAAAAACTATTTCTGGCCTGCTAAATTTGTTAGAGATCCGCCCTTGCCCACGACTATGCTGCCTGGACCTACGGCGTCACAGTGAATTTCTGTGCTCGGTACGCTTCGGAAAGAAACTATTTCTGGCCTGCTAAATTCGTTAGAGATCCGCCCTTGCCCACGACTATGCTGGCTGGACCTACTGCGTCATAGTGAATTTCGGCGCTCGGTACGCTTCGGAAAGAACAAATTTCTGGCCTGCTAAATTTGTTAGAGATCCGCCCTTGCCCACGACTGTGCTGGCTGGACCTACGGCGTCACAGTGAATTCCTGTGCTCGGTACGCTTCGGAAAGAAACTATTTCTGGCCTGCTAAATTCGTTAGAGATCCGCCAAAGCGATTTTGAAACCTTGCCCACAACTATGCTGGCTGGACCTACTGCGTCACAGTGAATTTCGGCGTTCGGTACGCTTCGGAAAGAAAAAATTTCTGGCCTGCTAAATTTGTTGGAGATCCGCCCTAGCCCACGACTATGCTGGCTGGACCTACGGCGTCACAGTGAATTCCTGTGCTCGGTATGCTTCGGAAAGAAAAAATTTCTGGCCTGCTAAATTTGTTAGAGATCCGCCGTTGCCCACGACTATGCTTGGCTGGAGCTACACCTCCGCTGGCTGGACCTACGGTGCCACGGTGAATTCCTGGGCTTGGTACGCTTCGGAAAGAAGAAATTTACGGCCTGCTAAATTCCTTAGGGATCACGAAATCGTCATTCGAATAGCTGAATTGTGTTTGTTTAAACAATTTCATTAGAATTTTGGGAACAACCTGTTGGATTTTAGAACAAAATATAATTCATTTTCAATACGATTGTCTGCTGCTTGCCCATGTGCACACATTCAAAACCGAAAGCTGTGAGAATCTCATTCAATGAGTTCCCGTCATGTCGGAAGCTGAAGCAACTGCATCTGGAAGCAATACCTCGGCTGGATTTCAAGTCATAAGCAAGTGTTGAGCGTTGAAAGCATTTTCATTCGGATAATTACGTACCGAACGTGTGGTACTAGCGCCTGAAAGGAGATGCTGTACAATCTATATAATTCTAGGTTATCCACATTTCACAGAGTGACTCCTATATAAAATAACAGACGTGTTCTTAAGCCTATCTTTGAATGAGTGTTAAGCTCATCTTCAGCGATAGATGGTGCAAAAAATCATTCCTTGTGCGTGGCTTTTAAGTCTTGAGTGACTGTTCTAGAAGTGGTTGTCAGTGAATCACTGCAGACCACACCGGATTCAGAATGGAAGCTGTCTCTCGTTGGATACACAATGAAAAGACAAAATACGAGCTGCTACGTTTAAACTAATGACGTTTTTTGGGGTGGAGCTCAGTAAGTAAGCGGAGTTTCTATAGCTAAAATTCATAGGGTTCTATGCTAATATACACATTTTGTCTTTAAAAAACAAAGGTACAGTAGGATTTAAGATGATCTACAGAAGACAAGATTCCAATTTTACTTTTGCCCCTAATCATTGATTTCTATTTGGCTCAGATAATTAAAAAAATCAGACAGAAATAAGAGATTCCGTTGCTTCCAGACAGAAGCATTGCTATGCTAAGTTATAGCGCCATCTAGCGTGAAATTGGAATGCTATCGAGTCAGATAAATTGAATTTACAAAAAAAAAAAAAGGACAATTCGGGATAACTGTGGCATATATTGACTATGGGTCGTTTTTATTTATGCTCAAAATTTTACATTACAAAGTAATAGTCTTCGAGAAAATGCGCAAATAAAGAATTTACATGGCAGATAGTGGGTAAAAGATGAACCCTAACACCCATTCAAAGACAGCCTTACGAGAAGAAATGATACTGGCGATTACTGTATTAGCGCAAAAACGAAAACAACGGGTGTAATGTATTTTCATAATACAGATTTATTTGTTCATTTCGTAAATACTGTCAGGAAAGATTCATTTTTATCGTGTTTTATTTCATCTGTAGAAGTGTTAGGCTTGGCCATCTTTGATAATACGTTGTGTAGAAAAAGTAGCCAGTTTGCGTGTTCTAGTCTGCAAACTATTTACTACCTATTAAACCAGGACTGAGATTTGTTTATAAATTAAATAAGTTTTTATAGAAAAATTCCGTCTCCCGAATGATGAGTTCAGAATGTAAATACAATCTTTTATTCGAATGATATAAATAATGATACATAAACAACGTGCTTGTTTCTGACTCGCACGCCAATAGGTGACGCTATGTTCCGACTCCTAACTTTTCTCCTCGATTAATGTTACAGCTTGCCAGATGCAGCCTTAGTTTAGGTTTTATGTTGTATTGTTTATTTTCTCAATAATCGCCAGAATTTTTTCTTTTTTTCTTTCGAAAGCTATTAATAATTATATTACATGACTAATAAATAACAATTGATGGTATAGTTTATGAGTCTTCTCCCATAATCTAGCATTCCGATATACTCTGGATCAATGAAGTTACGCAATTCTGGACACGCCCAACACTTCGATGGCCTCCTATATAGAATTTTAAGAGTTTTAATATATATTTTTTAGTAATTCACCCTTTCCAAATCATTTTGAAAGGTAACATAACTACCTAAATACTTTTTCATATTTGAACGTTTTCCACCCTTCAAGGGTTAGTTATGCTCATGATTTACTGTCTGCGTAACTTCTTATGTAAAAATACTTATTTAAGAGGAGCAATATGCTCTGGCTTAATTTCCATTTTCAATTAAATTAAATCAAGGGAACTGTCTACAGATTGGTTAAAAAGTTTATATTATAAAATGAGGCAGTATGCTGATTCCTCACATTAGAATGCATGTAGGTTTTTTTGTTATTTTTTTTATTGGAGGTTTAAAGACCACCGTGAAAAACTCAATCGGCCCTCAATTAGGAACGGGCAGTCACCCGTTCCTAATTGAGGGCCGAGGTTGCTAATCCCGCCTTTCAAGCAGACGAATAATCGTGACGTCACTGACTGGCATCACCGTCCTAACTTGAATCGTAGATCCAAAGCGTAGCTACGAAGGAAGATGCCTTGTCAACAATTTTTACCACTCGAACATAGAACAAAAGCTTATGCAAAAGCACATTTACATTCAAAAAAAAAAAAAAATCACAGTCATGTGAATATTTTAGTAACGGAGATTGCAGAAATACCTCCCGCACATTTTTGTTACAGAAAGAGCGGGTAAATGGTTGTACTTTTAAACGTTAATTTAGTTTCAAAGGGAATTTGCTGTTTTATATAAATTTAGAAGGGGAAACACACAGCAGGACTTATTATTTTCACATAATAAAGAATTTTTAGCTGTACTACCGAAGCAGAACACTTTCAAGTAGTTCCCGATTTCCCGTGTATCGTTCCGCTTTGTTTACATACAACCTGATCACACCCAACATGAAAGGAAGTATCTCGCGATAAATTTTACGATGAATGTTAAACGCATTAATTTCGTGAAAAGGGCATTGCATTTACTTCTTCGAAATTATGATGCACAAATATGTGATAGGAAAACAAATGTATTATTATTTCCTATTATAAAATAAATGTAATTATTTCATTAGATTAAGACTTATTTTGTTTAAAATAGTAAAAATAAAATGCGCATATTATCGTGAACTACTTTCTTTCACGTTGGGTATGATCAGGTTGTATGTAAGCAAAGCGGAAAGACCCACGGGAAATCGGGAACTACATTACTTCAAAGCGTTCTGATTCGGTAGTACAACCAAATTTCATTATGAGGAAAAGCATCTCGGTAACATTTTCCAATTTTTTTAAATTGAAAACAATATGCGTTAAAAAATTAGGTAGAATTTATAAAGAGTATTCCAGCTGCTTTACGAATAATAATTACGACACACTGCTATGGTTCAGATACAAAGAAACGAGGAGATTAGGTAGCCTTACGATGCCGATTTGGACAGTGACGTCACAAAGCAATCACAGGAAGTGCAGGATGAGCATAACCTTGTCATCTACTAACCTTGAATCAACACGTTTCTCTGTATCTGCACCATAGCAGCGTGTCGGAATTATTATTCGGAAACCAGCCGGAACAATCTTCATAAATTCTACCAGATTTTTTAATGCACAATGTTCTCAATTTTTTATTTAAAAAATTTGGGAAATGTTGCCGAGATGCTTTTACTGTTCCTCATAAAGAAATTCTTTAATATATGACAATAATTTGTCCTGCTGTGCGTTTCCCTTTCTAAATTTATACAAGTGAGTAAAATCATGCAATGCATTGATAATGATACGCTCTCCAACATACCAGGAATCATTACTCAACTTATTACTCAAATTATGAGGATAACGGCTGTGGAATAAATCTCGCAACTGTGCTCTGACCTTTGACCCCATTTCGATTATGTTCAACAGAACCGGTTCAGTATACCTCCGGAATAACATACTAAAGTTTTGTCGCAATCGAATCATTTTTACGTAAGTTATGACGCATAAGGGCGATGGAATGGATCCCGTTCCAATGTTTTGACCTTTGAACCCATTTCTTCCATTTTCAATAGAGTTCCTTCCCAGGATGTCCCTACCACATAGTAAAATTTCATCGAAATGGAATCATTTCTACGAGAGTTGTGCGGACAGGCAGACAGACAAAGCTGGAGCATATACGCTTCTTCAACCTACGGTTAAAAATCGTAAATAAAAGCAGCAAAAATTATCTTTGTAACTAAATTAACGTTTTAAAGTAAAATCGTTTTTCCGGTCTTTACGTAACAGAACTATGCGGGAGGTATTTTTGAAATGTCTGTTACTAAAATATACACATGACTGCGGATTTCTTCTGTATTTAATGTAAATGTGCTTTTGTTCGTGTTTGAGTTTTAAAAATTGAAGACAAGACTTCTTCCATAGCTACAGTTCGGATCTACGATTCGCATGTTAGGATAGTGACGTCACAAAAATTCGTTTGATGGAAAGGCGGGATGAGCAAACCTTACTGTCTATTAACCCAGACCTTGATTTAGGACTACTGACTCCAAAGAAGGGAGAGAGCCAGTGCCGTAAGACAAACACAACATCCATGCCTCACTGGGATTCGAGCCCGGACCTTTCTCGGACGAATGATCAGAAGCCATCGCTTAGACCACTGCGCCACGGGGCGGCGTGCATGTAGTACACAAATTAATATGATGTTATGTGTCAATCAGTTATACCCAAAAAGGTTAGAATAAGATATCGGGAGGTGCCCACGTCAGTCGAGCCTGCAACCGCGAGAGGCGGCCGTTACAGTGTGGGAAAGCTGGTGGTTTCCAAGGCTATTGCAATGCATTTTGTTTTCCCTGAACCGCGTTTTTGTCGCAAATATTTCTAATTATTCATCCTAACTTGCCGCCGATGTGTGAGAAAATGTTGAACTTATAAAATTCGTATTTATTTTGAGACAGCTAGCAATTTCTATTTTAAACTGAAATTCATGAAACGTTCGTGCAAGTTCAGAAAAATATAACGTTAAAATTTAAACATTCCCTCTTTATGAAGTATAATTTATTCCCCTTTGATATTAACCCCATTACTGCAACCAAAATCCACGCAATTCAAAAGTGCACACAGCTCGTACTGCATAATTATCTTGTAAACAATTGATTTTTTTTTTTTGATTGGAGGTTTAACGAACACCGTGAGCAACTTAATGGGTTATATGCAGTCGCCCGTCCCTAATATAGGGCCACTTGTTCCAGGGAAATGAGATAGCCAGTGCCGTAAACAAACACAACATCCATGCCTAACTGGGATTCGAACCAGGACCCCTTTCGGACGAATGATCAGAAGCCATCGCTCAGACTACTGCGCCACCGGGACGGCTCAAAATTTCCACACTTACATGACCTGAACATGCTTGTGAGAATTTATAAAAGGCACACGGCAATACCTCACTTCTTTTAAATAAAAGTAACTAAAAAGAAAAACGAGACATATGCACTTTCGTAACCTACGGCAGTATAATAAAAGCAATAACGGTACTAGGTAAAAGCGGCCTCTGGTGGCGTCGGAGGATATCACAAAGTTCTTCCAGGAAATTTGGCCCAAAATAACAGGCTTTCTTAAGGATCCCCGTAGATACAATAATCTCTCGCGATACACAGCATCTTCACACAGACTAGTAACACCAACATTGCACGTACTTAAGTACCGTGCTCAGTTCGCGCTTTTGAAAAACTATGCGTGCATGTTATTCCGTCATCGGCTTCGAATGATATTCACTCAAGCTTGCATTCTAAGCTATGTTTTAAAAAGTTAAAGCCGTGGCGCAGGATGGAAACTTTGCAGCTGTATGATGATGAGTTCCTGAAGAAATCATTCGTCACAATCAATGAAATTAAAGTAGCCGGTGACTTATGTGATGTGACCATCAGAGTTGGCGAAAAGTCTATTGGAGCTCATCGCATCATTTTGGCCAGTGGAATCCCCTTTTTCAGAGTGATGTTCACAAGCGATTTTGTCAAGAAAGGGAAGTCTGAGATAACTTTGGGTTATGTCGATTCAACCGCAGTTCAGTCTCTGATCAGTTTCCTATACACCGGTAAGATTAACATTAATTCAGCTAACGTGAAGAATTTAATCATCGCTGCTGATTATTTACAGTTCCATAGAATTCTCGAAGCATGCTTTGAATTTTTGACCAAGAATTTGAGTACTGCAAGTGCTCTATACCTTCTCTCGCTAGCAGAACAGTATTACTATCCCGACGCTATCGAAAAGTATGATCGTTATATTCGAGAAAATTTCGAGGATATATGTATGACAGAAGACTTCCTTACTTTGCCTTTCTTGAAAGTACAAGCTTTGATAGAAAGAGATGACTTGTTTGTAGTGAAGGAAGATGCCGTATTTGAGGCAGTCTTGCGATGGGTGAAAGCAGATGAAATAGACAGATTCGTTTATTTGCCCGATCTATTGCGTCTTGTTCGGATGCCATTTGTAAGCAAAGCTCATCTACAAAAGGCTATGTTAAATGAGAAACTCCTGTCATCCAACGTTTGCTCAGAGATATGTGTTCGTGGAAACCCCACAGCAAGAGAGCGATACTACGAGTTAAAGGAACACTGGAAACACACAAAATTAATGGGTTGTGCAATGTACGCCGTTTGTAAAGCCGATACGGTTTTCACAATCAAATTTTATGATTCTGTCCACGAAAACAAATGGATTGATTTGAGCAATATATCATCAGCTACTGACTTCTTTTTACATGCTATGTACTGAAGAAAACATTATGTTAATGAGTTACGAATGCATGTGTACCCTGTGTCTGAAGACCCTTGAGTGGTCTACTGTACAAGGGAATTTTGGAGTCATATTCACAGAGGCAACCATACATAGTGGAACACCATACTTTCTGTGTACAAATGGTCTTGTGTACACTCTGTGTTTCAATCAAGGAAGATTCATTAGAGCGTTCAATATGTTGGGAAACAGGAGGTATTTCCGCGCCGTGTCCCTGGGAAAACACATTTACGTTATTGGTGGAGATGGTGGAAATCGTAACTTCACTGAACCTCTGAGCTCAGCTCAGCGGTATGATCCAGAAAACGGATTTGGTGTTGAAATTTCACCGATGCTTCGGGCCAGATTCAAACATTCTTCTACCGTTGTATATAGTAAGATATTCGTATGTGGTGGATATAGCAGTCTCGAGGAACATACACATGACACGCCTGGTCTTTCAACAGAAATGTACAACCCTTTGACTGATCAGTGGACTTTCGTAGCTCCATTGAAGAGCGAAATGGATGCTCCAGCCTTCCTCGTTTCATGTTCTGGTAAGGTATACGGTACTACGGGAAGCCCGAAAAATGATGTCATTGTTTTCGAAACTTACGACCCAGCTACTGATGAATGGACTCATCATGGCGAGATGACAGCTTCAAATACGAGGATCTGCGTTTTACTTAGCACTAATACAGGTAGAGTATGCTACAGAACTTGATTGTATAAATTATACAAACTCATGCTCTCTAAAAAAATAATATGCAATCAAGGATAATACGTAGACAGATTTCCAGAATACACTAATTTTGTAAAATAGCAATTGCCTACAATAAATAAATAAATAAATAAATGTTCTCATCTATCATCATCATCATCAGGAGGAATTTCCACTAGCAACTGGATTTCCTGGACCACACAATTCAGCCACAGTCTTCCTCTTTCCCTCCATCATAATGTTGGGAAGCCTTTTTGATGATATTCTCTTTACATGGCCGAGCTATTGCAATCTCCGCATCTCAGTAGTTTATAGAAGGTCTACACTCATAATATCTCGAATATTTGTATTACGCACTTTTTCTCATCTGAATTTTCTTGCAGGACGCCTCCAAAAGTCGATCTCTGTAGCCAATAATCTTTGGTGATGTCTTTTATTTAATGCCCACGTCTCCGCACCATATAAAATGATGCTCTGTTCAATCGCAGGAAAAATGTGTTTTTTTTTTTTCTCTTGGAAAGACATTGCTGCTCCTAAGAACAGGATTCGAAACAGAAATATCATCCCTGCCCTCCGCAACACTCCGATCAATGTTATGATGACATGTACCATCCGGACGTATTATGGATCAGAGGTATTTAAATTCCTCAACTGTTCTCAAAGTTCTTAATTCCTCAACTTTTCTCAAAGTTCTTAATTCCTTAACTGTTCTTATTGGTTATTTCAATGAAGGTCTCTGGAATCACAGGACAAGTGTTCAGTTTTAGTTTCGTCAATTTTAGTCCCGAACGGTCATATTCAGAGATCAATTTACGAAACATATGAGCTACGTCATCTTTATTTTCTGTCAAGATGTCTTGATCATCCGCAAACAGCAAATGGTACACGATCCTCATCTATCGGAAAGTTTTTTCGAAAAATGTACAGTTTAGTATGCATGTATTTTTTCCCTGTTCCCAGACTGATATATGGGCTACTTTTATTCTTGATATGTAGAACAGTAAGCTTAAAATACCAGTCAATAACTTTTATCACCGTTTAATATTTTTAATGTGGACTTCTGACTGGGCTCTTCTAGTAGTTCTGCGTATCAGTTCGCTTTATTTTCATAAGGCCTGCGCACGTCTGTGATCGCTGGGAGAAGAAATTAACTCTGTTAATATGAAGAGGTGGTAATAAAAGCTTTTCAGGAGGAACCAAGGTTGTATTAATGACGTTATTTTCGCCGGGGATTAAGGCGTCTCGAAGTGGCCAGTCAGTTTTTGTCCAATGGAGATCTCTGGCTTGACTGTCCCACAAGCAAAGGAAGCAGGGATATTTCGTATAACCTGCCTGCTGGCCCAACAACATGGTTAGTATTTGAAGTCTCCACAAAGCATCCAGCGATGTTCTCGATATTTTATTTTCTTAAGAATCATTGACACATCATTATAGTTTTCCTCCAAATGCACCGAGTGTCCTACAGGAAGTGATGCAAATTTATTCCCATTATGCAGCAAGACTGCTTTGAGGCTTGTTTTTGAGGAATCAAAGAATAGGCGCCACTCAGATGAATCATATTCTATTTCAAAACACTTCATTAGCCCTTGAACGAACATCAGTACAAAAAAACAAAAAACGAGATTTCCCTCTTTGGAGAAAAATGTAGTGAATTCTCTCTCTCGGTGCCTGTACCTCGAAAATGAGGTTCCGGGTGACAGCAGGTTTTTACTTTTTACTCTTGACCCCAGCAATTCGGCAGCATCTTTTGAAAGGCCTATATCTCTAACCAGGTCATTGAGCTTGCTCTGATAAAAACGTTGGGGTCCCTCTTCAACAGAAAAATCTGAACAAGATTCGTCCTGGGGAGGTAATGTGTTTCCGTCCTCAGAATCACTCAGGATATCATCCAAACTGGAAGGTGGGTGTGGAACTGGTATTGTAGAGCTATGAGGCACTGGAGGAATAGCTGAATTTAGGTTTGGGTAAGATATTTTCTTTTTATTTTTCGTATTGAAACCTTTCACATCTACCGAACAGAAATAGCAGTCGGTAGTATGGTTTTGCTGTTCACGCCACATCATAGGAATGCCAAAACGAAATGAGTGTTTCTTACCCTTAAACCACAAACGTAGATCTTCCTAGCACCTTCTGCACACCTTATGAGGAGCCCAGGCTTTGTCTTGATCCCCAAGTTTCAACTTGAAGTAAGCAAAATACACTTTCTTCACGAAATCACTTATGTTTCTTTGTTGACTTTTAACAGTGTATTCACCACAAATAAAACAAAAGTTGTCAGGAAAAAATAACACAACCTCTTGGAGCCATAATATATAACTAAAAACACGAGCACAGTCCCGTTTGAATGCCAAATGTAAACTGAGTGTGGCTCCTCGCTGTTTGTATACACCGCATTAAGTACACACACTGACTCTCCGTACATCTAGAAGCAAACGCTTTTCCTGTGGTGAAGCAGATGGAAACTAGCCTCGCTCCCTTCAAAAAGACCAGTGAAATAACTCGTAAAACATAGGTGAACACGAGAGCGAACGAGGTTATGTTGACACCTGCGCGTCTGCCGATCATCTCTCTCTGTAGCTGGGCAGGTTAATCGGCAAAACCTGCTTCTTCCTCTGGCTCGATAAAAAAAATTCCAAAATGGCGCTGTATATAAATAAAAGAAAACAGCAAAAAGTTTTTTTCCCGTTCTTAAAGATAAAAATTAATGCTTTCGAGGGATTCTCTAGGTACTTTTAGCCTCGAATATCCAGTAGTCATCTATATAAGCTATGCAACATTCCAAAGCAACCTAGATCCTGAACTTATTTAGCATGTTGAAACATGATCAAATCTGACAATACGCTTGTTTATACTCATTCCTAATACCCTAGAGAACGTGTATAAACGTGCTCAACCCAGCCAGTAAGATTCCTCACTTTTCGCTATAAACAATATAAACCGATTGGGACATGATCAACCTGAGCTTCCTCACACCGCCAACACTACCCATGCCCTGCCACCATTCCACTGACCCCCCCCCCCCCACATTCCGCTCATTTTCTCTTTGTATTTATTCTTGAGTCTCACTCTAATACATATTAAATGAAAGTAAGAAATCACTTTTGCATAGGAATTTTAGAATCAAGAATAGGATACCAGATTTCGAGTTAAACTGGAGTTTCACTCTAAATGAAACTACAAACACGAGTTTTGCAAGAAAACCTGACGTGATGGAATTTTTTGAGTATTTTTCCCGGTTTCAGTGAGTAAAATTCTATAAGAAACAGTATAAAAATCCTGTGCAGTTTTTTGGTTGCAGACCTGTGTTATGAGCTCTTCAAGTAGTTCTGCGTATCAGTTCGCTTTATTTTCATAGGGCCTGCGCACGTCCGTGATCACTGGGCGAAGAAATTAGACCCGTCGCTCAATTTCATGCAGCGCATTTGTAATTCAACTGTTTGGTAACTGGATCATGTGATAACTGTCATAACTTGTGATAAACTGTGATAACGGTGTGATAACTGAATTTTGCGATAACTATAATAACTGTAGTAACTTTTTCTTTCTTTTCTGCGAAAAAAAACCCCTGCTTTTTCAATATGAAATAAATGCGAAATAATAATAAAAAACGGTTTTTTGTATTTCTTCCAGGGATTGTTAGGTCTGAAAAGTATATAACGTTTTTCACGAGAAGTGATTGGGTAGAATTTTGTAATTTATAAATATATGATCAAAATTATCCGGGCCCTCCCGCACTCTATTTAAGTAGTTGATTTGCCTACATACAACGGCCGTTTCATAAAACCAGTAAATTCACACAATATGAAGAAATATAGGTACAAGAAAATATACGTATGTTATTCTTTCTCAAGTATCTTCCCTAGGATGATATGCAACGGTCCCATCGTTCAGTCCACTTTTCAAAGCACGTGGCGAAAGCATTTTGTCGAAGCTGCTTTAGCGACCCCTGTACAGCTTGAGTAACGTCAGCATCTGTGTTGAATGTGACGCCATGGAACTTATTCATTGTTGGAAACAACCACAAATTGCACAGGGCTAGGCCAGGACTGTAGGCAGGCTGTGGCATGATTTCAAAACTGCATTTCATAAGAAACTGTTGAACACAAGCAGCCACATGTGGGCGGGCGTTATCTTGGTGTAGGGTTCACTTGCCCACCAGTTCCGGTCGCTAAATCGATATATGTGTCGTTGCAGACGCCTCAAAACTGAAATGTAATACTCAGCTTTGACAGTAATTTGTGGAGGAACGGCATGCTGGTAGACTACACCTTTATGATCAAAGAAAATTATCATCACCTTCCCAGCTGATTTGGTGTGGCGGACTTTTTTCGGAGGAGGCGAGTCTGTGCATTTCCAGACACTCGTTGCGAGCTTCGTGAGGGGGTCGAAATAGTGGAACCCTGTTTCATCGGCAATTATTACTATCTTTAGAAAGTTTGGATACTTTGCAATCACTTGTTTCCACTCGTGACGTAGCTCAACTCTGGATAACAATTGTTCTCTCGTCAGGTGATGAGGTA
The DNA here is from genome assembly GCA_039090855.1 of Macrothele yani. Lineage (NCBI taxonomy): Eukaryota > Metazoa > Arthropoda > Arachnida > Araneae > Macrothelidae > Macrothele > Macrothele yani. Next base: position 38,922,036 of record CM077028.1, read on the forward strand.
CCAATCTGGAACACACACGATGAAGCAGTAATTTGACGCGTAGAATTCGGAATGCCGACGTTTTTGAAATATTAGTTGACGTCGCTACGTCTTCACACGTCAATCGTCGATTTTCTTCCAGAATTGCCCAAACAGTGTTAACCATACCCTCCGTAACAACACTTTCACGTCGACCAGGCCTAGGAGCGAGTTCTGCAGACAAACCTCCTTTTTTGAAATCATGGTGCCATCTAAAAATCGTTGATTCATCCCAAAATTTATCTTTGTAAGCTTTTTTCATTGAATTAACTGTTTCTGGAGCCATTTTACACAAATGATAGCAACATTTTATCGCATAACGCATTTCTCTTCCTAAATTTGGATCACTCACCTCCATTGCTGTATGGCGAAATGCAGACTTTCTTTAAACAATTGCGCAATAACAAAACCAGATCGTCTGCCAATAGTAATAACTGTTGCCATAGATACTTCCTTAGTGCAGTTAGTCGTCTGCGTGGTTATTTCCCCCCTTCACACTGTTGCCAATTCCAAAAAACAATTACTCTGAGTTTTTTTTTTTATTATTATTGGAGGTTTAACGACCACCGTGAGCAACTCAATGGGTTATAAGCAGTCGTCCGTCCCTAATTTAGAGCCACTGGTTCCACAGAAAGGAGAGAGCGAGTGCCGTAAGACAAACACAACAGCCATGCCACGGAAGCCTTTCTGGATTCGAACCCGAACCCCTTTCGGAAGAATGATCAGAAACCATCGCTAAGACCACTGCGCCACCGGGGTGGCCCTCAGTTTTTATGGAACGGCCTTTGTACGTCACAGCGATGGCTCATACAAGTGTAAAAAGACGCATTTATGAGCTGCGTGAGTTGACGTCTCGCTTCACAACGCATCATGAATGCACAACCTGCTGACATTAATTCAGAGCATCCATCTTTAGGAAGGGTGGGGCAAAAATGGTGAACCGTCTTTTAGGATGGGCTACGTTGCATGTCGCATATTAGAGCCCCGTATGTAGATTTCTTTTCACGATCCATTCTTCTCGACCCTTGATTGATTGATACATTGTTCCAGGGCAAAAAGCCTCTTTAAAGCTGTTTGTGGCTTTAAGAGGCCCTACCTTCTTAGGCTTTCCAGGACACTATGACAATTCCAATGCTCCCTTCTAGTACACATCTTTTCTTTACAGGTGACGCTAACGGGATTCTACTAGCTTTGCATATGGCAGCTATAAATCTCTAACAGACTCAAGCAAAAGCTATACTTTAGCGTCTTCTGGGATTTAATCATGATTTTCAAAGGGCAGCTATAGAGCTCTAACAGACTCAAGCCATAGCTATTCTTCAGCGTCTTCTGGGATTTCATTACGCCTAGCAAATGGTAATTTTTAAGCTTTAACAGACCACCCCCCACCCCAAAAAAAACAAGAGTTACATAGAAGACAGGTAGAAAGAAAATCAATTCAGCTACATGAGTAAGAAGAAATCAATTATAAGAGATACCTGATCAAAATATACAATAAAATGCAAAAGAAATCTCTTACCTATATAAAACAATAATGCTTAAACATAGGCAAATGCTGACATCAATACTATTTTAGTGTGCTACTCAGGAAAGTTTTGTTTTAGCTTTTCACCGACTTAGGATTTAACCAAAGGCAATGCATACACCCTAATGTTTCATTACTTTTATTTTAAAGCTTTCCGATCTTAACATTTATTCATTATTAATTTCAAGGCGGTTGGACCCACGTCGTTACTTCTTTCCCGACTGTCAAGATTCGGAAGAATTGTATTCGGGCGACTAAATATTTTCAGGTACTAGTAATCGAAGACGGCTTTCAAGGTTACTGAAGCTTTCCTTCAGAAATTTCGATCATCGATTCTTGATCTGATCTGTACTGCACCATAATAATTACCTATGGTAAACATCATAGACAACCATGAGAAGTAGAATGGGCAGTAAGTACACTGTTAAAATTTTTGTGGTAGGTTGTACCAAAAAGTGGTGCTACACTACTTTCTTAGAAGCGATGAAACATTCTGTGGTGCAAGACAAACCCAACTAGATGGTGCAACCTTACATGCAAACTTCAACAATAACGTGGTGAAAAGTTGAACCACGTTGTTGGGTTTTGTTAGCAAAACAAGATGGTGTATCTTTCCTCAGAAAGTGCTGCAGCTGGTGTAGCACCAATTTTTGGTGCAACCTACCACATAAATTTTAACAGCGTAGGCCAAAGTTTATGGACTTTCAATGTCACAGTGTCATAAGATGGCATCTCAACAACAAGTCAGTTCATAGACAAGCATGAACAGTAGGATGGGTCGTACAACACAGCTCAGTAACTTTGAACATGGCACGGTCACAGGATGCCATCTTAACAACAAGTCGGTTCATAGACATGCGTGTACATTAGAATGGGCCGTACAGCACAGCTCAGATACTTTCAACGTGGCACGGTCACAGGATGCCATCTTAGCAACAAGTCAGTTCACATATAAGCATTAACAGTAGAAAGGGCCGTACGGCAGAGCTCAGTGACTTTCAACGTGGCACAGTCATAGGATGCCATCTTAGGATAAAGTCAGTTCATACACAAATATGAACAGTAGAATGAGCCGTACGACAGAGCTCAGTGACTTTCAAAGTATCCCAACCATAGGATGCCATCTTGGCAACAAGTCAGTTCATAGACAAGCATGAACAGTAGAATGAGCCGTACGACAGAGCTCAGTGACTTTCAACGTGTCACAATCATAGGATGCCATCTTAGCAACATTTTAGTTCATAGACAAACATGAACAGTAGAATGGGCCATACGGCAGGGCCCAGTGGCTTTGAACATGTCACAATCATAGGATGCCATCTTAGCAACAAGTCAGTTCATAGACAAGCATTAACAGTGGAATGGGCCGTACGGCAGGTCTCAGTGATTTTCAACGTGGCACAGGCATAGGATGCCATCTTAGCAACAAGTCAGTTCATAGACAAGCATGAACAGTAGAATGGGCGGTACGGCACAGCTCAGTGACTTTCAACGTGACACGGTCATAAGATGGCATCTTAGCAACAAGTCAGTTCATAGACAAGCATGAACAGTAGAACGGGCCGTACGGCAGAGCTCAGTGATTTGCAACGTGGCGTGGTCATAAAACGGCATCTTAGCAAAACGTCAGTTCATAGACAAGCATGGATAGTTAAATGGGCCGTACAGCAGAGCTCAGTGACTTGCAATGTAACACAGTCATAGGATGCTATCTTAGCAACAAATTAGTTCAGGAAATATCTGCCCAATTGCAGCAGCTGTCCTGATCAACTGTAAATGAAATTTTTGTGAAATGCAAACGCCTAAGGACAACAAGAGTGCAATCTAAACTTGGTAGACCACTTAAAACAACAGAGGAAGTGCTGTAGCGTATGGTGCGGCAACATCGCATGTCCTCGGTTGCAACATCGCATGTCTTCGGTTGCAACATCGCATGTCCTCGGTTGCAACATCGCATGTCCTCGGTTGCAACTCTCACCTTTGAATTCCAAAGTGCCCTTAGAAGCAACAGCAGTACCGTAACGGTGCCTCACATCAGCAAGATGAACACAAGCGTCGGTAGGTGTGGTGCAAATCTCGACGGTCTTTGGAATAGCAGAAACACGTTCTCTGGAGTGATGAATCACGTTTCCTGAGCTGACAGTCTGACGGACGAGCCTGGGTGTGGAGTATGTCCGGATTACAGGTAAAAGCTACCAGTCCGACTGTGTGCGCCAAATGTAAATTTTGGTGGGGGAAAAAAATCATGTTCTGGGTTTGTTTTACACGGTTTAAGGTGGATCCTATTAGTTCCGGTACCTGGGAATGTAAACGCTGCAGCCTATAATGACATTCTCAGCAATGTTGTTTCTTAACATTATGGCAACAATTCGGCAGGGTTCATGCTGGAATGGTTTGATGAGATTGGTGTGAAGAACTTGACGGGCTTGCGCAGTTGGCATGCACTAATACTAAACAAGGGTCTATTGTAAAAATAAGTGGCATGAATTCGCGAAAAAGTCCCAAAAATAACGTGCAGAATGTTGCCAGCACACAGGTAACAGTCTTTAAAAAAATTTTCGTTTTTAAAGTTTGTTCCTTCTAACTTCAGTATTCCGAAAGATTTTCCATAGTCAGTGTTGTTCGTTTTCGCAAAATACCAGATTTTGACTGAATTAGTCTTTTTATTTTCAGTTGGAACCTATTATTTTTCTGACTTGGTTTGTAACAACTTTATTCTTTATGTAGGATGACTTATCATCGTGATTTTTCGAAGCAACAGAACACTTTGGAACTTGAGACTTTATTAAACTGACAATGATTTTCAATTATCTTTAAGAAAAGTGAAATGTACTGCTTTATATGGTGTTATGTCACAAAACTCATAAACATAAAATTTACTATGGACAGTTTTAATAGCTTTGTCTTAACGGATCCACAGACTGATACAGGCATCATGAAATCACCAATACAATTATTTAAGTATCCTGTTTCTTACGATAACACAATATACAATAGTTGGTGCACAAAATGGAGGGAGGAGAAGAAATACCAGCTGTTATAATGACCAAAATGTGTTACCCACAATATCAGATATCGCAACGAAACTTCAAAACTAGGTCTTCTAACAGAAGATTGAAATTTAACAGATAATCATACCTCAAGCATACACCCTCGAATATAGCTTCTATTTACGGAAATATTTCTTCACATGGATACGGAAAATGTGAGAACACAATTTCCCTGTTAATATACGAAAGGAACAGAGCAAAGATTTCTGAAAATTTAGAATTTACTGCTAACACCTCTTAAAAACGGCAAATTACCGTTAATATAGGAAAGGTTTATGAAAATTCACAATTTTCCATTATTACTTCTTAAAAACGGCAATTTACCGTTACTATACGGAAGGAACTCTGGAAAGGTTTCTTTAAATTCAGTATTTTCCGTTAACACATCTTAAAAATGGAAATTTACCATCATTGTACGCAAGGAATTGAGGAAAGGTTTCTGAAAATTCAGAATTTTTTTTTTTTCCTGGTGTACGAAAAATCCGTGAAATCCAGGTTTCCCTCTTCCCCATCATTTAACGGGAATGTTTGTATCGGGCATGTGCTACGTTAATTTGCGAAAGGAGCCACGGAAATTGGCTCGTTAACTTCAGAATTTCTTTTCAGTGTTCTTTTTGACATACACTTGGCAAAACTCAACAACATAATTAACTAATGGCAACAGTGACCACGACTTAGAATTGGCTTGAACTCAAACTTCGAATTATGGATTAATTTGTATTTCACTTTCCAAAAAAACTGAAAACAAAAATATCTGTATATTTTTATGGGCAAAATATAAAACGTTTGCCGTGACCAGCATTCGAACCTGGGTTATTGTGGCCACAACGCAATGTACGTACTAACCACTATACGATCACGGCTACATTTCGAGACACAAAGGTTGTGTTTTTCCTTATTCAAAGCTAAGAACTCATTGTTAAGTCAAGCGAAGCTTTTGGGCGAAAAATTCAGCTTCGGCGCACTTTCCTTCGGATTACAAGATGGCAGCACATTTTCTTTAAAGAATCCATTTACTTAAAATTCTGAAAAAAAAAATCTATTTTCTAACTGGTATGTTTCAAGATAATTCATTTTGATAATTGCCAAATAATCAGGCATTTTTCTGCTATTCGGAGGGTGATTCGAAATGTTGAAGTTAACTAGCTTCCTGAATACTGAAGTATCTATGTAGGCTACGCCTAAATTTCACTAATTAAATGCGGAATTAGAATATCTTTACTTATACAATTTATCTTTAAGTACGTCGATCAAATTGCTTTCTTAACTACATGGTAGTGTACTGATTTCTGTACGACAGGTTTATTAATAAAAGATTTCGGAAAATACGCAGTGGTTAACTTTTGGGGATTTAGCACAACTTCGGGGAAAGAAAAAAATACATGCTTATATATAGCATCGGCTTGCCGGTTCATCCGTCATATTTCTTAAAAATTCCTTTTTCGTGGGAAAGCTTGGACTCTAAGAACCATGACTTATTATACCTTTTGGTCTTTTACCTGTACACGATTTTGCTGCTATAGGGCATTAATGTATATATATTGCTGCCTTTGTTTTGCATTTTATTCCATAACATTCCTTTCAGCAATCAGATTAGAAAAATTCCTCTTCCTGACAGACAGCTTTTACTATGAAGACTATTTTGCGCACATGGTTTCAAATGGCGCACAGCTTTCAACTAATCGTTTAAAAGTAATGTGTTCACTGTTAAAAAAAATGTACTTAAAAAAAACCCGATTAGGTTCAGGTTCTCAATTTTAAGCACAATTGCATCGTAAACGAGTACATGACATGCTCAAATATAAGTAACCATACGTACTTACAAATAACTGCGTCAATAAATATAAATATAATCTCGTATTACTTCATTTTAGATATTATAGATTTCAAGAGAAATTGTTTAATAAATGTGTAAAGTGACACACATAAATAATTAGTACAACAAAGTCACTTATCACAAGTAACTTAATTATGCATAAAGTATCTTTGTGTGCGTTTTTACATTAACTATATTTGTGTCAATCTCATAAATAATATATTGTCGCTTCATCACGGTATTTGTCATAAAATTATGAGGTCCATTTGCCCAGCATGTGACAACGAGTATATCTATTATCCCAGATGTGCCATCGAATAATATACTTCCAGTTGATTTTATGAATGAATCAGTAAGTATGGAGTACACGTATTCCAAATTTGAAATCGAGCCGCGGATGGCTTAGTGGTTAGAGATTCAGACTACCGATGGAGAGCCCCTAAGCTCAAATCTAGCCTGATAGGCTCGAGCATAAGGGCTCTCCGTGGTGGGGTGAATTTCTGAGAATCGCTGAATATCGGCCGTGCACATTATGTGACGGCCCCCGTCACATAATGAAATCCATTTTCCGTCTCACAGATTAGCTACATATAAAAGGTGTTAATTCCTAAGCACCCCCGCCCTTCATAATTTCTCTCTGCCTTCTATGTGCAAAATCGTACGGGGGCGCCATCTAGTGTGATGTCTCTCACTTACAAACTATCCTGTCAGAATAGCTAGATTCGCCCTAACTTCTGAACAGAAACTAAATGAAGTTGGAGCACATATATTTGAAATATATGGACTTTTTGAGTACATATATTCGAAAAATATATGTACTCAAAAATGAGTATATACATTTCAAATTAGAAATACCAGATATACTCATATTTGATTTCCTGTATGTACTCAAAAATGAGTTCGTGTCTTTTCTAAAATGATACAAGTACTCGGAGCTATTATAAGCCCAGAATGTACTAAAAAACGAGTACAGTTTGCTTATTTCTAAGTACCAATTTTTAACAATCTTGTACTTCATCAATGCTTCTAAAAGCCCAACTTGAAAAATCCATTTTCCGTCTCACAGATTCTACCATACGGAACATTTTGCATTGATTTATTTTCTGCACATTAATAATGCAAATCTGACATTTATAGTTTGAGGGGGTGGGGTGTAGGTGCCTGTTTATATTTGCCTTGATACTTCCCTTTATAGAAATCCGTTTGAAAAAGTCTTTTCTCTGGTCAAATCTTTGACTATGGTGAACATTTCTTCCACCTTTCCTTCTTGAAGTAGTCAACAGTTGCCATACTGTAGAGCGTAAAGGTATATTTTTTCCCAGTGATGTAGTTCTAAATGAAAAAAGCGCCTTAGCAGTGAACGGATTAGGAAAAATCAACCCGGGAGGAATGCCTTTAAAATTTTTCAAAATCCCTGTAAAATCTTATCTGTTTTTTGTTATCTAGTACTGCATATTAAATTTTCATTGTTTATTACTTCTGTTATTTCTTGTTAAAATTTCTTAATTTGAGTAATTTTTAATAAAGGAAAGAAAGTGTCATACCTAACATCGCATTTTTACTTAAATAGCTCTCTCGGTTGTCTTAAAACATTCCTCTACTAAAAATAATAAGTATTACGATACGAGGTAGTTACATTGAACAGATGCGACTAAGACAGTTGCATCAGTTTAATGCGGTGTTGGAAAATTGCGGCTGGAACCACGAGTGATCTCCAACCCCATAAGTAAATAGCGGCTATAATCTAAGGTAGGGGTCGGGGAACTACGGCCCGCGGACAAAATGCAGCACACCACCCCTTTTTGTACAGCCCGCGAACTCTAAGAATGGATTTTACATTTTCAAATCTTTGTAAATTTCAGTCTTTAAAAGGTAAAAGTACACGTTATGACGGAACGGCAGACCGCGGAGTTGAGAAATACCACTGCATGTGGCGCTCTTATAGCTCTGCATTCGGCGGCCTCTGCTATGCGCCATTATAATTCGGTAGCGTTTCCAGTGCCACGTGTATCGCTGTTCTACGACATTTTGTTCTCGTTTGATTACCCTTGCATATCCATCATGTCACTGTTAAAACGAGAAAACAACAGCAAAATGGACTTCGAGTGTAGTGGTTTTAAGGCAGAGTGGAGGATGAATTATTTTGTTGCCGAATTAGATGACAAGCTACGACCATCCCCGATTTACGCGTCCAGGTTGGGGATGCTTGGAACTCAATACCTCAAACCTACATCCAACATCTGTACGACAGACTCCATGCCAGAACTGCACAGTGTGACGCAGTTCATGGCGGTTCAACCTCGTACTAACCATGTTACATGGAAATGTTAAGTACTACAGCAAAACTACGTTACACCCAAATGGTTAGAAAAGGCTTCTGGAGATGACCAGAGTCTCTTTACCGTGACGCCGCAAAGTGTGGGAATTTGACGTTGTTTCCATGATACCTCCGTAAGTTCAACTGGGTGTATTTTGGAATCGAGTGGTTTGGGTTGCTAGAAATTGTGTTAATATCAAACCGGAATGAATTACACTTCTTACAGGAGTGAAATTTTCAATTTTAACGTTATGTTTTTTTAAGAATTCCCACTAACGTTTGTGTATTTCAATTTAGAATAAAAATGGGAAGAAGCCTCAAAATAATTAAGAATTTCCTAAATTCTGCATTTTCTTACACATCAGCAGCAAGTTACGATGCAAAATGGGAAACATTTACGAAGAAAGAAGGCGATTTGGCCAACTCAAAGTGCATTGCAACAGCCTTTAACACCATCAGCTTTCCCACACTTTGAAGGCCGTTGCTCGCGGTTGTAGGCTTCACGCATAATGCTACTGCTACATTAACAAGGCCATCTCCAGATATCTTATTCCAACCTTCTTGGGTGCACCCCAATAAAGGGTCATAAACGGAATCAACTAACAAAAAGCCGCAAAGGCCAAAAACATGCTGGAAGTACTACAAGAGCGAGTTAATGAACGAAACAAGTTAGTAAAACCATGCAATGCATTGATTATGCTGTATATGATACGCTTTCCAACATACGAGAAATCATTACTCAAGTTATGAGGATAATGGCTGTGGAATAAATCTCGCTCCTGTGCCCTGACCTTTGATCCCATTTCGATGATATTCAACAGAACCGGTTCAGTATACCTCCGAAATAACATAATAAACTTTTGTCGCAATCGAAGAAATTTTACGTAAGTTATTATGCATAAGGGCTACGGAATAGATCCCGCTCCTGTGTGCTAACCTTTGACCACATTTCGATTCGTCCCCAGACAGGCCCCTACAGCATACTAACATTTCATCCAAATCGAAACATTTTTACGTAAGTTATGACGCATAATGGCGATGGAAGTGATTCCGCTCCTATGGCCTGACCTTTGACCCCATTTCACCCATTTTCAATAGGGTTTGTCTCCAAGTTGTCCCCTACGACATACTAAAATTGAATCGAAATCGAACCTTTTATTTTACGTTAGTTACGACGCATAAGAGCAGTGGAATGGATCCCGCTCTTATGTCCTGACCTTTGACCCCATTTCGTTCATTTTCAATAGGGTTCTTCCCAGGTGTTCCCCTACCACATACTAAAATTTCATCGAAATCGAACGATTGTTACGCGAGTTATCGTGCGGACGGACATACGCACACAACGCGTGACGTAATGAGGCAGATGGGAATCGCGACCATCTGCTCCGAAGAATGTGACGTTATAAAACTTTAATGGGATCCACACACAACGCGTGACGGAATGAGACAGGTGGCGTGACCGCGCGCCAACATCTGAATTGCGAGAGTGTGACGCCATAAGATTTCTAAGCATGGATAACATTAATGGGACGACGTCAGTGATACTAAAAACGTGGTAATTCGGGGTGGTTATTTAATCCACTAAACGAATTTTCCTAAAGTCGAGATCAAGCTAAATCGATTTCTAGTACCAGAAAACGGTAGGTTAACGACTTTCATCAAAATCCTTAGAGCCGTTTTTAAAATAAAATTTACATACATACAAGAATTGCTACTTTAAGGTGAACTTCAAGTAATTTTGCTTCATGTACTTCGAATGGAAACATTTCTGTAAACATTTTCTTCTCAATTAATGTGTTCCCAAGGATGAAAATTTGAACATCGATTAAAATAGCTTCATTTTATAACTTGGAATACTTAATATTTTCTAAAGCATAACCATAATTATGCAATCCAACATTTATTTGTCTACTGACGTCATCAAAGTACAGGTCGCGCCATCTTTTTTCTGGTTTCAACTCCACCAAAGGAAACGTTATTGCTTTTTAATATAATTATGGTTATGTTTTAAAAAATGTTAAGTATTCCAAGTGATAATATGAAGTTATTTTAATCGATGTTCAAATTTCCATCTTTCGGAACACATTAATTGTGAAGGAAATGTGTACAAAAGTTTTTCCATTGGAAGTATAGGAAGCAAAATTACTTGACGTCTACCTTAATAGTATGACATAAGGGCGATATAATGGATCCCGATCCTATGTCCTGAACGTTGACCCCATTTATCCCATTTTCAATAGGGTTCCTCTCCCGGTGGTCCCCAACCACATGCTAAAGTTTCATTGAAATCGAACCATATTTACGCAAGTTATGAGGCATAAGGGCAATGGAATGAATCGCGCTTCTATGTCGTGACCTTTAACCCCATTTGTCCCATTTTTAACAGGGTTCGTCCCTAGAGGGACCCTACCACATACTAAAATTTCATCGAAATCGAACCATTTTTACGTGAGTTATCGTGCCGACAGACAGACATACGGACCGATGGAAAAAGCTGGAGCATATACGTTTCTTCAACCTATGGTTGGAAAGCGAAAAAAGAAAACGGAAGCACACGTCACCAAATACCTAACACAACCTAGTGAAACAAACGACAGCCGCACAACAAAAAACTAAACTCTAAGACATACTAACACAATACACAATCCGACACGTTGGTAGCGCTTCATTTTTTACGCTTTCCCACCGTAGGTTAAAGAAGCGTATATGCTCCAGCTTTTTCCGTCCGTCCTTCTGTCTGTCAGCACGATAACTGGCGTAAAAATAGTTCGATTTCAATGAAATTTTACTATGTGGTACGAGACCGCTGGAGACGAACCGTATTCAAAATGGGTGAAGTAGGGTCAAAGGTCAGGACATAAGAGCGGGATGCATTCCACTGCCCTTATGCGTCATAACGTGCGTAAAAATGGTTCGATTTCGATGAAATTTTAGTATGTGGTAGGGGACCACCTGTAGACGAACCCTATTGAAAATGGAAGAAATGGGGTCAAAGGTGAAGACATAGGATTGCGATCCATTCCATCGCCCTTATCCCATATTATTAAGGTGGACGTCAAGTAATTTTGCTTCCTATACTTCCAATGGAAAAACTTTTGTACACATTTCCTTCACAATTAATGTGTTCCCAAGGATGAAAATCTGAACATCGATTAAAATAATTTCATATTTATAACTTGGAATACTTAATATTTTCCAAAACATAACCATAATTATATTAAAAATCAATAACGTTTCCTTTGCCGGTGTTGAAACCAGAAAAAAGAGGGCGCGACCTGTACTTTCATGACGTCAGTAGACAAACAAATGTTGGATTGCATAATTATGGTTAAGTTTTAGAAAATATTAAGTACTCCAAATTATAAAATGAAAATATTTTAATCGATGTTCAAATTTTCATCCCGTAAGGGGTCTGGGTTCGAATCCCGGTCAGGCATGGATGTTGTGTTTGTCTTACGGCACTGGCTCTCTCCCTTCCCTGGAACCAGTGACCCTAAATTAGGGACGGGCGACTGCTTATAGCCCATTGAGTTGCTCACGGTGGTCGTTAAACCTTCAAAAAAAAAAAAAAAAAAAAAAAAAAAAAAATTGATCTTTGCGTACACATTATTTGGGAAGAAAATGTGTACCGAAATTTTTTCATTCGAAGTACAGGAAGCAAAATTACTTGACGTTCACCTTGAAGGAGCAATTCTTGTATGTATGTTAATTAAAATATTATTAAAATTAAATGTATGTTAATTTCATTTTGAAAACGGCTCTACGGATTTTGATGAAAGTCGTTAACCTACCGTTTTCTGGTACTAGAAATCGATTTAGCTCGATCTCGACTTTAGGAAAATTCGTTTAGTGGGTTAAATAACCAACCCGAATTACCAAGTTTTTAGTGTCATGGCGTCGTCCCATTAATGTTATCCATGCTTAGAAATCTTATGACGTCATACTCTTGCAATTCAGATGTTGGCGCGCGGTCACGCCATCTGTCTCATTACGTCACTCGTTGTCTGTGGATCCTATTAAAGTTTTATGACGTCACACTCTTGCGCGCAGATGGTCGCGATTGCTATCTACCTCATTACGTCACGCGTTGTGTGCGTATGTTCTTCCGCACGACAACTCGCGTAAAAATCGGGCGATTTCGATAAAATTTTAGTATGTGGTAGGGGAACACCTGGGAAGGAACTCTATTGAATGTGAACGAAATGGGGTCAAAGGTCAGGACAAAGGAGCGGGATCCGTTCCACCCCAGCAAAAAACACAAGTGCTGGGAAACTGCTGGCCACCAGTTGGCAGTGATGGGCTATTGCTGGATGAAATCTGCCGCCCACGGTGCGGCAGCGGTCCGCTGGTGGCAGCGTTATCAGTTGGTGAGCCATTGCTGGCCCTGCAGGATCGTCGTGAACTGTGAGCCACCAAGCAAGTGCCACTATGGCCCGTTGCTGGCAACCAATGCAACCCCAACAGCAAGGGCAAGGAACGGGACTGCGCATGCGTGGAAGCAACTCATGGTAACAGTTAGTTGAAGACGACGCTATCGCCATCGTGTTATTTTAGTAGATAAGAAAAAAATCCATATGTAGAGAGGCGAATTAATTTCCTAATGAAATTCACGTCGACAAAGATACCATGAAATACTAGATTACAGCCATGAAATACACCCACTCCATTCCCCTGAATGTTATTCATGGGAATGGAGTCAGTGAATAACAAGAAAAATTTTGAAACCGCTTGAAACAAATGTCCTGGAGAACCATTAAAAAAAACGTTTGTTGGAAGAAAAAAAAAAGAATTATACGCGTACAAAATTTATTAATTATTTGAAAGAAAAAAAAGCAACGCTATGTGGATATAATGTACTGATTCATGGGTTGAATGCACAAGACTGGGAGGAATTCGCTTCCAAAAATAACGAGAAGTAAAATAAAATATTTTTCCTCTTTAAAACAAATGTAGCTTTGTATTTTTCGGAAAGGAAGAATACAACGTTAAAAATGTAACAGAATCTGGCACGAACCCGGGTAAATATATATTAATTCAACAATCTCCTTTCAAGACGACAAGGACAGTACAAAACTTTGGAAAGCGACTCTAAGCATGTACACTCCTTGAAAATGAGTGAAGTTCCCTTAAGATAAAAAAAAACAAAAAACTATCGTTACGTTGAAAAAATAAATTTATGAATTATATGAAACTGACTTTTATGAAAAATACCTCGCAATATTGTGAAATGAAAGCGGGAACCATTCGATTACACATTCACCACGAAACAGATAGCTTCAAGCTCACGCTCATGCGTGGCAAATTAGTCCAGTTTGGTAGTGAGATCAGCTCACACGCAAATGGCCTAGGTTCGCATCCACCAAGATCCAAATGGGCGTTTTTCCGGTCTGATGAGAAAATTTCCCCAGCGCAGTGCAGTAATTCACAAATTTCGTAAGGGTAGAAAAAAAAAAAAAAAACAGTTGTAGCTTTGGAAAACTGTGGATCCTTGAAATTATATATATATGTTTTTATGGCTATTACTGGGAAATCGGCGAATAAGATTCAGCAAGCCACCAGTTACGTCACGTGGTTGCTGGCTGCCCCTACCGGCAAACTAGCAGACCACATAAGGCTAGCCATCATTTCTGGAACGTGCTTGCAGGGCCGCTGAAGGCCCACTTATGGCAGGTACTGCCTGTGATGGACAACTGATGGCCCGGTTGTGGCATATGACAACTGATGGGATGCCAACTGTTGGCCTGAACTGCTGGCCCTTCTGTTGGCCGCCCGGATATTTTGTTGACGGTTCGGCAGCGCCAACATAGTACTGGGCCATTGCTGGCCAAGCAAGACTGTTTTTGCTGGGACTGCTCTTATGCTTCATAACTAACGTAAAAAGGTTCGATTTTGATTAAATTTTAGTATGTGGTAGGGGACCACCTAGGGACAAACCCTATCGAAAATGGGGTCAAAGGTCAGGACATAGGAGCAGAATCACTTCCATCGCCATTATGCATCATAACTTACGTGAAAATGTTTCGATTTGGATGAAATGTTAGTATGTTGTAGTGACCCGCCTGGGGACGATTCCTATTGAAAATGGGCGAAATGGGGTCAAAGGTTAGGATACAGAAGCGGGATCTATTCTACAGCCATTATCCTCATAACTTGAGTAATGATTTCTGGTATGTTGGAAAGCGTATCATAATCAAAGCATTGCATGATTTTACTAACTTGTTCTTCTCTTAGAGAGAGATAATTGCGGCGTACAGAAACAATTGTAATGGCTACGGCTAACTCTAATTTTACATCCACTGTATCCTTGTCTCTCCTTCCTATCTGGCTCTCTTCCCTGCACTCTCGCTATTACTGTCTGGACCTACGGCATCACGGTGAATTACTAGGCTCGGCACGCTTCCGAAGAAAGAAATTTCAGCCCTTCTAAACACGTTAAGGATCCGCCCTTGCGTACGCTCATGCTGGCTGGGCCTACGTCGTCAGGGTGAATTCTTTGGCTCCGTACGTTTCGGAAAGAAAAATTCCTGGCCTGCTAAATTTGTTAGAGACCCACCCTTGCCCACGACTATGCTGGCTGGACCTACGGTGTCACGGTGAATTCCTGGGCTTGGTACGCTTCGGAAAGAAGAAATTTCCGGCCTGCTAAACTCGTTAGGGATTACGAAATCGTTATTCCAATGGCTGGATTATGTTTGTTAAAACTATTTCATTAGAATTCTAGGAACAACCTGTTGGATTTTACAACAAAATATAATTCATTTTCAATACGATTGTCTGCTGCTTGCCCATGTGCACACATTCAAAACCGAAAGCTGCGAGGATATCATTTAATGTGTTCCCGTCGTATCGGAAGCTGAAGTAACTGCTTCTGAAAGCAATACCTCGGCTGGATTTCAAGTCATAATCAAGTGTTGATTGTTGAAAGCATTTTCATTCTGATAATTACGTACCGAACGTGTGGTACTAGCGCCTGAAAGGAGATCCTGTAGAATCTATATATTTCTAGGTTATCCATATTTCATAGAGTGACTCCTATAAAAAATAACAGACGTGTTCTTAAAGCTATCTTTGAATGAGTTTTAAGGCTCATCTTCAGCGATAGATGGTGCAAAAAATCATTCCTTGAGCGTGGCTTTTAAGTCTGAGTGACTGTTCTAGAAGTGGTCGTCAATGAATCACTGCAGATCACACCGGATTCAGAATGGAAGCTGTCTCTCGTTGACTCCACAATAAAAAGACAAAATAGGCGCTGTTAAGTTTTAACTAATGACGTTTGGGTTTTTGGGGTGGAGCTCAGTAAGTAAGCGGAGTTTCTATAGCTCAAATTTAGAGGGTTCTATGCTAATATACACATTTTCTCTTCAAAAAACAAACGTACAGTAGGATTTAAGATGATCTACAGAAGACAAGATACCAATCTTACTTTTGCCCCTAATCATTGATTTCTATTTGGCTCAGATAATTAAAAAAATCAGACAGAAATAAGATTCCGTTGCTTCCAGACAGAAACACTGCTATGCTTAGTTATAGCGCCATCTAGCGTGAAATTGGAATGCTATCGGGTCAGATAAATTGAATTTACAAAAAAATAAAAAAACAATTCGGGATAACTGTGGCATATATTAGCTATGGGTCGTTTTTATTTGTGCTCAAAATTTTACATCACAAAGTAATAGTCTTCGAGAAAATGTGAACATAAAGAATTTACATGGCAGATAGTGGGTAAAAGATGAACCCTAACACCCATTCAAAGACAGCCTTACGAGAAGAAATGATACTGGCGATTACTGTATTAGCGCAAAAACGAAAACAACGGGTGTAATGTATGTTGATAATACAGATTTATTTGTTCATTTTGTAAATACTGTCAGGAAAGATTCATTTTAATCGTGTTTTATTTTATCTGTTAGGCTTGGCCATCTTTGATAGTACGTTGTGTAGAAAAAGTAGCCAGTTCGCGTGTTCTAGTCTGTAAACTATTTGCTACATATTAAACCAGGACTGAGATTTGTTCATAAATGAAATAAATTTTTATAGAAAAATTCCGTCTCCCGAATGATGAGTGTAAGGGTCGCCCGCAATCGAACTGTCAAATATGAATTTATGTACTTTTAATATTGTGATGAACACGTGCGGACGGACGTTTCATTCCGCCATTTTGTTGTTTCAGATAAGAACTGATATTCTTCACCAACCACGTCGTACGACTTTAATCCTATGGGGGATTAAGAGAGGGGTGCATGAACACCTGGGGCATCTGACCTTGAAGAGTCAGCTGCTCGAGTGCTTCTGTTAAGCAAGTTGTCATACTGCTTTTGTATACGGGCAAGGTTGTAATCCCCTGCGGGTATCCGACGACATTCCTGAGTACAGGTATTTCACGTGCTGACCAGGAAAACCAGTTTTTCTTGCGCATGCGTGATAGAGGACAGAAAGGGCGAGGAGGATTAAGTGAGACAGTTGAGCTTCGGTCGTCAAGGAGAGAGGGTCCTGGTTTGGACACCAGTTTCTGACGGAAGGACTGCGGTTATCGCAGACGTGCAGCGTGGTGAACGGGAAGGAGGATTCTTCGTCCACCGGGTATCGCGGAAAGAATTGTGGAAAGGTAGCACGTGGTCAGCACGGGAACCTGAGCGGAAAATAATCGGAAACCCGTGAAGCAAATGTTATCGGAATAATAAAGTCTTGTTGTTGTTTTTATTTCCGTGTACTGGACTGTGTTTGTCGAGGTAATTATTCTTCTACACAAGGACGCCTTCAGCCGCCTTGATAGCCAGATTGTATAGTAAAGGCGAGGCGGTAGCTCACTATACGGCGGGAAACAAAAGGTATTATCTAAGAATTGATATGTCTGGCCCTACAGCCAGATAAAGTGGCGTAGTCGACAGGATCAGCCTGAAAGCGAGCTCATGAATGACGTGAATGGCGACACGTGTGAAGAAGGAACAACGGACTTTTTGTGAAAATTCCTGTGACAGAACTCTGACGACGTGCCGACCGGAAGAAAGAGACACCAGCGTGCTAGCCGAGATAAGGTATCCATCGTGTCGACTAAGACAGTGTGCACCTCAGCGTACGGAAATCCCAAGCAGGACGACGACTTACAAGCAAGAGAAGAAGCCTGAGTGCTCCGGTAACGTACCACATTTTTTTTTCTGAGATTATTTCTGTGTCTTTGCCTGTGCATTTGGTATAATTTAGGGTTAAGAGTAGAAGTTCTCATCATGGTACTAGAAAGGAAAGGGAAAGCTAAGAATTCTCAGAGTAAAGCATTGTAAAGTAAAATTTTGTAACAGTTAATTTTATGTCAGTTGCTAGAGAATGCGAAGTGTCAAAATATTTTCGTTAAGTAATAAGTGTTTAGATAAGTCGAGATTTCATGTTTACGATTTAAGAAATTTGAAGCTAAAATAGCGTAGTGATTTTTTTTTACGTGTAGCGAAAGAGGCAGAAGGAATATAAGTATTCTGAGTAAAACACGATAATAGATGTTCGGGTAATGCATGAAGGTAGAGATAGGTTAGAAACAAAACAAGTAGCAGATTAACCTTCGATGATTTAATGCGGAAGTTTGCATGATTTCTTTTCTTATTTCTTTGCATGAGTGTATTTTTTGAATGTGTATTGTAGTGTATTATCATGACTGAGCTTTGGAAGGGAAAGTTGAGGATAATTTAGACGCGGACAACGAAGATAATAGTATTATTAACGATTCAGAATTAGATTCTAGTAAAGAAGTAAGCATTAATATGGAAGACAAGAAAAATAATCCAGCTAGAATGGAATGGGAACTTCAATTTAAAATGCTTGAGGTAGAAGAGAGAAAGGCTTGAGAGGGAACAAAGAATGCTAGAATTACAATTAGCGGATAGGAAAGAACAAAGGCAATTTGAGTTAAGAAAATTAGAATTAATTAATGAGAAAGAGAAGGAGTCTATTAAAAGTAAAAATGAGGGTAAGTTGGCCGACTACATGAGAATCTTAGAAAGAACTTTACCCAGAAGTCCCAGTAAGCCGGAAGAAATTCTGGACTTCTTTGATTCGTTAGAAAGGGCATTTGTATTACACTCAGTACCGGAAGAAATGAAAGGTCGTTTGGTGATAGCCTTATTCAATTCAGAATGTGTGAACCACTTATTTCGTCGTTTGATTATAGAGCAGTACGATAAGTACGAAATAGTTAAGGAGGCAATTTTGGTGGAATGCCATTTGACTCCGGATATTTATTTGAGACAATTTGAGGAGATTAGTAAGAACAAAGGGGAAAGTTACTTGCAGTTAGCCGGACGTATTAAGAGGACCATAACATACTACATCAACAGTAGTGAAGTGAAAGAGTTCGATCAGTTGGTCAATTTGTTGGTATGCGACAAATTCAAAACTTTGTTGTCCCCAGAACTGAAGACCTACATTCTTCAAAGAGGTTCCGTAGGGAAGTTAGTTCCTTCGACAGAATTAGGAGAATGTTTCACGGCACAGGTGGAGATCCACAGAAGGTCTCAGGGTGGTACAAGTGTATATGTTACATAACGTGCGAGAAGTGAAAAAGTGTATTATGTTGTGTCACCCAAGATCAGCAGGCAAGGAAGAGACTGACTCCGAGAATACGGCAAAAGACCGTATCTCTCATTCATTTGGTGGGGGCCTGTAAGGGTCGCCCGCAATCGAACTGTCAAATATGAATTTATGTACTTTTAATATTGTGATGAACACGTGCGGACGGACGTTTCATTCCGCCATTTTGTTGTTTCAGATAAGAACTGATATTCTTCACCACCCACGTCGTACGACTTTAATCCTATGGGGGATTAAGAGAGGGGTGCATGAACACCTGGGGCATCTGACCTTGAAGAGTCAGCTGCTCGAGTGCTTCTGTTAAGCAAGTCGTCATACTGCTTTTGTATACGTGCAAGGTTGTAATCCCCTGCGGGTATCCGACGACATTCCTGAGTACAGGTATTTCACGTGCTGACCGGGAAAACCAGTTTTTCTTGCGCATGCGTGATAGAGGACAGAAAGGGCGAGGAGGATTAAGTGAGACAGTTGAGCTTCGGTCGTCAAGGAGAGAGGGTCCTGGTTTGGACACCAGTTTCTGACGGAAGGACTGCGGTTATCGCAGACGTGCAGCGTGGTGAACGGGAAGGAGGATTCTTCGTCCACCGGGTATCGCGGAAAGAATTGTGGAAAGGTAGCACGTGGTCAGCACGGGAACCTGAGCGGAAAATAATCGGAAAACCCGTGAAGCAAATGTTATCGGAATAATAAAGTCTTGTTGTTGTTTTTATTTCCGTGTACTGGACTGTGTTTGTCGAGGTAATTATTCTTCTACACAAGGATGCCTTCAGCCGCCTTGATAGCCAGATTGTATAGTAAAGGCGAGGCGGTAGCTCCCTATACGGCGGGAAACAAAAGGTATTATCTAAGAATTGATATGTCTGGCCCTACAATGAGTTCAGAATGTAAGTACAAACTTTTATTCGAATGATATAAATAATGATACAGAAACAACGTGTTTGTTTCAGACTCGCACGCCAATAGGTGGCGCTGTGTTCCGACTCCTAACTTTTCTCCTCGCTTAATATTACCGCCTGCTAGATGCAGCCTTAGTTTAGGTTTTATGTTGTGTTATTTATTTCTCAATAACCGCCAGAATTTTTTTCTTTTTTTTTCTTTGGAAAGCTATTAATAATAATATTACATGACTAATAAATAACAATTGATGGTATAGTTTATGAGTCTTCTCCCATAATCTAGCATTCCGATATACTCTGGATTAATGAAATTACGCAATTCTTGAAATGTTAGACACATCGATGACCTGCTATATAGAATTTTATGAGTTTTAATATATATTTTTTAGTAATTCACCCTTCCTAAATCCTTTTAAAAGGTTACATAACTACCTAAATACTTTTTTATATTTGAACGCTTTCCACCCTTCAAGGGTTAGCTGTGCTCATGTTTTACTGTCTGCGCAACTTCTTATGTAAAAATACTTATTTAAGAGGAGCAATATGCTCTGGCTTAATTTCCATTTTCAATTAAATTAAATCAAGGGAACTGTCTACAGTTTGGTTAAAAAGTTTATATTATAAAATGAGGCAGTATGCTGATTCCTCACATTAGAATGCATGCAGGTATTTTTGTTTTTTTTATTTATTGGAGGTTTAAAAGGCCACCGTGAGCAACTCAATGGGCTATAAGCAGCCCGTTCCTAATTTAGGGCCGAGGTTGTTAATCCCGCTTTTCAAGCAGACGAATAATCGTGACGTCACTGAGTGGCATTACCGTCCTAACTTGAATCGTAGATCCAAAGTGTAGCTACGAAGAAAGATGCCTTGTCAACAATTTTTACCACTCGAACATAGAACAAAAGCTTATGCAAAAGCACATTTACATTAAAAAAAAAAAAAAAAGAAAATCACAGTCATGTGAATATTTTAGTAACGGAGATTGCAGAAATACCTCCCGCACATTTTTGTTACAGAAAGAGCGGGAAAATGGTTGTACTTTTAAATGTTAATTTAGTTTCAAAGGGAATTTGCTGTTTTTATATAAATTTAAAAGGGAAAACGCACAGCAGGACTTATTATTTTCACATAATAAAGAATTTCTAGCTGTAGGCCTACTACCGAAGCAGAACACTTTCAAGTAGTTCCCGATTTCCCGTGTATCGTTCCGCTTTGTTTACATACAACCTGATCACACCCAACATGAAAGGAAGTATCTCGCGATAAATTTTACGATGAATGTTAAACGCATTAATTTCGTGAAAAGGGCATTGCATTTACTTCTTCGAAATTATGATGCACAAATATGTGATATGAAAACAAATGTATTATTACTTCCCATTATAAAATAAATGTAATTATTTCATTACACTAAGACTTATTTCGATGAAAATAGTAAAAATAAAATGCGCATATTATCGTGAACTACTTTCTTTCACGTTGGGTATGATCAGGTTGTATGTAAGCAAAGCGGAAAGACCCACGGGAAATCGGGAACTACATTACTTCAAAGCGTTCTGATTCGGTAGTACAACCAAATTTCATTATGAGGAAAAGCATCTCGGTAACATTTTCCAATTTTTTTAAATTGAAAACAATATGCGTTAAAAAATTAGGTAGAATTTATAAAGAGTATTCCAGCTGCTTTACGAATAATAATTCCGACACAGTGCTATGGTGCAGATACAAAGAAACGAGGAGATTAGGTAGCCTTACGATGCCGATTTGGACAGTGACGTTACAAAGCAATCACCGGAAGTGCAGGATGAGCATAACCTTGTCATCTACCAACCTTGAATCAACACGTTTCTTTGTATCTGCACCATAGCAGCGTGTCGGAATTATTATTCGGAAACCAGCCGGAACAATCTTCATAAATTCTACCAGATTTTTTAATGCACAATGTTCTCAATTTTTAATTTAAAAAATTTGGGAAATGTTGCCGAGATGCTTTTACTGTTCCTCATAAAGAAATTATTTATAATATGACAATAATATGTCCTAATGTGGGGTGTCCCTTTCTAAATTTATACAAGTTAGTAAAATCACGCAATGCATTGATTATGATACGCTCTCCAACATACCAGGAATCATTACTCAACTTATTACTCAAGTTATGAGGATAACTGATGTGGAATAAATTTCGTTCTTGTGCCTTGACCTTAGACACATTTCGACGGTATTCAACAGAACCAGTTCAGTGTACTTCCAGAACATCATAAAGTTTTGTCGCAATCGAAGAATTTTTACGTAAGTTATGACGCATAAGGGCGATGGAATGGATCCCGCTCCTATGTTTTGACCCCATGTCTTCCATTTTCAATAGAGTTCCTTCCCAGGATGACCCTACCACATACTAAAATTTCATCGAAATGGAACCATTTTTACGAGAGTTGTCGTGCGGACAGGCAGACAGACAAAGCTGGAGCATATACGTTTCTTCAACCTACGGTTAAAAAGCATAAATAAAAGCAGCAAAAATTATCCTTGTAACAAAATTAACGTTTTAAAGTAAAATCGTTTTTCCGCACTTTACGAAACAAAAATGTGCGGGAGGTATTTTTGAAATGTCTGTTACTAAAATATTCACATGACTGCGCATTTCTTCTGTATTTAATGTAAACGTGCTTTTGCATAAGCTTTTGTTCGTGTTTGAGTTATAAAAATTGTTGACAAGACTTCTTCCACAGTTACAGTTCGGATCGTTCGGATCTACGATTCGCATGTCAGGATGGTGACGTCACTGTTATTCGTCTGCGAGAAAGGCGGAATGAGCAAACCTTACTGTCTATTAGCCTAGACCTTGATTTAGGACTTCTGACCCCAAGGAAGGGAGAGAGCCAGTGCCGTAAGACAAACACAACATCCATGCCTCACTGGGATTCGAGCCCGGACCTATCTCGGACGAATGATCAGAAGCCATCGCGTAGATCACTGCGCCACAGGGGCGGCATGCATGTAGTACACAAATTAATATGATGGTATGTGTCAATCAGTTATACCCAAAGAGGTTAGAATAAGATATCGGGAGGTGCCCACGTCAGTCGAGTCTACAACCGCGAGAGGCGGACATTACAGTGTGGGAAAGCTGGTGGTTTCCAAGGCTATTGCAATGCATTTTCTTTTAGCTGAACCGCGTTTTTCGTCGCATATATTTCTAATTATTCATCCTAACTTGCCGCCGATGTGTGAGAAAATGTTGAACTTATAAAATTCGTATTTATTTTGAGACAGCTAGCAATTTCTATTTTAAACTGAAATTCATGAAACACGTTCGTGCAAGTTCTGAAAAATATAACGTTAAAATTTAAACCTTCACTCTCATATGAAGTATAATTTATTCCCCTTTGATATTAACCCGATTACTGCAACCAAAAACCACGCAATTCGAAACTGCACACAGCTGTTACTGCATAATTTTCTTGTAAACAGTTCATTTTTTTTTTTTATTGCAGATTTAACGAGCACCGTGAGCAACATAATGGGCTATTATAAGCAGTCGCCTATCCCTAATTTAGGGCCATTTGTTCTAGGGAAGTGAGAGAGGCAGTGCCGTAAAAAACCGAAACATCCATGCCTAACAGGGAGTCGAACCAGGACCTCTTTCGGACGAATGATCAGAAGCCATCGCTTAGACAACTGCGCCACCGGGACGGCTCAAAATTTCCACCCTTACATGCTCTGAACATGCTTGTGAGAATTTATAAAAGGCACACGGCAATACCTCACTTCTTTTAAATAAAAGTAACTGAAAAGAACAACGAGACTATGCAGTTTCGTAACCAACGGCAGTATAATAAAAGCGATAACGGTACTAGGTAAAAGCGGCCTCTGGTGGCGTTGGAGGATATCACAAAGTTCTTTTTTTTTTTTTTTTTTTTTTTCTTTGATTGGAGGTTTAACGCCCACCGTGAGCAACTCAATGGGCTATAAGCAGTCGCCCGTCCCTAATTTAGGGTCACTGGTTCCAGGGAAGGGAGAGAGCCAGTGCCGTAAGACAAACACAACATCCATGCCTGACCGGGATTCGAACCCGGACCCCTTACGGACGAATGATCAGAGGCCAACGCCTTAGACCACTGCGCCACCGGGGCGGCATCACAAAGTTCTTCCAGGAAGTGTGTGGCCCAAAATAGCAGGCTTTCTTACAGATCCCCGTAGATGCAATTATCCCTCGCGATACACAGCATCCTCACACAGACTAGTAACACCAACATTGCACATGCTTAAAGTACCGTGCTCAGTTCGCGCTTCTGAAAAATATGCGTGTATGTTATCGGCTTCGAACGATATTCACCCAAGCTTGCATTCTAAGTTATTTTTTAAAAAGTGAACGCCGTGGCGCAGGATGGAAACTTTGCAGCTGTCTGATGATGAGTTCCTGAAGAAATCATTCGTCACAATCAATGAAATTAAAGAAGCCGGTGACTTATGTGATGTGACCATCAGAGTTGGCGAAAAGTCTATTAAAGCTCATCGCATCATTTTAGCCAGTGGAATCCCCTTTTTCAGAGTGATGTTCACAAGCGATTTTGCCGAGAAGGGGAAGTCTGAGATAACTTTGGGTTATGTCGATTCGAGAGCAGTTCAGTCTCTGATCAGTTTTCAATACACCGGCAAGATTAACATTACTTCAGCTAACGTGAAGAATTTAATCATCGAGTCAGCTGATTATTTACAGTTCCATAGAATTCTCGAAGCATGCTTTGAATTTTTGACCAAGAAATTGAGTGCTACAAGTGCTCTATACGTCCTCTCGCTAGCAGAACAGTATTACTACCCCGACGCTATCGAAAAGTATGATCGTTATATTCGAGAAAATTTCGAGGATATATGTATGACAGAAGACTTCCTTACTTTGCCTTTCTTGAAAGTACAAGCTTTGATAGAAAGAGATGACTTGTTTGTAGTGAAGGAAGATGCCGTATTTGAGGCAGTCTTGCGATGGGTGAAAGCAGATGAAATAGACAGATTCGTTTATTTGCCCGATCTATTGCGTCTTGTTCGGATGCCATTTGTAAGCAAAGCTCATCTAGAACAGGCTATGTTAAATGAGAAACTCCTGTCATCCAACGTTTGCTCAGAGATATGTTTTCGTGGAAACCCCACAGCAAGAGAGAGATACTACGAACTAAAGGAACACTGGAAACACACAAAATTAATGGGTTGTGCAATGTACGCCATTTGTAAAGCCGATACGGTTTTTACAATCAAATTTTACGATTCTGTGCACGAAAAGAAATGGATTGATTTGAGCAATATATCATCAGCTACTGACTTCTTTTACATGCTATGTACTGAAGAAAACATTATGTTAATGAATTACGAATGCATGTGTACCCTGTGTTTGAAGACCCTTGAGTGGTCTACTGTACAGGGTAATTTTGGAGTCTTATTTATAGAGGCAACCATACATAGTGGAACGCCATACTTTCTGTTTACAAATGGTCTTGTGTACACTCTGTGTTTCAAGCAAGAAAGATTCATTAGAGCGTTCAATATGTTGGAAAACAGGAGGTATTTCTGTGCCGTGTCCCTGGGGAAACACATTTACGTTATTGGTGGAGTTGGTTATATTCGTAACTCCCTTGCACCGCTGAGTTCGGTTCAGCGGTATGATCCAGAAAACGGATTTGGTATCGAAATCTCACCGATGCTTCAGGCCAGATTCTTACATTCTCGTACCATTTTAGATAATAAGGTATTCATATGTGGTGGATACAGCAATTTCGAGGATTATGGACATCAAACGCCTGGTCTCTCAACAGAAATATACAACCCTTTGACTGATCAGTGGTCTTTCGTAGCTCCATTGAAGAGCGAAATGGATGCTCCAGCCTTCCTCGTTTCATGTTCTGGTAAGGTATACGGTACTACGGGACACCCGAAAAATGACGTCATTGTTTTCGAGACTTACGACCCAGCTGCTGATGAATGGACTCATCATGGTGAGATGACAGCTTCAAATACGAGGCTCTGCGTTTTACTTGGTACTAATACAGGTAGAGTGTGCTTCGAAACTTGATTATATAAATAATACAAACTCATGCTCTCTAAAAATCTGAGATCCTATCGAGGACAGTAGGTACACAGATTTCCGCATTACACTGATTTTGTAAAATGGCAAATGCCTAAAAAAAAATAAATAAATAAATGTCCTTATCTATCATCATCAGGAGTTTCCACTAGTAAGTGGATTTCCTGGACCACACAATTCCGCCTGAGTCTTCCTCCACTTCTCTCTATTCAAGGCCATCACCTCATCAAGTCCAGTATTTTTTTTAACTTGATTTAATTTCCTCCATCCACTTTCTCTTTGGTCTTTCTCTTCCCCATCATCAGAATTTTCGAAAGCCTTTCTGATGATATTCTCTTTACATAGCCGAACCATTGCAATCTCCGCATATCAATAGTTTGAAGAATGTCTACTATAACACTTACAATATCTCGAATTTTTGTATTACGCACTTTTTACATCACAATTTGCTTGCAGAATACCTCCAAAAGTCCATCTCTGTAGCCAATAAATTTTGTTGGTGTTTTTTGTTTAAAGCCCACTTCTCCGCACCATATAAAATCATGCTCTGTACAATCGCAGAAAAAATGTCTTTTTTTACTCTTGGAAAGACATTGCTGCTCCTAAGAACAGGATTCAAAACAGAAACAGCTTTCCTGTCCTCCACAATTCCCCGATCAATGTTACGATGGCATGTACCATCCTGACGTATTATGGATCCGAGGTATTTAAATTTCTCAACTGTTCTCTGCGTTCTTAACTCCTCAACTGTTCTTATTGGTTATTTCAATGAAGCCTCTGAGATAATTTTCGTTAATTTTAAGTCCCCAACGGTCATATTCAGAGATCAGTTTACGAAACATATAAAACGACACGTCATCCTTATTTTCTGCCAAGATGACTTGATCATCCGCAAACAGCAAATGATACACGATCCTCATCTTTAGGAAAGTTAATCTTTTGAAAAATGTACAGTTTAGTATGCATGTATTTTCCCCCTATTCCCAGACTAATATATGGGCTACTTTTATTCTTGATGTGTAGAACAGCAAGCTTAAAATACCAGCCAATATCGTTTATCACCATTTAATATTTTTAATGTGGACTTCTGATTATGAGCTCTTCAAGTAGTTCTACGTGTCAGTTCGCTTTATTTTCATAAGGCCTGCGCACGTCCGTGATCACTGGGCGAAAAAAATAGCCCCGCCGCTCCATTTCATGCAGCGCATTTGTAATTCAGGCTGTGTGGTAACTGGATTATGTGATAACTGTGATAAATTGTGATTAACTGTGGTAACGGTGTGATAACTATATTACATCAGCGTATTTGTAATTAAGACTGTGTGATAAGTGAATTTTGCGATAACTATGATAACAGTGTGGTAACTGTTTCTCTTTCTTTTGTGCGAAAAAAAACTGCTTTTTCAGTATAAAGGAAATGCGAAATAATAATAAAAAACTGTTTTTTGCACTTCTTCAAGGGATTGTTAGGTCAAAAAAGTATATAAGGTTTTTCAGGACAAGTGATTGGGTAGAATTTTGTAATTTATAAAGACATGATCAAAATTATCCGGGCCCTCCCGCACTCTTTTAAGTAGTTGATTTGCCTACATACAACGGCCGTTTCATAAAAAAAGTAAAATCACACAATATGAAAAAATATAGGTACAGCAAAATATACGTATGTTATTCTTTCTCAAAGTATCTTCCCTAGGATGATATGCAACGGTCCCATCGTTCAATCCACTTTTCAAAGCACGTGGCGAAGACATTTTGTCGAAGCTGCTTTAGCGACCCCTGTACAGCTTGAGTAACGTCAGCATCTGTGTTGAATGTGACGCCATGGAACTTCTTCACTGCTGGAAACAACCACAAATTGCACAGGGCTAAGCCAGGACTGTAGGCAGGCTGTGGCATGATTTCAATTCTGTGTTTCGTAAGAAACTGTTGAACACAAGCAGCCACATGTGGGCGGGCGTTATCATGGTGATGGGTCCACTTACCCACCAGTTCCGGACGCTAAATCGATATGTGTCGTCGCAGACGCTTCAAGACTGAAATGTAATACTCAGCATTGATAGAAATTTGTAGAGGAACAACATGCTGGTAGACTAAATCTTTATGATGTAAGAAAACTATGATCACGACGTTCCCAGCTGATTTGGTGTGGCGGACATTTTTCAGAGAATGAGAGTCTGTGCATTTCCAGACACTCGTTGCGCTTCGGGAAGGTGTCGAAATTGTGTACCCACGTTTCATCGGCAATTATTACTATCTTTAAAAAGTTTGGATATGATCCCAGACACATTTCAATCGTTTTTTTCCACTCATGACACACCTGAACTCTGGCTAACGATTGTTCTTTCGTCAGGTGATGAAGTACCCATCTGGAACACACACGATGAAGCAGTAATTTGTCGCGTAGAATTTGGAATGCCGACGTTTTTGAAATATTAGTTGACGCCGCTACATTTTCACACGTCAATCGTTGAAATTCTTCCAGGATTGCCCAAACAGTGTTAACAATACCCTCCGTAACAATACTTTCAGGTCGACCAGGCCTAGGAGCGAGTTCTGCAGACAAACCTCCTTTTTTGAAATCATGGTGCCATATAAATATCGTTGATTCACCCCAAAACGTATCTTTCTAAGCTTTTTGCATTGAATTAACTGTTTCTGGAGACATTTTACCCAAATGATAGCAACATTTTATCGCATGACGCATTTCTCTTCTTAAATTTGGATCACTCACCTCCGTAGCTGTATGACGAAATCTAGACGTTCCTTAAACAATTGCGCAATAAAAAACGAGAATCATCTGCTACGACGAATAGCTGTTGCCATAGATACTTCTTTAATTCACTTAGTCGTCTGCGTGGTTATTTTTCCTCTTTGCACTGTTTCCAATTCAAATAAAAAAAATTACTCAGGTTTTTTTTATTGGAAGTTTAACGACCAGACCACCGAGAGCAACTCAATGGGTTATATGCAGTCGACCGTCCCTAATTCAGAGCCACTGGGTTCCAGAGAAGGGAGATGACCAGTGCGTAAGACAAACACAACATCCGTGCCATACCGGGATTCGAACCCCGACCCCTTTCGGAAGAATGATCAGAAGCCATCGCTAAGACCACTGCGCCACCGGTGTGGCCCTCAGTTTTTATGGAACGGTCTTTGTACGTCACAGTGATGGCTCATACAAGTGTAAAAAGACGCATGTGGGCTGCTAAACACCATATTTATGAGCTGTTTGAGTTGACTTCTCCCTTCACAACGCATCATGAATGCACCCCCTGCTGACATTAATTCAGAGCATCCATCTTTAGGAAGGGTGGGGCATACATGGTGAACCGTCTTTTAGGATTGCATGTCACGTATTAAGCCCCGTATGCAGATTTCTGTTCACGATCCATTATACATTGGTCCAGGGCAAAAAGCCTCTTTTAAGCTGTTTGTGGCTTTAAGAGGCCCTACCTTCCTTAGGCTTTCCAGGACACTTTGACAATTCCAATGCTCTCTTCTAGTACACATCTTTTCTTAACAGGTGACGCTAACGGGATTATACTAGATTTGCATATGGCATCTATAAATCTCTTAACAGACTCAAGCTAAAGCTATTCTTCAGTATCTTCTGGGATTTAATCATGCTTTGCAAAGGACAGCTATAAATCTCTAACAGACTCGAACTAAAGCTATTCTTCAGTATTTTCTGGGATTTAATCATGCTTTGCAAAGGGCAGCTATAAAGCTCTAACAGACTCAAGCTAAAGCTATTCTTCAGCGTCTTCTGGGATTTTATCATGCTTTGCAAAGGGCAGCTATAAACCTCTAACAGACTCAAGCTAAAGCTATTCTTCAGCGTCTTCTGGGATTTTGTCATGCTTTGCAAAGGGCAGCTATAAAGCTCTAACAGACTCAAGCTAAAGCTATTCTTCAGCGTCTTCTGGGATTTTATCATGCTTTGCAAAGGATAGTTTTTAAGCTCTAAAAGATTCAGAAAAAGCAAGTAAGAGTTACATAGAACATAGGTAGAGGGAAAATCAATTCATCTATATGAGTAAGAAGAAATAAATTATAAATGATACCTGATCAAAACATAAAATATACCATAAAATACATAAGAAAACTCTTCCCTATACAAAACAATAATGCTTAAACATAGGCAAATGCTGGCATCAATGCTATTTTAGTGTGCTATTCAGGAAAGTTTTGTTTTAGCTTTTCACCGACTTAAGATTTAGCCAAAGGGAATGCATGCACCCTAATGTTTCATTACTTTTATTTTAAAGCTTTCCGATCTTAACATTTATTCATTCCTAATTTCAAGACGGTTGGATCCAGGTCGTCACTTCTTTCCCGACAGTCAAGATTCGGTTGAATTGCATACGGGTGACTAAATATTTTCAGGTACTAGTAATCGAAGACTGCTTTCCAGGTTAAAAGCTGGAAAGCAGTCTTCGATAGCTTCGCTTCAGAATTTTCTATCATCGATTCTTGATCTGATCTGTACTGCACCATAATCATTACCTATGGTAAACATCATAGACAAGCACGAGAAGTAGAATGGACAGTACACAGTTAAAAGTTTCGTGGTAGGTTGTACCAAAAAGTGGTGCTACACCACTTTCTCAGAAACGATGCACTATTCTGTGGTGCAAGACAAACCCAACAAGATGGTGCAACCTTACATGCAAACTTTAACAATAACGTGGTGAAAAGTTGAATCACGTTTTTGGGTTTTGTTTGCAAAACAAGATGGTGTATCTTTCCTCAAAAAGTGCTGCAGCTGGTGTAGCACCAATTTTTGGTGCAACCTACGACAAAAATTTTAACAGTGTACTCCAATGTTTATGGACTTTCAATGTCAACAACAAGTTAGTTCATAGACAAGTATGAACAGTAGGATAGAACGTAGGGCAGAGCTCAGTGACTTTCAACGTGGCATGGGCATAGGATGGCATCTTAGCAAAAAGCCAGTTCATAGACAAACATGAACAGTAGAATGGGCCCTATGGCAAAGCTCAGTGACTTTCAACGTTGCACGGTCATGAGATACCATCTTAGCAACACTTCAGTTCATAGACAAGCATTAACAGTAAAATGGGCCGTACGGCAGAGCTCAGTGACTTTCAACGTGGCACAGTCATAGGATGTCGTCTTAGGAACTAGTCAGTTCATTGACAAGCATGAACAGTAGAATCGGCTGTACGGCCTGTCAGTGACTTTCAACGTGGCATGGGCATAGGATGCCATGTTAGCAACAAGTCAGTTCATAGACAAGCATAAAGAGTAGAATGGGCCGTATGGCAGGGCTCAGTGAGTTTCAGCATGGCACAGACATATGATGCCATCTTAGCAACAAGTCGGTTCCCAGACATGCATGAACAGCAGAATGGGCAGTTAGGATGCCATCTTAGCAACAAGTCAGTTCATAGACAAGCATGAACAGTAGACTGGGACGTACGGCAGAGCTCAGTGACTTTCAACGTGGCATGGTCATGGAATACCATCTTAGCAACAAGTCAGTTCATAGACAAGCATGGACAGTAGAATGAGCCGTACAACAGAGCTCAGTGACTTTCAAAATGTCGCAATCATAAGATGCCATCTTAGGAACAAGTCAGTTCATAGACAAGCATGAACAGTAGAGTGGGCCGTACGGCAGAGCTCAGTGACTTTCAACGTGGCATGGGCATTGGATGCCACCTTAGCAACCAGTCAGTTTAGGAAATTATGTCCAGCTGCTGTCCTGGTGAACTGTAAATGATATTATTGTGAAATGAAAACGCCTAAGGACAACAAGATCGCAATCTTGACTTGGTAGACCACATAAAACAGAGAGGAAGTTCTGAAGCGTATGGTGCGACAAAATCGCATGTCCTCGGTTTCAACTCTCACCACCGAGTTCCAAAGTGTCCCTAGAAGAAACACCAGTACCGTAACGGTTCTTTGAGAGCTGAAGGTAATGGGTTTCCGTGGCTCAGCAGCTGCACATAAGCCTCACATCAGCAAGATCAACGCAAGCGTCGGTAGGTGTGGGGTGAATCTAGACGGTCTTTGGAATAGTAGAAAAGCGTGGTGAGGTGAATTTCTGAGAATCGCTGAATATCGGCCGTGCACATTATATGACGGCCCCCGTGTAGGAATCCCCCAGCTACATATAAAGGTGTTAATTCCTAAGCAACCCCGCCCCCATAATTTCTCTCTGCCATCTATGTGCAAAATCGTAAGGGGGCGCAATCTAGTGTGATCTCTCTCACTTACAAACTATCCTGTCGGAATCGTAGATTCGCCCTAACTTCTGAAAAGAAACTAAATGAAGTTGGAGCACATATATTTGAAATATATGGATGTTTTTAGCACATATATTCGAAATATATGTACTCAAAAATGAGTATATATATTTCAAAATAGAAATACCAGATATACTCACAATTGATTTCCTGTATGTACTCAAAAATGAGTTCGTGTGTTTTCCAAAAATGATACAAGTACTCGGAGCTATTATAAGCCCAGAATGTACTCAAACACGAGTACATTTTGCTTTTTTCTAAGTTCCAATTTTTAACAATGTTGTACTTCATCAATGCTTCTAAAAGCCCTACTTGAAAAAAACCATTTTTCGTCTCACAGATTCTACCATATGGAACATTTTGCATTGATTTATTTTCTGCACATTAGTAATGCAAATCTGCCATTTATAGTTTGAGGGGTGGTGGGTAGGTGCCTGTTTATATTTGCCTTGATACTTCCCTTTATAGAAATCCGGTTGAAAAAGTCTTTTCGCCGGTCAAATCTTTGACTACGGTGATCATTTCTTCCACCTTTCTTTCTTGAAATAGTCAACAGTTGCCATACTAGAGAGCGTAATGGCATATTTTTCCCAGTGATGAAATTCTAAATGACAAAAAGGGGCATAGCAGTGAACGGATTAGGAAAAATGAACCCGGGAGGAATGCCTTCAAAATTTTTCAAAATCCCTGTAAAATCTGATTTGTATTTTTTTTTTTTTTTTTTTTTTACTGCATATTAAATTTTCATTGTTAATTACTTCTGTTAGTTCTTGTTAAAATTTCTTAATTTGAGTAATTTTTAATAAAGGAAAGAAAGTGTCATACCTAACATCGCATTTTTACTTAAATATAGCTCTCTCGGTCGTCTTAAAACATTCCTCTACTAAAAATAATACGTATTACGATACGAGGTAGTTACATTGAACAGATGCGACTAAGACAGTTGCATCAGTTTAATGTGGTGTTGGGAAATTGCGGCTGGAACCATGAGTGGTCTACAACGCCATAAGTAAATGGCGGCTATAGCCTAAGGCAGGGGTCGGGAAACTACGACACGCGGCGAACTGCAGTACGCCACCCCTTTTTGTACAGCCCGCGAACCCTAAGTATGGATTTCACATTTTCAGATCTTTTAAAATTTCAGTCTTTAAAAGGTCAAAGTCCGAGTTATAACGGAACGGCAGACCGCGGAGTTGCGAGATACCACTGCATGTGGCGCTCTTATAGCTCTGCATTCGGCGGCCTCTGCTGTGCGCAGTTATATTTCGGCAGCGTTTCCAGTGCCACGTGTATCGCTGTTCTACGACATTTTGTTCTCGTTTGATTACCCTTGCATATCCATCATGTCACTGTCAAAACGAGAAAAGAACAGCAAAATAGACTTCGAGTATAGTGTTTTTAAGGCAGAGTGGAGGATAAATTATTTTGTTACGGAATTAAATGACAAAGCATTGTGTTTATTCTGTAATGACACTATAGTTGTACTAAAAGAGTACAATATACGTCGTCATTACCAGACAAAGCACTCGACACAATTTTCAAAACTCACAGGAAAGCAACGATCAGAAAAATTGGAAACTTTAAAACGGATTATTTCATCACGACGTGATTTTTTTACGAAAATGAAGCTGCAACTAAAGACAGTTTACCAGTAGCTCATTTGTTAGCCAAGGAAGGGAAGCCATTTCCCGATGGTAAGTTAGTTAAGTCATGTTTGATTGTAGCAGCAGAAGAAATGTGTCCAAGGGAAAAATGAATTTATTGAAATCTACAACCTTTCAGCGAGAACAGTTTAATATTATTTAAACAAGAAAAAATCAATAAATACCTACATAAAATATCCTCGAGTTTGCCTCTTGTCCAGCAGAGCGTAAAATATTTAGTATTTGGACCCTTACAAAAAATGTTTGCCGACCCCTGGCTTAAGGGAAGGGTAGACGATAGCGGCATAGGATATATCCGTAACTCTATAGGTAAATTGCGACTAAAGCTTATGGGAAGGGCAGACAACTCAAAACATAATACACTACATCTTTATAGCAATAAAAATCAACTAATATTTCCATGTTAAAAATCTGTTTATATGGTTGCTATAAGAGGAATAGAAAAACTTTTGCCTTACTGATACTGAAGAGAGAAAGATGATGTAACACTGTCATCACACAAGCAAAACTTGAATCAGCATACTTTGTTATGCTTTTGAGGAATGTTGAATATAGATAATTTCATTTCTCTTCCAGGAGTCAACCTCAGCTTACCCAAAAGTTAATATTTTGAAAAAAATGATGCAAATTTCACCAATTCAAGTCTGGTTATACATCTTTCTCTGTAATCGCCCATTTTCTTAGACGACATTTCTTTCCTATGTATGGCAGTTTTGGATTTCCTTCTCCCAGTGACATCACTTGACCTTTGGATTTTAATATACCTCTGAGTTTGAAAAAGTTTCAGAATTTCTATAAAGTTATATAAGCTTGGATGGGGATGATAAAAGTGAGTATTAAACGGAGCATGAAAATACTCGCATGCATTCGTCGTCGTGTGTTCTCTTGATGCCTGGCATTCAGCATTTTTTAACGCAAGAAATATTCTTTTCTGTGAGGAACTCCCAAGCGCCAAAATTTTCTTCCACAGCATGTGTTTATTATATTTGACGGACGTTCACAAATATCCTGTTCAGCTTTTCGTCGCAATTTTCTTGTGGGGTTGCAATGACCCAGAACGTCTAAAGATTAAAGGGAATTATTTAGCCGGAATTGACCTAACCCGGAGTAGCCACTTCCTAAAGCTTTATTTTGACTGCCGTCCAGACAATGAAGTTCACATTCCCTTTGCACTAGAACCTCGAAGATTGGTAAGATGCTTCTGCTGTGCGATCCAGCTGTAACCTCAGGTATCTCTAATGTTTTGTCCATTGAGTTTACATAAAAACTTGTCCATGGAGTTGCAGAGGTTAGCGCCTCAAAGTTAGTGCTGCTGTTAGATTTCATTTTTTTTTTTTTTTTTTGATTGGAGGTTTAACGACCACCGTGAGCAACTCAATGGGCTATAAGCAGTCGCCCGTCCCTAATTTAGGGTCACTGGTTCCAGGGAAGGGAGAGAGCCAGTGCCGTAAGACGAACACAACATCCATGCCTGACCGGGATTCGAACCCGGACCCCTTACGGACGAATGATCAGAGGCCAGCGCCTTAGACCACTGCGCCACCGGGGCTGCGCTGTTAGATTTTACTTAACTATTGATGTATCAAATATCTCCATTTACAGCTGCTGCTTTAGCTTCCAATACAATGTTGCCATTTTCGAAAAAGTAAATATATAACAGTTAGAAAATTCATCTGTTATTTGTACACCTTAAAATGTTCATAACAATAAAGCCTCTTAAGTAAAAAAAAAAGTGGCAAAGGCTGCCTTACCCCTTCGCATACCTAAACAAAAAATTGAATTAACTTTTATTTAATCCTTTCTGCGTAAGTTTAAAATTTTAAAGAAATACGATGTGGAATAAACTTTCAGCAATCGTGGCAATTGTTACAATTAGTAACAGTATAAAAATTATAGAATTTTAAAGCTGTGTGGTGCATTTGCATTTAGCTTCTTATTTTCTAGAAAAAAGATTTACTTCACGATGTGTTGCAAAAAAACTTAGGATCAAAAGATTTTGCCGTGACCAGGATTCGAACCTGGGTTATTGCGGCCACAACGCAATGTACTAACCACTATACGATCACGGCACATTTGGAAAGACACAAACTTTCGTTCTTTTAAATCGGAACTAAGTTCTCGTTGTTCAGTGAAGCGATAATTTCGAGCGATAAAGTCAGTTTCGCAGAGGTTTCGTTGCCATTAAAAGGTGGCAGCACATTTTCCTTAAATACGTAATTTGCCTTTGAAAGACAGAGTTTTTAAATAATTTAACTTTAAAAATTTTTCTTTTATTCCTATGTAAGTGCTATAGACTTTTTTCTGTTATTCAACTGACGAAACGAATGGCTGAAGTTAACTCCACTTAAAAGCCATTCGTTTTGTCTTTTGAATAACCGTAAAAGATCTTTACCACTTACATAGCAACTCCAGAATTCCGTTAAAAATTTATATGTATATTAATTTTAGCTTAGCGCAACACCACATGGCATTAAATATCAAAAGATCTTTTACGGTTATTCAAAAATTTTAAAGCTCAAAATACAGCTACGCTTTTTTTTTAACTAAATGCTAATAACCCGATTATTTTTATATGAAGTTTATTAAGAATAAAATATTTCTTTGAATTCACAATTTTCAATTTTTGGAGTTTTGTGCGTGTTTACTGAAAACATGCAGGTGCTTTATGACGTAGAACTACGTCTAATTCCGCGGATGGTATAGGGCGACTTACGGCCGAGCGCCTGTGGCAAAAATAGGTAGCAATTGAAATCATCATAGCGTTAAAAATACATGCGCACATTCATCGCGTTAGCATATTCGTAAACAGCATGGAGTCCAATTCGCGTACTGCGCCATACATCGTGCGCGTGACGCTCCCCTCGCTCCTTGTGCGCGGGGAAGATGATGCAATACTTCTGGGTGTGCCGCCGCGTACGACTCAGTCTATCTCGGAAACCGTGACCGCAACACGACCATTCGTGGTATCTTTTTAAAGCTCTCGATGAGATCTATTCAAATATACGAAACACATTCCGCAGTGGTTTAAACTGAACATTTTACAAACTGTTTTCTTGTGAACCGGTGAACACTTTTGACAATATCACGGTTTATTTGGAAAACCGTGAGTGCAAAACAACTGTATGTGGAATCATTTGAAAGCTCTCGACGAGATCTATCTAAACATATAAAGAACGTATTGCAGTGGTTTAAACTAAAATTTTAAAAAATTGCTTTCGTGTGAACGGGTTGACATTTTCAACAATACCCCGGAATTCACAGAATGAACGCAAGCAAAAGTAGAGAAAATCAAAGCGAGAGGTAGGAACAAGTGATGAGGAATGTAAGAAGCCCAAGAAGACAGAGCACCACGTAGGGTAATTTGTGTATCGATCTGCTTTGAGTTATCCAGCATTATTCGTAAAAATTTTGTAAGCTACTTTTCAAATCATAGACCTGTGTTAGCTGTAACAAATTAAATAAACACTCTGAAACCCTACTAGACTAGCTCATTTTAACTCTCCGATCTGCAAGTCGTAGTCCTGCGTTCCGAACTGACGGCTCAATCAGAACTGATTGAGCCGTTAGTTCGGAACGCAGGACTACGCCGAGCGCGCATTCTTAAACGTAGAAACCTCGTGTGCATCGTGCCCTTGAGAAATAGCTTGTGGAAGTCTTCAACGGTAGGGGAGTGTGTACGCATTTGGGGGTGGTGAGATTGCTATTAATGTAAGACTCAATATTCATTCTTATTTCGAATATCCTAATTACCTGACTTCTTCAAAGTCCCTATTGAAAGGGGGGGGGGACTTTCCCTGCTCGGGTCCCTTAAAGTTATGAGTTCAAGTCCAGCTAAATCGCCAGTGATTAGCCAAGGTTCGGAAGTCTCATTAATCCGCTGGTCCCGGGGTGAAGACACCTCGTTATAAACAGATCTAACCCCAGACCTTGATACAGCATAAGTAGTAACCCCTGGTGTCCACAATCCAACTCATTTCTAACTTATGGCGCTCTAGTATTTCACGGAATTGTCAATTACATTTTAAAACAAATAACTTTTCCTTTCTGATATTTCTTTTCTGAGATTTTGTTTTCTGAGATTTCCTTCTTGAGATTCCCTACCCCCTACGTTTACAGTTTTGGATATTTTCTAGCGAAGGCATTTTTATTTTTATCTAAATATGAGCATACCGGCACTTCAAATTTTCTATTTCCAGCACTGCTGGAGACCTCAGAAACAATGCAAAATTTTCTCTAAAGCTGTCGGCAGTTGACGAGACATGGTACTTTCGTTATGATCCTGAAACGAAGCGTCAAAGTGCTCAGTGAAAATCACCACAGTCAGCTAAAGGAAAAAAGATCAGATTACTGAAATCCAAAGTCAAGACAAAGCTTGTACACGACAGCAAGGGAATTCTGCATCACGAGTTCATTCCTGAAAGTACAACTGTCACTGGCAATACTTAGAGGATTGTTCATGTCAGGCGTGAGTACCAAAATCGGCAATGGTTCCTTCTTCACGAACCTCACACACAGCAGTCAGTGTACAGCAATTTCTAGCACGAAAACAAGCGTGTGTACTCAACCATTCCCCCTATTCTCCAGATTTGGCATCGTGTGACTACTTTCGATTCCCTAAATTAAAGCTTACTTTCAAAGGAAAAGTTTTTCAAAACTTTGAAGACAGAAAGAAACGTGACATCAGCTCTTCACTCCATACCAAAAGCTGACCTGTGCAAGTCTTTCCTTTCGTTGGTTGATAGTGCCACTTGTATGGAACGCCGGAGGAATGCACTTGGAATAAAATATATTCAAGTAAATATATAAATATATTACAAATATATAAGGACAAAATGAGATAAGCAAACAAATTTTTTAAGTAAAAATATACTAAAATAAAAAAAATAAAAATATTAAGCAACTAAACCTTGTAAAACGACCGTGTATCCGAGAAAGCAAAAAAAAAAAAAAATAGCAAACCAAATAAGCAGAAACCCACACTTTTCTAGTCTATGTAGAAATGAGAGATATTTTTTCCCGTGATTGCCCCTGACGAAGCCATGAAAAAATCTGCCACATGATCTGCAATCCCGATTTTTCTTCTTGTTGAAAAAAAAAAGAGTTTTTTTTTTTTTGCTTGCTCGGGTAACACGGTCGTTTTGCAAGGTTTGGTTGTTTTATATTTTTATTTTAATATATTTTCTCTTAAAACCGCCTTTGTTTGCTTATCTCATTTTGTCCTCGCATGTTTTGATTTTTCTCTTACGCAGCTTTGGGTGCTTTAGAATTTCAAAGTTGGTTTTATTTTTCTGCTATTTTTTCGGTGTTTTGTTCTCTATATATATATATTCCAGTTGCCTGCATTTTATGTCTACCATTGTCTTGAAAAAACCTCCCAGTGGAGTGCGAAAGCTTGGTGAATCTTTGTGCTGACTACACCACAAAAATAAATGGATTTAATATGCGTTTCATGTTATTCATGTCTGGTGTATTTAAAATAATGTTATATTCAGTTAAGTTTTCCTGTTTTTCCATTTATTTTTTAAACTTCAGTCGCCTTACTTACTTGCCGCACTTTGTACCTCAGTTTTCCCCGTTAAGGATGGAAATGTACACTGCTGGACAATTGCTAAGGACGGATCATAAACGGCTATATAGCGCATAAAAAAGTAAGTGTGGTTGGATACCAAGTGAAATAAAATAATGTCAGAATGCCAGGACATTACAAGAAAGACAATTTATTGTGCTCTGAAATCCAGAAATCTTTGGAACATGTTCAAGGGACAAACAGGCCATTTTGTGCAGAATACGTAAACGTGAAAAAATTGCAATTACCGTCCGCAGGCGTTCCGGCGTAAGATGTCAATACGGGATATGGCCACCATGGAGGGCGATGCAAGATTCCCCACGTCGTGTCATGCTTTGCACAACATTATCAAGCAGCTGTTGGGGTAATTTATCCCATTCCTCTGTCAGTGCACGGATGAGGGTGTCCTTGTTTATTGGAGGGCATTGGCGACCAGCAAGACTCCTCCCCAAAGCATCCCACACATTTTCAATGGGATCCAGATCTGGAGAACGTGCTGGCCATACGAGGCGTTGAATATCCTCGCTCTCAAGACACTCCTGGACAGCGACTGTTCGATGACATGTTGCGTTGTCGTCCATGAAAATGAATCTATCACCGACAGCACCACGGAACATGTGAACATGAGGTAGCAGAACATCATTAATGTATCGTTGGCCAGTCATAGTCCCAGTTGGAAGCACATAGAGGGACGTACGGCCATTGATCATGATGCCAGCCCATACCATGACACTACATGTCGGATATCGGTCCCTTTCCTGTATGTTTGCTGGACAATATGCAGTACCACTATCACACCAGATCAGTTGTCGTCGACAATCAGACGATAGACTGTATCTACTCTCATCTGAGAAGAGGACAGCAGACCAGTCGTTATCAGTCCAATTGCGATGTTGATGGCACCATTGCAAACGGTCGGTACAGTGACGTCTGGACAATGGGATGCACACAACAGGACGGCGGGCGTATAGTCCTCCTTCATGCAAACGTCTGGCGACAGTTTTTCGGGAGATCCGCTTGCCAGTAGCAGCCATAAACTGATTTGCTACCTCACTAGCTGTGCTGCGCCGGTGTCTTTTTGTTGATAGCACTATGTACCGATCTTCTGCAGGTGTCGTACTGCGAACACGACCTCCCCCGTGACGTTTGCTACACTCTCCATTTGTTTGACATGATTTCCAAAGCCTTGAAACAACACTGTGGCTGACGTCGAACTCCTTGGCAACATCTGTTATTTTACGCCCTTCTTCAATCTTGCCAATAATACGGCCACGCGTAAAATCATCTAGGTGATGTCGGGAAGACATACTGAAAATTGCAAGTTCGTCAATTGATTCTTTCCCTTTCAACTTTGCGTTTGAACAACAACGGTCAATACGCGTCAAATCCTTTATATCTCTTATCAGCGCTATGACGTCACGAACAAGTTCGGCAATCCAAAATTTGCATACGCACAACACGTCTTACTGTATCCCGCATTTATGCTAATTTCCACATTTTCCTGCCTTCCATTTTATGGTTGCTATCGTCGCTATTGTCATCCGTCCTTAGCAATTGTCCGGCAGTGTACTTTGCGTATTACACTAGACAACAGCCAAATATATATCTGAGACAAAAGTAGTTATTATTAACTAATTTGGACATGCTGATCACGAATATGAACTTCAAAAATCGCTAATTAGCTCTGGTTTTTAAGATACAGGAAGGGGTGCAGTGAGAATGGTTGGTCTGCAGAGGAAGTCCTACACATCGAACGCGTAATTCCCCACGAGACGGATAAACTTGAGCGCCAACTGGATGACGCACACTGCAGTAGTCATTGCAATCACATTTCCTTCTTGCCATAATTTGCGTTGTGGATTCTGTGAGTGTAGACGTGTCGTTCAAGATGCTTTGCAAATATGTGAACACTGCGGATAATTTTGTTATATTTGTGGACAAATTACTTTCCTATCACAAAGGATACTCACTACACCAATGATAAAAAAAAAGAAGCTTACAGCCTTTATTTTGGTTGTGAGATCGGTGACCAGGACGGATATTTGGCCCCACCCACATCTTGTCAATCCAGTGCAACGAATCTGCGCTGCTGGTTGAACAGAAAAGCACGATCGATGCGTTTTGCAGTTTCAATGGTGTGGATGGAACCGAAAAATCATTTTAATTATTGTTACTTTTGAACGACTCCTCCAACTGAACATGGTATTTCTAAGGAGAAATACCATGCTCAGTTGAAGGTCTAAATCTGAGGGGGTGGGGGGTGTCCGATCGCACATACATACATTATATGTATACATTGATATACAATATTATACAGTATACATACGGTATAAGATAGAGTTTGGGACCTAGTTCCCCTAAACACACACACACACACACACACACACACACACACACACACACACACACACACACACACACGCAGAAGCTATGCTGTTGCTGAGGAGCTGAGACGTGATCTAACGGGCACGACACAAGCGCCTCTGTTGGCGAACTGTGAAACTTAGCGAACACAAGTGTCAAACTATGACAGATGTGGCAGAAATATAAATTACAAAGTTGTAGAACTGACTTCGCTTATTAGGAATCGATATCGCTGTTTTTTTAAGTACACATTATACACGTGTTTGCAATATACGAAAAATTACAATCTTGTTATTATTAAATTTAGTTGGTTCACATCATAAAAAAGTGTGCATCATTATATTGCCGAAAAGTTATGATCACCACGTTTTGATTTTAAAGCTGTAGAGTGGTAAACTACACCTTTAAAATCAAAGAAAATTATCATCACCACCTTCCCAGGTCATTTGGTTTGGCGGGACTTTTTTCGGAGGTGGCGAGCATGTGCTTCTCCAGAAACTCGTTGCGCGCTTTTTGAGGGCTCGAAATGGTGAACCCATGTTTCATCGGCAGTTACTATTTTGTTTTAAGAGATTGTATCATTTGCAATCATTTGTTTCCACTCATGACACACCTGAACTCCTGCTAACAATAATTGTTCTCTGGTCAGGTGATGAAGTACCCATCTGGAACACACACACGATGAAGCAGTAATTTGTCGCGTAGAATGCGGAATGCCGACTTTTTGAAATATCAGTTGACGCCGCTATGTGTTCACACATCATTCATCGATCTTCTTGCAGGATTGTCCAAACAGTGTTCACAATACGCTTTGTAACAACACTTTCAAGTCGACCAGGCCTAGAAGCGAGTTCGATCGACAAACGATCTTCTTTGAAATCACGTGGTGCCATCTAAAAATCGTTGACCCGCCCAAAGATTTATTTGTAAGCTTTTTTCATTAAATTAACAGTTTCTGGAGCCGCTTTACCCAAACGACAGCAACACTTCATCGCACAACGCATTTCACGTCTTAACTCTGAATCACTCACCTCCACAGTTGTATGGCAAAATGCAAACATACCTTAAACAACTGCGCAATAACAAAACCAGAATGGTCTGCCACGGTTAATTAATTATTGCTATAGATACTTCCTTAATTCAGTTAGTCGTCTACGTGGCTATTTTACCCCTTTGCACTGTTGCCAACTCAAGCACAAAATTTCTCTGTTTTTGTGGAACGGCCTTAGTACATTCACATTTCCCGTGCATCACTAGGCACGAAATGTGATACAATTTACCACATCACATAAATTAAATGCGCATCCTATGGCATTCACGAAACAGTAAAACATTCAAATCATCACGATTAAACATGAAATCCTCATCGGAATCATATACAGTATTTGGACTTCATCATATAGCGGAAAAAAACAAAAACAGATTGAACTAGCACAGATACTCTAATATTCTTCGCGAACAACTACTTTATATGCACCAAGCTAATTCCTCAAAAAGAAATTACGCATCAGTTCCTTCGGTTTCTGTCGTTTTGTTAAGAAAAGTAAACACACAACTATCTCCCATTCTTAAAAAAAAAACCACGTAGAGAGCAACTGTTTTTCTTCCGGAAAGCTTCGCTTGGTTGACTAATCGGGTCTGTTCCTCAACTGAGAAAGAAGGCTAA
The DNA here is from genome assembly GCA_039090855.1 of Macrothele yani. Taxonomy (NCBI): domain Eukaryota; kingdom Metazoa; phylum Arthropoda; class Arachnida; order Araneae; family Macrothelidae; genus Macrothele; species Macrothele yani. Next base: position 38,965,841 of record CM077028.1, read on the forward strand.
AGAAACTTAAGATTGCCGAAATGTAGCCGTGATCGTATAGTGGTTAGTACATTGCGTTGTGGCCGCAATAACCCAGGTTCGAATCCTGGTCACGGCAAAACTTTTTTTTCTTTTCGTTAACAAATAAATTTCTTGGTTCTGCCAAAAGTAGAATTCAAGTATGCTGAAGTTATAAAACAGTCATTTCTGCTTTCTTCTTTCACTGCAATAAATTGTTGCGGTTGCATATACATTGTTCTTTCTTTTAACTTTCAAACTTCAGCATCGGTGGGTGCCCATAACTTAGTTACCAGGTGGGGGCAAACAAAAACTGTAACTATGAATAACGTATGCAAACACCATAGCAAATTTTCTCTGTGCCATCTTGTTATTTAACCATTTTTTACCACACTCTCAACACAAACTCAACTGGAAACCAGAAGACCTAAACACTACATAAAAAAAAAAAAGAACGATAAATGAAATTGGACAGCATATTTGAACAATAAGGAAATTTCTTCGACGTTCTTTATGGGAAATTTCATTGTTACTTTCCACTGGAAATTCCCAAAGTTTTCCCTATTTTTGCAGCATACACATGCATCCAGAAGTTTCACAGAAAAATTAGCAATCAGAAATATAGTTTCATCACGAAAATACATATCTGCAGTACCGGTGGCGCAGTGGTCTAAGAGCTGCCTTATGATCATTCGTTCGTGAAGGGGTCAGGGTTCGAATCCCGGTGAGGCATGGATGTTGTGTTTGTCTTACGACACTGGCTCTCTCCCTTCCCTGGAACCATTGACCCTAAATTAGGTACGGGCGACTGCTTATAGCCCATTAAGTTGCTCACGGTAGTCGCCAAACCATCACCCCTCCCCCCCCCAAAAAAAAAACAACTGGAAGGGCATGATTTCCAGGGGAGAGCAACTGCCCCCTTTTGCTACCTAAATGAGCGCCCATGAACTTGAGTGTATCTTCTTGACCTATAAGGGTACAACTCCAAAATATTTTCATCGTAGTAGTTCTGTTTTAAACTGGCGACGATCCTCAAGTTTAAAATTCCTAATATGGAATGATTTCGTGTTATATTTAATACTGAAAGGGGAAATGACGTCAATTAAAAATGGATTCCACTCGTCTGCTGACTCATAGAATTAAAAAACATAAATTTTCTCCATAATCGCTTGATTTTTTTTATTTTTTTCTTACGAAAGCTACTAATAACAATATTATACTACTAATAAATAACACTGATGGTATAGTGTATCAGTTTTCTCCAATAATTTAGCATTCTGTCATATTAGAATGCATGTTGTACACAAATGAATATAATGGTATGTGTCAGTGAGTTACACCCAAGGAGGTTAGAATCAGATGCCTGGAGGCTGCCGCCATGAAACGCTCGTGAAAGTTCAAAACAAATATGAAGTTAATCGGGCAGTTCCACTTTGCTTGTAGCCTACCGCGAGCGGCAGCCATTAAAGTGTGGGAAAGCTTGTGGTTTCCAAGGCTATTATGGCAAAGCATGTTGTTTTCGCTGAATCGCATTTTTTCATAGCTAATATTTCTAATTGTTCATCGTAACGTACCGCCGATGTGTAAAAAGACACTGCTGAATTTATAAAATTCGTAATTATTTTGAGGCGCCTACCCATTTCTATTTCAAACTCAAATTCATGAAACGTTCGTGCAAGTTCAAAAGAAATATAACACGTTAAAATTAAAAGCTTCACTCTTTTATTCAGCATAATTCATTCCACTTTGATATTAGCACGATTACTGCTATAAAAAGCCACGCAATTCGAAAATCCACACAGCTGAAATTGCATGGGTATCATGTAAAAAAATCAAAATTTCTACAGTTACCTGCTCTAAACTTGCTTGTGAGAATATACAAAAGGCACACAGCAATACCTCATTTCTTTTATAAAAAAATAAGTGAGAAAAACGAGAATTATGCTGTTCCGTAACCTACGGCAGTATACTAAAAGAACTAACAGTAAGGCACTGTTGTTCTCGGTAAAAGCGACCTCTCGTGGCGTTGGAGGGGGTCAAAAGTGCTTCCGTTTTTTTCAGGAAATTTGCCCAAAATAACAGGCTTCTTTAACGATCCTCGCAGGCTACGGTCCGTTCATCGGTCCATACGTTGGTCGCACCATCTGGTGGCAAGTGACATTAACGGGAGATTTTTGTTTCCCGAGTCGCACCGCCTGACAATCGCACAATGTGGTCAGAGTTCACCCGGTCAGTCCCGGATAGGATACATAGATTAAGATAATACAACGTAGTTGTCACAAATGTTTATTTCTTCAAGCCGACCATGGTTTCGCTGGGTATTGACCTAGCTTCATCAGGTCAATACCAGCAAAACATCTTCATCAAACTTATAAATTCCATTGATCCTCACATTCAATTCAGCTACGAAACTGAAAATAACGGATGCCTACCATTCCTTGACGTCTTGGTAGCTAGCTTAAAGGAATCTCTCGCAACCACAATTTATCGGAAGCCTTTCGCTATTTTTTCACCTCCACATGCCAAGTCTAATCACCCTTATCAACAAAAACTCAGCGCATTTTACAGTTGCGTATATCGCGCGATACATATATGTTCAAATAAGGACAGTTTCCAAAAAGAACTTTATTCCCTTAAACGTGTTGCAGTACAGCGAGGATACAACCCTTCCATTATAGACAAGTCTCTAACAAAATTCCGGAAACCGAAGCCCATCTCCACATTAACTCCTGTGATGCGCCCGTTGCGAGAGAATTTTGCCATTATTCCATTTTCCAGTGACATTGCCTTCAAAATTATTAAAACTCTCAAAACCTTCAAGTTTAAGGTGATTTTTAAACCCATAAACAAAATAAGATTTTTAGGATCAAAGGACTATGTTGAAGACAAAAACCTCGTGGGGAATTTATCAAATTCCATGTGAATGTGGCGCTTCGTACATAGAACAGACCCGTAGAGAGCCTTGCGTTTTCGATTGAAGGAGCACAAGACCTACATTCGGAATTGTGACCTAAAGAAGTCATCGATGGCTAAACACTGTTACGAAAAGGACCACAAATTTCTCTTTGAAGAAGCAAAACTTATTGACAAGCCAGATTCAACCTCCAAACTTGATATTTTGGAAGTTTTCCATATATATCAGAAGTCTTCGCAACTTGTTAATGACATGGCATCCACGCCAGTTCTATCAAACGCGTGGAAGCATCTAACCAAAACACGTGACTGCAAACACCATTTATGATGTCACATACAATTTGAATATTTACATGCCATTCGTCCTGATGATGCTAGGTCAATACCCAGCGAAACCATGGTCGGCTTGAAAAATAAACATTTGTGACAACTACATTGTATTATCTTAATCTATATAGAATCGTCCCAAGACCGGATAGGATATACCCAGTGCGTCAAAGAATTTTTAAGACTGGGTCTGTAAAATGAAATAGAAACAAGAAATTATAATTTGTTTTGGTTTGTTATTCAAAATATAAGTCCCTCCCGCTTCAATACATTTGTTACAACGATTTAATAATGATTCGAATGCCTGTTCCAGTTCACTTTGCGGAATTGCCTCCAAAGCACGCGTCGAAGCTTTTTGTATGGTCGAAATATCATCAAAATAACACCCTTTTAACGTCATTTTAAGTTTTGGGAACAAAGAAAAATCGCAGGGTGCTAAATCAGGCGAATCCGGTGGATGATTCAACACACAGACGTTATTTTTCGCCAAAAATCTACGGACAAGAAGTGAGATGTGACTGGGTGCATTATCGTGCAACAAACACCAACTGTTTTCATCTCGATATTCTGGACGAATGCGACGAACTCTGCCCATCAAACGCCTCAAAACATTTAAATAAAACTCACCAGTAATTGTTTGTCCACTTGGAACAAATTCTTTGTGGACATTCTTCGATACCCTTAACTATCGAAGAATGTCATGAGCATTGTTTTGATATTCGATGGAACTTTTCTTATTTTTTTGGCTTATGGCGAGTTTTTTGACTTCCATTCCGCACTTTGTCGCTTTGCTTTAGGATCATATTGAAAACACCATGTTTCATCACCAGTAACAATCAATTTTACGAAGTTTGGATCATTTTCAGCGGCTGAAATGATGTCTCTGCAATGTGCACTTCTTCTTGATTTTTGTTCATTGGTAAACTTGTGTGGAACAAAGTTAGCACAGACTTTTGTTTTGCCTAAATCTTCATGCAGGATGGTTCGTATCGTTTCTTTGTTGATGTTAAAGGACTCTTCCATCATTCTTAGTGACGCACATCTATTTGTTTGCCACGAAATCACGCAATTTTTCAATAATCTCAGGTGTCCTAGATGAACTTGGTCTTCCGGTATGCTTATCATCTTCTAGCGTCTCTCTTCCGTCCAAAAAACGTTTGTGCCACAGGAAAACATTTGATCTACTTAAACAAAACTCACCATAAACTTGTTTCATCATTTGGTACGTTTCCGAGGCACTGTTACCAAGTTTTTCGTTAAATTTAATAACAGCCCTTTGTTCCATCTTAATAATTCAACATGACAAAAATTTTACTTCTCTAATGAATGCCCGTTTCATTTGAGTTACTTTAACAATTGCGCAGTACTTTTGGCAGAAAGCAAGCAGATGGTCACGGTTTATAACACATTCGCGATTACACTGGTAGCGCCACCCTAGGCTGAAATCTAGCGCCAGTCTTAAAAATTCTTTGACGTACTGTGTATTTCCATGCATGTGTCGGATCAAAAGATCTAATGTGTTTAACTGTAAATAAATATTTTAACTAGTAAGGTTTTCATTTTTAATATTACATAGTTTAAATTGTGTAAAGACGGCTACTGTTCTTTGGATTAATTTTGCACGAAGTGATTGCTTCTAAAGCAACAACATACCTAAATAACTTAAATTTTCTAAAAGAATATTATCAAGCACATGTTTTTCTCAAAACCTATGACCAACCTTCTTTCACTATACGACAAACATAAAATCAAAGGAATGGACGAGGTCATACTGAACTTATCCCGCAAGTACTACAGCAAAGCTATAATAAACCGAAGGTGGTTAGAATAACACTTCTGGAAATCCCCTGAGTCTCTTTACCGAGACGCCGCAAGGTGTGGGATTTTGAAATTGTTTACATGATACCAACGTACGTTCAACTGCGTGTATTTTGGGATTGAATGGTTTTTGGTTGCAGAAAGCGTGTTAATATCAAACCGGAATGAATTACACTTCTTACACGAGTGAAGTTTTCAATTTTAACGTTATATTTTGTCTAGCATTCACACAAACGTTGTGTATTTCAGTTTAAAAAGAAATGGGAAGAAACCAAAATAATTAAGAATTTTATAAATTCTGCATTTTCTCACACATCAGCAGCAAGTTACGATACAAAATGGGAAACATTTGCTACGAAAGTAGGTGATTCGGCGAACTCAAAATGTATTGCAACAACCTTGTACACCATCAGCTTTCCCACACTTTGAAGGCCGTTGCTCGCGGTTTTAGGCTTCACGCAAAGTGGTAGTCTCCATTAACAAGGGCATCTCCAGATATCTTATTCTAATATCCTTGAGTACACCCCAATAAATGCGTCATTAAAGGAATCAACTATGGTTCCAAAATAAAAAAAGCCGCGAAGTCCAAAAACATGCTGGGAGTACTAAAAGAGCGAGTTAATGAACGAAAAAGAAAACGGAAGCACACGGTCACCAAGCACCTAACACAACCTGGTGAAACAAACGACAGCCCCGCAATTAAAACAAAACTCGAAGACATACTAACACAATCCACAATCCGACACGTTGGCATCGCTTCATTTCTCTTTTCTTAGCCGTAGCCACTACAATTGTTCCTGTACGCGGCATTCTCTCTTTCTAACTGTAAATTTTCATCCACTGTATCCCAGTTTCTCCTTCGTACCAGGGTCTCTTCATTGCACTTTCACAATCACTGGCTGTACCTACGGAATCAGTAGTGAATTACTGGGCTCGGTACGCTTCGGAAACAAGAAACTTCCGGCCTGCTAAACTCGTTAGGGATCCACCCTTGCGCCCTCCTAGGCTGGCTGCACCTACGGCGTTATGGTAAATTCCTGGGTTCTGGACGCTTCGGAAAGAAGAAATTTCTGGCCTGCTAAATTCGTTGGGGATCCGCCCTTCCCCACGCTGTCTGAACCTACGGCGTCACGGTGAATTCCTGGGCTCGGTACGCTTCAGAAAACCGAAGATTCCGGCCTGCTAAACTCGTTAGAGATCCACTCTTGCGTACGCCCATGCTGGCTGGACTTACGACCTCACGGTGAATTCTTGGGCTAGGTACGCTTCGGAAAAAAGACATTTCCGGCCTGCTAAACTCGTTAGGGATCACGAAATCGTTATTTGAATGGCTGGATTGTGTTTGTTAAAAAACTTTCACTAGAATTTTAGAAACAACCTACTGGATTTTACAACAAAATATAATTCATTTTCAGTACGGTTGTTTGCTGTTTGCCGATGTGCACACATTCAAAACGGAAAGCTGTGAGAATGTCATTTAATGAGTTCCCGTCATATCGGAAGCTGAAGCAACTGCTTTTGGAAGCAAAATACCTCGGCAGGATTTCAAGTCATAATCAAGTGTTGATTGTTGAAAGCATTTTCATTCTGATAATTACGTACCGAACGTGTGGTACAAGCGCCTGAAAGGAGATGCTGTACAATCTATATATTTCCAGCTTATCCATATTTCATAGGGCGTGCCTTCTACAAAAAATAGCAGACGTGTTCTTAAGGCTATCTTTGAATGAATGTTAGGGCTCATCTTCAGCGATAGATGGCGCAAAAATTCATTCCTTGGGCGTGGCTCTTACGTCTTGAGTGACTGTCCTAGAAGTGGTAGTCAGCGAATCACTGCAGAAAACACCGGATTCAGAATGGAAACTGTCTCTCGTTCGATCCACAATGAAAAGACAAAATGCGCGCTGTTACGTTTAAACCAAAGACGTTATTTGGGGTGGACCTCAGAAAATAAGCGGAGTTTCTATAGCTCAAATTCAGGGGAATTCTCTGCTAATATACATATTTTCTCTTCAAAAAACAAACGTACAGTACCATTTACAATGATCTACAGAAGACAAGATTCCAATCGCACTTTTGCCCTTATTCATTTATTTCTATTTGGCTCAGATAATTAGAAAAATCAGACAGAAATAAGAGCTTTCGTTGCTTCCAGACAGAAACATTGCTAACTTATCGCGGCATCTAGCGTAAAATTGGAATGCTATCGAGTCAGATAAATTGAATTAAAAACAAAATTCGGAATAATAACACTGGCATATATTAGCTATGGGTCGTTTTTATTTATGCTCAAAATTTTACACTACAAAGTAATAGTCTTCGAGAAAAGTGCACATAAAGAATTTACATGGCAGATATTGGGTAAAAGATGAACCCTAACACTCATTCAAAGACAGTCTCACGAGGGGAAATGATCCTGGCAATTACTGTACTAGTGCAAAAATGAAAACAACGGGTGTAACATATTTTGATAATACAGAATTATTAGTTCATTTTGCAAATACTGTCAGGAGTGATACATTTTTTTAATCACGTTTTATTTCATCTGTAAAACTGTTAGGCTTGGGTATCTTTGATAATAAGTTTTGCAGAAAAAGTAGCCAGTTCGCATGTTCTAGTCTGCAAACTATTTACTACCTATTAAATCAGGACTGAGATTTGTATATAAATTAAGTTTTTATAGAAAAATTCCCTTGCCCGAATGACGAGTTCAGAATGTAAATAAAATCTTTTATTCGAATAATATAAATAATGATACAGAAACAACGTGCTTGTTTCCGACTCTCACGCCAATAGGTGGCGCTGTGTTCCGACTCCTAACTTTTCTCCTCGCTCAATGTTACAGCCTGGTAGGAGATGTAGGGCAGCTTTGGTTTAGGTTTTATGTTGTGGTTTTTTTTCTCAATAATCGCCAGAATTTTTTCTTTTCTTTCGAAAGCGATTAATAATAATATTACATGACTAACAAATAACATTAATGATATAGTTTATGAGTCTTCTCCCATAATCTAGCATTCCGATGATCTGCATCAATGAAGTTACGCATTTCTGGACACGTTAGACACATAGATGGCCTGCTATATAGAATTTTAAGAGTGTTAATATATATTTTTTAGTAATTCATCCTTCCCAATTCATTTTGAAAGGTAAGATTGCGTAACTACCTAAATACTTTCTTCTTTATTTGAACTCCTTCCACCCTTCAAGGGTTAGTTAGGCTCATGTTTTGCTCTCTACGAATTATTTGTTTAGAAATACTTATTTAAGAATAGCAATATGCTCTGGCTTAATTTTCATTTTCAATTAAATTAAATCAAGGGAACTGTCTATAATTTGGGTAAAAAAAATTTATATTATAAAACGAGGCAGTATGCTGATTCCTCGTATTACAATGCATGTAGTTTGTTTGTTTTTTTATTTGAGGTTTAACGACCACCGTGAGCAACTCAATGGGCTTTAAGCAGTTGTTCGTCCCCAATTTAGGACCAAGGTCACAAAGCAATCACCAGATATGGTGCAGACACAAAAAAACTTGTTGATTAGGTAAGGTAGTCTTACGATTGCGTTTTGGACAGTGACGTCACAAAGCAATCACCGGAAGCACTGGATAGGCATAACCTTGTCATCTACTAACTTTGATTTAAAGCCACTGATTAAAGGGAAGGGAGTGAGCCAGTGCCGTAACACAAACACAACATCCATGCCTCACCGGGATTTGAACCCGGACCCATCTCGGACGTATGATAAGAAGTCATCGCTAAGACCACTGCGGCACAAATTAATACGATGGTATGTGTCAGTCAGTTGTACCCAAAGAGGTTAGAATAAGATATCGGGAGATGCCCTCGTCAGTCGAGCAGTATAACTTTGTGTGTAGTCTGCAACAGCGAGAGGCGGCCATTACAATGTGGGAAAGCTGGTGGTTTCAGAGGCTATCGCAATGCATTTTGTTTTCGCTGAACCGCATTTTTCGTCGCATATATTTCTAATTGTTCATTATAACTTTCCCGCCGATGTGTGAGAAACTGTTGAATTTATAAAATTTGAAATTATTTTGAGGCAGCTAGGCATTCCTATTTTAAACTGAAATTCATGAAACGTTCGTGCAAGTTCAGAAAAATATAACGTTAAACTTAAATTCTTTCCTCTTTTGTGAAGTATAATTCATTCACCTTTGATATTAACCCGATTACTGCAACCAAAAACCACGCAATTCGAAAATGAACATAGCAACTGCATGAGTATCATGTAAACAACTCAAATGCCGCCCCGGTGGCGCAGTGGTCTAAGCGATGGCCTCTGATCATTCGTCCGAACGGGGTCCGGGTTCGAATCCCGGTGATACATGGATGTTGTGTTATTCTTACAGCACTGGCTCTCTCCCTTCCCTGGAACCAGTGACCCTAAATTAGGGACGGGCGACTGCTTATAGCCCATTGAGTTGATCACGGTGGTCGTTAAACCTCCAATAAAAAAAAAATTCAAATTTTTTTTTTTTTGGTTGAACGTTTAACGACCACCGTGAGCAGCTCAGTGGGCTATAAGCAATCACTCGTCCCTAATTTAGGGCCACTGGTTCTGGGGAAGTGAGATAGCCAGTGCCGTAAGCCAAACACAACATCCATGCGTCACAGGGATTCCATCCAGGATCCCTTTCGGACGAATGATTAGAAGCCATCACTTCGACCACTGCGCCAATGGAGCGGCTCAAAATTTCCACACTTACATGCTCCGAACATGCTTGTAAGAATTTATAAAAGGCACACGGCAATACCTCACTTCTTTTAAATAAAAATAACTGAAAAGAACAACGAGACGTATGCAGTTTCGTAAACGGCAATGTATACTAAAAGCACTAACGGTAAGGGGTTATCCTATGTAAAAGCTGCCTCTGGTGGCGATGGAGGCAATCACAAAGCGCTTCCGTTTTTTCAAGAAATTTGGCCCAAAATAACAGCTTTTCTTAACGATCCTCGTAAATACAATTATCCCTCGCGATACACAGTTATAACGAAGTAAATTTCTCCGTCATTTTTGGTCTACGCCGGGATTCGAACCCGGGTCAACTCATTCCGGAATAAGTTGCTCTACCAATTGAGCTACGCGGACATTTTATTCTTATTCCTATCTGCCTTTATGTCGTGTGCGTCCTTCTGGCAGGTACGTCACATCTCCTGGTACGTTACACAGTATCTTCACACAGACTAGCAACACCAGTATTGCACATGCTTAAAGTAACGTACTCAGTTCACGCTTCTGAAAAAACAACTATGCGTGTACGTTATTCCGTCATCGGCTTCGAATGATATTCACTCAAACTTGCATTTTAAGCTATTTTTTAAAAAGTGAAAGCCGTGGCGCAGGATGGAAACTTTGCAGCTGTCTGATGATGAGTTCCTGAAGAAATCATTCGTCACAATCAATGAAATTAAAGAAGCCGGTGACTTATGTGATGTGACCATCAGAGTTATCGAAAAGTCTATTAGAGCGCATCGCATCATTTTGGCCAGTGGAATCCCCTTTTTCAGAGTGATGTTCACAAGCTATTTTGCCGAGAAGATCAAGACTGAGATAACTTTAAGTTACATCGATTCGAGAGCAGTTCAGTCTCTGATCAGTTTCCTATACACCGGCAAGGATTAACATTACTTCAGCTAACGTGAAGAATTTAATCATCGCTGCTGATTATTTACAGTTCCATAGAATTCTCGAAGCATGCTTTGAATTTTTGACCAAGAATTTGAGTACTGCAAGTGCTCTATACTTTCTCTCGCTAGCAGAACAGTATTACTATCCCGACGCTATCGAAAAGTATGATCGTTATATTAGAGAAAATTTCGAGGATATATGTATGACAGAAGACTTCCTTACTTTGCCTTTCTTGAAAGTACAAGCTTTGATAGAAAGAGATGACTTGTTTGTAGTGAAGGAAGATGTCTTATTTGAGGCAGTCTTGCGATGGGTGAAAGCAGATGAAACAGAGAGAGTCGTCTATTTGTCAGATCTATTGCGTCTTGTTCGGATGCCATTTGTAAGCAAAGCTCATCAAGAAAAGGCTATGTTAAATGAGAAACTCCTGTCATCCAATGTTTGCTCAGAAATATGTTTTCGTGGAAACCCCACAGCAAGAGAGAGATACTACGAATTAAGGGAACACTGGAAACACACAAAATTAATGGGTTGTGCAATGTACGCCGTTTGTAAAGCCGATACGGTTTTCACAATCAAATTTTATGATTCTGTCCACGAAAACAAATGGATTGATTTGAGCAATATATCAATAGCTACTGACTTCTTTTACATGCTATGTACTGAAGAAAACATTATGTTAATGAATTACGAATGCATGTGTACCCTGTGTCTGAAGACCCTTGAGTGGTCTACTGTACAGGGGGATTTTGGAGACACATTCACAGAGGTAACCATACATAGTGGAACGTCATACTTTCTGTTTACAAATGGTCTTGTGTACACTCTGTGTTTCAAGCAAGGAAAATTCATTAGAGCGTTCAATATGTTGGAAACCCGGAGGTATTTCTGCACCGTGTCCCTAGGGAAACACATTTACGTTATTGGTGGAGTTGGTTATATTCGTAACTCCCTTGCACCGCTGAGTTCGGTTCAGCGGTATGATCCAGAAAACGGATTTGGTGTCGAAATCTCACAGATGCTTCAGGCCAGATTCTTACATTCTCGTACTATTTTGGATAATAAGGTATTCATATGTGGTGGATACAGCAATTTCGAGGATTATGGACATCAAACGCCTGGTCTCTCAACCGAAATATACAACCCTTTGACTGATCGGTGGTCTTTCGTAGCTCCATTGAAGAGCGAAATGGATGCTCCAGCCTTCCTCGTTTCATGTTCTGGTAAGGTATACGGTACTACCGGACGCCCGAAAAATGACGTCATTGTTTTTGAAACTTACGACCCAGCTGCTGATGAATGGACTCATCATGGTGAGATGACAGCTTCAAATACGAGGCTCTGCGTTTTACTTGGCACTAAAACAGGTAGAGTGTGCTTCGGAACTTGATTGTATAAATAATACAAACTCATGCTCTCTAAAAAACTGAGATCCTATCGAGGACAGTAGGTACACATATTTCCGCATTACACTGTTTTTGTAAATTAGCAACTGCCTACAGTAAATAAATAAATAAATAAATAAATGTCCTCATCTATCATCATCATCAGGAATTTCCACGAGCAAGTGGATTTCCTGGACCACACAATTCAGCTAGTCTTCCTCCACTTCTCCCTATGCAAGACCATTACTTCATGCAGTCCATTATTTTTAGCACTTTTTTGTAAAAAATAGATCGTGCTTATGTTACCGGTTTGTCCGTCCGTCTGTACCCACGATATCTCTGCAACTATCAGTCCGATTTGTAAAATTTTTTTTGCATTGAGAAGCTTGAAATATGCGAATGATGATCTTCATTTAGTTTTTTTCTCACGTAGTACAATTTCGCCGATACAGGGCGTAAATGCAGATGATGTTGAATTCAAAAATACGTTTTATTCCACATATTTACTTCAAAACATCCGATTGAAAAAATTATTTTATCTTCCGATTCCATTTATGTCGAAGAGTATTTTAGATATAGTTACTTTTTCAAATTACGCATAGATTTTCCGCTAGGGGAGTAAAAGTAAATTACCTTTTCCCCGATAACTCTTCTTCTAAAATACCGATTTAAAAAATATTTTCTTCAGCGAATACAACTCCTGATGGAAAATCTTTTGCATATAATTTCTAATTTTTGGTAAAGAATACTTTTGGTAAGAATACTAATTTTTGGTAATGAAATTTTCAAGTTTTCGGATATTATCTGACTTACCATCCTTGTCACATTTACACCGAAAAATCGGATTGTTATCTTCAAAAATTTGAAAGGATACTTTGGCCACCAGGGGGCGTAAGCGTTCATTTTTGCTTCTGATGTATTTTGCCACAAAATCTGAGCTTCTAAAATATCGATTGAAAATTTTTTTTCCTGGACTAATGCCACTCACATCGATAAACCTTTTCGAAATATTTTCTTCCTAAAATATTCCACAGTTTCTCCGTCAGGGGGCGTAGATGTATATCTTATTTTTGTCAATATCTCTACTTCTAGGAGTCCGATTTGAAAAATTCCTTCTTTGTTGGATAGTGTTTTCAGTGCGACATGTTTTTCATATAATTTCAAAATTTTCAAGTAGTTCATAAACTTTCCGCTAGGGGCGTAGAGGTAAATTGCATTTTCCCCTATATCTCCGCTTCTAAATTTCCGCTTTGAAAAATTCTTTCTGCACCGGATACAGCTCCTGATGGAAAATCTTTTGCACGTAATTTCTAATTTTTGTAAAAAATGGTTTGGCCACCAGGTGGCGTAAGTCTTAATTTCCGCTTCTGATATATTTGCAGCAAAATATGAGCTTCTAAAATCTCGATTGCAAAAAAAGTCGTTCTTTGACCGATACTACTCATGTCAACAAACCTTTTAGGAACATTTTCTTCTTGAAATAATGCATGGTTTCTACGCCAGGGGGCGTAGATATATATCTTATTTTTGTCAATACCTCTACTTCTAGGAGTCCGATTTGAAAAATTCCTTCTTTGTTGGATAGTGTTTCCGATGCGGAATGTTTTTCTATAAATTTAAAATTTTCAAGTAAATCAAACTTTCCGCTAGGGGACACAAAGGAAAATTGCGTTTTCTGAGTTTTTTCTGCTTCTAAAACTCCGATTTGAAAAATTCTTCCTCTATCGCACACAAGACCTGATGGAAAATATTTTTCCCATAATTTCTAATGTTTGGTAAAGAATGGTTTGGCCATCAGGGGCATAAGTGTTAATTTCTGCTTCTGATGTATTTGTAGCCAAATTTGGGCTCCTGAAACTCGACAACATTTTTTTTTATTTTCTTGGACCGATAACCACTCATATGGAAAAACCTTTTGAGAATACTTTCTTCTTAAAATAATGCATGGTTTTCCCACCAGGGGACGTAAAGTCACATCTTATTTTTGTCGATATCTCTGTTTCTAAGAGTCCGATTTGAAAACTTCTTTCGGTGTTGGAGAGCATTTCCGGTGCGAAATGTTTCTCATATAAATTCATGTTTTTCTTAACGCACAAATCTGCAACCTGAGGGCGTGCTCACGATTCCGTTTACAGCAATATCTGAGAAATTAACTACCCGAATGATAAACTTTTCTTCCGTCAGATACTACTGTTTTCCACACCGGTTCCATTGACTTTGAATAGCTTTGATAAATTTAATTTGCGTCAGAAGGGATTCAAAAGACGTGCTTATTACACCCGAAAATTAGGTGTTATCTTTCTTGTTTAAATTTGATTTGATCTCCTTCCATCCACTTTCTCCTTGGTCTTCCTCTTCCCCATCATCAGAATTTTGGAAAGCCTTTCTGATGATATTCTCTTTACACGGCCGAACCATTGCGATCTCCGTATCTCAGTAGTTTGAAGAATGTTTACTTTAACACTCATAATATCTCGAATTTTTGTATTACACACTTTTTTACATCTGAATTTTCATGCAGAACGCGTCCAAAAGTCTATCTCTGTGGCCAATAATCTTTATTGATGTCTTTTATTCAATGTCCAGGTCTCCGCACTATATAAAATTATGCTCTGTACAATCGTAGAAAAAATGTGTCTTTTTTAGCACGTCTTTTGTAAAAAAAAAATCGTGCTTATGTTGCCGGTTTGTCCGTCCGTCCGTCCAACTGTATCCACGATATCTCTGCAACTATTGGTCCGATTTGAAAAATTCTTTTTGCATTGGTAAGCTTAAAATATGTGAATGATGATCCTTCATTTCGTTTTTTTTTTTGTACGATGTAAAATTTCGCTGCTAGAGCGCGTAAATGCAGATGATGTCGAATTCAAAAATACGTTTTATTTCACATATTTTCTTCTAAACATCAGATTGAAAAAATTCATTTATCTTTCGATTCCATTTATGTCGAAGAGTATTTTAGATATAGTTACGTTTTCAAATTACGCATAAATTTTCCGCTAGGGGGCGTACAAGTAAATTACATTTTACCGGATAACTTCTTCTAAAACACCGATTTGAAAACTTTTTTCTTCAGCGGATACACCTCTTGATGGAAAATCTTTTGCATATATTTTAAAATTTTTGTTAAAGAATACTTTGGCCACCAGGGGGCGTAAGTGTTAATTTTTGCTCCTTTAATTTGCCATAAAATCTGAGCTTCTAAAATATAGATTGAAAAAATTCTTTCGTGCACTGATGCCACTCACATCGATAAACCTTTTTGGAATATTTTCTTCCGAAAATATTCCACAGTTTCTCCGCCAGGGGACGTAGATGTATATTTTATTTTTGTCAATATCTCTATTTCTAGGAGTCGGATTTGAAAGATTCCTTCTTTGTTGGATAGTGTTTCCGATGCGAAATGTTTTTCCCATAAATTCAAAAGTTTCAAGAAAAACAGACTTTCCGCTAGGGGGCACAAAGGTAAATTGCGTTTTCTGCGTTATTTCTGCTTCTAAAACCCCGATTGGAAAAATTCTTCCTGTATCGCACACAAGACCTGATGGAAAATATTTTTCACATAATTTCTAATGTTTGGTAAAGAATGGTTTGGCCACCAGGGGCATAAGCGTTAATTTCTGCTTCTGATGTATTTGTAGCAAAATCTGGGTCCTGAAAACTCGACATTTTTTTTTCTAGGACCGATACTGCTCATATCGAAAAACGTTTGGAGAATACTTTCTTCCTAATATAATGCATGGTTTTCCCACCAGGGGATGTAAAGCCACATCTTATTTCTGTCTATATCTCTGTTTCTAAGAGTCCGATTTGAAAAATTATTTCTGTGATGGAGAGCGTTTCCGGTGCGAAATGTTTCTCACATAAATACATGTTTTTCTGAATGCACAAGTCTTCAACCAGAGAGAGTAAGCTCTCGATTATGTTTACAGCAATATCTGAGGGATTAAAAACCCGATTGGAAAACTTCTTTCTTCCGACAGATACTATTGTTTTCCATACCGGTTCCATTGATTTTGAATGGCTTTGATAAATTTAATTTGCGTCAGAAGTAATTCAAATGACGTGCTTATTTGCACCCGAAAATCCGGTGTCATCTTTCTTGTTTACTCTTGGAAAGACATTGCTGCTCCTACGAACAGGATTCAAAACAGAAATAGCTTTCCTTCCCTCCGCAATTCTCCGATCAATGTTATGATGACATATACCATCCTGATGTATTATGCATCTGAGGTATTTAAATTCCTCAACTATTTTCAACGTTTTTAGTTGCTCAACTGTTCTTATTGGTTATTTCAGTGGTATCTGGGATCATAGGAAAGAGTTCAGTTTTATTTTTGTTGATTTTAAGTCCCCTACGGTCATATTCAGAGATCAGTTTACGAAACATATAAGCTACGTCAACCTTATTTTCTGCCAAGATGACTTGATCATCCGCAAACAATGGTACACGATCCTCATCTATCGGAAAGTTAATCTTTTCAAAAATGTACAGTTTAGTATGCATGTATTTTCCCCCTATTCCCAGACTAATATATGGGCTACTTTTATTCTTGATATGTAGAACAGTAAGCTTAAAATACCAGTCAACAACGTTTATCACCGTTTAATATTTTTAATGTGGACTTCTGACTATGAGCTCTTTAAGCAGTTCTGCGTATCAGTTCGCTTTACTTTCATAAGGCCTGTGCACGTCTGTGATCACTGAGCGAAGAAATTAACTCCGTCGCTACATTTCATGCAGCGCATTTGTAATTTAGACGGTGTGGTAACTGGATTTTGTAATAACTGTGTGATAACAGTGTGATAACTTGTGATAACCATATTACATGCGCGTATTTGTAATTTAGACGGTGTGATAACTATATTTCATGCAGCGTATTTGTAATTAAGACTGTGTGATAAATATGATAACAGTGTGGTAACTGTTTTCCTTTCTTTTGTGGGAAAACAAAAACTGCTTTTTTTATATACAAAGAAATCGGAATAATAATAAAAAACGGATGTTTCGATTTCTTTCAGGAATTGTTAGTTCAAAGTATATAAGGTTTTTCACGAGAAGTGATTGGGTAGAATTTTGTAATTTTTAAATACATGATCAAAATTATCCTGGCCCTCCCCCTCTCTCTTTTAAGTACTTGATATGTCTATATACAACGGCATTTCCATAAAAACAGTAAAATCACACAAAATGAAGAAATATAGGTACAGAAAAATATACGTATGTTACTCTTTCTCAAAGTATCTTCCTTAGGATGATATGCAACGGTCCCATCGTTCAGTCCACTTTTCAAAGCACGTGGCGAAAGCATTTTGTCGAAACTGCTTTAGCGACCCCTGTACAGCTTGAATAACGTCAGCATCTGTGTTGAATGTGACGCCACGGAACTTCATCATTGTTGGAAACAACCAGAAATTGCACAGGGCTAGGCAAGCACTGTAGGCAGGCTGTGGCATGATTTCAATTCTATGTTTCGTAAGAAACTGTTGAACACAAGCAGCCACATATGGGCGGTGTTATCATGGTGTAGGGTCCACTTGACCACCAGTTCCGGTCGCTAAATCGATATGTGTCGTAGCAGACGCTTCAAGACTGAAATGTAATACTCAGCATTGACAGTAATTTGTTGAGGAACGGCATGCTGGTAGACTACACCTTTATGATAAAAGAAAACTGTGATCACAACCTTCCCAGCTTATTTGGTGTGGCGGACTTTTTTCGGAGGAGGAGAGCCTGTGCGTTTTCACAGACACTCCTTCCGAGGTTCGTGAAGGGGTTGAAATAGTGGATCCATGTTTCATCGGCAATTAGGCAATTATTACTATCTTTAAAAAGTTTGGATACTTTGCAATCATTTGTTTCCACTCGTGGCACACCTGAACTTTGGCTAACAATTGTTCTCTCGTCAGGTGATGGGGTACCCATCTGGACCACGCACGATGAAGCAGCAATTTGTCGCGTAGAATTCGGAATGCCGACGTTTTTGAAATATTAGTTGACGCCGCTACATTTTCACACGTCAATCGTTTAAATTCTTCCAGGATTGCCCAAACAGTGTCCGCAGTACGCTCCGTAACAACACTTTCAGGTCGACCAGGCCTAGGAGCGACTTCTACCGACAAACTTCCTTTTTTTTTTTAAAACTATGGTGCCATCTAAAAATCGTTGACTAACCCAAAAATGCATCTTTGTAACCTTTTTTTATTGAATTAACTGTTTCTGAAGCCATTTTACTCAAAAGATAGCAAAGGTTTATCGCATAACGCATTTCTCTTCTTAAATTTGGATCACTCACCTCCACAGCTGTATGGAGAAATGTAGACGTTCCTTAAACAACTGCGCAATAACATAACGAGAATCATCTGCCACGAGTAATATCTGTTGCCATAGTTACTTCCTTAATTCACTTAGTCGTCTGCGTGGTTATTTTTCCTCTTCGCACTGTTGCCAATTCAAATAAAAAAATTACTCAGTTTGTTGTTGTTTTTATTGGAGGTTTAACGACCAGACCACCGTGAGCAACTCAATGGATTATAAGCAGTTGTTTGTCCCTAATTTAGAGCCACTGGTTCCAGAGAAGGGAGACAGCCAGTGCCGTAAGAGAAACACAACATCCATGCCACGGAAGCCTTTCTGGATTCGAACCAGGACCCCTCTCGGACGAATGATCAGAAGCCATTGCTTAGACAACTGCGCCACCGGGGTGGCCCTCAGTTTTATGGAACGGCCTTTGTACGTCACAGCGATGGCTCATACAAGTGTAAAAAGACGCATGTGAACTGCTAAACATCATATTTATGAGCTGCGTGAGTTTAAGTCTCGCTTCACAACGCATTATGAATGCAACCCCTGCTGACATTAATTCAGAACATCCATCATTAGGTTAGGTGAGGCATACATGGTTAACCGTCTTTTAGGATGGGCTACGTTGCATCCAGGGTATTAGAGCCCCGTATGTAGATTTCTTTTCACGATCCATTCTTCTCGACCCTTGGTTGACTGATACGTTAGTCCAGGGCAAAAAGCCTGTTTTAAGCTGTTTGTGGCTTTAAGAGGCCCTACCTTCTTAGGCTTTCCAGGACACTGACAATTCCAATGCTTCCTTGTAGTACACATCTTTTCTTTACAGGTGACACTAACGGGATTCTATAAGCTTTGCATATGGCATTTATAAATCTCTAACAGACTCTAGCAAAAGCTATTCTTCAGCGTCTTCTGGGATTTTATCATGCTTTGCAAAGGGCAGCTATAAAGCTCTAACAGACTCACGTAAAAGCTATTCTTCAGCGTCTTCTGGGATTTCATCATGCTTTGCAAAGGGCAGCTATAAAGCACTAACAGACTCGAGCAAAAGCTATTCTTCAGCGTCTGCTGGGATTTTATCATGCTTTGCAAAGGGTAGCTATAAAGCTCTAACAAGACTCGAGCAAAAATCTATTCTTCAGCGTCTTCTGGGATTTTATCATGCTTTGCAAAGGGCAGCTATAAAGCTCTAACAGACTCGAGCAAAAGCTATTCTTCAGCGTCTTCTGGGATTTCATCGTGCTTTGCAAAGGGTAGTTTTAAGCTCAATAGATCCAAGAAAAGCCAGTAAGAGTTACATAGAAGATAGGTATAAAGAAAATCAATTCAGCTATATGAGTAAAATGAAATGAATTTTACAAGTGATACCTGATCAAAACATAAAATATTCAATAAGGTACAAAAGGAAAACTCTTCCCTATACAAAACAATAATGCTTAAACAAAGGCTATTGCTCACATGAATACTATTTTAGTATGGTATTCAGGCAAGTTCTGATTTAGCCAAAGGCAATGCATACAATCCAATGTTTCATTACTTTTACTTTAAAGCTTTCCTATCTGAACATTTACTCATTCTTAATTTTAAGACAGTTGGACCCACGTCGTCACGTCTTTCCCGACTATCAAGATTCGGTTGAATTGTATACGGGCGACTAAATATTTTGAGGGACCAGTAATCGAAGACTGCTTTTCCAAGGTTACTGAAGCTTCGCTTCAGAATTTTCGATCATCGATTCTTGATCTGATCTGTACTGCACCATAATAATTAGCTATGGTAAACATCATAGACTAGCATGAGAAGTAGATTGGGCAGTACACTGTTAAAATTTTCGTTGTAGGTTGTACCAAAAGGTGGTGCTACACCAGCTGTACCACTTCCTTAGAAACGATGCACCATTGTGTGGTGCAAGACAAACCCAACAAGATGGTTCAACCTTACTTCCAAAGGTTGAACCATCTTGTTGGGTTTTTCCCCAGGAAGTGGTGCAGCTGGTGAACCACAACTTTTTGGTGCAACCTACCACAAACTTTTTAACAATGTACGGCAGAGCTCAGTGACTTTCAACGTGACACGGCCATAGGATGCCCTCTTAGCAACAAGTCAGTTCATAGACAAGCATGAACAGTAGAATGGGCTGTACGGCAGATCTCAGTGACTTGTAATGTGGCACTGTCATAGGATGCTATCTTAGCAACAAGTCAGTTCATAGACAAGCGTGAACAGTAGAATATGCCGTACGGCAGAGCTCAGTGATTTGCAACGTGGCACGGTCACAAGATGGCATCTTAGCAAAACGTCAGTTCAATGACAAGCATGAACAGTTGAATGGTCCGTACGGCAGATCTCAGTGCCTTGCAATGTGGCACGGTCATAGGATGCTATCTTAGCAACAAATCAGTTCAGGAAATATCTGCCCAATTGCAGCAGCTGTCCTGATCAACTGTAAATGATATTATTGTGAAATGAAAACGTCTAAGGACAACAAGAGAGCAATCTAGACTTGGTAGACCACGTAAAACAACAGAGGAGGTGCTGAAGCGTATGGTGGGACAAAATCGCCTGTCCTCGCTTACCACTCTCACCACAGAGTTCTAAATAGCCCCTAAATGCAACACCAGAATTATAACGGTTCTTTGAGAGTTGAAGGTAATGGGTTTCCATGGCTCAGCAGCTGCACATTAGACTCACATCAGCAAGATCAACACAAGCGTCGGTAGGTGTGGTGTAAATCTCGACGGTTTTTCGGAATAGCAGAAACGTGTTCTGTGGATGATGATTCACGTTGCTGACAGTCTGACGGACGAGCTTGGGTGTGGAAAATGTCAGGATGACAGGTGAAAGTTACCTGTCCGACTGTGTGCGCCAAATGAAAAGTTTGGTGTGGGAAAAATCCTGCTCTGGGTTTGTTTTACACGGTTTAAGGTGGATCCCATTAGTTCCAGTACCCGGGAATCTTAAACGCTGCGGCCTATAATTACATTCTCGACAATGCTGTGTTCTTAACATTATGGCAACAATTCGGTGAAGTTCCTTTCCTTTACCTAGAGCACAGTGTCCCCTTCCACGAAGCAGGGTTCCTGCTGGAATGGTTTGATGAGATCGGTGTGAAGAACTTGACGGGCCAGCGCAGAGTTGGCCCGCACTAATACTAAACAAAGATCTGATGTAAAAAATAAGTGGTATGAATTCACAGAAAATTCCCAAAAATAACGTGCAGCAAAGTTGCCGCCACACAAGTGACAGTCTTTAAAAGAATTTCAGTTTTTAAAGGTTGTTCCTTTTAACTTCAGTATTCCGAAAGATTTTCCGTAGTCAGTGTTTTTTTTTCTCTTTTCTTTTTTTTTTTTTTTTTTTTGGGGCAACATACCAGATTTTGACTTATTTTGCCATTTTACCACTCTCTTTCCTTTTCCGGGTTTCGAAGCAAGGGCGTTTTCTACGGAAACTCGCGCGTGGTACCGTTTTTACCAGAAAGACGCGTACGTACAGTTGCGTATAAGGTAGAACTCTAATCGGACGATGATGAAATGTGTTTTCCTATTCATGCGGATGAATTAGTCGTTCTATTTTCAGTTGGAGCCTATTATTTTTCTGACTTGGTTTGTAACAACTTTATTCTTTATGTAGAATGACTTATTACAAATTACGTATTGTTTTCACCGCGATTTTTCGAAACAACAGAATACTCTGGAACTTGAGACTTTATTAAACTGACAATAACATTTAATTATCTTTAAGAAAAAGGGAAATGTACTGCTTTATATAGAGTTATGTCACAAAACTCAAACATAAAATTTACTATTGACAGTTTTAATAGCTTTGTCTTAACGGATCCACAGACTGATACACAGACATCATAGAATCACCTATACAATAATTTAAGTATCCTGTTTCTTACGGTAACACAATATGCAATAGTTGGTGCACAAAATGGAGGGAGGAGAAGAAATACCAGCTGTTATAATGACCAAAATGTGTTACCCACAATATCAGATATCGCTACAAAACTTCAAAATCAGGCCTTCTAACAGACGATTGAAATTTAATAGTTAAACATACCTCAAAGCATACACCCTCGAATATAGCTCCTATTTACGGAAATATTTCTTCACATGGATACGGAAAATGTGAGAACACAATTTCCTTGTTAATATACGAAAGGAACAGAGCAAAGGTTCCTGAAAATTTAGAATTTACTGCTAACACTCTTAAAAACGGCAAATTCCCGTTAATATAGGAAAGAGGAATTGTGGAAAGGTTTATGAAAATTCACCATTTTCCGTTATATCTGTTAAAAACGGCAATTTACGGTTAATATACGGAAGGAATTCTGGGAAGGTTTCTTAAAATTCAGTATTTTCCTTTAACACATCTTAAAAATGGAAATTTACCATCAATGAACGAAAGGAATTGAGGAAAGGTTTCTGAAAATTCAGAACTTTTTTCCTGGTGTGCGAAAAATCCGTGAAATTCAGGTTTCCCCCCGGTCCCCGTCATTTAACGGGAATGTTTGTATCGGGCATGTGCTTCGTTAGTTTGCGGAAGGAGCCACGGAAAATGGTTCCTTTCGCAAACTAACGAAGCACATGTCCGATACATAAATTTCAGAATTTTTTTTCAGTGTTCTTATCGACATACATTTGGCAAAATTCAACAACATTATTAACTCATGACAACAGTGACCACGACTTAGAATTTGCTTGAACTGAAACTTCGAATTATGAATTAATTTGTATTTCACTTCCCAAAAACACTGAAAACAAAAAAATCCATATTTTTCTGGGCAAAATATAAAAACGTTTGCCGTGACCAGGATTCGAACCTGGGTTATTGCGGCCACAACGCAATGTACTAACCACTATACGATCACGGCTACATTTCGAGACACACAGGTTGTGTTTTTCCTTATTCAAAGCTAAGAACTCATTGTTAAGTCAAGCGAAGCTTTTGGGCGAAAAATTGAGCTTCGGCGCACTTTCCTTCGGATTACAAGATGGCAGCACATTTTCTTTAAAGATTCCATTTACTTAACAGTTAAAAAGAGATTTTTTTTCCAGAATGTTAAGATTCAAGATAATCCATTTTGATAATTGTCAAATAACAATCAGGCATTTTTCTCCTATTCGCAGGGCGATTTAAAATGTTGAAGTTAACCGTTAGCTTACTGAAAACTAAAGTATCTATGTACGCCTAAATTTAGTTAATTAAATGCGGAATTAGGATATCTTTACTTTTACAATTTATCTTTAAGTACGCTGATCAAATTGTTTTCTTCACTAAATGGTAGTGCAGTGATTTCCGCATGCTAGATTTATTAATCAAAGGTTTCGGAAAATACGCAATGGTTAACTCTTTGGGATTCAGCACAACTTCGGGGGAAAAAAATACATGCTTATAGCATCACCTTGCCGGGTCATCAGTCATATTTCTTCTTTTATTAGGATGATTCTAAAAATTCCTTTTTCATGGGAAAGCTTAGACTCTAAGACCCATGATTTATTATATCTTGTGGTCTTTTACGTGTGCAAGATTTTGCCGCTATATGGCATTAATGTATGTAGCTCACTGTCCTGTATTTTATTCCATAATATTACTTTTAGCAATCAAATTAGAAAAATTCCTGTTTCTGACAGACACCTCTTGCTATGAAAACTAGTTTGCGCACATTGTATGAATTGGCGCACAGCTTTCCGCTAGTCGTATAAAAGTAATGTGCTGTACTTCATCAATGCTTCCAAAAGCCCTACTTGAAAAATACCTTTTCCGTTTCGCAGATTCCACCATATGGCACATCTTGCATTAATTTATTTTCTGCACGTTACTAATGAAATCTGCCGTTTATAGTTTGAGGGGGTGGGTGCTTGTTTATATTTGCGTTGATACTTCCCTTAACAGAAATCCGATTGAAAAAGTATTTTCTCTTCCCAACTACCTGTGACTATGGCGAACATTCCTTCCACCTTTCCTTCTTAAAATAGTCAACAGTTGCCATACTAGATAGCGTAAAGTTATATTTTTCTCAGTGATGTAGTTCTAAATGAAAAAGCGCCTTAGCAGGGAACGGATTTGGAAAACTCCCACTTGGATATGACACCCGCACCCCTCTGGTATGCATCGCCGGTACACTCAACAGCCACCGCTACATCTCCGACGTTTTGGAGCCTGTAGTCCTCCCTTATCTGCAAGATCTGCCAGCGGCCACGTTTCACCAGGACAATGCGCGCCCGCACATGGCACGCATCGTGCAACAATTTTTCACGGCCTACCAGGTGTCACTGCTTCCGTGGCCCGCCTGTTCTCCCAGCATATCGCCCATCGAACACGTCTGGTATTTGATCGGCAACCGATCGGCCCGGCAAGCACCACCAGCGGCTACGCCTGATGAACTGTGGCAACGTGTGGAAGCAGCCTGGACCTACATACCGCAAGCCCACATCCAAAGCCTCTTTCGATATATGCCGCTGCGTGTAGCGGCCGTTACTGCCAGCCATGGGGGCCACACAAACTATTGATGTCTGCGTGTTCCGCAAGTCACACGGGCCTGTAAGCTCAATCATTTCATCTTTGTATCTGTTGTTATGTGTCCAGTAAATCTGGCTTTACTATCTCGTGTCCTTCTTGATGTTGCATTTTGGGTGGCCAGCAGTGTATTTAAATACCTCTCTCGGCCATCTTAAAACATTCCTCTACTAAAAGTTACACGTATTACGATACGAGGTAGTTACATTGAATAGATGCAACTAAAACAGTTGCATCAGTTTAATGCGGTGTTGGAAAATTGCGTCGGGTGCCACAGGTGTTCTCCAACGCCGTAAGTAAATTACGGCTATAGCTTAAGGGAAGGGAAGGGTAGGGTAGGGTAGGGTAGGGTAGGCGATAGAGGCTGAGGATTTATCTGCAACTCTATAGGTAAATTGCGGCTAAAGCTTATGGAAAGGGAAGATAATACAAAACATAATATACTACATTTTTATAGCAACGAAAATAAACCAATATTTCCACGTTAAATATTTATTTATATGGTTACTATAAAAGGAATAAAAAAACTGTTCCCTTACTGATACTGAACAGAGAAAGATGATGTAACACTGTCATCACACAAGCAAAACTTGAATCAGCATACTTTATTATGCTTTTGAGGAATGTTGAATATAGATAATTTCATTTCTCTTCCAGGAGTCAACCTCAGCTTATCCAAAAGTTATTATTTTGAAAAACATGATGCAAATTTCACCAATTCAAGTCTGGTTATACATCTTTCTCTGTAATCGCCCATTTTCTCAGACAGCATTTCTTTACTTTGCATGGCAGTTTTGGATTTCTTTCTCCGAGTGACATCACTTGAGCTTTGGATTTCAATACACGTCTGAGTTTGAAAAAGTTTCAGAACTTTTTATAAAGTTATATATAAGCTTGAAAGGGGATGATAAAAGTGAGTATTAAACCGATCATGAAATAACACTCATGCATTCGTCATGTGTTCTATTGATGCCTGGCATTCAGCATTTTTCAACGCAAGAAATATCTTTTTCTATGAGGATCTCCAAAGCGCCTGAATTTTCTTCCACATTATGCGTTTATTGTCTTTGATGGACTTTCAGAAATATCCTCTTCAGCTTTTCGCCGCAGTTTTCTTGTGGAGTTGCAATGACCTAGAACATCTAAGGATTAAAGGGAATTATTTAGCCGGAATTTACCTAACCCGGAGTAGCCACTTCCTATAACTTTTATTTTGACTGCCGTGAAGACAATGAAGTTCACATTCCCTTTGCACTAGAACCTCGAAGATTGGTAAGATGCTTCTGCTGCGCGATCCAGCTGTAACATCAGGTATCTCTAATGTTTTGTCTATTGAGTGTATATAAAAAGTTGCCCATAGAGTTTCAGAGGTTAGCGCCTCAAAGTTAGTGCTACTGTTAGATTTTACTTAACTATTGAGGTATCAAATATCTCCATTTACAGCTGCTGCTTTAGCTCCGAATACAATGTTGCTATTTTCGAAGAAAGTAAATATTAAGTGTGCAACTTAATTCTCGGCCACAAGCACGACACGTTGACAGCAAATTATAGCAAATCGAATGCGTACCCAATAAAGGAATTAATCTCCGCCGTTTTGGATACATTTGAGCCATCGGTCAGGCAGCTGCCGAATGCCACTGAGAAAAAAAGAGGGCTGTTTCGAGTTGAGAAAGTCACCAATACTTGCGTGGACCTCCTCGACAGAAGTGAAGTGCGTAACACTCAGGTGATGTTGCAGGGAGCGAAATAGGTGATAATCCGACGGGATGAAGTTTGGAAAAAACGCCGGGTGGGACAAAATATCCCATTCCAGGTCGGTGATCGTATTTAAAGTCGTTTTCGCGGTGTGAGGACGCGCGTTATCCTGAACAAACAGGACCGACCTTTTGCCCTTGTCGGTGTATGGCCTTTTCGCCTCCACTGCGTCACTCACACGAATGAGTTGCTGACAATAACGGTCAGCATTGACCGTTTCACCAGGTTTGAGAAACCCATAGTGTACGACACCGCGCTGATCACACCATATACACAGCACCAACTTCCTGGCATGGATATTCGTTTTGACGGTACTGGTGGTAGGCTGACCTGGATAAACCCAAGATTTGCGCCGCTTAGGATTATTGTAGAGGATCCACTTCTTATCACAGGTCAAAATCTTGTAGAGGAAATCCTTCTTCTAGAATTTGGAGAGCAAGGACACAGCAACATCGTAGCGCCTAGACTCGTTCGCAGCTGTGAGTTGGTGGGACACCCAACGGCCCTCCTTGTGAATCCGTCCAAGCTTGTGCAGGGCTTTGCAATGGCTTGCCGTCTTACTTCGAGTTCCTGGGACAGCCCTGACTGTGTGCTACAGGGATTTGCTTCCAACAGTTGTTCTAGTTCCTCATCGTCGACTTTCTGTGGCTGTCCCGGACGTTATCATCACGCAGATCGAAATTCCCCTTCTTAAACCGCTGGAACCACTTCTTGCACGTACTGTAGGACACAGCAGCCTCACCCAAAGCAGCACAGATCATTTGCTGGGCTTCCGCAGCACTTTTTTTTTCAGCTGAAACGCGAACAGGAGGCAGTGCCTCAAATGTTGCTCCTCGAACGACATTGCTTTCACCGTCAACTTTCGTCCCTTCTGTCACTATAGCTGTGAGCGGTTACAGTTGCCTGGTAAGCTGTTGGATGACGCTGTAATTAGCCATTATCGCACACAGCTATTTGCATTTGCCGACGTTCTATGATCGCTTGCGGTTAGGGGCCGAGAATTAAGTCGCCCACCTAATATATAACAGTTTGAAAATTCATCTGCCATTTGTACACTTTAAAATCTTAATAACGATAAAATCTCTCAAGTTAAAAAAAAAAAAGGCCAAGACTGCCTTTCATCTTGTATACCTAAACAAAACAACTGAATTAAATTTTATTTCCCCCTCTCTGCGTAAGTTTAAAATTTTGCGGAAATACGAGATGGAATCACTTTCAGCAATCGCCACAAATGTTACAGTTAGAAACGCCATAAAAATTATAGTATTTTAAAGATGTGTGGTGCATTTGCATTTAGCTTCTTATTCTCTGAAGAAAAAAAAAAGCTTTACATCACAATGTGTTGCAAAAAACTTTGGATCAAAAGATTTTGCCGTGACCAGGATTCGAACCTGGGTTATTGCGGCCACAACGCAATGTACTAACCACTATACGATCACGGCACATTTAGAAAGATACAAAGTTCCGTTTTTCCAAATCGGAACAAAGAGCTCGTTGTTCAGTGAAGCGATAATTTTGAGCGAAAAAGTCAAAAAGTCAGCTTATCAGAGGTTTCGTTGTCATTAAAAGGTGGCAGCACATTTTTTTTAAATAGGTAATTTGTCTTTGAAAGATACAGTTTTTAAATAACTTAACTTTGGCACTTACATAGGAATAACCGAAATATTTTTAAAGACCTTTTTCTGTTATTCAAATGACGAAACGAACGGCTAAAGTTAACTCCACTTAAGCCATTCGTTTCGTCTTTTGAATAACCGTAAAAGATCTTTACCACTTACATAGCAACTCGCGAACTCCGATAAAAAATTTATATGTATGTAAAAGTTAGCTTAATGAAACAGCACGTGGCATTAAATTGACTTGATATATAAAATTTTAAAGCGCGAAATATAGCTGCGCTTTTTTTTTTTAAACTAAACGGTAATACGCCGATTTTTTTTTTAATATGAAGTTTATTAAGAAATAAAAGATTTCTTTGAATTCATAATTTTAAATTTTTGGAGTTTTGTGCGTGCTTACTGACAAACATGCAGGTGCTTTATGACGTAGGACTACGTCTAACTCCGCGGATAATATAGGGCGACTTACGGCCGAGCGCCTGTGGCAAATATAGGTAGCTATTGAAATTATAGCGTTAAAAATACATGCCGCACACTAATCGTGTTAGCATATTCGTAAACAACATGGAGTCCAATACGCGTGCTGTGCAATACATAGCGTGCGCGATGCTCCCCTCGCTTCTTGTGCGCCGGGAAGGTGATGCAATACTTATTTGGTGTGCCGCCGCGTTTCACCCAGTTTATCTCGGCAACCGTGGGTGCAGCACGACTGTGCATTATATAGTCTCAAAGCTCTCTACGAGATCTATTCAAATATAAGAGAAACATTTCGCAATGGTTTGAACTGAACATTTAAAAAATTGTTTTATTGTGAACACTTTTGACAATATCGCGGTTTATCTAGAGAGCCGTGAGTGCAAAACGACTGTGTGTTTAAAGCACTCGACGATATCTGCTCAATTATGTAAAGAACATAACGGAGTGGTTTAAACTAAAATTTTTAAAAATTGTTTCCGTGTGAACGGGTTAACATTTTCGACAATGCCGCGGAATTCGCAGAATGAACAAAAGCAACAGTGGAGAAAATCAAAACGAGAGGTAAGAGCAAGTCATGAGGAATGTAAGAAGCCCAAGAAGACAGAACACCGCGTAGGGTAATTCGTGTAACGATCCGCTTTGTGTTCGCAATGTATCCAGCATTATTCCTAAAAATTATGTAAGCTACTTTTCATATCATAGACCTCTGTTAGCTGTAGTAAATCATATAAAAGCTTTGAAACCATACTCGACTAGCTGATTTCAACGCTCCGATCTGCAAGTCGTAGTCCTACGTTGCAAACTGACGCCTCAGTCAGAACTTAGGCAGCCTGTATTTTTTTTTTTTTTTTTTTTTTTTGCCGAGAAAATGAATAGGAAACCGTCAGTTCGTCTGTTTATTAGATTTTCAAAATTCGTTTTCCGTTAAAAAACTTAAACAATGAGAACTACCATCGATATCGTTTAATATTTTTAATGCAGAATCTGGCAACGAGGGAACGTAAAGGCAGACGATGTTGACCCCGACGTATATATTTTTCCTGTTTTTGTATATACGAGCGTAGAGTTTGATCCAGTAACTCGCTGACGAAACTAAAGTGGAAATTAAAATGAACTTCAAACTCTGAATCTTCAGTTCTTGTAAAAGTGTACAGTACTTTTACAAGAACTGAAGATTTAGAGGTTCATGGCAAACTTTAAGGGGTAACTGATACGTAAACCGATGAGCCATTACATTATGACCACCTACCTAATAAACTGTAGGACCCCCTTTAGCCCGCAAAACAGCGACCACTCGGCGAGGCATTGATTGGATAAGGTGGCGATAGGTATACTGGGGTATCTGGCACCATAATGTCAACGGCAGGTCCTCCAGTTCCCGTACATTTCGGGGTGGTGGTGATTCAGCGCGAACCCGCTTTTCCGAGTCGAACAAAAATGTTCGATTGGGTTCATGTCAGGTGAATTTGGAGGCAAGCGCATTAACACAAAGTCACCAGCATGTTCCACGAACCACTCCTTGACGATTCTGGCAGTGTGGTATGGCGCATTATTCTGTTGGTAATGACCATCATCAGTAGGGAACAGTTTCCATGAATGGATGAACTTGGTCCGCAACGATGTTCAGATACCCGACAGCTGTCAGGCATTGTGCTATTTGGATAATAGATCCTAAAGTGTTCCAAGAAAACATCGCGCACAGCATAACGCCGCCTGCCTCTGGTCTTTTTCCTCGCAACAGTGCATCCAGGTGACATAGCCTCCATTGGTAATCGGCGTATCCGCACTCGGCCGTCTACGTGATGCACCAGGACTCTTGATTTGTCAGACAAGGCCACTTTCTTCCAATCATCCATGGTGCAATCTCTATCTTAGGCTCATTTCATGCGTTGTTGGCTCATGGGGACCCCGCTGGGTCTTACGCTACGCAGGCCCATGCGCAGAAGACTGTGATGACTGTGTACTGTGACACATTGCCTTGATCACCACTATCGTAGCTGCGGGAGATTTGTCTCACTGTGGTCCTGCGGTCACTATGAACAATGCGCGACAGTCTCCGCTCTTCTCTGGCATTAATAAGCGGCAGACGACCCACGGCTGGACGACGGCTTGTCCTTCGGCCATCTGTGCGCCATTTTTGATATCTACTCACTACAACGGCACGCGAATAAGCTACAAGTCTCGCCGTTTCCGTGATCGTAGTTCCTATGCGCCTTGCCATCATAATTTGTCCTTTATCAAACTCCGATAAATAAGCAGCTTTTTCCATTCTGACTCCGAACACTCTACTAACCGAAAGCCAGTCCTCGGTTTGCATTAATACTGCTCTGTGAACTTCACCTGCGCCACCGTTTGTTCTCCAGGCGCGCTCATTTCTCTAGGCTGGGGCTGGTCATAATGCAATGTATCATCGGTGTGTCTTCCTTGGACAACATATCAAAAGTGAGGACCACATCGAAGAAGAAATCAAAAGGTGCGTAAAACTTGGCTGCACTGCATTTGGAGGAAACAACACAATTTTCACGAACATTTTTCACGAGCACAGTAAGGAAGTTAAGTAATGAGACTGCTTGTTTTTGGTTTTTTTTAAATCCCGCTGAACCACCCATCGGTCGAGAAGGCATGGATTTTTTTATAAGTCATTGACCAGCTATGCGGAGGCAATAGCGTTTGCGTAAAAATTTCGCAGATGATTACTTACGCTATGCATGACGTCATTCGGTGGAAGAATAACGTTACAGCTCTGTCTTGGAGCAGAGTAAATAATCGGTTATGTTTGAAAATCGGTAACACTGCATCTCAGAAAGTTGAATTGTTGCCTGATGTCTACGGAGGTAATTGCCTATGTGGTGCACAAATATTCCGATGGTATACACGTTTCAAGGATGGGAGGGAAGCTTTGGAAAATGACGAAAGGCTCTGACGCCCGATTTCAGTGAGCGTGGCTGAACTCATTGAGAAAGTTCGCGAAAGGATAAAAAGTGATCGTTGTGTGACCTTGAGCATGCTGAAACATGGGCTCGGTGCTAATAAGGAGATGAATCGTCAAATTTTGGTGCAAGATTTGGGTGGTGGAAAATTTTGTGCTACTTTTGTTCCGTATACTTTGTCAGACTACCAGAAACATGCGCGAGTGGAGTACGCAAAAGTCATCTTGGAGACCTGTGCTCGAAACAGAACGGTACACCCCGGTATGGCATACAGGCACTTCTTTTCTTTGTCTAGTATTTCATACTGGCACTAATATAAGTAGTGGGAACTGCAGAAATACAGTATATGCAAATGCGTAAAACTTGTTTTATAGATATTCAAAAACTAGAACTAATCTGATGTTTCAACTGCCATTTTTGTATTCAGTAGTCAAAAACACATGAAAAAATTTGGTTTAATCTCAGATACACACAAGAAATTCAAAATTGTTGCTCAATGTTATCTTTGTTTCCAAATGTTACCCTTTTAGAATAGTTTTTCCGTTTCATAACTTCTACTAGTAGGAAGCTTTGGCTTATATTTTCCGATCCTGTATGATTTACATTTTTGTTATTAACGGGTTTTTGTTTAAATGCAGGTTTCTCTCTCACTGTGTCGATCTGAGTTGTGTTATAATCACTTCTAAAAGCTTGACTGGAAAAAAAGTTGTGTTTTTTTTGTTGTCATACATATCTTTGGCTACAGAGTTCTTCATACATTTTCTACTTCAAACAATCCCCCTCCGTCCCGAATCAGTGGGCTTGAAGATAAAAAGCTTTCCTCGATGTCTCTGCTTCTAGAAGTCGAACTTGAAATACCATTTTTAGGTCGGACATTTTCGGCTACAAAGAACTTCATACTTATATTTTCTCACTCTTCATATCGCACTGTTTTCCACCTAATGCAGGGTCAGATTTACAGGGAAGCCTAGGTGGGAGCAGGGCGATGCTGAAAAAACCCTTAAATAACGATTGTTTTCGTTTTTTTCAATTTGCTTTAAAAAAAAAAAAAGGCAGAGAGTAGAAAAATATTCGTTGTTATGGGTTTTGGGAGTATGATTCCCCCAAACTTGGAGTATGTCATCTACAAGTATTAATTTACTAACTTAAATGAAAAAATCATTTTGAGAGTATTATTTTTTAATACTGCGCTACAACTGAGATCAGAGTTGGTGTGTTATTTCTGGCAGATTTGGTAAGAATGTAATGAACATTTTTCTCTTCAAGGCGTATCCACCTAAAAATTTTGCCCTATGTTTCCAATGATAATAAATTCTCTACACATTGTCCTCACAATTAATGCATTCCCACGGTTGACAATGTGCACATCGATAAAAATAACTACATATTACAGCCCAGTATGCTTCATATTTTCTAAAACCTAATCATAATTATGTTAAGAATCAGTTTTTTTCCTTAGTGGTGTTGAGACCTGAAAATAGATCGCGCAACGTGCACATGTGACTTGCTAAATGCAATCCCGTCGCATTTTTTTCAATAGTTTTATTAATTTTCGGAATGGAACAACATTTGAATCGATTCATGCGATAGTTTCATATGTTTAGAATGATGTGAGCCACTTAGATTACATTTTTCGACAATAATTTAGCTGAAACTGTTAACAGAACTGTAGGTATTGCTGATTTTCAATTCAGAAATAAACCAGAAAGCTCACCCTGTGACATTTTGAGCTAAATTCCTGTTAATAAAATTAATTTAAGTGATGCCCCAAATCATTCCAGACTATCGCATGAATGGACTCAAGTGTTGATTCAATTCCGAAGAGAAATAAAATTATTGAAAAACAAATGCGACGTGAGTGCATTTAGCAAGTCACATGTGAATGTGGCGCCATCTATTTGGGTCTCAACACCACCAAAGAAAAAATTATTGATTTTTAATATAAGTATGGTTAAGTTTCAGAAAATATTAAGCATACTAGGCTATAACATATCATCATCATCATCATCATTGTCAACCATTATCAATCCACTGCTGGACGAAGGTCTTCCCAAGTTTCCTCCACAACGGTCTGTCTTGTGCCAGTCTCCTCCATGTCACTCCCGCATACTTTCGAATTTCATCCACCCCTCTTCCATGTGGTCTTCTTCTGGGTCTTTTCCTGTCCCTTGGAATCCAATCTAAAATTTCGGCTGTCCATCGATGGTCTGTTCTTCTGGCAGTATGTCCAGCCCATTGCCATTTCAGGGATTTAACTCTGATCATGATGTCTTCCACTCTTGTCATTTTTCGGATCCACGTGTTCCTCTTCTTTATCTCTCCTGGTTACACCAAGCATGCACCTCTCCATGCTGCTTTGAGTTGTCTGCAGCCTTTGTATGTCTCTTTTAGTTAAGGTCCACGTCTCTGCACCATACGTAAGCACTGGAAGGATGCATTGATCAAACACTTTTCTTTTAAGACATAATGGCATATTGCTCTTGAAAATTATGCTGTTTCTTCCAAAAGCTCTCCAGGCAAGTTTTGTACGCCGATTAATTTCTTCACCAATGTGACCCTCACTTGATATCTGCTGTCCAAGATAAACGTATGTGTCTGTTATCTCCAGCTTTTCTCCATCAATCGATAAATCTTCATTTCTTGTAAAAGCATTGAACATCACTTTCGTCTTCTGAAAGTTCATTTTTAATCCCACTACTTTACTCTTGTCAGCAAGTTCCTGTAT
Source organism: Macrothele yani (assembly GCA_039090855.1). Lineage (NCBI taxonomy): Eukaryota > Metazoa > Arthropoda > Arachnida > Araneae > Macrothelidae > Macrothele > Macrothele yani. Next base: position 39,000,262 of record CM077028.1, read on the forward strand.
CATACTCTGTAGCTCTGATGGGGTAGTTGCAAAAACGACTATGTCATCAGCAAAACGAAGGTGGGTTAGATAATCTCCATTAATCTTTATCCCTTTGTTTTCCCAGTTCAGTGGTTGAAAGACATTTTCCAATGTGGCATTAAAGAGATTCGGAGATATGGTGTAACCTTGTCTCACTCCTTTTCCAATTTTTATGTGTGTTGTATTTTCAAACAGCCAAATCTTTGCACTTGCATTTTCATAGATGTTATTAATAATATTAATGTATGCATCTTCAATACCGCAGGATTTCAGAGCCATTGCAACTGCTGATGGTTTCACCGAATCAAAGGCTTTTTCATAATCGATAAAAGCCATGCACAATGGAAGTTCATATTCCTTCGCTCTTTCAATTAGTTCTCTCAGTACGTGGATATGATCTATTGTGCTGTAGCCACTCCTGAATCCAGCTTGTTCTCTCGGTTGAGCCATGTCCAGTGTCACCTTCAAGCGGTGTGAAAGAACTTTAGTGAAGATTTTATAAACCACTGATAGGAGGCTGATAGGTCTGTAGTTCCTGAGATCCTCAATGTCACCTTTTTTATGTAGCAAGATCATTGTAGCGTTGTTCCAATCCTCAGGAATTTTCCCTTCATTAAGGCATCGAGTGAAAATTTGGGCGAGTACTGTTTCGATTTCTCCACTTGCTACTTGTATGATGTCTACAGTAATTCCATCTTCTCCTGGAGCTTTTCCTCGCTTCATGTTCTTGATTGCATGTGCAACTTCTGCTGGAAGGACTGGAAGAACTCTGGTACTGGTACCTTTCATGTTGTCTGGAGTACATGTATCATCCCTTTCATATAATTTGGAGTAGAAATCTTTCACTCTTGTCAAAATTTCGCCTCCATTTCTTGTTACAGAACCATCTTCTTTTCTCAGTGCCATAATCTGTTTTTTTCCCCTTACTGAGATGTCCCTTTGCTATCTTTAGGCTTTGGTTGTTTTCAATTGCTTTCCTTACTAGTTTACAGTTGAATTTCCTTACGTCTTCAGTGATACTTTTTCGTACTGTCTTGCATAGCTCTATATATTCCACTTTGGAAGTCACATCTTCTTTAGTTGTCCTCATGTCTCTTCTTTTTTGCATCAACATTTTGGTTTTTCCTGATAATTTGTTCACATACAATTTGTTCTTAGACCCAGCTAATTTTGTTGCTGTTTCCATAAGAGCTTTGGTTACTTTTCTGTTAACTTCAGAAATATCCACTTCTTCCAATGTTAGGCCTTCTAAAGCAGAGAATCTGTTCTTCAGTTCCAATTTGAAGGTATTATGGTGTTTTTTAAGGTTGGTTATGTCAATACATTTTGTTTGTCTTATGAGCTTTGCTACGTTCGAGTTTAGTGTTGAGGTGCATCTTACATCTCACCAATCTATGGTCACTGCCTGTGTTGAACTTGTTTAGCACACTGCAGTCTTCTATGACGAATTTTTTGTTACACATAATAAAATCAATTTCACTTGTCGTCCCATTTGGATGTCTCCATGTCCATTTCCTGTGTGGCTTTTTCTTGAAAAAGGAGTTCAAGATGAAAAACCCTTCTGCCTCTGCAAACTCTACGAGAGTATTTCCACGCTGGTTTCTGTTGCCGTGACCGAATTTACCTACTGAAGTTTCATTCTGCTGCCGTTGTCCTATTTTTGCATTGAAATCTCCCATAATTATCTTCAAGTGCTGCTTACCTTTATTATTTAGATCACGAATTTCCTCATAAAATTCTTCAATTTCTTCTTCACCATGACTTGTGGTGGGTGCATAAGTTTGAATAATCTGAGTCTGGTATCTTCTCGAGAGTTGGATAACGAGTCGTGCAGCTCTGTCAGAGGAACTTTCAACTTCTACAACTTTATTCTTCAGTTTCTTGTTTATTATAAATCCAACACCACTAGTTCTGCCAGTATCTGTCCCACGATAGTAGAAGAGATGTCCACTTTTCAGTTCGATGAGATCTTCTCCTTTTCTCCTTACCTCACTTAGCCCGACGATGTCCCACTTGATCCTTTGTAGTTCCTCTTCCAATTCAAGAAGCCTTGAATCAGAAGATAGGGAGCGTCCATTGTAAGTAGCCAAGGTCAGCATCAGATGGCAGCCTAGTCCGGTCCTCCGGGGATTCTTAGCACCCTCTGCCTTCATGTCGCACTGGCCGCTGCCTTGGCCAGGTACATTCCAGCTGCCGGAGACTGAGGGCCAAGATTTAAGTTGTGGAGTCATTTTGGAGGGGTTTGGCCATAACTCACCACTCTGGCCAAGCGGGTTGGTGAGTGTGGGATAGCATTTCCTCTAATCCCGATGGTATAGTTATACCGCTATTGGCGGTCGTCAGAGCCCCTTTAGTGGGAACAGGATGTACCACGAGAAGGCGGGGTTGACATTTGTCAAGGAGAGGCTGGGATGTTACGCATCACCTGACCTTACATCCCATATATAAAGTTATTTTTATCGATTGCAAATTTTCATCCTTGGGAATGCAAATTGCAACAAAATGTCTAAGAAGTTTTTACCATGGGAACATAGGGCAACATTTTGGTTGGATCTACCTTAATTCGGAATTCAACACGACCGTCCATCTTTTCCTTAGTTTATTTTTCTCATTCAGTTCAGTTTAAAAGGCAATCGCAAGAATGTTACCATACGAATAAAATGGCATCGGAAAAGCTGTTTTTACTAGCTACACTAACCGATTTCATCTGCGTTCAGTCTTTCGAGAAACTATCAGTGGGGTGAAATCTGAATATATGCGGCAGCAGATCCCACACCGCGTGTAGCAATGCCATAAATCAGCCGTATGTATTAACATGTTAAACGCTAGTAATATGTATCAGTGACTATTCACGTATAAGTTCCGGCTTTTCGTTCTTAAGAATGCCCTTTCCACATCAGTTATTTCTTCCCCTTCAGGGTCTTGCGAAATCCCCTAAATTTTAAATTTCGCCTTTATATACGTAGTTTTTGCATTATGGCTGCAATACATTGGGATATGAGAACGTCCCTAATTTAAAGCCAATAGCTTCAGGGAAAAGGGAGGGCCAGTGTCGTAGGACCAATACAGAATCTATGCCTCACCAGGATCCGAACCCAGACCCATCTCGGAAGAACGGTCAGAAGCCAGGGTTTATATCACTGCGGCACCGGGGTGAATTAAATGTTACAATATGCATACATGTTACAATATGTAGTATAACGAAGTAAATTTCTCCCTCATTTTTGTCTACACCGGGGATCGAACCCGAGTCATCTTATTCCGGAACAAGTGGCTATACCAACTGAGCAACGCAGACGTTCGTTCTCGCTGCTATCTGCCTTTATGTCGTGAGCGTCCTGCGGGGCAGGCACGTCACAGTGGTCAACAAGAACAATCACTGATGAATAATATACGAAGTCACAATACATGACATTCTGCGGTCCTAATACGAGGCACTGCTCAATATGCTGATTCTGAAGTTATTCAATTGGTTATTTTACTCATAGTACCGAAAGCCTACAGCAAACTCTGTTATATTCCGTTCAGTTCGTCGAACCCAAGGAAACAAAGACTTGCAGCTACAGAGTACATGGTCCGAAGAGCGTTCTCCCATTCATCCAGTATTCTTGCTAGAAAAAAGGAGTTGAGTCACATCCAGATGATTGGGATGTCACATAGATACCATAAACAGGTTATTGACAAGCTTGCTCGATCATTGGAATATCCAGTACAAAGTACACTACAAAGGGAAGCCAGAGTTATGAAATATGTTGGAACTGTAGCCTATGTACCTGAAGTCACTTCAATACTAAGGAATGCATGTAAAAAACATCACATTGCCTTTGGAGAAAGTACGAAAAGTATGAGAGTCATCGTACAAAATCACCGTGACCAAGTTTCTACACTTAACAGACATGGGGTTTACAAAAATCCTCTTAAATCCTGTCAACCCTGAAGATCCATTATTAGCGTATATAGGGTCCACTGCACGCTCAATGCGCACTAGACTTCATGAGCACAAGTACTCCATTACAAATAACTCTGATGCTACCAGTCTTGCACGGTTGGTAAATAGAGGTACCCACCAACCAGACTGGACCAATGCCAGAGTGCTGATTTGAAATCGTACAAGGCGATCTCTCCGATTAGCTGAAACTTTCTGTATTCTGTCGCATAGCAACGAAGAAACTCCACGTTTTTTCCCCCTTGCCCTGAGCCATGATAATCCAGCCAAGTAGACATGATCCCCTTCACCAGCACTCTACTTCTACTACTTCATTTACAGTTTGAACCTTTATGAAAACCTATTAATTCTCTATGTGCATATATTTCTTTCCCTATTTAGTAATGTTTTCTTAATATTATTTTGTTGAATCCTTTAACACCAGCCCACGTTTCCAATATATTTATTGTATACTTTGTTATTGTTATTACGCGCTCGCGTAATTTGAAAAATGCTTCTTGTTTTTATTCCTTGTTTTTTATTTATGTTGGTTATGTATTTATTGAAGTACCTGACGATCGAGCACTTGGGGCTTTGAAGGATCTCGTACGTTGCTGTGCTTCATAAAATGTTTATTTTCTAAGTACAGACATTAATAAAAGTTTTTACCGTGCTATGAAGGCTTTATCTCACTGAAATAATTGTAAAAAGAAATCAGACACTTGTTTTAGTTTCGTTTTCTCAATCTACCTGATATTTGTCTTAAAATTAAACATATTCAATATGTGCAACCTCCGTTCCATAAAAACAGAGTAAAAATCACCCAAAATGAAGAAATTTAGGTACAGCAAGATACATGTTATTCTTTCTCAAAGTATCGGATGATATGCAACGGTCCATCGTTCAGTCCACTTTTCAAAGCATGTGAAGCTGTTTTGAAAAGTGGAAGCTGCTTTAGCGACCTGTACAGCTTGAATAACGTCAGCATCTGTGTTGGATGCGGCACCACCACCGAACTTCTTCATTGCTGGAAATAAGAAATCGCACGGGGCGAGGTCAGGACTGTAGGCAGGCTGTGGTATGATTACAGCACTGCATTTCGTAAGAAACCGTTGAACATAAGCAGCCACATGTGGGCGAGAGTTATCATGGTGTAGGATCCACTTCATTGGCGCACCCACGGAGGGGACTTTTGGGGCTTAAGCCCCCTCCAAGAAGATTAAGAGCGACGTACCTCAGAAATTAAACATTCAAAATATTATTTTACATGTTCAAAAAATTAAATTACATAGTGTCTTCTCTTACATGGTGTCTTCTTCCCAAAGAAGCCCCACAGAGATAAAGAGCGACCTACGTCACAACCGTATATAAACTATAGGCGTACAATACATCATCATCATCATCATCATCATTGTCAACCATTATCAATCCACTGCTGGACGAAGGTCTCCCCAAGTTTCCTCCACAACGGTCTGTCTTGTGCCAGTCTCCTCCATGTCACCCCTGCATACTTTCGAATTTCATCCACCCATCTCCTACTGAGGGCCAAGATTTAAGTTGTGGAATCATTTTGGAGGGTTTGGCCATAACTCACCACGCTGGCCAAGCGGGTTGGTGAGTGTGGGATAGAATTTCCTCTGATCCCGATGGTATAGTTATACCGCTATGGGCGGTCGTCAGAGCCCCTTTAGTGGGAACAGGATGCACCACGAGAAGGCGGGGTTGACATTTGTCAAGGAGAGGCTGTGATGTTACGCATCACCTGACCTTGTATACATATATATATATATATATATATTTACACTGACGGAAAAAAAATTCCAACACCACGAAAAAATAGTTGTAGGGAAATGAAATGGCGGCAATACATTTATATAGGTAACATATTTAATCGATTAAGGTTTCAAGATCACAGCTTATTGTAAGCGCGAGAAGAGCCATTTTAAATGTGAAATGCTGTTACATTAATAACCGGTGTAACCGCCAGAATGTTGAATGCAAGCACGCAAACGTTCATGCATTGTGTCGTACAGGTGCTGGATGTCAGTTTGTGGGATGGAGTTCCATGCCTGTTGCAGTTGGTCGGTCAATACAGGGACCGTTAATGCTGGTTGGGGGTGACGCTGGAGTTGTCGTCCAATGATGTCTCATACGTGCTCGATTGGTGAAAGATCTGGTGATCTAGCAGGCCACGGCAACATGTCGACACTCTGTAGAGCATGTTGGGTTACAACAGCGGTATGCGGGCGAGCGTTATCCTGTTGTAAAACACCCCTGGAATGCTGTTCATGAATGGCAGCACAACAGGTTGAATCACCAGACCGACGTACAACTGTGCCGTCAGGGTGCGTGGGATAACCACGATAGTCCTCCTGCTGTCATAGGAAATTGCTCCCCAGACCATAACTCCAGGTGTAGGTCCAGTGTGTCTCGGCCGCAGACAGGTTGGTTGCAGGCGCTCACCTGGCCTCCATCTAACCAACACACGGCCATCACTGGCACCCAGGCAGAACCGGCTTTCATCAGAAAACACAACAGATCTCCACTCCGTCCTCCAATGAGCTCTAGCTTGACACCACTGACGTCGCAAACGGCAGTGGTTTGGAGTAAGTGGAATGCACGCTACAGGGCGTCTGGCTCGAAGCTGTCCTTCAAGTAACCGATTTGTAACAGTTCGTTGTGTTACTGTGGTGGCAACTGCAGCTCGAATTGCTGCAGCAGACGCGGTACGATGCGCCACGGCCATACGCCGTACACGGCGGTCTTCCCTCTCAGTAGTGCCACGTGACCGACCGGAACCCGGTCTTCTTGGGGCAGTACCTTCCCTTGACCACCGCTGCCAACAATCATGCACAGTGGCTACATTCCTGCCAAGTCGTTCTGCAATATTGCGGAAAGAAAATCCACCTTCTCGTAGCCCTATTACACGAATTCGTTCAAACTTCGTCAGCTGTTGATAATGGCTTCTTCGTCTTCTTAAAGGCATTCTTGAGTAAAATCAACACCCTACGTCGAATCTCAACGATAACTAATGCTCACGAACGTTACAGCGCGTATTTACAGCAAACCTGCTTTGCATGTTCCGAGGGGCGCTACTAGCACCACACGTATGCGCCGAGCGTGAAATTTGCATAGACGTCATCTTACAGTCTTACAGATGTACTCTCACCGCCCACCAACTGTCGTTTATCTAACTCAACCCCTTCTTGGTGTTGGGATTTTTTTTCCATCAGTATATATATATATATATATATATATATATGTCAGAAGTTACATTGGCTTTGAAATCCTGCGGTATTGAAGGTGCATACATTAATATTATTAATAACATCTATGAAAATGCAAGTGCAAAGATTCGGCTATTTGAGAACAAGCACCATAAAGATTGGAAAGGGAGTGAGACAAGGTGACAACATATCTCCCAAACTCTTTAATGCCACATTGCAAGATGTCTTTCAATCACTGAACTGGTGAAACAAAGGGATAAAAATGAATGGAGATTATCTAACTCACCTTCGTTTTGCTGATGACGTAGTCATTTTTGCAACTATCCCGTCAGAGCTTTAGAGTATGATCCAGGAACTTAATATTATTAATAACATCTATGAAAATGCAAGTGTAAAGAAATGATATTAAAAATGAACTTTCAGAAGGCAAAAGTGATGTACAATGCTTTCACAAGAAATGAAGCTTTATCGATTGATGGGGAAAAGCTGGAGCTAACCAATACCTACATTTACACCTTGGACAGCAGATATAAATGAGGGTCACATTGATGAAGAAATTAATCGGCTTATAAAACCAGCCTGGAGAGCTTTAGGAAGAAACAGCATAATTTTTAAGAGCAATATGCCATTATGTCTTAAAAGAAACGTGTTTGATCAATGCATTCTTCCAGTGCTTACGTATGGTGTAGAGAAGTGGACCTTAACTAAAAGAGACATACAAAGACTGCAGACAACTCAAAGAACCATGGAGAGGTGCATGCTTGGTGTAACTAGGAGAGATACGAAGAGGAACTCGTGGATCAGAAAAATGAAAAGAGTGGAAGACATCATGATTAGAGTAAAACCCCTGAAATGGCAGGATATATTGCCAGAAAGACAGACGATCGATGGACAACCGAAATTTTAGACTGGATTCCAAGGGACTAGGAAAGACCCAGAGGAAGACCACGTGGGAGATGGGTGGATAAAATTCGAAAGTATGCGGGAGTAACATGTAAGAGACTGGCACAAGACGGACTGTTGTGGAAGAAACTTAGGGATACCTTCATCCAGCAGTGGATTGATAATGGTTGATGATGATATATATATATATACTGATTGTGTAAGAATACTATACATGTATGTATAATCCCCTCCAGCAGGAATTCCTAGGTGCGCCACTGGTCCACCAATTCCGGTCGCTTAATCGATACGTGTCGTCGCAGACGCTTCAAGGCTGAAATGTAATACTCAGCATTAACAGTAATTTGTGGAGGAACGGCATGCTAGAAGACTACACCTTTATGATCAAAGGAAATTATAGTCATCACCTTCCCAGCTGATTTGGTTTGGCGGACGTTTTTCGGAGGTGGCGAGCATGTGCTTTTCCAGACACTCGTTGCACGCTTCGTGAGGGGGTCGAAATAGTGGACCCAATTGGATATTTTCCAATCATTTGTTTCCACTCATGACACACCTGAACTCTGGCTAACAATTCTTCTCTCGTCAGGTGATGAGGTACCTATCTGGAAATTACACGATGAAGCAGCAATTGTCGAGTAGAATGCGGAATGTCGACTTTTTGAAATATTAATTGACGCCGCTATGTCTTCACACGTCATTCATCGATCTTCTTGCAGGATTGCCCAAACAGAGTTACCAATACGCTCCGTTAAAAGACTTTCATGTAGATCAGGCCTAGAAGCGAGTTCTGCCGACAAACGCTCTTTTTTAAAATCATGATGCCACCTAAAAATCGTTGACTCGCACGAACATTTATTTTTCTTTGCAAGCTTTTTTCATTAAATAAACTGTTTCTGGAGCCATTTTACCCCAACGAGAGAAACACTTCATCGCACAATGCCTTTCACTTCTTAACTCTGAATCACTCACCGCGATAGTTGTATGACAAAATGCAGACATACCTTAAACAACTGCGCAATAAAACCAGAATCGTCTGCCACGGTTAATTAGTTGTTGCCATTGATACTTCCTTAATTCAGTTAGTCGTCTGCGTGGCTATTTTACCCCTTTACACTGTTGCCAACTCAAACACAAAATTACTCTGATCAAATGATCATATGTAGAGGATTTTAGGAAGGGAGTGTCTGACCCCAGGTCTTAAACAACTCTTAGAAAGAGGAAGCTAGGAGATTTGGGCTAGAGTGCCCGATAGGAAAGTCACACGGAAGCGAGGTAGAAAGGGGAGGAAGACGCCCGTTTTTAAAATCGGGGTCCATCGGTTTAACTTACCCATCGGACGCACGGCGGATATTTAGTGGATCGAGCTTTCGTACCTGCCTGGAATCAAACCTGAGGTCCTTTGCGTGGCAGTCACGAACGTTGTCCAGTAGGCCACCTGCGGCCCAACAATATTACTCTGTTTTTATGGAACTGCCTTTGTACATTCACATTTCTCGTGCAGCACGAGGCACGAAATGTGATGCAATTTAGCACATCACATAAATTAAATGCGCGTCCTATGATTTTCATGAAACAGAAACATTCAAATCGTCACGATTAAACATGAAATCCTCATCGGAATCATACACAGTATTTGGACTTCATCATAGCAGCGGAAAAAAACAGATTGAACTAATACAGATACTCTAATATTCTTCGCGAACGACTACTTTATAAGCACCATGCTAATTTTTCAAAAGGAAATTACGCATCAGTTCCTTCGGTTTCTGTCGTTTTGTTAAGAAAAGTAAGCACACATACACACAACTATCTCCCGTTCTAAATAAACACCACGTAGACAGCAATTGTTTTCCTTCCGGAAAGCTTCGCTTGGTTGACTAATCGGGTCTGTTCCTCAACTGAGAAAGAAGACTAAAGAAACTTAAGATTGCCGAAATGTAGCCGTGATCGTATAGTGGTTAGTACATTGCGTTGTGGCCGCAATAACCCAGGTTCGAATCCTGGTCACGGCAAAACGTTTTTTTCGTTTGGTTAACAAATAAATTTCTTGTTTCTGCCGAAGGTAGAATTCAAGTATTCTGAAGTTATAAAACAGTCCTTTCTGCTGAATTCATCTTTCACTGCAAAAAATTAGTGCGGTTGCTATATACATTGTTCTTTCTCTTAACTTTCAAACTTCAGCACCGCTGGATGCCCAAAACTTAGTTTTCAAGTGGGGTACAAACAGAAACAGTAACTACGAATAACGTATGCAAACGCCATATGCAAATTTCCTCTGTGCCATCTTGTTATTTAACCATTTTTTACCACACTCTCAACACTGAAACTCAACTGGAAACCAGAAGACCTAAAAAAAAAAACCTAAAAAAGATGGATAAATTAAATTGGACAGCATGTTAGAACAATAAGAAAATTTCTTTGTCGTTCTTTTTATGGGAAATATTATTACTTTCCACTGGAAATTCACGTTTTTCCTATTTTTACAGAATAAACACGCATCCAGAAGTTTAACCTAAGAATTAGCAAGCAGAAATAGTGTTATAACGAAAATAATAATCGGAATAGCTTCCAAAAACTGGCGCAGTGGTCTAAGCGCTGCCTTATGATCATTCGTCCGTGAAGGGGTCCGGGTTCGAATCCCGGTGAGGCATGGATGTTGTGTTTGTCTTACGGTACTGGCTCTCTCCCTTCCCTGGAACCAGTGACCCTAAATTAGGTACGGGCGACTGCTTATAGTCCATTGAGTTGCTCAAAGTGGTCGCTAAACCTTCAATGAAAAAAAAAATAAAACTGAACGGGCATATGATATGATTTCCATGGGAGGGCAAGTCCCCCCCTCCTGCTACCTGAATGAGCGCCCATGAACTTGAATGTATCTTCTTGAACTATAAGGGCACAACTGAAATATTTTCATCGTGATAGTTCTGTTTTAAACTGGAGACGATCCTCAAGGTTTCAAGTTGCTAATATGGAATGATTTCGTGTTATATTAGATCCAGAAACGGGAAATGACGTCAATGAAATGGATTCTACTCCTTTTATTCTTATTTTATTAATAATGATACTGGGTATCTACTAACACATTTTGGGTAGTTTGTAAATATGGTTGCCTATCCTACTCTAATTAGGTTAACATAACTGATTTATTTCAGAAGATTAAGATTATAAATGACAGTTGATATACCACACTTTTCAATTAATGTCTACACACTACAAAAGCCGGAACCCGATTGCTGTTGTTCTAACAATGAGACAGAATAAAAATGAAATGATCACGTCCCTAATTTAGGGCACTAGTTCTTGGAAAGGGATAGTGCCGGTACCCGTAAGGCAAACACAACATCCATGTTTCACCGGGATTCGAACCCGGGCCCATCTTGGACGAATAGTCAGAAGCCATCGCTTAGAAGACTGCGACACCGGGTCTACAAAATTCCTCTTCGCGTGCATAAAAATCGTAAAGATGTATTAAAGTCTTAAAGATTTAGAACTCAAATACCCGCACGCAAACACGTCAACACCCTAGCTACTCCCTATAATGACGGTTTTCGGTATATCCTGAAAGTAGTACACTCTCCTTGCCTGTTTATTCTCTTCTAATGTCTTTGGTATATATTGTGCTATTTTCAACCAGAGCAAACCGCAATAAAGAGTTATAGCCTGGGACAGTTGCCCAGAACGTTTCCAGATTTATTGTTACCGATATGCTCGAAAAATTACATAAATTGTTAAACGTACACTTCGAAAGTAATAAAATGCTAATATTCCCTTTTTCTTAGGAAAGGAGTACAAAGGAGTACTCATGATAATTTTTCTCAAAAGTGGGCAGCACAAAATCAGCTTTTAGGTAGTGATGGGCATAATAGAGTAGAAATAATAGATTCATTAGATTATGGAAATTTCTCGAAACATTCGATTATACTCCAAATTCATTTGATTGAAAAAAAATCTCGAGAGAGAACTCTCGATTGCTCCTACGCTGTCTCTTTCCTATGACGGCCTCAACTGTGTCGATATTTGCCTTTACTATCGTGCACACAGGACTATGACTTTCCTGCGCCTCTTGTGCTCATTTACAGACTCCATCAATACCACACGTGATGTAACAGTCTCCACTCAGAACCCAAGCTTCACGTTTTCCGCCCTTCTACTAATGGATCGCTTGCCTTTTCAACACACTCGCCTCTCCCCGGTGCATTCCGAGGTACTTTCCTATCTTCATGATCTTCCTCTCATTCGCTCAACACCTGCTTCTACGTCTCAAACTCTTAACTGAAACTCTTTTCTTTTCAACTATCATTCATCCCCCTGACCTTTCCTTTCTTTGATGACCTTTCTTGGCTCCCTGCTGGTATTGTAACTGTCCGTGATCTTGTTTTTCCTGACCTCACCCCGAAACCTTTCGCCGCTCTCTCTCTCTCTCCTTATCTTCCCACTACCTCTGCTTCGATTTCCATACTTGCTTCCATCCGATCTGCAATCATTACTCTTTTTCCTTCACTTGCTACTTTTTCAGGACTCCTCTTAGTACCTTCTGCTTCTCTTCCATACTTTCTTCCTTTTCGAGGTACTGTTCAACCTCTGTCTTCCTTTCCTATCCGATCTCTATATCTTTTACTCCGTAACTCTCCACCCAACGATCCCATGCCGATCTAGGGAGTTCCATCTTCTGCTCTTTGCTCGGTATGGAATGCCGCAGCCTCTCCACTTTCAGCTCCTGCCGAGCGAAACATACATTCGCAATTCCTTCACCAGAGACTACCTGTGCCTACCATCCTACATCGGATGACGCTCCTATCTTCACCTGCATGTCGCTTTTGTAAGTCTACTGCTGACGTAGACCATGTTTATCTTCACTGTCCAGTGCTACTATCCTTGTTGCACCTGGCATTCACTGTTGCAGTCCATTTGTCAACCGCCCCTCTTACATTCTCCACTTACTCAACCTTACTCATCAGTGTATTACCGCCTACTCCACTATCACCACCCTGTGCACACATCTTTGTTTTAGCTCGTCATGTAATATACAGTTACGGAAAAATTAATAGCAACTCTGGAAATTACTGACGTTTTGGGGTTTTCGGTGTTGCTACAAAAATAAATACGCAGATAATACTCACAATATATCATTTTAAAGCACATTTAATGCAGAAGCCAAATCAGTTTACAGAACGGGAATATCTTTAACAAAAATGTGCTGCGAAATAGAAATCATGCCAATTCAAATTCAAATACAATTACGTACCTAATAGTTCGTTGGGTGACCGTTTGATTTAACAACGGCTGCACACATTTCCTACCTAATAGTTCGTTGCGTGACCGTTTGATTTAACAACGGCTGCACACATTTCCTACCTAATAGTTCGTTGGGTGACCGTTTGATTTAACAACGGAGGCAATAAACTTACGCAACATATCGGATGAAATACAGTTGTGCCAAACGTCAGTAATTACGTTAATCTGTTTCACTTTATTTGTGGGGTGACTTTCGTGCACTTTTCTTTTCAGAATGCGCCAAAAATTCTCAATCGGGTTAACCTGTGGAGAATTACCAGGCTAAGGGAGAAGCACAACATTGCCTAAAGACGTCACATAAGCTTTAATGATTTTTGCACGGTGCCATGGATCCGAATCGCCCTGGAAGATGTATGGCAGACCCTGGAACAAATCACGTCCTGAAGGCACCATCTTATCCTAGAGGATACTTTTCTACACCTGTGCATTAAGAGTACTCTCACCCACGTAGATTCTGCCCGCAGCAGCAGCAGCAAAACATCCCCAAATAACAACACTGCATGGATACTTTCTTGGCTTAAGTGTGCAACAGGGATGCAACGCCTCGTTATTTCGTCGAAACACTCGGCCCCCGCGTCGTTACCGTCGATGTTTAATTTTGTCTCATCACTAAATAACACATGACACCACCTATCAGTGTTCCACTCCCTTAAGTTCCTTTGACCATTCTAAACGTTTCTTGAATCATACGTTGGTTAGCAATGGCTTTTGTACCGCTCTATGAGACGTCAGACCCATAGATGCCGCCCCGGTGGCGCAGTGGTCTAAGCGATGGCCTCTGATCATTCGTCCGAATGGGGTGCGGGTCCGAATCCCGGTGAGGCATGGATGTTGTGTTTGTCTTACGACACTGGGTCTCTCCCTTCCCTGGAACCAGTGACCCTAATTTAGGGACGTGCGACTGCTTATTGCCCAGTGAGTTGCTCACGGTGGTCGTTAAAACTTAAAAAAAAAAAAAAAAAGACCCGTGGACCGTATCCTGTTCCTCACTGTTCGAGGACAAACAACAGTACCACAGCTCTCTCACAATTCTTTGGCAAGAACTGTTGACGAGACGAACCTGTTTCGCAGACATAACCGTTTCAACGTGTTGCTACTTCTATGAGTTATTTTCATTTTTCGGCCACATTTACGCAGCCTGCTATTCTTGATTACACCCATATCATGGATCTTTACCAGCTGCCGTCCAACTGTATTCTTGTGCACCCCAGTTAACCAGGCAATTTTTGCATTCCTTTTGCCGAATTCACTTAATCACCAATCGCGAAGTTTTTTCTGGTGAAATTTCACCACATCTTCCCATAACTGCAACACAGTTTGCACAGAATAAACGAAACGCACTTTAAACTTCAGATTTGCACTACAGTCCACAGGAGTAACGACTTCACACTCACCAATGCAAACGAACTACCTACGAGCACTGCTAAAACGTCTGGAATAAGCCCACGCACATCGCCTGTCCTTTATATCGCCTGTACGTGGGCGTACAAGCAAGTTCCGTCGGCTTGTAGCAACGACAATGATATTTCCCATAACGAAGTGTGCTTTCTTCACAGCACATTTCTGGTCATAACTTGAGTTCTGTTATGACAAGAAATCGTTTTCATTACTCAGTTGGCTTCTACATGAAATGTGCTTTAAACTGATATATATTGTGAGTATTATCTGCATATTTACTTTTGTAGCAACACTGAAAACCCAAAAACGTCAGAAATTTCCCGAGTTGTTATTAATTTTTCCATAACTGTATTGTTATTACCAGCAGTTTCGCACTTCAGCAACCTCACCCTCCCTGTTCCAGGCGGGGGAGGTTCTATGCAGCCAATTTAAAAATCGCCTTATTTCTAGACTTCGCCTTGCTCATCTTTCACTTCCAGAATCCACCCGTGATGTGGTTTTCCTACATACCTTGTCACCTAATAACAGATGGTTCACTGGACCTCCCACCACCATTCGACTCTTATTAAAAGAGACTGATAAACTCTATCACCCAAATACTCTTTATAGTAATTTATTGTACTAATGTATATAGCCTATTCTTGTTATCATTAACTCTTTGCACTTTTCCAGAATTTTGTATTTATCTCTTTGGCATCTTATTACGTCTCTTTTGCAAATAGTTGTACATACGTAAATACTGTAATAAGGTTCTAATCTTTATGGCATACTCAAATTTCAACTTATTTCTTGATTAGTTCGAAATCCAAGCTATCCCAAGAAAAGTGTTCTAGATCGAAACCCAATGTTTTCCTAATAGCTACCGCCGCAAAAAATTGTATTTTCTATGCTCGGCTAACGGCGCCACCTAGTGACACATTTAGGCAAATTCTAAGCTAGATGACGGGCAAGCGGTACTGCTCGATGAACAAGTCACATCTGTTACTGGATCTCGTTTTAGTCACCAAAAGTCTTATGTTCAAGGCTAATGTTGTAGATTGTTCTTCCTCCAGTTCAACCTTGGTTGGTTCTAATCAAGAGGGTTGGAATAAGATATCTCTAGATACCCTTGTTAATGGAGCAGTACCACTTTGCGCAAAGCCTATAACAGCAAGCGGCGGCCGTTAAAGTGTGGGAAAGCTGGTGTTTTCCAAGGCTATTGCAATGAATCTTGTGTTAGCCGAATCGTGTTCTTTCGTCCCAAATGTACCTAATTTTGCATCGTAACTTGCTGCTGATGTGTGAGAAAATGTTGGATTTATAAAATTCTTAATTATTTTGAGGCAGGTCACATTTCTATTTTAA
This sequence comes from Macrothele yani, assembly GCA_039090855.1. NCBI lineage: Eukaryota > Metazoa > Arthropoda > Arachnida > Araneae > Macrothelidae > Macrothele > Macrothele yani. The sequence continues at coordinate 39,016,375 of CM077028.1, forward strand.
ATTGAATTACATGAACGTTAGTGCGAATTGAAAATAAAACATAACATTATGATCGAAAACTTCACTCGTGCATGAAGTATAATTCATTCCGGTATTATATTAACATGATTTCTGCAGCCAAAAACCACGCAATTCAGCTGGATGATATTAAACAGAGAGTGAGTCGAAAGTTTTACAATATTTAGATCACTTTATGTCTTCATAGGTACCTTTAGGACGAAAGCTGACAAGCATTCAAGGTATTGGCCACCGTGCTGCACTGCCTTTAGCCATCTGTTTGCCAGTTCTTCTCTTCCGCGGCGGTACCAATTCTTTTCCTTCAAGGCGAAGAACTCCTTCATCCCAGCTGCAAATTCCTCCTGGTTGTTGAAGTGCGGCCCGCGAAGGAAGTGGGCCATGGACCGGAACAAGTAACAATAGGACGGAGCTAGGTCGGGACTATATGCTGGGGGCAGCATCAGTTCAATGCCCTCAAGTTCCTGGGGTTTTGCCCGGGTTGTTCGCGCGGTATGTGGCAGAGTGTTGTCTTTCTTTTCACCAGTGCCGGAAACTTCTCCAAAACGGCATATATCAGCTGTAGCTGTTCAGACTAGAGTTTGGCGTTGATGGTCCGACTATCTGGAACAATTTCGTAATGGATTATCCCGTCGAAATTCTACCAGACGCAGAGCATCACCTTGTGCTCGTAGCGCCCACATCTGGCAACAGGTTCAAAAAGCTATTCCGGGCTCAACGACAGCCGTTGTGTGTCAGGATTATGGAAATAGAACCACTTTTCATCGCACGTAACAACTTTCTTGATAAAACGTACTTCGCGCGGGTTTTCTAGGAGCTTCGTGCGCAGTTTCGCTCGGGGGCGGTTTGTTTCAGCTAGCGTCTGTTCGTGAAGAACAATGCAGCAGCTCCTGTAGACTTTGCCGAGGTCCTGAGGGTTACGAACAACGATGGTCTGTGACATGCCCAACTCGCCTGATAATCTCCGATTGCTAGTTGTCGGATTTGACTCTACGGCCTGACGCATGCCCTCCGAATCCACGGTTAGCAGCCAACCCGTCCTTGGGTGATCGTCGGGTTTTCTGCCACCTTAGCGAAATTTCTTGAACCATTTGGTTGCGATCCACCCACGGAACCTTCCCCTTTTGCATGACAAATGTTTCGTGTTGCTTGAGCAGCGTTATGGCCGAGTTCAAACTCTTAAAGCAAAAGTTTCCTAATTAACCGGCTGTGGCTGTTCATCTTATTTAGGCGTCCCAACCACAGACAGAACGACGACATGCAATGCTATTCACAGCATCGACTACCACTTTATATCCCTTTCGACTGACTTTAGTGCACGACTTGAACTAGTTTAAACACGTGATATACCTGCCGCAGCACGTGCGTTTATGCAAATATTGCGAAACTTTCGACTCACCCTCTGCATAAACAAATCAAAATTCTCACAATTTGCGGCTTCACGATTACGAGACAAGGATATCTCCAGATATCTTGTTCTAACCTCCTTGGTCCTAATACGTTTCTTGATCTCACGTCAAACGGTAGCTTTGTTTCTACTAATCTTACTACAAAACCTAACTGGCATTTCATTGCTTACGTCGGGCATAAAGGAAGGATTTATAGAGTGGAAACAGACATAGGAGCCCATGGAAATTTCTCACATAGAAAGTGGCGCCCCCACGGACCTAAAACAGAAGCAAAATGTGACGTGACTTCGTGACGTCGGCAATAGTTGCTACGGCAACCCAGCGCTCGGAGATGATCAGATGAACAACAGACACGTAAAAACACAAAAGTTATGAATTCTGTAAGGAAAAGTATACGATCAGTAAGTAATAAGCAAAATAATACCACTTATTAGAACGCTAGAGGAATTGAAAACCAAAAAGAATCTTAAAATTAATAAAGTATTGCGTGTATTCGTCCTAAACACTGCCGGATAGCAAGCCAAAGTCAAAGGTCAAAGTAAAAACATTCGTTTGGACAAAAATCACGTGGTTCTTGGGTATTCCCTGGGAAACCAGCTGTGAATCAACTGTAGTTCTGTTTTAGGTCGCTGGTGCGCTACAGTCGACTTCATGACGTCATGAGTTTCAGCTTTATACAGCCAGTGTCTTCTCTATATATCCTTCCTTTATGCATTGGGGGATTCGACCACGAGATTCAGCACACGAGGCATTTCCAAAATATTATTCAATTTGCCCTCGTGTTCATTGTTTTCAACGACTTTTAGGAAAAAACTTTTAAACCGTCTGATTAGCTGCAAATAGAAACTGTTATTAGCACTTTTTTTAGTTGTAGAGGAAAGTTGAGAAATTACACAAGATGACAGATCATCCAGAACGTGCGCAACTCTCCGATGGTGAGTTCCTGAAGAAATCTTTCTCTAGGATGAAAGACCTAAAAGAATCTGGAGACTTATGCGACGTGACCATCAAAGTAGCTGAAAAGGCTTTCCCAGCTCATCGCATTATTTTGTCTGGTGGATCCCCGTACTTCCGGGGGATGTTCGCAGGAAATTTTGTAGAGAGTACAAAATCGGAAATCACTTTGACTTCTATCGACTCCTGTGCCTTTGAGAGTTTGATAGGTTTCCTGTATACCGGTAAAATCACAATAACATCGGCAAATGTGAAGATCCTGACCGTTGCCGCTAGGTACCTGCAGATCAACAGCGTTTTGAAAGCATGCCTTGAATTTATGATCAACGGATTGAATGCCGCAAATGTTCTGTTCGTTTTATTACAGACAGACCATTACCAGATTGCATGGTTGACTAAAAAGTGCATTCGCTACATCCTGGAAAATTTTGATAATGTTATCACTTCAGAAGAGTTCTTGGCCTTGCCTTTCTCCACATTATCCGGTCTAATAAGACGTGATGACTTATTTGTTGTGAGAGAAAATGTCGTAATTGAAGCAGTTTTGAGGTGGGTGAAAGCAGATGAAGACGTCAGAGTCTTTTATTTACCTGACTTGCTGCGTCTTGTTCGAATGCCATTTTTAAAAACGGAGTATTTGGAAAAGTGTATTTCGACTGAGCGACTCTTATCGCACGGTCTTTGCAGGAAAATGTTATGTGAAATTAAGGAACACCTTTCAACGACGAAGTGCTTCATGCCAATATATCCAGCCTATATAGACAGAGTACATAAGACTGTGAGAAATCGTATAATATCAGCAATAGAAAAATCGCCTAGTAGTACAATGAGATACGCAGGATCCATCATATACATATATCCCAGGCTTTACATGTTGGTTAAAGAATTTATTATGCAAATACAACATATTAATAGCAATGAAGTCACCGACCCCGTGATCACATATAATATCCAGTTGCAAGGAGAGACAGTGTGAGAAAGAAAAGGCGGGTGTGTACGCTATACCGTTGGTATATCCTGACAACACGGAAAAGATATATATAAGAATGACAAAGCGATTCTTGGACACTAGATGCAAAGAACACGTACGAAGTGTGAAGCAGGACATACAGAATACAGCCCTCGCCAGAGAAGTCATGCATCGCTCGGCCGCTCCTGTATGGAATAATATTAGAAGAATTGCCCCTTACACGAATTTCAAAGAGACTGCCATCAGGGAAACAGTGGAAATCCTATCCAACAAAGTGGCATGCAATGATATAGTCTCTACGGAACTACCAATGGTTTGGCATGCCTTATTAAAAGATGGAAACACATCACGGCGCACAGTATAATTACGTGATAAAAAATTCATGTAATGTGCTCGCGATTTCAACCGCGTTATTTTCAAAAATCATCTTCGTTCTTTACATGTCCAATTCTCTGCATTTGTGTGTCTACCATTGCCTTGAAAAAGCCTCCCAGTGGAGTGCGAAAGATTGGCGAATATTTGTGCTGACTACACCACGAAATTAAACGGATTTCATACGCTATATGCGTTTCATTATTATTCAACTCTGGTGTATTTAAAAATAAAGGTTACCCTTTTCTAGTTGCTTAGTTATTATGTAGCAAGTATGGCAAGGTGATCAGATTTTGTAATAACGATTTGAGGGCAAACAACTGCGTAGTGTCCACAAATTTGGGGACGCATACAAACTCAGAAAAACTATTCAAAGCATCACCGGTGGTGCAGTGGTTTAAGCACTGGCTGTTGACCATTCGTCCAAGGTGGGTCCGGGTTCGAATCCCGCTAACGTATGAGTGCTGTGTTTGTCTTAACGGCACTAGCTCTTATTCCCGGTAAGGCATAGGTGTTGTGTTTGTCTTAACGGCACTAGCTCTTATTCCCGGTAAGGCATAGGTTTTGTGTTTGTCTTAACGGCACTGGCTCATTCCCTTTCAGGAGCCAGTGGCCTTAAATCAGAAACGGGAGACTGCTTATATCCCACTGAGTTTCTGACAATGGTCGTTAAACCATAGCCTACGGGGATCGTGAAAGAAGCCTGATATTTCTGCCTTCAAAACGAGCAAGCACTTACCCCGGAAAGTTCACAATGTGGCGCTTTTACCGAGGACAACAACGATTATAGTCGCTGCTGGTGGCGGGTGGGTGTGCTGACTTATGAATTAAAACACAAATTTTCTCCATAATCGCTTGAATAGTTTATTTTCCCTTACGAAAGCGATTAATTATAATATTATAAGACTAATAAACAACACTGATGGTATAGTGTACCAGTTTTCTCTCATATTCTAACATTCTGTCATATTAGAATGCATGTTGTACCTAATTGAATATGATGGTACGCGTCAGTCAGTTACACCCAAGGAGGTTAGAATCAGATATCTGAAGGCTGCCTCCATGAAACGTTCGTGAAAGTTCAATGCTAATATAACGTTAATCGGGCAGTTCCACTTTGCTTGTAGCCTACTACCACGAGCGCCAGCCATTAAAGTGTGGGAAAGCTGGTGGTTTCCAAGGCTATTCCAATGCATGTTGTTTTCGCTGAATCGCGTTTTTTCATAGCTAATATTTCTAATTGTTCATCGTAACTTACCGCCGATGTGTGAAAAAACACTGCTGAATTTATAAAATTCGTAATTATTTTGAGACACCTATCCATTTCAATTTCAAACTCGTATTCATGAAACGTTCGTGCAAGTTTAAAAGAAATATAACGTTAAAATTAAAAATTTAACTCTTTTATTCTGCATAATTCATTGAAGTTTGATATTAACACGATTACTGCTATCAATAACCACGCAATTCGAAAATGTACACAGCTGAAATTGCACGAGTATCATGTAAACAAATCAAAATTTCCAGTTACATGCTCTAAACTTGCTTGCGAGAATATACAAAAGGCACACAGCAATACCTCATTTCTTTTATACACTGGTGTGCAAAAATTAAGGACGAAGAGGAGAAATTAGAATAACAGCGGAACGAGAAAGCAGAACGGACCGAAAGACCACTCAGGAGATAGACTAGGGTCCGGTACTGTAGAGCATGCGCATATATACAGCATGACTTAAGGGGTGGGGTGTCGGAAGGGTATAAAGCACACGGGTGGTGCACACTCAGCAATTCGCTGAAAGCTACTGCACGGTGTACATCGGTTTAAACGACGTCGATTTGCTGCCACCGTGTGATATGGCCAACAGGCAATCCAGTAGACGACATCTGGATGGCTTTACCCGAGGTCGCGTCATTAGGAAGTTGGAAGAAGGTCGAAGTGTGTGACTAGTGTGGCCGAGGAGTTCGGGATCGCTCACAGCATCGTTTCACGAGCTTGGAGAGCATTTCAAAACGACAGGAACAGCTGTCCGAGAGTTTAGCAGTGGTCGTCCACAAGCAACCACGGCGGCGGACGACCGGTACATTTTCCTACAGGCGAGAAGAGACAGACGGCAGACAGCAGCAGAAATCGCAAGGCACATGCAACAGACAACTGGACGTCCGTTATCGCGTTTTACAGTGACCAGGAGGCTGCACAAAGGTGGTCTATTTGCACGACGGCCAGTACGGAGTGTGCCATTAACGCCTGCTCATCGGGGACTGCGGTTTCTGTAGTGCCTCGAACACAAGAACTGGACACATCAGCAATGGGGTCGAGTTCTCTTTACGGATGAGAGCCGATTTAGTCTGACGAGCGATTCTGGACGTATACACATCTGGAGAGAGTAGGAAACACGCAATCACTACCAACATCATCGAAAGGGACCGGTTTGGAGGTGGCGGAGTTCTCGTTTGGGGAGGTATCATGCTTGGTAGCCGTACTGACCTCCACATCTTCCAAGGAGGTTCAGTCACTGGTGCCCGCTATTGTACCGAAGTTCTATTGCCTCACGTGCGTCTGTTTACAGATTCTGTGAGTCCAGAGTTCCTCTTCATGGACGACTACGCTACACCTCATCGTACAGTGGCTGTCACAGAGCTGTTGGAGAGTGAATATATTCAACGCATGGATTGGCCCGCAAGGTCCCCGGACTTATATCCAATCGAACACGTGTGGGACCTTCTCGGAAGACGCTTGGCAGCACGTCCCCAGCCGCCAGCAACGATTCCGCAGCTGCGATTGGCGCTACAGGAGGAATGGGCCGCGATGCCTCAACAGCTCCTTGAGAACCTCGTCCTTAGCATAGACAGACGTTGTAAATCCTGCAACGCATTCAGGGGTGATCATATCCCGTACTAAAGACTGGATTTTTCTTGGCATCCGCCTGTCACCTGCACGTTTATGTCTTCTGTCCAAATGTGCTCGAAGGTACCTTTTCAATAAAGTGGCTTTGTATACTTCGGATTCCTTGCTTGGACGATTTTGCTCACTTGTCCCATATTCTTACGTCATATTCTTACATTGGTATGATTTCAGTCGATGTGGAGCATTTCTGTACGACGTTACATTCGAAAAACCGTCTCGTCCTTAATTTTTGCACGCCAGTGTATAAAAATAATTGAAAAAAACGAGAAGCATGCAGTTTCTTTACCTATGGCATTATACTGAAAGAATTAACGGTAAGGCAATGTTGTCTTCGGTAAAAGCGGCCACTGGTGGCGTTGGAGAGAATCCAAAGTGCTTCCGTTTTTTTCAGAAAATTTGGCCCAAAATAACAGGCTTCTTTAACGATCCTTGTAGGCTACGGTCCAGTTATCGGTCCATACGTTGGTCGCGCCATCTGGTGAGAAGTGACATTAACGGGCGATTTTCGTTTCCAGAGTCGCACCACCTGACAATCATACACCGTGGTCAGAGTTCACCCGGTCAGTCCCGGATAGGATATATTTCCATGCTTGTATGGGATCAAAAGATCTCATGTTTTTAACTATAAGTACATATTTTAACTAGTAAGGTTTTAATTTTTAATCTTATATAATTTAAATTGTGTAAAGACGGCTACTGTTCTTTGGAATAATTATGGACGAAGTGATTGCTTCTACAGCAAAAACATACCTAAGTAACTTACAAATTTTCCAGAACAAAATGATCAAGCTCATGTTCTTCCCAAAACCTATGAACAAACTTCTTTCACACTACGACAAACATAAGATCAAAGGAATGGACGAGGTCATACTCAACTTATCCTGGAAGTACTACAGCAAAGCTACGATACACCCAAGGTGGTTAGATTAAGACTTCTGGAGATTCCCTGAGTCTGTTTACCGTGACGCTGCAAGGTATGGGAGTTTGAAGTTGTTTACATGATACCTACGTACGTTCAACTGCGTGTATTTTGGAATTGAGTGGTTTTGGTTGCAGAAAGAGTGTGTTTATATCAAACCGGAATGAATTACACTTCTTACGCGAGTGAAGTTTTCAATTTTGACGTTATATTTTTTTTAGAATTCACACTAACGTTCGTGTATTTCAATTTAAAAAGAAATGGGAAGAAACCTAAAAATAATAAAGAATTTTATAAATTCTGCATTTAGTCACGCATCAGCAGCAAGTTACGATGCAAAATGAGAAACATTTGAGACGAAAGAAGCCGTTTCGCCCAACTCAAAGAGCATTGCAACAACCTTGAACACCACCGGCTTTCCCACAATTTGAAGGCTGTTGCTCGCGGTTGTAAGCTTCACGCAAAGTGGTACTGCTCCATTAACAAGAGCATCTCCAGATATCTTATTCTAACCTACTTGAGTACACCCCAATAAATGGGTCATTAAAAGAATCAACTATGATGCCAGTATCAAACAAAAAACCGCAAAGTCCAAAAACATGCTGCGAGTTAATGAACGAAAAAAGAAAACGGAAGGGGTTTAATGAACGAAAAAAGAAAACGGAAGCACACGTCACCATGTACCTAACACAACCTGGTGAAACAAACGACAGCCGCACAACAAAAAACTAAACTCGAAGACATACTAACGCAATCCGCACGTTGGTATCACTTCATTTTTCTTTTCTTAGCCGTAGCCACTACAATTGTTCCTGTAAGCGGTATTCTCTCTCGCTCTCTCTAACTAATTTTTCATCCACTGTATACCCGTCTCTCGTTCCTATAAGGGTCTCTTCCTTGCAGTCTTGCAATCACTGGCTGGACCTACGGCGTCACGGTGAATTCCTGGGCTCGCTACGCTTCGGAAAAAAGAAATTTCAGGCCAGCTAAACTCTTTAGGGATCACGAAATCGTTATTTGAATGGCGTGATTGTGTTTGTTAAAAATATATCACTAGAATTTTAGAAACAACCTGTTGGATTTCACAACAAAATATAACTCATTTTCAATACGGTTGTTTGCTGTTTGCCGATGTGCACACATTCAAAACGGAAAGCTGTGAGAATCTCATTCAATGAGTTCCCGTCATATCGGAAGCTGAAGCAAAATTCCTCGGCAGGATTTCAAGTCATAATCAAGTGTCAATTGTTAAAAGCATTTTAATTCTGAAAATTACGTACCGAACGTGTGGTACAAGCTCCTGAAAGGAGATGCTGTACACTCTATATATTTCCAGGTTATCCACATTTCATAAAGAGTGTCTCCTATAAAAAATAGCAGACGTGTTCTTACGGCTGTCTTTGAATGAGTGTTAGGGCTCATCTTCAGCGATAGATGGCGCAAAAAATTATTCCTTGGGCGTTGTTTTTACGTCTTTAGTTACTGTTCTAGAAGTGGTCGTCATCGATTCACTGCACACCATACCGGATTCAAAATGGAAGCCGTCTCACGTTGGCTCCACAATGAAATGACAAAATGCGCGCTGTTACGTTTTAACCAACGGCGTTACTTGAGGTGGAGCTCAGTAAGTAAGCAGAGTTTCTATAGCTCAAATTCAGGGGGGTTATCTGCTAATGTATACATTTTCTTTTCAAAAAACAAACGTACAGTAGGATTTAAGATGATCTACAGAGGACAAGATTTTAATCTCTATTTTGTCCCTATTCATTGATTTCTATTTGGCTCAGATAATTAGAAAAATCAGACAGAAATAAGATATTTCGTTGCTTCCAGACAAAAACACTGCTAACTTATCGCGCCATCTAGCGTGAAATTGGAATGCTATCGAGTCAGATAAATTGAATTTAAAAAAAATTCGGAATAACTGTAGCATCATTTTTATTTATGTTCAAAATTTTACACTACAAAGTAAATAGTCTTCGAGAAAATGTGCACATAAAGAATTTACATGGCAGATAGAGGGTAAAAGACGAACCCTAACACTCATTCAAAGACAGTCTTACGAGGAGAAATGATCCTGGAGATTATTGTACTAGTGCAAAAATAAAAACGGGTGTAATATATTTTGATAATACAGAATTATTAGTTCATTTTGTAAATACTGTCAAGGAGTGATTGATGTTCATGACGTTTTATTTCATCTGTAAAACTGTCAGGCTTGGCTATCTGTGATAATACGTTTTGCAGAAAAAGTAGCCAGTTAGAATAAGATATCCGGAGATGCCCTTGTTACTGAAGCAGTACCACTTTGCTTGAAGCCTATAACCGCGAGCGACGGCCGTCAAAGTGTTGGAAAGCTCATGGTTTTCAAGGCTATCGCAATGCATTTTGTATTTGCCAAATCGCCTTCTTTCGTCGCAAATGTTTCCAATTTCGCATCGTAACTTGTTGCCAATGTGTGAGAAAATGTTGAATTTATAAAATTCGTAATTGTTTTGAGGCTCCTTTCCATTTTTATTTTCAATTGAAGTACACGAAGATTGGTGCGAATTCTAAACAAAACATAACGTTAAAATTGTAAATTTCACTGATCTAAGAAGCATAAAACATTCAGATTTTATATTAACACGGTTTCTGCAACAAAAAACCAAACCATTCCAAAATACAAACAGATGAAATTACATAGGTATCATGTAAACTATGGCAAATTCCCACACTTAACGGCTTCACGGTTAAGAGACCAGGTCATCTCCAGAAGTATTATTCTAACATCCTTGTTCTAGCCTGCGAACTATTTACAATCTATTAAACTAGGACTGAGATTTGTATATAAATTACATCAGTTTTTGTAGAAAAATTCTCTCGCCCGAATGATGAGTTCAGAATGTAAATAAAATATTTTATTCGAATTATATAAATAATGATACAGAAACAACGTGCTTGTTTCTGACTCGCACGACAATTGGTGGCGCTGTGTTCCGACTCCTAACTTTTCTCCTTGATTAATGTTACCGCCCGTTAGGAGATCTAGTGCATCCGTGGTTTAAGTTTTATGTTGTTGTTGTTTTCTAAATAATCGCCAGAAATGTTTCTTTTTTTCTTTCGAAAGCAATTAATAATATGATATGACTAATAAATAACATTGATGGCGTCGTTTATGAGTCTTCTCCCATAATCTAGCATTCCGATATGTTCTGGATCAATGAAGTTACGCAATTCTGGACACGTTAGACACATCGATGGCCTGTTATATAGAATTTTAAGAGTTTTAATATATATTTTTTAGCAATTCACCCTTCCCAAATCATTTTGAATAGTAAGATTACATAATTGCCTACAATGCTTTCTTCTTTATTTGAACGCTTCCCACCCTTCAAGGGTTAGTTATGCTCATGCTTTACAGTCTGCGCAACCTCTCATGCAAAGAAACTTATTTAAGAGGAGCAATATGATCTGGCTTAATTTCCATTTTTAATTAAATTAAATAAAAAAACTGTCTATAATTTGGTTAAAAAATGTATGTTATAAAATGAGGCAGTATGTTGATTCCTCATATTAGAATGCATGTAGGTTTTTTGATTTGAGATTTAACGACCACCGTGAGCAACTCAATGGGCTATAAGCAGTCGCCCGTCCCTAATTAAGGGCCAAGGTCACAAAGCAATCACAAGATACGATGTACATACAAAGAAACGTGTTGATTAGGTAGCCTTACGATGGCGTTTTGGACAGTGACGTCACAACGCCATCACCAGAAGTACTGGATGAAAATAACCTTGTCATACAGTAACTTTGATTTACGGTCGCTGGTTCCAGGGAAGGGAGAAAACCAGTGCCGTAAGACAAACACAACATTCATGTCTCACCGAGATTCGAACCCGGACCCATCTTGGACGAATGATCCGAACCCGTCGCTTAGACCACTGCGCCACCGGGGCGGCTCAAAATTTCCACATTTACATGCTCGTGAGAATTTATTAAAAGACACACGGCAATACCTCATTTCTTTTATATGAAAATAATCGAGAAACACGAGAAGTATGCAGTTTTGTAACCTACCGCAGTATACTAAAAGCACTAAAGGTAAGGCAATGTTATCCTAGGTAAAAGCGGCCTCTGGTGTTTCCCATCGGAATCACAAAGTGTTTCCATTTTTTCAGGAAATTGGGCTTAAAATAACAGGCTTTCTTAACGATCCCCGTAGATACAATTATCCCTCGCGATATACAGCATCTTCACACAGACTAGTGACACCAGCATTGCACCATTGCACATGCTTAAAAAACGTGCTCAAATCGCGTTATGTTTTTCATTCATCGGCTTCGAATGATATGCACCCAAGCTAGCATTCTAAGCTATTTTTTAAAAAGTGAAAGCCGTGGCGCAGGATGGAAACTTTGCAGCTGTCTGATGATGAGTTCCTGAAGAAATCATTCGTCACAATCAATGAAATTAAAGAAGCCGGTGACTTATGTGATGTGACCATCAGAGTTGGCGAAAAGTCTATTAGAGCTCATCGCATCATTTTGGCCAGTGGAATCCCCTATTTCAGAGTGATGTTCACAAGCGATTTTGCTGAGAAGGCGAAGTCTGAGATAACTTTGGGTTATGTCGATTCGAGAGCAGTTCAGTCTCTGATCAGTTTTCAATACACCGGCAGGATTAACATTAATTCAGCTAACGTGAAGAATTTAATCATCGCTGCTGATTATTTACAGTTCCATAGAATTCTCGAAGCATGCTTTGAATTTTTGACCAAGAAATTGAGTGCTACAAGTGCTCTATACGTCCTCTCGCTAGCAGAACAGTATTACTATCCCGACGCTATCAAAAAGCATGATCGTTATATTAGAGAAAATTTCGAGGATATATGTATGACAGAAGACTTCCTTGCTTTGCCTTTCTTGAAAGTACAAGCTTTGATAGAAAGAAATGACTTGTTTGTAGTGAAGGAAGATGCCGTATTTGAGGCAGTTTTGCGATGGGTGAAAGCAGATGAAATAGACAGATTCGTTTTTTTGCCCGATCTATTGCGTCTTGTTCGGATGCCATTTGTAAGCAAAGCTCATCTACAAAAGGCTATGTTAACTGAGAAACTCCTGTCATCCAACGTTTGCTCAGAAATATGTGTTCGTGGAAACCCCACAGCAAGAGAGAGATACTACGAATTAAGGGAACACTGGAAACACACAATATTAATGGGTTGTGCAATGTACGCCATTTGTAAAGCCGATACGATTTTCTCAATCAAATTTTATGATTCTGTCCACGAAAAGAAATGGATTGATTTGAGCAATATATCAACAACTACTGACTTCTTTTACATGCTATGTACTGAAGAAAACATTATGTTAATGAATTTCAAATACATGTGTACCCTGTGTCTGAAGACCCTTGAGTGGTCTACTGTACAGGGGAATTTTGGAGTCGAATTCACAGAGGTAACCATACACAGTGGAACTCCATACTTTCTGTTTACAAATGGTCTTGTGTACACTCTGTGTTTCAAGCAAGGAAGATTCATTAGAGCGTTCAATATGTTGGAAATCAGGAGGGAGTTCCGCGCCGTGTCCCTGGGGAAACACATTTACGTTATTGGTGGAGTTGGTTATATTCGGAACTCCCTTGCACCGCTGAGTTCGGTTCAGCGGTATGATCCAGAAAACGGATTTGGTTTCGAAATTTCACCACTGCTTGTGGCCAGATTCCGTCATTCTCGTACCATTTTGGATAATAAGGTATTCATATGCGGTGGATATAGCAGTTTTGAGGAATATCGACATCAAACGCCTTGTCTTTCAACAGAAATTTACAACCCTTTGACTGATCAGTGGAGTTTCGTAGCTTCATTGAAGAGCGAAATGGATGCTCCAGCCTTCCTCGTTTCATGTTCTGGTAAAGTATACGGTACTACGGGACACCCGAAAAATGGCGTCATTGTTTTTGAAACTTACGACCCAGCTGCTGATGAATGGACTCATCATGGTGAGATGATAGCTTCAAATACGAGGCTCTGCGTTTTACTTGGCACTAATACAGGTATAATATACTACGGAACTTGATTGTATAAATTATACAAACTCATGCTCTCTAAAAAACTGAGTTCCTACCAAGGACAATACCTAGACAGATTTCCGCAATACACTAATTTTGTAAAATAGCAGTTGCCTACAATAAATAAACAAACAAACAAACAAACAAATGTCCTCATCTATCATCATCATCAGGAATTTCCACTAACAAGTGGATTTCCTGGACCACACAATTCAGCTAGTCAACCTCTTTCCTTCCACCAAAATTCTGGGAAGCCTTTCTGATGATATTCTCTTTACATGGCCGAACCATTGCAATCTCTGCATCTCAATAGTTTGAAGAATTTCTACTTTAAGACTTACAATATCTCGAATTTTTGTATTACGCACTTTTTTACATCACAATTTGCTTGCAGAATACCTCCAAAAGTCCATCTCTGTAGCCAATAAATTTTGTTGGTGTTTTTTGTTTAAAGCCCACTTCTCCGCACCATATAAACTCATGCTCTGTACAATCGCAGAAAAAATGTCTTTTTTTACTCTTGGAAAGACATTGCTGCTCCTAAGAACAGGATTCAAAACAGAAACAGCTTTCCTGTCCTCCACAATTCCCCGATCAATGTTATGATGACATGTACCATCCTGACGTATTATGGATCCGAGTTATTTAAATTCCTCAACTGTTCTCTGCGTTCTTAACTCCTCAACTGTTCTTATTGGTTATTTCAATGAAGCCTCTGAGATAATTTTTGTTAATTTTAAGTCCCCAACGGTCATATTCAGAGATCAGTTTACGAAACATATAAAGCTACACGTCATCCTTATTTTCTGCCAAGATGACTTGATCATCCGCAAACAGCAAATGGTACACGATCCTCATCTTTAGGAAAGTTAATCTTTTGAAAAATGTACAGTTTAGTATGCATGTGTTTTCCCCCTATTCCCAGACTAATATATGGGCTACTTTTATTCTTGATGTGTAGAACGGCAAGCTTAAAATACAAGTCAATAACTTACTTTTTCCACCATTTAATATTTTTAGTGTGGACTTCTGTCAAAAGTAGTAGAAGTAGTTGCCTTCAATGCACGATCCTGATATTGAAGGCAACTACCTCTATTGCGTTTGACTATTTCTTCACAAATTCGAATTCTCCTAATGTGGACTTCTGATTATGAGCTTTTCAAGTAGTTCTGCGTATCAGTTCGCTTTATTTTCATAAGGCCTGCGCACGTCTGTGATCACTGGGCGAATAAATTAGACCCGTCGCTCCATTTCATGCAGCGCATTTGTAATTTAGACTGTGTGGTAACTGGATTAAATAATAACTGTGTGATAACTGTGATAACGGTGTGATAACTATATTACATCAGCGTATTTGTAATTTAGATGGTGTGGCAACTACGATAATTATTTCTATTTTCTATGTCTTTCTATGTAGAACTCTGGCCATCTTAACACGATCTTAGTGGATTGAAATAATACAATTGACTGTTTAAATAATTTAACGTGATGAAGGTTAATATTAATATATACAGTAAACATTAGACCTTTCAGGTCCGCAACGGACCCATCTTCAGATGTTAGTAGCAAATTGAAACCGAGTATGAATTTAAATACAATAATGAGAAGTGATTTCATGATAGCTTCACATTCACGTGACGGACATCATCTCATGAAAGATTTGATAACATCGATAAATACACTGAGTTGCCACTTTATTATGACCACACCCTCAGTACTTCGTTGGGCCTCCTTTTGCTTTAATACTGCGTCGATTCTTCGTGGCATGGACTCCACGAGATGTTGATAGATGGTTTGTGGAATCTGAGACCATGCTTGATGAAAAGTACTTTCCAGGAGTGTGAGATTGCAGGGTTGAGGATCCAGCTGTCTGATGGCCCGTTCAACTTCATCCCACAAATCCTAAATGGGGTTGAGATCTGGAAATTGTGGGGCCATCTAAGCAAAGTAGACTCACCGGCATGTTCCTAAAACCAATCCTGTAAAATACGAGCATTATGGCAGTACGCATTATCTTGCTGAAAGTAGCCATCGCCATTGAGATAAACCATCCACATGACAGGATGCACTTGATCCGCAACGATGTTTAGATATGATGTGCCAGTCAGACGTTGATCAACACGAATTAAAGGGCCCAAAGCATGCCAGGAAAATATTCTCCAAACCATGACGTTGCCTCTACCAGCTTGAAGGGTAGTAGCAATGCATTTGAGGTCCATGCTTTCGTTCTGTTTCAGCCAAATTCTCACTCTGCCATCAGCATGGTGCAACTGAAAACGTAATTCATCGGACCACATAATTTGTTTCCAATTATCGACTGTCCAATCCTTGTGCTCCTGTGCGAAATGGAGACGTTTTCTCTTGTTGACTGCCGACAGCAAAGGTGTTTGAACAGGCCTTCGGCTGCCATATCCCATCCGATGCAGTGTACGGCGAACAGTGCCTGCAGAGATCATTTCAGGGGATCCTTGATTAAGATGGTCTGTAAATTGCTACACTGTTGTCCTCTTGTTGTCTGTTACAAGTCTGGGCACTCTCCGTTCCGCCCGAGCTGTCAGTAGTCGATGACGACCACACGTTGCACGTAGTGACCCAGTGTTTTGGCTGACAGTCCAGTCTTGAAACACTTTAGCAACAGCTGCTCTGGAACATTTCACGAATGCGGCGGTTTCAGCGATACTCTGTCCATGACTCCGACCTCCTACAATCATCCCACGTTGAAAGTCCGTCAAATCGCATTTTTTACCCATTTCGTCACCAAAAAATCCCTTCTACTACTGTCGCAGGCACCAAGCTTTCCCTTTTTATACTAGCCTCGCCCTCTGTTGGCAACAGCGTGCAGCCATAGCTCATTTGCTTAAAACTGTCAGGTGGTCATAATAAAGTGGCCACTCAGTATATAGTACATGTCAAGCAATGTATCAATTATTATATATGAAGGAAAAATTGGTATAAGTCTATGTGTTAAATCGCATTAGGCACCGTTTTCTAAGGCAAAGGGATGTGACAAGGATTATCATCATTGCCACTTCACCATATTTGTGAATAAACAGGCTTTCCATTAGGAGAATTGATGCATTCGAGTAGGGTGGGGCGAGAATGTTATCTACGTTCCAACATGGCTAATGAAATCCGTTGTGTGACAACCGTGATAAGGAAGTCTTTAATGTGCCTGTCCTTATGTTATATTGATGATCTTTTAAACGAGTTTCTAAAGAGCGAAGTGTAGATCCCACATAAATTCGATCTTCATCCTGAAGTTCTGTAGTCTTCAGTGGAATGATTTAAACTCCATATCGATAGTCTAAAGGAACAACATCTCTATCATTTTTTAGTGCTGATAGTACATTACGTGTTCGTATACCAAAATCTATAGTGTGACGATGGCAAACGCTTTTGAGGATATTAATAATGTTGGGAATGTATGGTAGTGATTCTACATATTTAATTGGTCTACGATATCTATTAAAGTAGAATCTGACGTGCGATAGATTTTCTTTATGACAGAATTAACGATGTCATCAGAATAGCCATGATGAGACAGACATTTTTATTTTGGCTATTTCTTGATTCCGTAAAGCTACTGTCGATGAGTGGCTAAACGCTCGTCGTACTTGGAATGGGATGAAAATGAGTTTTGGATTAGATGGATGAGCCGATTAAGATGGAATCATGACGGTAGCGGAAGTGGGATTTTGATACACTGAATATTGAACCGTTTGTCTAAGAAGGTCTTGCTTTAAATAAAAATCTAGAAACGGTAATGTACAATTCTTTTTAAATTTTATGAAGAACTTGATAGATGCATATTTAGATGATAAGCAGTCCATGAACTGGATCACCTCGTCCTTATAGAGGAAGGCCAAAAAACGAGATCATCCACGTAGCGTAAATAAATTCCCGGGGTAGTTGGAAATGATCCGCTGTGCTGCAGTGGAAGCATGTCCGGCACATAACTGTAAGACCTGGGTTCGATTCCCGGTGGTGGCCAATGAGAATTTTTCGGTGACTCACTTATAAACGTGGAAAGAGCGATTACCTCTGTTTGATGATCTGAAGATGGGTCCGTTGCGGACCTGAAAGGTCTAATGGTTACTGTATATGTTAATACAGTATTAACCTTCATTACATTAAAGTATTTAAACTGTCAAATGTATTGTTGGAATCTAATTAGATCGTGTTGGAATCTATAAGATCGTCCAATTTGCTACTAACATTTGAAGACCGGTCCGTTGCGGACCTGAAAGGTCTAATGTTTACTGTATATGTTAATATTAACCTTCGTTACATTAAATTATTTAAACTGTCAAATGTATTGTTGGAATCTAATAAGATGGTGTTGCAATCTATAAGATCGTCCAATTTGCTACTAACATCTGATGATGGGTCAGTTGCGGACCCGAAAGGTCTAATATTTACTGTATATGTTAATATTAACCTTCGTTACATTAAATTATTTAAACAGTCAATTGTATTGTTGGAATTTAATAAGATCGTGTTGGAATCTATAAGAGCGTCCAATTTGCTACTAACATCTAAAGATGGGTCCGTTGCGGACCTGAAAGGTTCAATGTTTACTGTATATGTTAATATTAACCTTCATCACACTAAATTATTTAAACCGTCAAATGTATTGTTGGAATCTAATAATATCGTGTTGGAATCTACAAGACCGTCCAATTTGCTACTAACATCTGAAGATGGGTCCATTGCGGACCTGAAAGGTCTTATATGTTTACTCTATATGTTAATATTAACCTTCATCACATTAAATTATTTAAACTGTCAATTCTATTATTTCAATCCAATAAGATCGTGTTAAGACGGCCAGAAATCTACATAGAAAGTCAACGTTAACACAATTGAACCTTTAATTAGTTTATTAGTCATTAGTGTGATAACTATATTTCATGCAGCGTATTTGTAATTAAGACTGTGTGACAACTGGATTTTGTGATAACTATGATAACGGTTGGGTAATTGTTTTTCTTTCTTTTGTGCGAAAACAAAAGCAGCTTTTATACAAAGAAAATGCGAAATAATAATAAAAAAGGGTATTTTTCCATTTCTTCCAGGAATTGTTAGGTTAAAAAAGTATATAAGGTTTTTCACGAGAAGTGATTGGGTAGAATTTTGTAATTTATAAATACATGATCAAAATTATCCGGGCCCTCCTCCATTCCCTTTTAAGTAGTTGCTTTGCCTACATACAACGGCCGTTCCATATAAACAGTAAAATCACACAAAATGAAGAAATATAGGTAACCAAAACGGATATATGTTATTCTTTCTCAAATTATCTTCCTTAGGATGATATGCAACGGTCCCATCGTTCAGCCCACTTTTCAAAGCACGTGGCGAAAGCATTTTGTCGGAGCTGCTTTACCGATCCCTGTACAGCTTGAATAACGTCTTCATCTGTGTTGAATGTGGCGCCACGGAACTTCTTGATTGTTGGAAACAACCAGAAATTGCACAAGGCTAGGCCAGCACTGTAAGCAGGCTGTGACATGATTTCAATACTGCATTTCGTAAGAAACTGTTGAACACAAGCAGCCATATGTGGGCAGGCGTTATCATGGTGTAGGGTCTACTTGCCCACCACTTCCAGTTGCTAAATCGATATATATCGTCGCAGACGCTTCAAGACTGAAATGTAATACTCCACATTAACAGTAATTTGTGGAGAAACGGCATACTGGTAGACTACACCTTTATGATCAAAGAAAATTATGATCATCACCTTCCCAGATGATTTGGTGTGGCGGACCTTTTTCGGAGGAGGCGAGCCTGTGCGTTTCCAGGCACTTGTTCCGCGCTTCGTGAGGGGATCGAAATAGTGCACCCATGTTTCATCGGCAGTTATTACTGTGTTTAGAAAGTTTGGATCCTTTGCAATAATTTGTTTCCGCTCGTGACACACCTGAACTCTGGTTAACACTTGTTCTCTGGTCAGGTGATGAGGTACCCATCTGGAACACACACGATGAAGCAGTAATTTGTCGCGTAGAATTCGGAACGCCGACGTTTTTGAAATATTACTTGACGCCGCTACGTTTTCACACGTCAATCGTCGATCTTCTTCAAGGATTACCCAAACAGTGTTAGCAATACGCTCCGCAACAACACTTTCAAGTCGACCAGTCCTAGGAGCAAGTTCTGCCGGCAAACGCATTTTTTGAAATCATGGTGCCATTTAAAAACTTTGACTCGTCCGAAAATGCATCTATGTAAGTTTATTTCATTAATTCAACTGTTTGTTTCTGGAGCCATTTTACCGAAACGATAGCAAAATTTTATTGCATAACGCATTTCTCCTCTTCAATTTGGATCACTGACCTACTTAGCTGAATGGCGAAATGCAGACGTTCCTTAAACAATTGCGCAATAACAAAACCAAAATCGTCTGCCACGGCTAATAGCTGTTGCTATAGATACTTCCTTAATTTAGTTAGTTGCCGCCCTGGTGGCGCAGTGGTCTAAGCGATGGCCTCTGATCATTCGTCCGAAAGGGGTCTGGGATCAAATCCCGGTGAGGCATTGGTGTTCTGTTTGTCTTACGGCACTGGCTCTCTCCCTTCCCTGGAACCAGTGACCCTAAATTAGGGACTGGCGACTGCTTATAGCCCATTGAGTTGCTCACGGTGGTCGTTAAACCTGCAATTAAAAAAAAAAATTTAGTTAGTCCTCTGCGTGGTATTTTCCCCCTTCGCACTGTTGCCAGTTCCAAAAAAAAATACTCTCATTTTTTATGGAACGGCCTTTGTACGTCACAGCGATGGCTCATACAAGTGTAAAAAAACGCATGTGGGCTGCTAAACGTCATACTTATGAGCTGCGGGAGTTGACGTCTCGCTTCACAACGCATCATGAATGCATCCCCTGCTGACATTAATTCAGAGCATCCATCTTTAGGATGGGTAGGGCATACATGGTGAACCGTCTTTTAGGATGATCTACGTTGCATGCCGGGTATTAGAGCATCCCGTATGTAGATTTATTTTCACGATCCATTCTTCTCGCACCTTGGTTGACTGATACGTTGGTCCAGGGCAAAAAGGCTCTTTTAAGCTGTTTGTGGCTTTAAGAGGCCCTACCTTCTTAGGCTTTCCAGAACACTCTGACAATTCCAATGCTCCCTTCTAGTACACATCTTTTCTTTGCAGGTGACACTAACGGGATTATACTTTGATTTGCAAAGGGCAGCTCTAAAGCTCTAACAGACTCAAGCAAAAGCTAATCTTTAATGTCTTCTGGGATTTTATTATGATTTCCAAAGGGCAGCTATAAAGCTCTAACAGACTCGAGAAAAATCTATTCTTTAGCGTCTTCTTGGATTTTATCATGCTTTGCAAAGGGCAGCTATAAAGCTCTAACAGACTCGAGCTAAAGCAATTCTTCAGCGTCTTCTGGTATTTTATCATGCTTTGCAAAGGGTAGTTTTTAAGCTCTAACAGACCCAAGAAAAGCCAGTAAGAGTTACATAGAAGATAGGTATAAAGAAAATCAATTCAGCTATGTGAGTAAAAAGAAATGAATTACAAGTGATACCTGATCAAAACAAAAAATATTCAATAAATTACAAAGGAAAACTCCTCCCTATACAAAACAATAATGCTTAAGCATAGGCTATTGCTGACATGAATACTACTTTAGTATGGTATTCAGGCAAGTTCTGTGTTAGCCAACGGCAATGCATACAACTCCAATGTTTCATTACTTTTACTTTAAAGCTTTCCTATCTGAACATTTACTCATTCCTAATTTTAAGACAGTTGGACACACGTCGTCGCGTCTTTCCCGACTGACAAGATTCGGTTGAATTGTATACGGGCGACTAAATATTTTGAGGGACCAGTAATGAAAGACTGCTTTTCCAGGTTACTGAAGCTTCGCTTCAGAATTTTCGATCATCGATTCTTGATCTGATCTGTACTGCACCATAATAATTACCTATGGTAAACATCATAGACTAGCATGAGAAGTAGAATGGGCAGTACACTGTTAAAATTTTCGTTGTAGGTGGTACCAAATTGTGGTGCTACACCAGCTGTACCACTTTCTTAGAAACGATGCACCTTTCTGTGGTGCAAGACAAACCCAACAAGATGGTTCAACCTTACTTGCAAACTTGTACCATAACGTGGTGAAAAGTTGAACCACGTTGTTGGGTTTTGTTAGCAAAACACGATGGCGTATCTTTCCCCAGGAAGTAGTGCAGCTGGTGAACCACAACTTTTTGGTGCAACCTACCACAAACTTTTTAACAATGTACGGCAGAGCTCAGTGACTTTCAACCTGACGCGGCCATAGGGTGCCCTCTTAGCAACAAGTCAGTTTATAGACAAGCATGAACAGTAGAATGGGCCGTAAGGCAAAGCTCAGTGACTGTCAACGTGGCACGGTCACAGGATGCCATCTTAGCAACAAGTCAGTTCATAGACAAGCATGAACAGTAGAATGGCCGCATGGCAGAGTTCAGTGACTTTCAACATGGCACGGTCATAAGATGCCATTTTAGCAACAAGTCAGTTCATAGACAAGCGTGAACAGTGGAATAAGCCGTATGCCAGAGCCCAGTGACTTTTAACGTGGCATGGGCATTGGATGCCATCTTAGCAACATGTCAGTTTAGGAAATATCTGCCCAGCCGCTATCCTGATCAACTATAAATGATATTATTGTGCAGTAAAAACGCCTAAAAACAAAAAGAGCGCAATCTGGACTTGGTAAACCACGTAAAGCAACAGAAGAAGTGCTGAAGCGTATGGTGGGACAAAATCGCCTGTCCTCGCTTACCACTCTCACCACCGAGTAAGTTCCAAAATGCCCCTAGATGCAACACCAGAATCATAACGGTTCTTTGAGAGTTGAAGGTAATGGGTTTCCATGGCTCATCAGCTGCACATTAGACTCACATCAGCAAGATCAACACAAGCGTCGGTAGGTGTGGTGTCAATCTCGACGGTTTTTCGGAATAGCAGAAACGCGTTCTGTGGATGATGATTCACGTTTCCCGAGCTGACAGTCTGACGGACGAGCCTCGCGGCTGAGAATGTCAGGATGACAGGTAAAAGTTACCTGTCCGACTGTGTGCGCAAAATGAAAAGTTTGGTGTGGGAAAAATAATGCTCTGGGTTTGTTTTACACGGTTTAAAGTGGATCCCATTAGTTTCAGTACCCGGGAATCTAAACGCTGCGGCCTAAAATGACGTTCTCGACAATTCTGTGTTCTTAACATTATGGCAACAATTCGGTGAAGTTCCTTTCCTTTACCTAGAGCACAGTGTCCCCTTCCACGAAGCAGGGTTCTTGCTGGAATGGTTTGATGAGATCGGTGCGAAGAACTTGACGGGCCAGCGCAGAGTTGGCCTGCACTAATACTAAACAAAGATCTGATGTAAAAAATAAGTGATATGAATTCACGGAAAATTCCCAAAAATAATGTGCAGCAAAGTTATCGGCACACAGGTGACAGTCTTTAAAAAATTTCCGTTTTCAAAGGTTGTTCCTTTTAACTTCAGTATTCCGAAAGATTTTCCGTAGTCAGTGTTTTTTTTTTTTTTGGGGGGGGGGGGGGGGGGTTTGCATATATACTGCTCTGTGAACTTCACCTGCGCCACCGTTTATTCTCCAGGCGCGCTCATTTCTCTCGGTGTGTCTTCCTTGGACAACATATCAAAAGTGAGGACCACATCGAAGTAGAAATCAATAGGTGCGTAAAACTTGGCTGCACTGCATTTGGAGGAAACAACACAATTGTCACGAACATTTTTCACGAGCACAGTAAGTAAGTTAAGTAATGAGACTGCTTGTTTTTGTTTTTTTTTAAATCCCGCTGAACCACGCATCGGTCGAGAAGACATGGATTTTTTTATAAGTCATTGACCAGCTATGCGGAGGCAATAGCGTTTGCGTAAAAAATTCGCAGATGATTACTTACGCTATGCATGACGTCATTCGGTGGAAGACTGACGTTACAGCTCTGTCTTGGAGCAGAATAAATAATCGGTTATGTTTGAAAATCGGCAACACTGCATCTCAGACAGTTGAAATATTGCCTGATGTCTATAGAGGTAATTATCTATGTGGTGCACAAATATTCCGATGGTATACACGTTTCTAGGATGGGAGGGAAGATTTGGAAAATGACTAAAGGCCATGACGCCCGATTTCAGTGCGCGTGGCTTAACTCATTGAGAAAATTCGCGAAAGGATAAAAAGTGATCGTTGTGTGGCCTTGAGCATGCTGAAACATGGGCTCGGTGCTAATAAGACGAATCGTCAAATTTTGGTGCAAGATTTGGGTGGTGGAAAATTTTGTGATAGTTTTGTTCCGTATGCTTTGTCAGACCTCCAGAAATATGCGCGAGTGGAGTACGCAAGAGACATCTTGGAGACCTGTGCTCGAAACGGGCCGGTACACCCCGGTATGGCATACCGGCAATTCTTTTTTTTTTATCTAGTATTTCATACCGGCACTAATTTAAGTAGTGGGAACTGCAGAAATACAGTTACGGAAAAATTAATTGCAACTCTGGAAATTACTGACGTTTTTGGGTTTTCAGTGTTGCTACAAATATAAATATGCAGATAATACTCACAATATATCATTTTAAAGCACATTTCATGCGGAAGCCAAATCAGTTTACAGAACGGGAATATCTTAAACAGAAATGTGCTGCGAAATAGAAATCATCACAATTCAAATTCAAATACAATTCCGTACCTAATAGTTCGTTGGGTGACCGTTTGATTTAACAACCGGCTGCACACCTGTTGGGCATGGAGGCAATCAACTTATGCAACATTTCGGATGAAATACAGTTGTGCCAAACGTCAATAATTACATTAATCTGTTTCACTTTATTTGTGGGGTGACGTTCGTGCACTTTTCTTTTCAGAATGCGTCAAAAATTCTCAATCGGGTTAACGTCTGGAGAATTACCAGGCTAAGGGAGAAGCACAACATTGCCTAAAGACGTCACATAAGCTTTAATGATTTGTGTACGCTGGCATGGATCCGAATCGTCCTGGAAGATGTATGGCCGACCCTGGAACAAATCACGTCCTGAAGGCACCATCTTATCCTAGAGGATAATTTTCTACACCTGTGCATTAAGAGTACTCTCACCCACGTGGATTCTGCCCACTCCAGCAGCAGCAGCAAAGCATCCCCAAATCACAACACTGCATGGATATTTTCTTGGCTTAAGTGTGCAACAGGGATGCAACGCTTCGTTATTTCGTCGAAACACTCGGCACCCCGCGTCATTACCATCGATGTTAAATTTTGTCTCATCACTAAACAACACATGACACCACCTATCAGTGTTCCACTCCCTTATGTTCCTTTGCCCATTCTAAACGTTTCTTGAATCGTACGTTCGTTAGCAAAAGGCCTTTTTGCCGCTCTATGAGACGTTAGACCCATAGACCGTAACCTGTTCCACACTGTTCGAGGAGAAACAACAGTACTACAACTCTCCCGTAATTCTTTGGCAAGAGCTGTTGACGAGACGAACCTGTTTCGCAGATATAACCGTTTCAACGTGTTGTTACTTCTAGGAGTTGTTTTCAGTTTTCGGCCACATTTACGCAGCCTGCCATTCTTGATTCCACCCATATCATGGATCTTTACCAGCTGCCGTCCAACTGTATTCTTGTGCACCCCAGTTAACCGGGCAATTTCTGCATTGCTTTTGCCGAATTCACTTAGTCACCAATCGCGAAGCTTTTTCTGGTGAAATTTCACCACATCTTCCCATAATTGCAACACAGTTTCCACAGAATAAACGAAATACACTTTAAACTTCAGATTTGCACTGCAGTCCACAGGAGTAACGACTTCACACTCACCAATGCAAACGAACTACCTACGAGCACTTCGAAAACGTCTGGAATAAGCCCACGCACATCACCTGCCCTTTATATCGCCTGTACGTGGACGTACAAGCAAGCTCCGTCGGCTTGTGTCAACGACAATGGCATTTCACATAACGAAGTGTGCTTTCTTCGCAGCACATTTCTGGTCCTAACTTGAGTTCCGTTATGACAAGAAATAGTTTCCATTACTCAGTTCCCATTCTGTAAACTGAGTTGGCTTCTACATTAAATGTGCTTTAAAATGATATATATTGTGAGTATTATCTGCATATTTACTTTTGTAGCAACACTGAAAACCCAAAAACGTCAGAAATTTCCAGAGTTGCTATTAATTTTTCCATAACTGTATTGTTATTACCAGTAGTTTCGCACTTCAACAACCTCACCCTCTCTGTTCCAGGCGGGGAGGTTCTATGCAGCAAATTTAGAAATCGCCTTATTTCTAGACTTCGCCTTGCTCATCTTTCACTTCCAGAATCCACCCGTTATGTGGCTTTCCTACATACCTGGTTACCTAATACCAGATGGTTCACTGGACCTTCCACAACCATTAGACTCTTATTATAAGAGACTGATAAACTCTATCACCCAAATAATCTTTATAGTAATTTATTGTATTAATGTAAATAGCCTATTCTTATTATCATTAACTCTTTGCACTTTTCCAGAATTTTGTATTTATCTCTTTGGCATCGTATTACGTCTCTCTTGTAAATAGTTGTACATACGTAAATACTGTAATAAGGCTCTAATCTTTATGGCATACTCAAATTTCAACTTATTTCTTGATTAGTTCGAAATCCAAGCTATCCCAAGAAAAGTGTTCTAGATCGAAACCCAATGTTTTCCTAATAGCTACCGCCGCAAAATATGTATTTTCTATGCTCGGCTAACGGCGCCACCTAGTGACACTTTTAGGCAAATTCCAAGCTAGATGACGGGCAAGCGGTACTGCTCGATGAACAAGTCACATCTGTTACTGGATCTCGTTTTAGTCACCAAAAGTCTTATGTTCAAGGCTAATGTTGTAGCCTGTTCTTCCTCCAGTTCAACCTTGGTTGGTTCTAATCAAGAGGGTTAGAAAAAAATATCTCTACATGCCCTAGTTAATGGAGAAGTACCACTTTGCGCAAAGCCTATAACAGCAAGCGGCGGCCGTTAAAGTGTGGGAAAGCTGGTGTTTTCCAAGGCTATTGCAATGAATCTTGTGTTGGCCGAATAGTGTTCTTTCGTCCCAAATGTACCTAATTTTGCATCGTAACTTGCTGCTGATGTGTGAGAAAATGTTGGATTTATAAAATTCTTAATTATTTTGAGGCAGGTCACATTTCTATTTTAAATTGAATTACATGAACGTTAGTGCGAATTGAAAATAAAACATAACATTATGATCGAAAACTTCACTCGTGCATGAAGTATAATTCATTCCGGTATTATATTAACATGATTTCTGCAGCCCAAAACCACGCAATTCAGCTGGATGATATTATACAGAAAGTGAGTCGAAAGTTTTGCAATATTTAGATCACTTTATGTCTTCATAGGTACCTTTAGGACGAAAGCTGACAAGCATTCAAGGTATTGGCCACCGTGCTGCACTGCCTTTAGCCATCTGTTTGCCAGTTCTTCTTTTCCGCGGCGGTACCAATTCTTGTCCTTCAAGGAGAAGAACTCCTTCATCCCAGCTGCGAACTCCTCCTGGTTGTTGCAGTGCACCCCGCGAAGGAAGTAGGCAATGGAACGGAACAAGTAACAATAGGACGGAGCTAGGTCGGGACTATATGCAGGGTGTAGCATCACTTAAATGCTCTCAAGTTCCTGGGGTTTTGACCGAGTTGTTCGCGCGATATGTGGCAGAGTGTGGTCCTGCTGTAGGAGAGCGCGCTTTCTTTTCACCAGTGCCGGAAACTTCTCCAAAGCGGCATATATTAGCTGTAGCTGTTAAGACTAGAGTTTGGCGTTGATAGTCCGACTATCTGGAACAATTTCGTAATGGATTATCCCGTCGAAAGTCTACCAGACGCAGAGCATCACCTTGTGCTCGAAGCGCCCACATCTGGCAACAGGTTCAAGAAGCTATTCCGGGCTGAACGACAGCCGTTGTGTGTCAGGATTGTGGAAATAAACCCACTTTTCATCGCACGTAACAACGTTCTTGATAAAACGTACTTGGCGCGAGTTTTCTAGGAGCTTCGTGTACAGTTTCGCTCGGGGGCGGTTTGATTCAGCTAGCGTCTGTTCGTGAAGAACAATGCAGCAGCTCCTGTAGACTTTGCCGAGGTCCTGAGGGTTACGAACAACGATGGTCTGGGACATGCCCAACTCGCCTGATAATCTCCGATTGCTAGTTGTCGGATTTGACTCTACAGCTTGACGCATGCCCTCCGAATCCACGGTTCGCAGCCAACCCGTCCTTGGGTGATCGTCGGGTTTTCTGCCACTTTAGCCAAATTTCTTGAACCATTTGGTTGCGGTCCACCCACGGAACCTTCCCCTTTTGCATGACAAATGTTTCGTGTTGCTTGAGCAGCGTTATGGCCGAGTTCGAACTCTTAAAGCAAAAGTTCCCTAATTAACCGGTTGTGGCTGTTCATCTTATTTAGGCGTCCCAAACACAGACAGAACGACGACATGCAATGCTATTCACAGCATCGACTACCACTTTATATCCCTTTCGACTGACTGCAGTGCACGACTTGAACTAGTTTAAACACGTGATATACCTGCCGCAGCACGTGCGTTTATGCAAATATTGCGAAACTTTCGACTCGCCCTCTGCATAAACAAATCAAAATTCTCACAATTTGCGGCTTCACGATTACAAGACAATGATATCTCCAGATATCTTATTCTAACCTCCTTGGTCCTAATACGTTTCTTGATCTCACGTCATATGGTAGCTTTGTTTCTACTAATCTTACTACCAAACCTAACTGACATTTAATTGCTTACGTTGGGGCATGAAGGAAGGATCTATAGAGTGGAAACAGACATAGGAGCCCACGAAAATTCCTCACATAGAAAGTGGCGCCCCCACGGACCTAAAACAGAAGCAAAATGTGACGTAACTTCGTGACGTCGGCAATAGTTGCTACGGTAACCCAGCGCTCGGAGATGATCAGATGAACAACAGACACGTAAAAACACAAAAGTTATGAATTCTGTAAGGAAAAGTATACGATCAGTAAGTAATAAGCAAAATAATACCACTTATTAGAACGCTAGAGGAATTGAAAACCAAAAAGAATCTTAAAATTAATAAAGTATTGCGTGTATTCGTCCTAAACACTGCCGGATAGCAAGCCAAAGTCAAAAGTCAAAGTAAAAACATTCGTTCGGACAAAAATCACGAGGTTCTTGGGTGTTCCCTGGGTAACCAGCTGTCAATCAACTGTAGTTCTGTTTTAGGTCGCTGGTGCGCTGCAGTCGACTTCATGACGTCATGAGTTTCAGCTTTATACAGCCAGTGTCTTCACTATATATCCTTCCTTTATGCGTTGGGGGATTCGACCACGAGATTCAGCACACGAGGCATTTTTAAAATATTCAATTTGCCCTCGTGTTCATTGTTTTCAACGACTTTTAGGAAAAAACGTTTAAACCGTCTGATTAGCTGCAAATAGAAACTGTTATTAGCACTTTTTTTAGTTGTAGAGGAAAGTTGAGAAATTACACAAGATGACAGATCATCCAGAACGTGCGCAACTCTCCGATGGTGAGTTCCTGAAGAAATCTTTCTCTAGGATGAAAGACCTAAAAGAATCTGGAGACTTATGCGACGTGACCATCAAAGTAGCTGAAAAGGCTTTCCCAGCTCATCGCATTATTTTGTCTGGTGGATCCCCGTACTTCCGGGGGATGTTCGCAGGAAATTTTGTAGAGAGTACAAAATCGGAAATCACTTTGACTTCTATCGACTCCTGTGCCTTTGAGAGTTTGATAGGTTTCCTGTATACCGGTAAAATCACAATAACATCGGCAAATGTGAAGATCCTGACCGTTGCCGCTAGGTACCTGCAGATCAACAGCGTTTTGAAAGCATGCCTTGAATTTATGATCAACGGATTGAATGCCGCAAATGTTCTGTTCGTTTTATTACAGACAGACCATTACCAGATTGCATGGTTGACTAAGAAGTGCATTCGCTACATCCTGGAAAATTTTGATAATGTTATCACTTCAGAAGAGTTCTTGGCCTTGCCTTTCTCCACATTATCCGGTCTAATAAGACGTGATGACTTATTTGTTGTGAGAGAAAATGTCGTAATTGAAGCAGTTTTGAGGTGGGTGAAAGCAGATGAAGACGTCAGAGTCTTTTATTTACCTGACTTGCTGCGTCTTGTTCGAATACCATTTTTAAAAACGGAGTATTTGGAAAAGTGTATTTCGACTGAGCGCCTCTTATCGCATGGTGTTTGCAGGGAAATGTTATGTGAAATTAAGGAACACCTTTCAACGACGAAGTGCTTCACGCCAAAAGCGCGATACGGCGAATCCAGAGAACACCTAAAGCACACAAAATTAATGGGATGTTCCGCGTACTTTATTTCTGCATCGAATTGCACAATGAAGCTTGGATTTTATGATCCCGTTAACGGAGATAAATTGATTAATTTATGCTGCTTTCCGCGAACTTTTGCTTCCCACATTATCTGCACTGAAGAACAACTTTTATTCATAAGCAATGAATACATCTCCACCCTTTGTCTCAAGACTTACAAGTATTCTTCGCTACAGTGGAAATTTATGGAAGTTTCTGACGCCAAAGCCACCCTAATCCATCGCTTGATATATTTCCTAAAACCCAATGGGAAAGTATACTCGTTTTGTATTGAGCGAATGGAATTCCTTGAAGCTTTCGAAATGCTGATGTCACGAGAGTCTTTTGGCGCTGTATCATTAAAAAACTACATTTACGTCACTGGCGGACACTGCTCTAAAGGACTTACTCTTCGGCGCTGCGAGAGATATCATCCTGTAACAAGAACTGGTTTTGAAATTTCGCCGATGCTCGAAGGCAGGGTAAAACATGGATGCGCTGTTGTTCACGGCAAGATATGTGTATCAGGAGGATATTCACATAGGTTGATTTATAAGAATCCTAATTCCTGTATTCTGTCAACCGAAATGTATGACCCTTCGACAGATCGTTGGACTTTCATAGCCCCAATGAAAACTGAAATGAAACTTCCATTTTTGTTTTCATGTTGTGGAAAGTTATACGCAACTGACTGCAGAATGAAAAATGGACTCCTCGCTTTAGAATCTTATGACGCTTACGCTGATGAATGGACACCCACCGAAAAGTTTCTTTCAAAAACTGAATATTGTAGAAGTATTGTGGTAACTAATACAGTGTCACGGTTCAGGTAAAGAATTTAGTCTTGGGATGAACTAAGATAGAATGTATACAAACATGTAAAAACCGTACAGCATAGCAGATTTTTGGGTGATTGCACATCTGAAAAAACTTTAATTAAAAACTAAGAAGTCATTCTGTCTTTTATTATCATTTCGAAAATTTAGCCTTTTCTTATAGTTGCTTAGTTATTATGTAGCAAGTATGGCAGGGTGATCAGATTTTGTAATAACGATTTGAGGGCAAAAAACTCCCCAAATTTGTGGACACTAGTCCACAAATTTGGGGACGCATACAAACTCAGCAGAACTATTCACAGCATCACCGGTGGTGCAGTGGTCTAAGCACTGGCTGTTGACCATTCGTCCGAGGTGGGTCCGGATTCGAATCCTGCTAAAGTATGAGTGCTGTGTTTTTCTTAACGGAACTGATTCTTAATTCCGGTGAGGCATGGGTGTTGTGTTTGTCGAAACGGCACTGGCTCTTTCCCTTTCTGGAGCCAGTGGCCTTAAATCAGAAACGGGAGATTGCTTACATCCCATTGAGTTTCTCACAATGGCCGTTAAACCGTAGCCTACGGGGATCGCGTGAAAGAAACCTGCTATTTCTGATTTCAAAACGAGCCAGCACTTACCCCGGAAAGTTCACCATGTGGCGCTTTTACCGAGGACAACAACGATTATAGTCGCTGCTGGTGGCGGGTGGGTGTGCTGACTGACTTATGAATTAAAACACATAAATTTTCTCCATAATCGCTTGAATAGTTTATTTTCCCTTACGAAAGCGATTAATTATAATATTATAAGACTAATAAACAACACTGATGGTATAGTGTACCAGTTTTCTCTCATATATTAACATTTTGTTATATTAGAATGCATGTTGTACCTAATTGAATATGATGGTACGTGTCAGTCAGTTACACCCAAGGAGGTTAGAATCAGATATCTGGAGGCTACCGCCATGAAACGTTCTTGAAAGTTCAATGCTAATATAACGTTAATCGAGCAGTTCCACTTTGCTTGTAGCCTACTACCACGAGCGCCAGCCATTAAAGTGTGGGAAAGCTGGTGGTTTCCAAGGCTATTCCAATGCATGTTGTTTTCGCTGAAGCGCGTTTTTTCATAGCTAATATTTCTAATTGTTCACCGTAACTTACCGCCGATGTGTGAAAAAGCACTGCTGAATTTATAAAATTCGTAATTACTTTGGAGGCGCCTACCCATGTCAATTTCAAACTCAAACTGATGAAACGTTCGTTCAAGTTTAAAAGAAATATAACGTTAAAATTAAAAGCTTCACTCTTTTATTCTGCATAATTCATTAAAATTTGATAATAACACGATTACTGCTATCAAAAACCACGCAATTCGAAAATGTACACAGCTGAAATTGCACGAGTATCAAGTAAACAAATTAAAATTTTTAGTTACCTGCTCTAAACTTGCTTGTGAGAATATGCAAAAGGCACACATCAATACCTTATTCATTTCTTTTATACACTGGTGTGCAAAAATTAAGGACGAAGAGGAGAAATTAGCATAACAGCGGAACGAGCGGGCAGAACGGACTGAAAGACCACTCAGGTGATAGACTAGGGTCCGGTATGGTAGGGCATGCGCATATATGCAGCATGACGTAGGGGGGCGGGGGTTTCGGAAGGGTATAAAGCACACGGGCGGTGTACTCTCAGCATTTCGGTGAAAGCTATTGCACGGTGTACATCGGTTTGAACGACGTCGATTTGCTGCCACCGTGTGATATGGTCAACAAGCGATCCAGTAGACGACATCTGGATGGCTTTACCCGAGGCCGCGTTATTTGGAAGTTGGAATAAGGTCGAAGTGTGACTAGTGTGGCCGAGGAGTTCGGGATCGCTCACAGCATCGTTTCACGAGCTTGGAGAGCATTTCAAAACGTCAGGAACAGCTGTCCGAGAGTTTAGCAGTGGTTGTCCACGAGCAACCACGGCGGCGGATGACCAGTATATTGTCCTACAGGCGAGAAGAGAGACGGCAGACAGCGGGAGAAATCGCAAGGCACGTGCAACAGACAACTGGACGTCCGTTATCGCGTTTTCCCGTGGCCAGGAGGCCGCACGAAAGTGGTCTATTTGCATGACGACCAGTACGGAGTGTGCCATTAACGCCTGCTGATCGGAGACGGCGGTTTCTGTGGTGCCACGAACACAAGAACTGGACACATCAGCAATGGGGTCGAGTTCTCTCTACGGATGAGAGCCGATTTAGTCTGACAAAGAGATTCTGGACGTATACACATCTGGAGAGAGATGGGAACACGCAATCACCTCCAACATTATTTTAAGGGAACGGTTTGGAAGTGGCGGAGTTCTCGTTTGGGGCGGTATCATTTTTTCTAGCGGTACTGACTTCCACATCTTTCAAGGAGGTTCAGTCACTGGTGTCCGCTGCTGTACCGAGGTTCTCCTGCCTCACGTGCGTCTGTTTAGAGGTGCTGTGGGTCCTGAGTTCCTCTTCATGGACGACAACGCTACACCTCATCGTACAGTGGCTGTCGCAAAGCTGTGGGAGAGTGAAGATATTTAACGCATGGATCCCGCAAGGTCCCCGGACCTAAATCAAATCGAACACGTGTGGGACCTTCTCTTGAGAAGCTTGGCAGCACGTCACCAGCCGCCAGCAACGATTCCGCAGCTACGATTGGGGCTACAAGAGGAATGGGCCGCGATGCCTCAACAGCTCCTTGACAACCTCGTCCTTAGCATGGACAGACGTTGTAAATCCTGCAATGCAGTCAGAGGTGATCATATCCCGTACTAAAGACGGGATTTTTCTTGACAGTCTCCTGTCACATGGACGTTTCTGTCTTCTGTCCAGTTGTGCTCGAAGCTACATTTTCAATAAAGTGCCTTTGTATCATTTGGATTCCTTGCTTGGACAGTTTTTCTCACTTGTCCCATATTCTTACATCTTGGGGATCTTATGGTATGATTTGAGTCGGTGTGGAGCACTTCTGCACGACGTTACATTCGAAAAACCGTCTCCTCCTTAATTTTTGCACGCCAGTGTATAAAAATAATTGAGAGAAACGAGAAGCCTGCAGTTTCTTAATCTATGGCAGTATACTGAAAGAACTAACGGTAAGTCAATGTTGTCCTCGGTAAAAGCGACGTTGGAGAGATTACAAAGTGCTCCCGTTATTTTCATGAAATTTGGCCCAATATAACAGGCTTCTTTAACGATCCTTGTAGGCTACGGTCCAGTTATCGGTCCATATGTTGGTCGCGCCATCTGGTGACAAGCGACATAAACGGGCGATTTTTGTTTCCAGAGTCGCACCACCTGACAATCATACACCGTATTCAGAGTTCACCCGGTCAGTTCCAGATAGGACATATTTCCATGCTTGTGTGGGATCAAAAGATCTACTGTTTTTAACTATAAGTACATATTTTAACTAGTAAAGTTTTAATTTTTAATCTTATATAATTTAAATTGTGTAAAGACGGCTACTGTTATTCGAATTAATTATGGACGAAGTGATTGCTTCTACAGCAAAAACATACCTAAGTAACTTACAAATTTTCCAGAACAAAATCATCAAGCTCATGTTCTTCCCAAAACTTATGACCAACTTTCTTTCACACTACGATCCTGGAAGTACTACAGCAAAGCTACGATACACCCAAGGTGGTTAGAATAAGACTTCTGGAGATTACCTGAGTCTGTTTACCGTGACGCCGCAAGGTATGGGAGTTTGAAGTTGTTTACACGATACCTAAATGTGTTCAACTGCGTGTAATTTTGAACTAAGTGGTTTTTGGTGTTAATATCAAACCGGAAAAAATTTCACTTCTTACACGAGTGAAATTTTCAAGTTTTCAATTTCAACGTTATGTTCTCTTTAGAATCCACACTGGCGTTCATGTATTTCAATTTATATAAAAGTGGGAAGTTGCCACAAAATAATTTAAGAATTTTATAAATTCTGCATTTTCTCACACATCAGCAGCAAGTTACGATGCAAAATGAGAAACATTTGGGACGAAAGAAGGCGATTCGGCCAACTCAAAATGTATTGCAACAACCTTGAACACCACCAGCTCTCCCACACTTTGACGGCCGTTGCTCGCGGTTGTAGGGTTCACGCAAAGTGGTACTGCTCCATTAACAAGGGCATCTCCAGATATCTTATTCTAACCTACTTGGGTACACCCCAATAAATGGGTCATTAAAGGAATCAACTATGATTCCAGTATCAGACAAAAAAAAAAAAAGCAAAGTCCAAAAACATGCTAGAAGAACTAAAAGAGCGAGTTAATGAACGAAAAAAAAAACGGAAGCACACGTCACCAAGTACCTAACACAACCTGGTGAAACAAACGACAGCCGCACAACAAAAAATTAAACTCTAAAACATACTAACGCAATACACAATCCGCACGTTGGTATCACTTCATTTTTCTTTTCTTAGCCGTAGCCACTACAATTGTTCCTGTACGCAGCATTCTCTCTCTCTCTCTCTCTCTCTCTCTCTCTCTCTCTCTCTCTCTCTCTCTCTCTCTCTCTAATTTTTCATCCACTGTATACCCGTCTCTCCTTCCTATCTGGGTCACTTCCTTGCACTCTTGCAATCACTGGCTGGATCTACGGCGTCACGGTGAATTCCTGGGCTCGGCACACTTCCGAAGGAAGAAATTTCCGGCCAGCTAAACACGTTACGGATCCGCACTTGTCCACGCTGGCTGGACCAACGGAGTCGCAGTGAATTCCTGGGCTCGGTACACTTCAGAAAGAAAAAAAAATTTCGGCCTTCTAAATTCGTGCACGCCTATGCTGGCTGTACCTACGGCCTCACGGTGAATTCCTGAGCTCGCTACGCTTCGGAAAAAAGAAATTTCCAGCCTGCTAAACTCGTTAGGGATCACGAAATCGTTATTTGAATGGCTTGATTGTGTTTGTTGAAAATATTCCACTAGAATTTTAGAAACAACCTGTTGGATTTCACAACAAAATATAACTCATTTTCAATACGGTTGTTTGCCGATGTGCACACATTCAAAACGGAAAGCTGTGAGAATCTCATTCAATGAGTTTCCGTCATATCGGAAGCTGAAGCAACTGCTTTTGGAAGCAAAATACCTCGGCAGGATTTCAAGTCATAATCAAGTGTTGATTGTTGAAAGCATTTTCATTCTGAAAATTACGTACCGAACGAGTGGTACAAGCGCCTGAAAGGAGATGCTGTACAATCTATATATTTCCAGGTTATCCACATTTCATAGAGAGTGTCTCCTATAAAAAATAGCAGACGTGTTCTTATGGCTGTCTTTGAATGAGTGTTAGGGCTCATCTTCACCGATAGATGGAGCAAAAAATCATTCCTTGGGCGTGGCTTTTACGTCTTGAGTGACTGTTCTAGAAGTGGTCGTCATCGAATCACTGCAGACCATACCGGATTCAAAATGGAAGCCGTCTCACGTTGGCTTCACAATGAAATGACAAAATGCGCGCTGTTACGTTTTAACCAACGACGTTACTTGAGGTGGAGTTCAGTAAGTAAGCAGAGTTTCTATAGCTCAAATTCAGGGGGTTATCTGCTAATGTACACATTTTCTCTTCAAAAAACAAACGCACAGTAGGATTTAAGATTATCTACAGAAGACAAGATTCCAATCTCACTTTTGTCACTATTCATTGATTTCTATTTGGCTCAGATAATTAGAAAAATCAGACAGAAATAAGATATTTCGTGGCTTCCAGCCAAAAACACTGCTAACTTATCGCGCCATCTAGCGTGAAATTGGAATGCTATCGAGTCAGATAAATTGAATTTAAAAACAAAATGCGGAATAACTGTAGCATCATTTTTATTTATGCTCAAAATTTTACACTACAAAGTAATAGTCTTCGAGAAAATATGCACATAAAGAACTTACATGGCAGATAGAGGATAAAAGACGAACCCTAACACTCATTCAAAGACAGTCTTACGAGGAGAAATGATCCTGGCAATTACTGTATTAGTGCAAAAATGAAAACAACGGGTGTAATATATTTTGATAATAATATAGAATTATTAGTTCATTTTGTAAATACTGTCAGGAGTGATTGATGTTTATGACGTTTTTTTCATCAGTAAAACTGTCAGGCTTGGCTATCTATGATAATACGTTTTGCAGAAAAAGTAGCCAGTTAGAATAAGATATCCGGAGATGCCCTTGTTACTGAAGCAGTACCACTTTGCTTGAAGCCTATAACCGCGAGCGACGGCCGTCAAAGTGTGGGAAAGCTGATGGTTTTCAAGGCTATCGCAATGCATTTTGTGTTGGCCGAATCGCCTTCTTTCGTCGCAAATGTTTCCAATTTCGCATAGTAACTTGTTGCCAATGTGTGAGAAAAGTTGAATTTATAAAATTCTTAATTATTTTGAGGCTCCTTTCCATTTTTATTTTCAATTGAAGTACACGAACATTGGTGCGAATTCTAAACAAAACATAACGTTAATATTGTAAACTTCACTGGTCTAAGAAGTATAAAACATTCCGATTTTATATTAACACGGTTTCTGCAACAAAAAACCACACAATTCTAAAATACAAACAGATGATATTACATAGGCATCATGTAAACTATGGCAAATTCCCACACTTAACTGCTTCACGGTTAAGAGACCAGGTCATCTCCAGAAGTATTATTCTAACCTCCTTGTTCCAGTCTGCAAACTATTTACAATCTATTAAACCAGGACTGAGATTTGTATATAAATTACAGCAGTTTTTATAGAAAAATTCTCTCGCCGGAATGATGAGTTCAGAATGTAAATAAAATATTTTATTCGAATGATATAAACAATGATACAGAAATAACGTGCTTGTTTCTGACTCGCACGACAATTGGTGGCGCTGTGTTCCGACTCCTAACTTTTCTCCTCGATTAATGTTACAGCCTGCTAGGAGATCTAGTGCATCCGTGGTTTAAGTTTTATGTTGTTGTTGTTGTTCTCTAAACAATCGCCTGAATTTTTTTCTTTTTTCTTTCGAAAGCAATTAATAATATTATTACATGACTAATAAATAACATTGATATAAAATCTTTATTCGAATTATATAAATAATGATACAGAAACAACGTGCTTGTTTCTGACTCGCACGACAATTGGTGGCGCTGTGTTCCGACTCCTAACTTTTCTCCTTGATTAATGTTACCGCCCGCTAGGAGATCTAGTGCATCCGTGGTTTAAGTTTTATGTTGTTGTTGTTGTTCTCTAAACAATCGCCAGAATTTTTTTCTTTTTTTCTTTCGAAAGCAATTAATAATATTATTACATGACAAATAAATAACATTGATATAAAATCTTTATTCGAATTATATAAATAATGATACAGAAACAACGTGCTTGTTTCTGACTCGCACGACAATTGGTGGCGCTGTGTTCCGACTCCTAACTTTTCTCCTTGATTAATGTTACCGCCCGCTAGGAGATCTAGTGCATCCGTGGTTTAAGTTTTATGTTGTTGTTGTTTTCTAAACAATCGCCAGAATTTTTTTCTTTTTTTCTTTCGAAAGCAATTAATAATATTATTACATGACTAATAAATAACATTGATATAAAATCTTTATTCGAATTATATAAATAATGATACAGAAACAACGTGCTTGTTTCTGACTCGCACGACAATTGGTGGCGCTGTGTTCCGACTCCTAACTTTTCTCCTTGATTAATGTTACCGCCCGCTAGGAGATCTAGTGCATCCGTGGTTTAAGTTTTATGTTGTTGTTGTTTTCTAAACAATCGCCAGAATTTTTTCTTTTTTTCTTTCGAAAGCAATTAATAATATTATTACATGACTAATAAATAACATTGATATAAAATCTTTATTCGAATTATATAAATAATGATACAGAAACAACGTGCTTGTTTCTGACTCGCACGACAATTGGTGGCGCTGTGTTCAGACTCCTAACTTTTCTCCTCGATTAATGTTACAGCCTGCTAGGAGATCTAGTGCACCCGTGGTTTAAGTTTTATGTTGTTGTTTTCTAAATAATCGCCAGAATTTTTTCTTTTTTTCTTTCGAAAGCAATTAATAATATGATATGACTAATAAATAACATTGATGGCGTCGTTTATGAGTCTTCTCCCATAATCTAGCATTCCGATATGTTCTAGATCAATGAAGTTACGCAATTCTGGACACGTTAGACACATCGATGGCCTGCTATATAGAATTTTAAGAGTTTTAATATATATTTTTTAGCAATTCACCCTTCCCAAATCATTTTGAAAGGTAAGATTACATAACTGCCTACAATGCTTTCTTCTTTATTTGAACGCTTCCCCCTTCAAGGGTTAGTTATGCTCATGCTTTACAGTCTGCGCAACCTCTCATGCAAAAAAACTTATTTAAGAGGAGCAATATGATCTGGCTTAATTCCCATTTTCAATTAAATTAAATCAAGGAAACTGTCTATAATTTGGTTAATAATTTTATATTAAAAAATGAGGCAGTATGCTGATTCCTCATATTAGAATGTATGTAGGTTTATTGATATGAGGTTTAACGACCACCGTGAGCAACTTAATGTGCTATAAGCAGTCGCCCGTCCCTTATTAAGGGCCAAGGTCACAAAGCAATCACAAGATACAGTGTACATACAAAGAAACGTGTTGATTAGGTAGCCTTACGATGGTGTTTTGGACAGTGACGTCACAAAACCTTCACCGGAAGTGCTGGATGAAAATAACCTAGTCATACAGTAACTTTGATTTAGGGTCACTGGTTCCAAGGAAGGGAATGAACCAGTGCCGTAAGACAAACACAACATTCATGTCTCACAGAGATTCGAACCCGGACCCATCTTGGACGAATGATCCGAAGCCATCGCTTAGACCACTGCGCCACCGGGGCGGCTCAAAATTTCCACATTTACATGCTCGTGAGAATTTATTAAATTGCACACGGCAATACCTCATTTCTTTTATATGAAAATAATTGAGAAACACGAGAAGTATGCAGTTTTGTAACCTACCGCAATACACTAAAAGCACTAAAGGTAAGGCAATGTTATCTAGGTAAAAGCGGCCTCTGGTGGAGTTAGAGGATATCACAAAGTGTTTCCGTTTTTTCGGGAAATTTGGCCCAAAATAACAGGCTTTCTTAACGATCCCCGTAGATACAATTATCCCTCGCGATATACAGCATCTTCACACAGACTAGTGACACCAGCATTGCACATGCTTAAAAAACGTGCTCAGTTCGCGTTTCTGAAAAACTATGCGTGTATGTTATTCCGTCATCGGCTTCAAATGATATGCACCCAAGCTTGCATTCTAATTTATTTTTAAAAAGTGAAAGCCGTGGCGCAGGATGGAAACTTTGCAGCTGTCTGATGATGAGTTCCTGAAGAAATCATTCGTCACAATCAATGAAATTAAAGAAGCCGGTGACTTATGTGATGTGACCATCAGAGTTGGCGAAAAGTCTATTAGAGCGCATCGCATCATTTTGGCCAGTGGAATCCCCTTTTTCAGAGTGATGTTCACAAGCGATTTTGCTGAGAAGAGGAAGTCTGAGATAACTTTGGGTTATGTCGATTCGAGAGCAGTTCAGTCTCTGATCAGTTTTCAATACACCGGCAGGATTAACATTACTTCAGCTAACGTGAAGAATTTAATCGCCGCTGCTGATTATTTACAGTTCCATAGAATTCTCGAAGCATGCTTTGAATTTTTGACTAAGAATTTGGGTGCTACAAGTGCTCTATACATTTTCTCGCTAGCAGAACAGTTTTACTACCCCGACGCTATCGAAAAGTATGATCGTTATATTCGAGAAAATTTCGAGGATATATGTATGGAAGAAGACTTCCTTACTTTGCCTTTCTTGAAAGTACAAGCTTTGATAGAAAGAGATGACTTGTTTGTAGTGAAGGAAGATGCCGTATTTGAGGCAGTCTTGCGATGGGTGAAAGCAGATGAAACAGAGAGAGTCGTCTATTTGTCCGATCTATTGCGTCTTGTTCGGATGCCATTTGTAAGCAAAGCTCATCTACAAAAGGCTATGTTAAATGAGAAACTCCTGTCATTAAATGTTTGCTCAGAAATATCTCTTCGTGGAAACCCCACAGCAAGAGAGAGATACTACGAATTAAAGGAACACTGGAAACACACAAAATTAATGGGTTGCGCAATGTACGCCATTTGTAAAGCCGATACGGTTTTCACAATCAAATTTTATGATTCTGTCCACGAAAGGAAATGGATTGATTTGAGCAATATTTCAACAACTACTGACTTCTTTTACATGCTATGTACTGAAGAAAACATTATGTTAATGAATTACGAATACATGTGTACCCTGTGTCTGAAGACCCTGGAATGGTCCACTGTACAGGGGAATTTTGGAGTCGAATTCACAGAGGTGACCATACACAGTGGAACTCCATACTTTCTGTTTACAAATGGTCTTGTGTACACTCTGTGTTTCAAGCAAGAAAGATTCATTAGAGCGTTCAATATGTTGGAAGGCAGGAGGTATTTCCGCGCAGTGTCCCTGGGGAAATACATTTATGTTATTGGCGGAGTTAGTTCAATGCGTGGCTCCACTGAAAATCTAAGTTCGGTTAAGCGGTATGATCCAGAAAACGGATTTGGTGTCGAAATGTCACCGATGCTTGTGGCCAGATTCTTACATTCTCGTACCATTTTGGATAATAAGGTATTCATATGCGGTGGATATAGCAGTTTTGAGGAATATCGACATCGAACGCCTTGTCTTTCAACAGAAATGTACAACCCTTTGACTGATCAGTGGACTTTCGTAGCTCCATTGAAGAGCGAAATGGATGCTCCAGCCTTCCTCGTTTCATGTTCTGGTAAGGTATACGGTACTACGGGACACCCGAAAAATGGCGTCATTGTTTTTGAAACTTACGACCCAGCTGCTGATGAATGGACTCATCATGGTGAGATGATAGCTTCAAATACGAGGCTCTGCGTTTTACTTGGCACTAAAACAGGTAGAATATACTACGGAACTTGATTGTATAAATTATACAAACTCATGCTCTCTAAAAACCTGGGATCCTACCAAGGACAATACCTAGACAGATTTCCGCAATACACTTATTTTGTAAAATAGCAGTTGCCTACAATAAATAAACAAACAAATAAATGTCCTCATCTATCATCATCATCAGGAATTTTCACTAGCAAGTGGATTTCCTGGACCACACAATTCAGCTAGTCACCATTTTTCCTTCCACCAAAATCCTGGGAAGCCTTTCTGATGCTATTCTCGTTACATGGCCGAACCATTGCAATCTCCGCATCTCAATAGTTTGAAGAATTCCTACTTTAAGACTTACAGTATCTCGTATTTTTGTATTACGCACTTTTTTACATCGCAATTTGCTTGCAGAATACCTCCAAAAGTAGCCAATAAATTTTGTTGATGATTTTTGTTTAATGCCCACTTCTCCGCACCATATAAACTCATGCTCTGTATAATCGCAGAAAAAATGTCTTTTTTTACTCTTGGAAAGACATTGCTGCTCCTAAGAACAGGATTCAAAACAGAAACAGCTTTCCTGTCCTCCACAATTCCCCGATCAATGTTATGATGACATGTACCATTCTGACGTATTATGGATCCGAGGTATTTAAATTCGTCAACTGTTCTCTGCGTTCTTAACTCCTCAACTGTTCTTACTGGTTATTTCAATGAAGCCTCTGAGATAATTTTTGTTAATTTTAAGTCCCCAACGGTCATATTCAGAAATCAGTTTACGAAACATATAAAGCTACACGTCATCCTTATTTTCTGCCAAGATGACTTGATCATCCGCAAACAGCAAATGGTACACGATCCTCATCTTTAGGAAAGTTAATCTTTTGAAAAATGTACAGTTTAGTATGCATGTATTTTCCCCCTATTCCCGGACTAATATATGGGCTACTTTTATTCTTGATGTGTAGAACAGCAATCTTAAAATACCAGTCAATAACTTACTTTTTCCACCACTTAATATTTTCAATGTGAACTTCTGTCAAAATTAGTAGAAGTAGTTGCCTTCAATGCACGATCCTGATATTGAAGGCAACTACCTCTATTACGTTTGACTATTTCTTCACGAATTCGAATTCTCCTAATGTGGACTTTTGATTATGAGCTCTTCAAGTAGTTCTGCGTATCAGTTCGCTTTATTTTCATTAGGCCTGCGCACGTCTGTGATCACTGGGCGAAGAAATTAGCCCCGTCGCTCCATTTCATGCAGCGCATTTGTAATTTAGACTGTGTGGTAACTGGATTAAATAATAACTGTGTGATAACTGTGATAACGGTGTGATAACTATATTACATCAGCGTATTTGTAATTTAGATGGTGTGGCAACTACGATAATTATTTCTATTTTCTATGGTCTTTCTATGTAGAACTCTGGCCATCTTAACACGATCTTAGTGGATTGAAATAATACAAATTACTGTTTAAATAATTTAACGTGATGAAGGTTAATATTAATATATACAGTAAACATTAGACCTTTCAGGTCCGCAACGGACCCATCTTCAGATGTTAGTAGCAAACTGAAACAGAGTATGAATTTAAATACAATAATGAGAAGTGATTTCATGATAGC
Organism: Macrothele yani; assembly: GCA_039090855.1. Classification (NCBI taxonomy): domain Eukaryota; kingdom Metazoa; phylum Arthropoda; class Arachnida; order Araneae; family Macrothelidae; genus Macrothele; species Macrothele yani. The sequence continues at coordinate 39,059,842 of CM077028.1, forward strand.
TTCACATTCACGTGACGGACATCATATCTCATGAAAGATTTGATAACATCGATAAATACACTGAGTGGCCACTTTATTATGACCACCCCCTCAGTACTTCGTTGGGCCTCCGTTTGCCTTAATACTGCGTCGATTCTTCGTGGCATGGACTCCACGAGATGTTGATAGGTGGTTTGGGGGATCTAAGACCATGCTTGATGAATAGTACTTTCCAGGAGTGTGAGATTGCAGGGTTGAGGATCCAGCTGTCTGATGGCCCGTTCAACTTCATCCCACAAATCCTAAATGGGGTTGAGATCTGGAAATTGTGGGGCCATCTAAGCAAAGTAGACTCACCGGCATGTTCCTAAAACCAATCCTGTACAATACGAGCATTATGGCAGGACGCATTATCTTGCTGAAAGTAGCCATCGCCACTGAGATAAACCATCCACATGACAGGATGCACTTGATCCGCAACGATGTTTAGATATGATGTGCCAGTCAGACGTTGATCAACACGAATTAAAGGGCCCAAAGCATGCCAGGAAAATATTCTCCAAACCATAACGTTGCCTCTACCAGCTTGAAGGGTAGTAGCAATGCATTTGAGGTCCATGCTTTCGTTCTGTTTCAGCCAAATTCTCACTCTGCCATCAGCATGGTGCAACTGAAAACGTACACATAATTTGTTTCACATAATTTGTTTCCAATCATCGGACCACATAATTTGTTTCCAATTATCGACTGTCCAATCCTTGTGCTCCTGTGCGAAATGGAGACGTTTTCTCTTGTTGACTGCAGACAGCGAAGGTGTTTGAACAGGCCTTCGGCTGCCATATCCCATCCGATGCAGTGTACGACGAACAGTGCCTGCAGAGATCATTTCAGGGGATCCTTGATTAAGATGGTCTGTAAATTGCTACACTGTCGTCCTTCTGTTGTCTGTTACAAGTCTGGGCACTCTCCGTTCCGCCCGAGCTGTCAGTAGTCGATGACGACCACACGTTGCACGTAGTGACCCAGTGTTTTGGCTGACAGTCCAGTCTTGAAACACTTTAGCAACAGCTGCTCTGGAACATTTCACGAATGCGGCGGTTTCAGCGATACTCTGTCCATGACTCCGAACTCCTACAATCATCCCACGTTGAAAGTCCGTCAAATCGCATTTTTTACCCATTTCGTCACCAAAAAATCCCTTCTACTACTGTCGCAGGCACCAAGCTTTCCCTTTTTATACTAGCCTCGCCCTCTGTTGGCAACAGCGTGCAGCCATAGCTCATTTGCTTAAAACTGTCAGGTGGTCATAATAAAGTGGCCACTCAGTATATAGTACATGTCAAGCAATGTATCAATTATTATATATGAAGGAAAAATTGGTATAAGTCTATGTGTTAAATCGTATTAGGCACCGTTTTCTAAGGCAAAGGGATGTGACAAGGATTATCATCATTGCCACATCACCATATTTGTGAATAAACAGGCTTTTCCATTAGGAGAATTGATGCTTTCGAGTAGGGTGGGGCGAGAATGTTATCTACGTTCCAACATGGCTAATGAGATCCGTTGTGTGATAACCGTGATAAGGAAGTCTTTAATGTGCCTGTCCTTATGTTATATTGATGCTCTTTTAAACGAGTTTCTAAAGAGCGAAGTGTAGATCCCACATAAATTCGATCTTCATCCTGAAGTTCTGTAGTCTTCAGTGGAATGATATAAACTCCATATCGATAGTCTAAAGGAACAACGTCTCTATCATTTTTTAGTGCTGATAGTACATTACGTGTTCGTATACCAAAATCTATAGTGTGACGATGGCAAACGCTTTTGAGGATATTAATAATGTTGGGAGTGTATGGTAGGGATTCTACATATTTAATTGGTCTACGATATCTATTAAAGTAGAATCTGACGTGCGATAGATTTTCTTTATGACAGAATTAACGATGTCATCAGAATAGCCATGATGAGACAGACATTTTTATTTTGGCTATTTCTTGATTCCGTAAAGCTACTGTCGATGAGTGGCTAAACGCTCGTCGTACTTGGAATTGGATGGACGTGAGTTCTGGATTAGATGGATGAGCCGATTAAGATGAAATCATGACGGTAGCGGAAGTGGAATTTTGATACACTGAATATTGAACAGTTTGTCTAAGAAGGTCTTGCTTTAAATAAAAATCTAGAAACGGTAATGTACAATTCTTTTCAAATTTTATGAAGAACTTGATAGATGCATATTTAGATGATAAGCAGTCCATGAACTGGATCACCTCGTCCTTATAGAGGAAGGCCAAAAAACGAGATCATCCACGTAGCGTAAATAAATTCCCGGGGTAGTTGGAAATGATCCGCTGTGCTGCAGTGGAAGCATGTCCGGCACATAACTGTAAGACCTGGGTTCGATTCCCGGTGGCGGCCAATGAGAATTTTTCGGTGACTCACTTATAAACGTGGAAAGAGCGATTACCGCTGTTTGATGATCTGAAGATGGGTCCGTTGCGGACCTGAAAGGTCTTATGGTTACTGTATATGTTAATACAGTATTAACCTTCATTACATTAAAGTATTTAAACTGTCAAATGTATTGTTGGAATCTAATTAGATCGTGTTGGAATCTATAAGATCGTCCAATTTGCTACTAACATTTGAAGACCGGTCCGTTGCGGACTTGAAAGGTCTAATGTTTACTGTATATGTTAATACAGTATTAACCTTCGTTACATTAAATTATTTAAATTGTCAAATGTATTGTTGGAATCTAATAAGATGGTGTTGCAATCTATAAGATCGTCCAATTTGCTACTAACATCTGATGATGGGTCAGTTGCGGACCTGAAAGGTCTAATGTTTACTGTATATGTTAATATTAACCTTCGTTACATTAAATTATTTAAACAGTCAATTGTATTGTTGGAATCTAATAAGATCGTGTTGGAATCTATAAGAGCGTCCAATTTGCTACTAACATCTAAAGATGGGTCCGTTGCGGACCTGAAAGGTTCAATGTTTACTGTATATGTTAATATTAACCTTCATCACACTAAATTATTTAAACCGTCAAATGTATTGTTGGAATCTAATAAGATCGTGTTGGAATCTATAAGACCGTCCAATTTGCTACTAACATCTGAAGATGGGTCCATTGCGGACCTGAAAGGTCTTATGTTTACTGTATATGTTAATATTAACCTTCATCACATTAAATTATTTAAACTGCCAATTCTATTATTTCAATCCAATAAGATCGTGTTAAGACGGCCAGAAATCTACATAGAAAGTCAACGTTAACACAATTGAACCTTTAATTAGTTTATTAGTCATTAGTGTGATAACTATATTTCATGCAGCGTATTTGTAATTAAGACTGTGTGACAACTGGATTTTGTGATAACTATGATAACGGTTTGGTAATTGTTTTTCTTTCTTTTGTGCGAAAACAAAAGCTGCTTTTATACAAAGAAAATGCGAAATAATAATAAAAAAGGGTATTTTTCCATTTCTTCCAGGAATTGTTAGGTTAAAAAAGTATATAAGGTTTTTCACGAGAAGTGATTGGGTAGAATTTTGTAATTTATAAGTACATGATCAAAATTATCCGGGTCCTCCTCCATTCCCTTTTAAGTAGTTCATTTGCCTATATACAACGGCCGTTCCATATAAACAGTAAAATCACACAAAATGGAGAAATATAGGTAACCAAAACGCATATATGTTATTCTTTCTCAAATTATCTTCCTTAGGATGATATGCAACGGTCCCATCGTTCAGCCCACTTTTCAAAGCACGTGGCGAAAGCAATTTTGTCGGAGCTGCTTTAGCGATCCCTGTACAGCTTGAATAACGTCATCATCTGTGTTGAATGTGGCGCCACGGAACTTCTTGATTGTTGGAAACAACCAGAAATTGTACAGGGCTAGGCCAGCACTGTAAGCAGGCTGTGACATGATTTCAATACTGCATTTCGTAAGAAACTGTTGAACACAAGCAGCCATATGTGGGCAGGCGTTATCATGGTGTAGGGTCTACTTGCCCACCAGTTCCAGTCGCTAAATCGATATGTATCGTCACAGACGCTTCAAGACTGAAATGTAATACTCCACAGTAACAGTAATTTGTGGAGAAACGGCATACTGGTAGACTACACCTTTATGATCAAAGAAAATTATGATCATCACCTTCCCAGATGATTTGGTGTGGCGGACTTTTTTCGGAGGAGGCGAGCCTGTGCGTTTCCAGACACTTGTTCCGCGCTTCGTGAGGGGATCGAAATAGTGGACCCATGTTTCATCGGCAGTTATTACTGTGTTTAGAAAGTTTGGATCCTTTGCAATAATTTGTTTCCGCTCGTGACACACCTGAACTCTGGTTAACACTTGTTCTCTGGTCAGGTGATGAGGTACCCATCTGGAACACACACGATGAAGCAGTAATTTGTCGCGTAGAATTCGGAACGCCGACGTTTTTGAAATATTACTTGACGCCGCTACGTTTTCACACGTCAATCGTCGATCTTCTTCAAGGATTACCCAAACAGTGTTAGCAATACGCTCCGCAACAACACTTTCAAGTCGACCAGTCCTAGGAGCAAGTTCTGCCGGCAAACGCATTTTTGAAATCATGGTGCCATTTAAAAACTTTGACTCGTCCGAAAATGCATCTATGTAAGTTTATTTCATTAATTCAACTGTTTGTTTCTGGAGCCATTTTACCGAAACGATAGCAAAATTTTATTGCATAACGCATTTCTCCTCTTCAATTTGGATCACTGACCTACATAGCTGAATGGCGAAATGCAGACGTTCCTTAAACAATTGCGCAATAACAAAACCAAAATCGTCTGCCACGGCTAATAGCTGTTGCTATAGATACTTCCTTAATTTAGTTAGTTGCCGCCCTGGTGGCGCAGTGGTCTAAGCGATGGCCTCTGATCATTCGTCCGAAAGGGGTCTGGGATCAAATCCCGGTGAGGCATTGGTGTTCTGTTTGTCTTACGGCACTGGCTCTCTCCCTTCCCTGGAACCAGTGACCCTAAATTAGGGACTGGCGACTGCTTATAGCCCATTGAGTTGCTCACGGTGGTCGTTAAACCTGCAATCAAAAAAAAAAAAAAAATTTAGTTAGTCCTCTGCGTGGTATTTTCCCCCTTCGCACTGTTGCCAGTTCCAAAAAAAAAATACTCTCATTTTTTATGAACGGCCTTTGTACGTCACAGCGATGGCTCATACAAGTGTAAAAAAACGCATGTGGGCTGCTAAACGTCATACTTATGAGCTGCGGGAGTTGACGTCTCGCTTCACAACGCATCATGAATGCATCCCCTGCTGACATTAATTCAGAGCATCCATCTTTAGGATGGGTAGGGCATACATGGTGAACCGTCTTTTAGGATGATCTACGTTGCATGCCGGGTATTAGAGCATCCCGTATGTAGATTTATTTTCACGATCCATTCTTCTCGCACCTTGGTTGACTGATACGTTGGTCCAGGGCAAAAAGGCTCTTTTAAGCTGTTTGTGGCTTTAAGAGGCCTTACCTTCTTAGGCTTTCCAGGACACTCTGACAATTCCAATGCTCCCTTCTAGTACACATCTTTTCTTTGCAGGTGACACTAACGGGATTATACTTTTATTTGCAAAGGGCAGCTCTAAAGCTCTAACAGACTCAAGCAAAAGCTAATCTTTAATGTCTTCTGGGATTTTATTATGATTTCCAAAGGGCAGCTATAAAGCTCTAACAGACTCGAGAAAAATCTATTCTTTAGCGTCTTCTTGGATTTTATCATGCTTTGCAAAGGGCAGCTATAAAGCTCTAACAGACTCGAGCTAAAGCAATTCTTCAGCGTCTTCTGGTATTTTATCATGCTTTGCAAAGGGTAGTTTTTAAGCTCTAACAGACCCAAGAAAAGCCAGTAAGAGTTACATAGAAGATAGGTATAAAGAAAATCAATTCAGCTATGTGAGTAAAAAGAAATGAATTACAAGTGATACCTGATCAAAACAAAAAATATTCAATAAATTACAAAGGAAAACTCCTCCCTATACAAAACAATAATGCTTAAGCATAGGCTATTGCTGACATGAATACTACTTTAGTATGGTATTCAGGCAAGTTCTGTGTTAGCCAAAGGCAATGCATACAACTCCAATGTTTCATTACTTTTACTTTAAAGCTTTCCTATCTGAACATTTACTCATTCCTAATTTTAAGACAGTTGGACACACGTCGTCGCGTCTTTCCCGACTGACAAGATTCGGTTGAATTGTATACGGGCGACTAAATATTTTGAGGGACCAGTAATGGAAGACTGCTTTTCCAGGTTACTGAAGCTTTGCTTCAGAATTTTCGATCATCGATTCTTGATCTGATCTGCACCATAATAATTACCTATGGTAAACATCATAGACTAGCATGAGAAGTAGAATGGGCAGTACACTGTTAAAATTTTCGTTGTAGGTGGTACCAAATTGTGGTGCTACACCAGCTGTACCACTTTCTTAGAAACGATGCACCTTTCTGTGGTGCAAGACAAACCCAACAAGATGGTTCAACCTTACTTGCAAACTTGTACCATAACGTGGTGAAAAGTTGAACCACGTTGTTGGGTTTTGTTAGCAAAACACGATGGCGTATCTTTCCCCAGGAAGTAGTGCAGCTGGTGAACCACAACTTTTTGGTGCAACCTACCACAAACATTTTAACAATGTACGGCAGAGCTCAGTGACTTTCAACCTGACGCGGCCATAGGGTGCCCTCTTAGCAACAAGTCAGTTTATAGACAAGCATGAACAGTAGAATGGGCCGTAAGGCAAAGCCCAGTGACTGTCAACGTGGCACGGTCACAGGATGCCATCTTAGCAACAAGTCAGTTCATAGACAAGCATGAACAGTAGAATGGCCGCATGGCAGAGTTCAGTGAATTTCAACATGGCACGGTCATAAGATGCCATTTTAGCAACAAGTCAGTTCATAGACAAGCGTGAACAGTGGAATAAGCCGTATGCCAGAGCCCAGTGACTTTTAACGTGGCATGGGCATTGGATGCCATCTTAGCAACATGTCAGTTTAGGAAATATCTGCCCAGCTGCTATCCTGATCAACTATAAATGATATTATTGTGCAGTAAAACGCCTAAAAACAAAAAGAGCGCAATCTGGACTTGGTAAACCACGTAAAGCAACAGAAGAAGTGCTGAAGCGTATGGTGGGACAAAATCGCATGTCCTCGCTTACCACTCTCACCACCGAGTGAGTTCCAAAATGCCCCTAGATGCAACACCAGAATCATAACGGTTCTTTGAGAGTTGAAGGTAATGGGTTTCCATGGCTCATCAGCTGCACATTAGACTCACATCAGCAAGATCAACACAAGCGTCGGTAGGTGTGGTGTCAATCTCGACGGTTTTTCGGAATAGCAGAAACGCGTTCTGTGGATGATAATTCACGTTTCCCGAGCTGACAGTCTGACGGACGAGCCTCGCGGCTGAGAATGTCAGGATGACAGGTAAAAGTTACCTGTCCGACTGTGTGCGCAAAATGAAAAGTTTGGTGTGGGAAAAATAATGCTCTGGGTTTGTTTTACACGGTTTAAGGTGGATACCATTAGTTTCAGTACCCGGGAATCTAAACGCTGCGGCCTAAAATGACGTTCTCGACAATGCTGTGTTCTTAACATTATGGCAACAATTCGGTGAAGTTCCTTTCCTTTACCTAGAGCACAGTGTCCCCTTCCACGAAGCAGGGTTCTTGCTGGAATGGTTTGATGAGATCGGTGCGAAGAACTTGACGGGCCAGCGCAGAGTTGGCCTGCACTAATACTAAACAAAGATCTGATGTAAAAAATAAGTGATATGAATTCACGGAAAATTCCCAAAAATAATGTGCAGCAAAGTTATCGGCACACAGGTGACAGTCTTTAAAAAATTTCCGTTTTCAAAGGTTGTTTCTTTTAACTTCAGTATTCCGAAAGATTTTCCGTAGTCAGTGTTTTTTTTTTGGGGGGGGGGTTTGCATATATACTGCTCTGTGAACTTCACCTGCGCCACCGTTTATTCTCCAGGCGCGCTCATTTCTCTCGGTGTGTCTTCCTTGGACAACATATCAAAAGTGAGGACCACATCGAAGTAGAAATCAATAGGTGCGTAAAACTTGGCTGCACTGCATTTGGAGGTAACAACACAATTGTCACGAACATTTTTCACGAGCACAGTAAGTAAGTTAAGTAATGAGACTGCTTGTTTTTGTTTTTTTTTTTAAATCCCGCTGAACCACGCATCGGTCGAGAAGACATGGATTTTTTTATAAGGCATTGACCAGCTATGCGGAGGCAATAGCGTTTGCGTAAAAAATTCGCAGATTATTACTTACGCTATGCATGACGTCATTCGGTGGAAGACTGACGTTACAGCTCTGTCTTGGAGCAGAGTAAATAATCGGTTATGTTTGAAAATCGGCAACACTGCATCTCAGACAGTTGAAATATTGCCTGATGTCTATAGAGGTAATTATCTATGTGGTGCACAAATATTCCGATGGTATACACGTTTCAAGGATGGGAGGGAAGATTTGGAAAATGACTAAAGGCCATAACGCCCGATTTCAGTGCGCGTGGCTTAACTCATTGAGAAAATTCGCGAAAGGATAAAAAGTGATCGTTGTGTGGCCTTGAGCATGCTGAAACATGGGCTCGGTGCTAATAAGACGAATCGTCAAATTTTGGTGCAAGATTTGGGTGGTGGAAAATTTTGTGATAGTTTTGTTCCGTATGCTTTGTCAGACCTCCAGAAATATGCGCGAGTGGAGTACGCAAAAGACATCTTGGAGACCTGTGCTCGAAACGGGCCGGTACACCCCGGTATGGCATACCGGCACTTTTCTTTTTTTTTATCTAGTATTTCATACCGGCACTAATTTAAGTAGTGGGAACTGCAGAAATACAGTTACGGAAAAATTAATTGCAACTCTGGAAATTACTGACGTTTTTGGGTTTTCAGTGTTGCTACAAATATAAATATGCAGATAATACTCACAATATATCATTTTAAAGCACATTTCATGCGGAAGCCAAATCAGTTTACAGAACGGGAATATCTTAAACAGAAATGTGCTGCGAAATAGAAATCATCACAATTCAAATTCAATTCCGTACCTAATAGTTCGTTGGGTGACCGTTTGATTTAACAACGGCTGCACACCTGTTGGGCATGGAGGCAATCAACTTATGCAACATTTCGGATGAAATACAGTTGTGCCAAACGTCAATAATTACGTTAATCTGTTTCACTTTATTTGTGGGGTGACGTTCGTGCACTTTTCTTTTCAGAATGCGTCAAAAATTCTCAATCGGGTTAACGTCTGGAGAATTACCAGGCTAAGGGAGAAGCACAACATTGCCTAAAGACGTCACATAAGCTTTAATGATTTGTGTACGCTGGCATGGATCCGAATCGTCCTGGAAGATGTATGGCCGACCCTGGAACAAATCACGTCCTGAAGGCACCATCTTATCCTAGAGGATAATTTTCTACACCTGTGCATTAAGAGTACTCTCACCCACGTGGATTCTGCCCACTCCAGCAGCAGCAGCAAAGCATCCCCAAATCACAACACTGCATGGATATTTTCTTGGCTTAAGTGTGCAACAGGGATGCAACGCTTCGTTATTTCGTCGAAACACTCGGCACCCCGCGTCATTACAGTCGATGTTAAATTTTGTCTCATCACTAAACAACACATGACACCACCTATCAGTGTTCCACTCCCTTATGTTCCTTTGCCCATTCTAAACGCTTCTTGAATCGTACGTTCGTTAGCAAAAGGCCTTTTTGCCGCTCTATGAGACGTTAGACCCATAGACCGTAACCTGTTCCACACTGTTCGAGGAGAAACAACAGTACTACAGCTCTCCCGTAATTCTTTGGCAAGAGCTGTTGACGAGACGAACCTGTTTCGCAGATATAACCGTTTCAACGTGTTGTTACTTCTAGGAGTTGTTTTCAGTTTTCGGCCACATTTACGCAGCCTGCCATTCTTGATTCCACCCATATCATGGATCTTTACCAGCTGCCGTCCAACTGTATTCTTGTGCACCCCAGTTAACCGGGCAATTTCTGCATTGCTTTTGCCGAATTCACTTAGTCACCAATCGCGAAGCTTTTTCTGGTGAAATTTCACCACATCTTCCCATAATTGCAACACAGTTTCCACAGAATAAACGAAATGCACTTTAAACTTCAGATTTGCACTGCAGTCCACAGGAGTAACGACTTCACACTCACCAATGCAAACGAACTACCTACGAGCACTTCGAAAACGTCTGGAATAAGCCCACGCACATCACCTGCCCTTTATATCGCCTGTACGTGGACGTACAAGCAAGCTCCGTCGGCTTGTGTCAACGACAATGACATTTCACATAACGAAGTGTGCTTTCTTCGCAGCACATTTCTGGTCCTAACTTGAGTTCCGTTATGACAAGAAATAGTTTCCATTACTCAGTTCCCATTCTGTAAACTGAGTTGGCTTCTACATTAAATGTGCTTTAAAATGATATATATTGTGAGTATTATCTGCATATTTACTTTTGTAGCAACACTGAAAACCCAAAAACGTCAGAAATTTCCAGAGTTGCTATTAATTTTTCCATAACTGTATTGTTATTACCAGTAGTTTCGCACTTCAACAACCTCACCCTCTCTGTTCCAGGCGGGGGAGGTTCTATGCAACAAATTTAGAAATCGCCTTATTTCTAGACTTCGCCTTGCTCATCTTTCACTTCCAGAATCCACCCGTTATGTGGCTTTCCTACATACCTGGTTACCTAATACCAGATGGTTCACTGGACCTTCCACAACCATTAGACTCTTCTTATAAGAGACTGATAAACTCTATCACCCAAATAATCTTTATAGTAATTTATTGTATTAATGTAAATAGCCTATTCTTATTATCATTAACTCTTTGCACTTTTCCAGAATTTTGTATTTATCTCTTTGGCATCGTATTACGTCTCTCTTGTAAATAGTTGTACATACGTAAATACTGTAATAAGGCTCTAATCTTTATGGCATACTCAAATTTCAACTAATTTCTTGATTAGTTCGAAATCCAAGCTATCCCAAGAAAAGTGTTCTAGATCGAAACCCAATGTTTTCCTAATAGCTACCGCCGCAAAATATGTATTTTCTATGCTCGGCTAACGGCGCCACCTAGTGACACTTTTAGGCAAATTCCAAGCTAGATGACGGGCAAGCGGTACTGCTCGATGAACAAGTCACATCTGTTACTGGATCTCGTTTTAGTCACCAAAAGTCTTATGTTCAAGGCTAATGTTGTAGCCTGTTCTTCCTCCAGTTCAACCTTGGTTGGTTCTAATCAAGAGGGTTAGAAAAAATATCTCTACATGCCCTTGTTAATGGAGCAGTACCACTTTGCGCAAAGCCTATAACAGCAAGCGGCGGCCGTTAAAGTATGGGAAAGCTGGTGTTTTCCAAGGCTATTGCAATGAATCTTGTGTTGTGTTCTTTCGTCCCAAATGTACCTAATTTTGCATCGTAACTTGCTGCTGATGTGTGAGAAAATGTTGGATTTATAAAATTCTTAATTATTTTGAGGCAGGTCACATTTCTATTTTAAATTGAATTACATGAACGTTAGTGCGAATTGAAAATAAAACATAACATTATGATCGAAAACTTCACTCGTGCATGAAGTATAATTCATTCCGGTATTATATTAACATGATTTCTGCAGCCAAAAACCACGCAATTCAGCTGGATGATATTATACAGAAAGTGAGTCGAAAGTTTTGCAATATTTAGATCACTTTATGTCTTCATAGGTACCTTTAGGACGAAAGCTGACAAGCATTCAAGGTATTGGCCACCGTGCTGCACTGCCTTTAGCCATCTGTTTGCCAGTTCTTCTTTTCCGCGGCGGTACCAATTCTTGTCCTTCAAGGAGAAGAACTCCTTCATCCCAGCTGCGAACTCCTCCTGGTTGTTGCAGTGCAGCCCGCGAAGGAAGTGGGCAATGGAACGGAACAAGTAACAATAGGACGGAGCTAGGTCGGGATTATATGCAGGGTGTAGCATCACTTAAATGCCCTCAAGTTCCTGGGGTTTTGACCGAGTTGTTCGCGCGATATGTGGCAGAGTGTGGTCCTGCTGTAGGAGAGCGCGCTTTCTTTTCACCAGTGCCGGAAACTTCTCCAAAGCGGCATATATTAGCTGTAGCTGTTAAGACTAGAGTTTGGCGTTGATAGTCCGACTATCTGGAACAATTTCGTAATGGATTATCCCGTCGAAAGTCTACCAGACGCAGAGCATCACCTTGTGCTCGAAGCGCCCACATCTGGCAACAGGTTCAAGAAGCTATTCCGGGCTGAACGACAGCCGTTGTGTGTCAGGATTGTGGAAATAGACCCACTTTTCATCGCACGTAACAACGTTCTTGATAAAACGTACTTGGCGCGGGTTTTCTAGGAGCTTCGTGTACAGTTTCGCTCGGGGGCGGTTTGTTTCAGCTAGCGTCTGTTCGTGAAGAACAATGCAGCAGCTCCTGTAGACTTTGCCGAGGTCCTGAGGGTTACGAACAACGATGGTCTGGGACATGCCCAACTCGCCTGATAATCTCCGATTGCTAGTTGTCGGATTTGACTCTACGGCCTGACGCATGCCCTCCGAATCCACGGTTCGCAGCCAACCCGTCCTTGGGTGATCGTCGGGTTTTCTGCCACTTTAGCCAAATTTCTTGAACCATTTGGTTGCGGTCCACCCACGGAACCTTCCCCTTTTGCATGACAAATGTTTCGTGTTGCTTGAGCAGCGTTATGGCCGAGTTCGAACTCTTAAAGCAAAAGTTCCCTAATTAACCGGTTGTGGCTGTTCATCTTATTTAGGCGTCCCAAACACAGACAGAACGACGACATGCAATGCTATTCACAGCATCGACTACCACTTTATATCCCTTTCGACTGACTGCAGTGCACGACTTGAACTAGTTTAAACACGTGATATACCTGCCGCAGCACGTGCGTTTATGCAAATATTGCGAAACTTTCGACTCGCCCTCTGCATAAACAAATCAAAATTCTCACAATTTGCGGCTTCACTATTACAAGACAAGGATATCTCCAGATATCTTATTCTAACCTCCTTGGTCCTAATACGTTTCTTGATCTCACGTCATATGGTAGCTTTGTTTCTACTAATCTTACTACCAAACCTAACTGACATTTAATTGCTTACGTTGGGGCATAAAGGAAGGATCTATAGAGTGGAAACAGACATAGGAGCCCACGAAAATTCCTCACATAGAAAGTGGCGCCCCCACGGACCTAAAACAGAAGCAAAATGTGACGTGACTTCGTGACGTCGGCAATAGTTGCTACGGTAACCCAGCGCTCGGAGATGATCAGATGAACAACAGACACGTAAAAACACAAAAGTTATGAATTCTGTAAGGAAAAGTATACGATCAGTAAGTAATAAGCAAAATAATACCACTTATTAGACCGCTAGAGGAATTGAAAACCAAAAAGAATCTTAAAATTAATAAAGTATTGCGTGTATTCGTCCTAAACACTGCCGGATAGCAAGCCAAAGTCAAAAGTCAAAGTAAAAACATTCGTTCGGACAAAAATCACGAGGTTCTTGGGTGTTCCCTGGGTAACCAGCTGTCAATCAACTGTAGTTCTGTTTTAGGTCGCTGGTGCGCTGCAGTCGACTTCATGACGTCATGAGTTTCAGCTTTATACAGCCAGTGTCTTCTCTATATATCCTTCCTTTATGCGTTGGGGGATTCGACCACGAGATTCAGCACACGAGGCATTTTTAAAATATTCAATTTGCCCTCGTGTTCATTGTTTTCAACGACTTTTAGGAAAAAACGTTTAAACCGTCTGATTAGCTGCAAATAGAAACTGTTATTAGCACTTTTTTTAGTTGTAGAGGAAAGTTGAGAAATTACACAAGATGACAGATCATCCAGAACGTGCGCAACTCTCCGATGGTGAGTTCCTGAAGAAATCTTTCTCTAGGATGAAAGACCTAAAAGAATCTGGAGACTTATGCGACGTGACCATCAAAGTAGCTGAAAAGGCTTTCCCAGCTCATCGCATTATTTTGTCTGGTGGATCCCCGTACTTCCGGGGGATGTTCGCAGGAAATTTTGTAGAGAGTACAAAATCGGAAATCACTTTGACTTCTATCGACTCCTGTGCCTTTGAGAGTTTGATAGGTTTCCTGTATACCGGTAAAATCACAATAACATCGGCAAATGTGAAGATCCTGACCGTTGCCGCTAGGTACCTGCAGATCAACAGCGTTTTGAAAGCATGCCTTGAATTTATGATCAACGGATTGAATGCCGCAAATGTTCTGTTCGTTTTATTACAGACAGACCATTACCAGATTGCATGGTTGACTAAGAAGTGCATTCGCTACATCCTGGAAAATTTTGATAATGTTATCACTTCAGAAGAGTTCTTGGCCTTGCCTTTCTCCACATTATCCGGTCTAATAAGACGTGATGACTTATTTGTTGTGAGAGAAAATGTCGTAATTGAAGCAGTTTTGAGGTGGGTGAAAGCAGATGAAGACGTCAGAGTCTTTTATTTACCTGACTTGCTGCGTCTTGTTCGAATGCCATTTTTAAAAACGGAGTATTTGGAAAAGTGTATTTCGACTGAGCGACTCTTATCGCATGGTGTTTGCAGGGAAATGTTATGTGAAATTAAGGAACACCTTTCAACGACGAAGTGCTTCACGCCAAAAGCGCGATACGGCGAATCCAGAGAACACCTAAAGCACACAAAATTAATGGGATGTTCCGCGTACTTTATTTCTGCATCGAATTGCACAATGAAGCTTGGATTTTATGATCCCGTTAACGGAGATAAATTGATTAATTTGTGCTGCTTTCCGCGAACTTTTGCTTCCCACATTATCTGCACTGAAGAACAACTTTTATTCATAAGCAATGAATACATCTCCACCCTTTGCCTCAAGACTTACAAGTATTCTTCCCTACAGTGGAAATTTATCGAAGTTTCTGACGCCAAAGCCACCCTAATCCATCGCTTGATATATTTCCTAAAACCCAATGGGAAAGTATACTCGTTTTGTATTGAGCGAATGGAATTCCTTGAAGCTTTCGAAATGCTGATGTCACGAGAGTCTTTTGGCGCTGTATCATTAAAAAACTACATTTACGTCACTGGCGGACACTGCTCTAAAGGACTTACTCTTCGGCGCTGCGAGAGATATCATCCTGTAACAAGAACTGGTTTTGAAATTTCGCCGATGCTCGAAGGCAGGGTAAAACATGGATGCGCCGTTGTTGATGGCAAGATATGTGTGTCAGGAGGATATTCACATAGGTTGATTTATAAGAATCCTAATTCCTGTATTCTGTCAACCGAAATGTATGACCCTTCGACAGATCGTTGGACTTTCATAGCCCCAATGAAAACTGAAATGAAACTTCCATTTTTGTTTTCATGTTGTGGAAAGTTATACGCAACTGACTGCAGAATGAAAAATGGAATCCTCGCTTTCGAATCTTATGACGCTTACGCTGATGAATGGACACCCACTGAAAAGTTTCTTTCAAAAACTGAATATTGTAGAAGTATCGTGGTAACTAATACAGTGTCACGGTTCAGGTAAAGAATTTAGTCTTGAGATGAACTAAGATAGAATGTATACAAACATGTAAAAACCGTACAGCATAGCAGATTTTTGGGTGATTGCACATCTGAAAAAAACTTTAATTAAAAACTAAGAAGTCATTCTGTCTTTTATTATCATTTCGAAAATTTAGCCTTTTCTTATAGTTGCTTAGTTATTATGTAGCAAGTATGGCAAGGTGATCAGATTTTTTAATAACGATTTGAGGGCAAAAAACTGCGTAGTATCCACAAATTTGGGCACGCATACAAACTCAGCAGAACTATTCACAGCATCACCGGTGGTGCAGTGGTCTAAGCACTATCTGTTGACCATTCGTACGAGGTGGGTCCGGGTTCGAATCCTGCTAAAGTATGAGTGCTGTGTTTTTCTTAATGGAACTGATTCTTAATTCCGGTGAGGCATGGGTGTTGTGTTTGTCGAAACGGCACTGGCTCTTTCCCTTTCTGGAGCCAGTGGCCTTAAATCAAAAACGGGAGATTGCTTACATCCCATTGAGTTTCTCACAATGGCCGTTAAACCGTAGCCTACGGGGATCGCGTGAAAGAAACCTGCTATTTCTGCCTTCAAAACGAGCAAGCACTTACCCCGGAAAGTTCACAATGTGGCGCTTTTACAGGACAACAACGATTATAGTCGCTGCTGGTGGCGGGTGGGTGAGCTGACTGACTTATGAATTAAAACACATAAGTTTTCTCCATAATCGCTTGAATAGTTTATTTTCCCTTACGAAAGCGATTAATTATAATATTATAAGACTAATAAACAACACTGATGGTATAGTGTACCAGTTTTCTCTCATATTCTAACATTCTGTTATATTAGAATGCATGTTGTACCTAATTGAGTATAATGGTACGCGTCAGTCAGTTACACCCAAGGAGGTTAGAATCAGATATCTGGAGGCTGCCGCCATGAAACGTTCTTGAAAGTTCAATGCTAATATAACGTTAATCGAGCAGTTCCACTTTGCTTGTAGCCTACTACCACGAGCGCCAGCCATTAAAGTGTGGGAAAGCTGTGGTTTCCAAGGCTATTCCAATGCATGTTGTTTTCGCTGAATCGCGTTTTTTCATAGCTAATATTTCTAATTGTTCACCGTAACTTACTGCCGATGTGTGAAAAAACACTGCTGAATTTATAAAATTCGTAATTACTTTGGAGGCGCCTACCCATTTCAATTTCAAACTCAAATTGATGAAACGTTCGTTCAAGTTTAAAAGAAATATAACGTTAAAATTAAAAGCTTCACTCTTTTATTCCTACATAATTCATTAAAGTTTGATATTAACACGATTACTGCTATCAAAAACCACGCAATTCGAAAATGTACACAGCTGAAATTGCACGAGTGTCATGTAAACAAATTAAAATTTTTAGTTACCTGCTCTAAACTTGCTTGTGAGAATATACAAAAGGCACACAGCAATACCTTATTCATTTCTTTTATACACTGGTATGCAAAAATTAAGGACGAAGAGGAGAAATTAGCATAACAGCGGAACGAGCGGGCAGAACGGACTGAAAGACCACTCAGGTGATAGACTAGGGTCCGGTATGGTAGGGCATGCGCATATATGCAGCATGACGTAGGGGGCTGGGGGTGTCGGAAGGGTATAAAGCACACGGACGGTGTACGCTCAGCATTTCGGTGAAAGCTATTGCACGGTGTACATCGGTTTGAACGACGTCGATTTGCTGCCACCGTGTGATATGGTCAACAAGCGATCCAGTAGACGACATCTGGATGGCTTTACCCGAGGCCGCGTTATTTGGAAGTTGGAAGAAGGTCGAAGTGTGACTAGTGTGGCCGAGGAGTTCGGGATCGCTCACAGCATCGTTTCACGAGCTTGGAGAGCATTTCAAAACGACAGGAGCAGCTGTCCGAGAGTTTAGCAGTGTCGTCCACGAGCAAACACGGCGGCGAACGACCGGTATATTGTCCTACAGGCGAGAAGAGACAGACGGCAGACAGCGGGAGAAATCGCAAGGCACGTGCAACACACAACTGGACGTCCGTTATCGCGTTTTACCGTGGCCAGGAGGCTGCACGAAAGTGGTCTATTTGCATGACGACCAGTACGGAGTGTGCCATTAACGCCTGCTGATCGGAGACGGCGGTTTCTGTAGTGCCACGAACACAAGAACTGGACACATCAGCAATGGGGTAGAGTTCTCTCTACGGATGAGAGCCGATTTAGTCTGACGAGCGATTCTGGACGTATACACATCTGGAGAGAGCTGGGAACACGCAATCACCTCCAACATTATTTTAAGGGAGCGGTTTGAAGGTGGCGGAGTTCTCGTTTGGGGCGGTATCATTTTTTCTAGCCGTACTGACCTCCACATCTTTCAAGGAGGTTCAGTCACTGGTGTCCGCTGTTGTACCGAGGATCTCCTGCCTCACGTGCGTCTGTTTAGAGGTCCTGTGGGTCCTGAGTTCCTCTTCATGGACGACAACACTACACCTCATCGTACAGTGGCTGTCGCAAAGCTGTTGGAGAGTGAAGATTTTCAACGAATGGATTGGCCCGCAAGGTCCCCGGACTTGAATCAAATCGAACACGTGTGGGACCTTCTCGGGAGAAGCTTGGCAGCACGTCACCGGCCGCCAGCAACGATTCCGCAACTACGATTGGTGCTACAAGAGGAATGGGCCGCGATGCCTCAACAGCTCCTTGACAACCTCGTCCTTAGCAAAGACAGACGTTGTAAATCCTGCAATACAGTCAGGGGTGATCATATCCCGTACTAAAGACTGGATTTTTCTTGGCAGCCTCCTGTCACATGGACGTTTCTGTCTTCTGTCCAGTTGTGCTCGAAGCTACATTTTCAATAAAGTGCCTTTGTATCCTTTGGATTCCTTGCTTGGACAGTTTTTCTCACTTGTCCCATATACTTACATCTTGGGGATCTTATGGTATGATTTGAGTTGGTGTGCAGCACTTCTGCACGACGTTACATTCGAAAAACCGTCACGTTCTTATTTTTTGCACGCCAGTGTATAAAAAAAATTGAGAAAAACGAGAAGCATGCAGTTTCTTAACCTATGGCAGTATACTGAAAGAACTAACGGTAAGGCAATGCTGTCCTCGGTAAAAACGGCCTCCGGTGGCTTTGGAGAGATTCCAAAGTGCTTCCGTTTTTTTCATGAAATTTGGCCCAAAATAACAGGCTTCTTTAACGATCCTTGTAGGCTACGGTCCAGTTATCGGTCCATACGTTGGTCGCGCCATCTGGTGCCAAGTGACATTAACGGGCGATTTTTGTTTCCAGAGTCGCACCACCTGACAATCATACACCGTATTCAGAGTTCACCCGGTCAGTTCCAGATAGGACATATTTCCATGCTTGTGTGGGATCAAAAGATCTACTGTTTTTAACTATAAGTACATATTTTAACTAGTAAAGTTTTAATTTTTAATCTTATATAATTTAAATTGTGTAAAGACGGCTACTGTTATTCGAATTAATTATGGACGAAGTGATTGCTTCTACAGCAAAAACATACCTAAGTAACTTACAAATTTTCCAGAACAAAATTATCAAGCTAATGTTCTTCCCAAAACTTATGAGCAAACTTTCTTTCACACTACGACAAACATAAGATCAAAGGAATGGACGAGGTCATACTCAACTTATCCTGAAAATACTACAACAAAGCTACGATACACCCAAGGTGGTTAGATTAAGACTTCTGGAGATTCCCTGTGTCTGTTTACCGTGACGCCGCAAGGTATGGGAGTTTGAAGTTGTTTACATGATACCTACGTGTTCAACTGCGTGTAATTTTGAATTCAGTGGTTTTTGGTTGCAGAAATAGTGTTAATATCAACCCGGAAAAATTTTCACTTCTTACACGAGTGAAGTTTTCAATTTCAAAGTTATGTTCTCTTTAGAATCCACACTGGCGTTCGTGTATTTCAATTTAAATAAAAGTGGAAAGTTTCCTCAAAATAATTTAAGAATTTTATAAATTCTGCATTTTCTCACGCATCAGCAGCAAGTTACGATACAAAATGAGAAACATTTGCGACGAAAGAAGGCGATTCGGCCAACTCAAAATGTATTGCAACTACCTTGAACACCACCAGCTCTCCCACACTTTGACGGCCGTTGCTCGCGGTTGTAGGGATCACGCAAAGTGGTACTGCTCCATTAACAAGGGCATCTCCAGATATCTTATTCTAACCTACTTGGGTACACCCCAATAAATGGGTCATTAAAGGAATCAACTATGATGCCAGTATCAGACAAAAAAAAGTAAAGTCCAAAAACATGCTGGAAGTACTAAAAGAGCGAGTTAATGAACGAAAAAAGAAAACGGAAGCACACGTCACCATGCACCTAACACAACCTGGTGAAACAAACGACAGCCGCACAACAAAAAATTAAACTCGAAAGCATACTAACGCAATACACAATCCGCACGTTGGTATCACTTCATTTTTTCTTTTCTTAGCCGTAGCCACTACAATTGTTCCTGTACGCATCATTCTCTCTCGCTCTCTCTAACTAATTTTTCATTTACTGTATACCCGTCTCTCCTTCCTATCTGGGTCTTTTCCTTGCACTCTTGCTATCACTGGCTGGACCTACGGCGTCACGGTGAATTCCTGGGCTCGGCACACTTCCGAAGGAAGAAATTTCCGACCTGCTAAACACGTTACGGATCCGCACTTGCCCACGCTGGCTGGACCTACGGAGTCACAGTGAATTCCTAGGCTCGGTACGCTTCAGAAAGAAAACAATTTCGGCCTTCTAAATTCGTTAGGGATCCGCTCTCGTGCACGCCTATATGCTGGCTGTACCTACGGCCTCACGGTGAATTCCTGAGCTCGCTACGCTTCGGAAAAAGAAATTTCCAGCCTGCTAAACTCGTTAGGGATCACGAAATCGTAATTGGAATGGCTTGATTGTGTTTGTTAAGAATATTTCACTAGAATTTTAAAAACAACCTGTTGGATTTCACAACAAAATATAATTCATTTTCAATACGGTTGTTTGCTGTTTGCGGATGTGCACACATTCAAAACGGAAAGCTGTGAGAATTTCATTCAATGAGTTTCCATCATATCGGGAAGCTGAAGCAACTGCTTTTGGAAGCAAAATTCCTCGGCAGGATTTCAAGTCATAATCAAGTGTTGATTGTTGAAAGCATTTTCATTCTGAAAATTACGTACCGAACGAGTGGTACAAGCGCCTGAAAGGAGATGTTGTACAATCTATATATTTCCAGGTTATCCACATTTCATAGAGAGTGTCTCCTATAAAAAATAGCAGACGTGTTCTTATGGCTGTCTTTGAATGAGTGTTAGGGCTCATCTTCAGCGATAGATGGCGCAAAAAATCATTCCTTGGGCGTGGCTTTTACGTCTTGAGTGACTGTTCTAGAAGTGGTCGTCAGTGAATCACTGCAGACCATACCGGATTCAGAATGGAAGCCGTCTCATGTTGGCTCCACAATGAAATGGCAAAATGCGCGCTGTTACGTTTTAACCAATGACGTTACTTGAGGTGCAGCTCAGTAAGTAAGCAGAGTTTCTATAGCTCAAATTCAGGGGTTATCTGCTAATGTACACATTTTCTCTTCAAAAAACAAACGCACAGTAGGATTTAAGATGATCTACAGAAGACAAGATTCCAATCTCACTTTTGTCCCTATTCATTGATTTCTATTTGGCTCAGATAATTAGAAAAATCAGACAGAAATAAGATATTTCGTTGCTTCCAGACAAAAACACTGCTAACTTATCGCGCCATCTAGCGTGAAATTGGAATGCTATCGAATCAGATAAATTGAATTTAAAAACAAAATGCGGAATAACTGTAGCATCATTTTTATTTATGCTCAAAATTTTACACTACAAAGTAATAGTCTTCGAGAAAATGTGCACATAAAGAATTTACATGGCAGATAGAGGGTAAAAGACGAACCCTAACACTCTTTCAAAGTCAGTCTTACGAGGAGAAATGATCCTGGCAATTACTGTACTAGTGCAAAAATGAAAACAACGGGTGTAATATATTTTGATAATAATATAGAATTATTAGTTCATTTTGTAAATACTGTCAGGAGTGATTGATGTTTATGACGTTTTATTTCATCAGTAAAACTGTCAGGCTTGGCTATCAATGATAATACGTTTTGCAGAAAAAGTAGCCAGTTAGAATAAGATATCCGGAGATACCCTTGTTACTGAAGCAGTACCACTTTGCTTGAAGCCTATAACCGCGAGCGACGGTCGTCAAAGTGTGGGAAAGCTGATGGTTTTCAAGGCTATCGCAATGCATTTTGTGTTGGCCGAATCGCCTTCTTTCGTCGCAAATGTTTCCAATTTCGCATCGTAACTTGTTGCCAATGTGTGAGAAAATGTTGAATTTATAAAATTCGTAATTATTTTGAGGCTCCTTTCCATTTTTATTTTCAATTGAAGTACACGAACATTGGTGCGAATTCTAAACAAATTATAACGTTAAAATTGTAAACTTCACTGGTCTAAGAAGCATAAAACATTCAGATTTTATATTAACACGGTTTCTGCAAAAAAAAACCACACAATTCCAAAATACAAACAGATGAAATTACATAGGTATCATATAAACTATGGCAAATTCCCACACTTAACGGCTTCACGGTTAAGAGACCAGATCATCTCCAGAAATATTATTCTAACCTTCTTGGTTCTAGTCTGCAAACTATTTACAACCTATTAAACCAGGACTGAGATTTGTATATAAATTACATCAGTTTTTGTAGAAAAATTATCTCGCCCGAATGATGAGTTCAGAATGTAAATAAAATATTTTATTCGAATGATATAAACAATGATACAGAAATAACGTGCTTGTTTCTGACTCGCACGACAATTGGTGGCGCTGTGTTCCGACTCCTAACTTTTCTCCTCGATTAATGTTACAGCCTGCTAGGAGATCTAGTGCATCCGTGGTTTAAGTTTTATGTTGTTCTTGTTCTCTAAATAATCGCCAGAATTTTTTTCTTTCGAAAGCGATTAATAACATTATTATGTGACTAATAAATAACATTGATGGTATAGTTTATGAGTCTTCTCCCATAGTATAGCATTCCGATATGATCTGGATCAACGAAGTTTCGCAATTCTGGACACGTTAGACACATTGATGGCCTGCTATATAGAATTTTAAAACTTTTAATATATATTTTTTAGCAGTTCACATTTCCCAAATAATTTTGAAAGGTAAGATTACATAACTACCTACAATACTTTCTTTATATATAATTTCTGACTACAAACTTGTGGTGTTGAATGAAGTAAAAATATCAGCGTTTATCACAATCAAAGGTTTATTATATATCGACTATAGTTTCGCAGAGCTTCTGGCTCGGCTTCATCAGGACAAATGGAACATAAACATTCAAATCATTGTGACATCATCAGAATTCTGACGGTCACGGTTTTTGGTAAGTTGTTTCCTTGCGCTTGAAAGAAATGGAGTCGACGTCATGTCGTCGACAAGCAGTGAAGAGTTCCAGTATATGTGAAAAGCTTCTAATACATTAAGCTTCATCGTTGAATCAGGTTTATCAATGAGCATAGCGTTTCCGAACAGAAATCTATGGTTGTTTTCGTGACAATGCTGGGCTATAGACGACTTCTTCACTTCAGTTCACAATTCCGTAGGCCGCCCCGGTGGCGCAGTGGTCTAAGGCGTTGGCCTCTGATCATTCGTCCGAAAGGGGTCCGGGTTCGAATCCCGGTGAGGCATGGATGTTGTGTTTGTCTTAGGGGCACTGGCTCTCTCCTTCCCTGGAACCAGTGACCCTAAATTAGGGACGGGCGACTGCTTATAGCCCATTGAGTTGCTCACGGTGGTCGTTAAACCTCCAATCAAAAAAAAAAAATTCCGTACGTAGGTCTGGTGTTCCTTCACACGAAAAGTTAAAGCCCTGCGGGTCTGCCCTATATACGAAAGTCCACATTCACAAGATATCTGATAAATTCCCCAGGAATTTATGTCTTCGACGTAATCTTTGGCATAATTCCTTGGGAATTTATCCTGGGGAATAATAAACCTTTGATGGGTAGTTCTTTGTAATGTACAAAGTAGTAGAGAAAAAGCATATTCTTAACAGATATGATGCAAAATCGGAAAACTGTGGATGACAAGAGGCAGCTGATAAATAAGCACAAGGCCTGAATATACCTATTAATTACTGTGTATCTGTATTTGCATTTCATATGCTGTAATTGCTTCATTAGTTTTAACTGTTTGGTATGATAACCCTTCTTGTAACAACAGATTTAATTTTGTGAACCCTGTATGATTGCGGTAAACGTTGATATTTTTACTTTAATACTTTCTTTATTTGAACGCTTTCCACCCTTCAAGGGCTAGTTATGCTCATGCTTTGCTGTCTGCACAACGTCTTATGCAAAAATACTTATTTAAGAGGAGCAATATGCTCTGGCTTAATTCCCATTTTCAATTAAATTAAATCAAGGGAACTGTCTATAATTTGGTTAATAATTTCATATTAAAAAATGAGGCAGTATGCTGGTTCCTCATATTAGAATGTATGTAGGTTTATTGATATGAGGTTTAACGACCACCGTGAGCAACTTAATGGGCTATAAGCAGTCGCCCGTCCGTAATTTAGGGCCACTGGTTCATGGGAAGGGAAATAGCCAGTCCCGTAAACAAACACAACATCCATACCTAACAGGGATTCGAACCAGGACCCCTTTCGGACGAATGATCAGAAGCCATCGCTTAGACTACTACGCCACAAGGGCAGCTCAAAATTTTTACATTTACATGCTCTGAACATGCTTGCGAGAATTTATCAAAAGCCACACGGCAATACCTCACTTCTTTTAAATAAAAATAACTGAAAAGAAAAACGAAACGCATGAAGTTTCGTAGCCAATGGCAGTATACTAAAAGCACTAACGATAAGGTAATATTATTCTAAGTAAAAGCGACCTCTGGTGGAGTTGGAGGACATTACAAAGTGCTTCCGTTTTTTCAGGAAATTTTGCCCAAAATAACAGGCTTTCTTAATGATCCTCATAAACACAATTATCAATCGCGATACACAGCATCTTCACACAGACTAGTAACACCAACATTGCACATGCTAAAAGTACCGTGCTCAGTTCGCGCTTCTGAAGAACTATGCGTGTATGTTATTCCGTCATCGGCTTCGAATGATATTCACTCAAGCTTGCATTCTAAGCTATTTTTTTAAAAAGTGAAAGCCGTGGCGCAGGATGGAAACTTTGCAGCTGTCTGATGAAGAGTTCCTGAAGAAATCATACGTCACAATCAACGAAATTAAAGAAGCCGGTGACTTATGTGATGTGACCATCAGAGTTGGCGAAAAGTCTATTGGAGCGCATCGCATCATTTTGGCCAGTGGAATCCCCTTTTTCAGAGTGATGTTCACAAGCGATTTTGTCGAGAAGGCGAAGTCTGAGATAAATTTGAGTTACATCGATTCAAGCGCATTTCAGTCTCTGATCAGTTTTCTATACACCGGTAAGATTAACATTACTTCAGCTAACGTAAAGAATTTAATCATCGCTGCTGATTATTTACAGTTCCATAGAATTCTCGAAGCATGCTTTGAATTTTTGACAAAGAATTTGAGTACTACAAGTGCTCTATTCCTTCTCTCGCTAGCAGAACAGTGTTACTATCCCGACGCTATCGAAAAGTATGATCGTTATATTAGAGAAAATTTCGAGGATATATGTATGACAGAAGACTACCTTACTTTGCCTTTCTTGAAAGTACAAGCTTTTATAGAAAGAGATGACTTGTTTGTAGTGAAGGAAGATGCCGTATTTGAGGCAGTCTTGCGATGGGTGAAAGCAGATGAAATAGACAGATTCGTTTATTTGCCCGATCTATTGCGTCTTGTTCGGATGCCATTTGTAAGCAAAGCTCATCTACAAAAGGCTATGTTAACTGAGAAACTCCTGTCATCCAACGTTTGCTCAGAGATATGTGTTCGTGGAAACCCCACAGCAAAAGAGAGATACTACGAGTTAAAGGAACACTGGAAACACACAAAATTAATGGGTTGCGCAATGTACGCCATTTGTAAAGCCGATACGGTTTTCACAATCAAATTTTATGATTCTGTCCACGAAAAGAAATGGATTGATTTGAGCAATATATCAACAACTACTGACTTCTTTTACATGCTATGTACTGAAGAAAACATTATGTTAATGAATTACGAATACATGTGTACCCTGTGTCTGAAGACCCTTGAGTGGTCTACTGTAGAGGGGAATTTCGGAAACACATTCGACGAGGCAACCATACATAGTGGAACGCCATACTTTCTGTTTACAAATGGTCTTGTGTACACTCTGTGTTTCAAGCAAGGAAAATTCATTAGAGCGTTCAATATGTTGGAAAACCGGAAGTATTTCTGCGTCGTGTCTCTGGGGAAACACATTTACGTTATTGGTGGAGCTGGTGGAAATCGTGGCGGCATTGCACCTCTGAGTTCGGTTCAGCGGTATGATCCAGAAAACGGATTTGGTGTCGAAGTTTCACCGATGCTTAAGGGAAGATTCATACATTCTTGTACCGTTCTGGATAGTAAGATATTCATATGTGGTGGATATAGCAGTTACGAGGTGTATGGACTTCACACGCCTGATCTTTCAACAGAAATGTACAACCCTTTGACTGATCAGTGGACTTTCGTAGCTTCATTGAAGAGCGAAATGGATGCTCCAAATTTCCTCGTTTCATGTTCTGGTAAGGTATACGGTACTACGGGACGCCCGAAAAATGGCGTCATTGTTTTTGAAACTTACGACCCAGCTTCTGATGAATGGACTCATCATGGTGAGATGATAGCTTCAAATACGAGGATCTGCGTTTTACTTGGCACTAATACAGGTGAAGTATGCTTCGGAACTTGATTGCATAAATTATACAAACTCATGCTCTCTAAAAAAACTGATATCCTATCAAGGACAATACGTAGACAGATTTCCGCAATACACTGATTTTGTAAAATGGCAATTGCCTACGAAAAATAAATAAATAAATAAATAAATAAATGTCCTCGTCTATTATCATCAGGAGTTTCCACTAGCAAGTGGATTTCCTGGACCACACAATTCAGCTAGAGTCTTCCTCTTTCAAAATTTTGGTCAATGTTATGATGACATGGACAGGAAAAGACCCAGAAAAAGACCGCAGGCTGCCCATCGATGGTCTGTCCTTCTGGCAGTATGTCCAGCACATTGCCATTTCAGGGATTTATCTCTTATCATAATGTCTTCTACTCTTGTCATTTTTCTGATTCACGAGTTCCTCTTCTTATCTCTCCTGGTTACACCAAGCATGCACCTCTCCATGCTTCTTTGAGTTGTCTGCAGCTTTTGTATGTCTCTTTTAGTTAAGGTCCACGTCTCTGCACCATACGTAAGCACTGGAAGGATGCATTGATCAAACACTTTTCTTTTAAGACATAATGGCATATTGCTCTTGAAAATTATGCTGTTTCTTCCAAGAGCTCTCCAGGCAAGTTTTGTACGCCGATTAATTTCTTCATCAATGTGACCCTCACTTGATATCTGCTGTCCCAGATAAACGTATGTGTCTGTTATTACCAGCTTTTCTCCATCAATCGATAAATCTTCATTTCTTGTAAAAGCATTGAACATCACTTTTGTCTTCTGAAAGTTCATTTTTAATCCCATTTCTTTACTCTTGTCAGCAAGTTCCTGGATCATACTCTGCAGCTCTGATGGGGTAGTTGCAAAAATGACTACATCATCAGCAAAACGATAATCTCCATTAATCTTTTTCCCTTTGTTTTCCCAGTTCAGTGATTGAAAGGCATTTTCCAATGTGACATTAAAGAGCTTCGGAGATATGGTGTCACCTTGTCTCACTCCTTTTCCAATTTTTATGTGTGTTGTATTTTCAAACAGCCGAATCTTTGCACTTGCATTTAAATAGATGTTATTAATAATATTAATGCATGCATCTTCAATACCGCAGGATTTCAGAGCCATTGTAACTGCTGATGGTTTCACCGAATCAAAGGCTTTTTCATAAACGATAAAAGCCATGCACAATGGAAGTTCATATTCCCTCGCTCTTTCAATTAGTTCTCTCAGTACGTGGATATGATCTATTGTGCTGTAGCCACTCCTGAATCCAGCTTGTTCTCTCGGTTGAGCCATGTCCAGTGCTACCTTCAAGCGGTGTGAAAGAACTTTAGTAAAGATTTTGTATACCACTGATAGCAGGCGGATATGTCTGTAGTTCCTGAGATCCTCAATGTCACCTTATTTATGTAGCAGGATCATTGTAGCGTTTTTCCAATCCTCAGGAATCTTCCCTTCATTAAGGCATCGAGTAAAAATTTGGGCGAGTACTGTTTCAATTTCTCCACTTGCTTCTTGTATGATGTCTATAGTAATTCCATCTTCTCCTGGAGCTTTTCCCCGCTTCATGTTCTTGATTGCATGTGCAACTTCTGCTGGGAGGACTGGAAGAACTCTGGTACTAGTACCTTTCGTGATATCTGGAGTACATGTATCATCCCTTTCATATAATTTGGAGTAGAAATCTTTCACTCTTGTCAAAATTTCGCCTCTATTTTTTGTTACAGAACCATCTTTTTTTCTCAGTGCCATAATCATCTGTTTTCTTCTTTTACTGAGATGTCCCTTTGCTATCTTTAGGCTTTGGTTGTTTTCAATTGCTTTCCTCACTAGTTCACAGTTGAATTTCCTTAAGTCTTCAGTGATACTTTTTCGTACTGTCTTGCATAGCTCTATATATTCCACTTTGGAAGTCACATCTTCTTTAGTTGTCCTCCTCTCTCTTCTTTTTTGCATCAACATTTTGGTTTTTCCTGATAATTTGTTCACATGCAACTTCTTCTTAGACCCAGCTAATTTTGTTGCTGTTTCCATAAGAGCTTTGGTTACTTTTCTGTTAACTTCCGTAATATCCACTTCTTCCGATGTTAGGCCTTCTAAAGCAGAGAATCTGTTCTTCAGTTCCAACTTGAAGGTATTATGGTGTTTTTTAAGGATGGTTATGTCAATTCATTTTGTTTGTCTTATGAGCTTGCCACGTTCGAGTTTAGTGTTGAGGTGCATCTTACATCTCACCAATCTATGGTCACTACCTGTGTTGAACTTGTTTAGCACACTGCTGTCTTCTATGACGAATTTTCTGTTACACATAATAAAATCAATTTCACTTGTCGTCCCATTTGGATGTCTCCATGTCCATTTCCTGTGTGGCTTTTTCGTGAAAAAGGAGTTCAAGATGAAAAACCCTTCTGCTTCTGCAAACTCAACGAGAGTATTTCCACGCTGGTTTCTGTTGCCGTGGCCCAATTTACCTACTGAAGTTTCATTCTGTTGCCGTGACCCAATTTACCTACTTAAGTTTCATTCTGTTGCCGTGACCCAATTTACCTACTTAAGTTTCATTCTGTTGCCGTTGCCCTATTTTTACATTGAAATATTCCATAATTATCTTCACGTGCTGCTTACCTTTATTATTTAGATGACGAATTTCCTCATAAAATTCTTCAATTTCTTCTTCAGGATGACTTGTGGTGGGTGCATAAGTTTGAATAATCTGAGCCTTGTATCTTCTCGAAAGTTGGATAACGAGTCGTGCAGCTTTGTCAGAGGAGCTTTCAACTTCTACAACTTTATCCTTCAGTTTCTTGTTTATAATAAATCCAACACCACTAGTTCTGCCAGTATCTGTCCCACGATAGTAGAAGAGATGTCCACTTTTCAGTTCAATGAGATCTTTTTTACCTCACTTAGCCCGACAATGTCCCACTTGATCCTTTGTAGTTCATCTTCCAATTCAAGAAGCCTTGTATCAGAAGATAGGGAGCGTCCATTATACGTAGCCAAGGTCCGCATCAGGTAGCAGCCTAGTCCGCTCCTCCGGGGATTATTAGTACCCTCTGCCTTCATGTCACACTGGCCGCTGCCTTGGCCAGGTACATTCTAGCTGCCGGAGACTGAAGGCCAAGATTAAGTTTTGGAGTCATTTTGGAGGGGTTTGGCCATAACTCACTACGCTGGCCAAACGAGTTGGTGAGTGTGGGATAGCATTTCCTCTAATCCCGATTTTATAGTTATACCGCTATTGGCGGTCGTCAGAGCCCCTTTAGTGGGAGCAGGATGCACCACGAGAAGGCGGGGTTGACATTTGTCAAGGAGAGGCTGTGATGTTGCGCATCACCTGACCTTACATAACATATACGTATATATTTATATGTATACAAGTATATAAGGACAAAAAATGTACAAAATTCAATGCGTGTGGCAGCGGAGACACAAACTCAAGGTCATGTACGCGTTCTCAAGTGTCTCATTGTGACCCCTAGAAATATGGCAATAAATATTTTTCTTCTGATACACTCCCTTTGAAACTTCGACTGCAACTTGGACGGCGATGAAAAACATTTTGCGGAATTTTGCAGGGTCTGCCAGAATTTCGCGATGAGTTGTTATTGCGATACTCACACACCGGCATTCTCTTTAATAAAAACGGATTGTGAACATATTCAGTCCAGCATTCGCGAGCAACCCCGCTAGCAAGGCTGCCGTCAATGCAGTCCCCAGGGAAGTTTTATCAAAGGAAACGAACTGATGTGGCAATAGGCAGAGTTTGAGTTTCCCACATGAGTTGGTTTCAATACCCGTCAGGGCTGCAAGCAGCGCAGTCCGCCAACATTCCTTCCGCTCCCAGTGGTGTTATGCAGGGAAAGCTTCCAGTTGAGTTCAGAAAACTTCTTCTCTTGCTACGGCATGAAAAAAAACTGCTTTGGGAAGGGGTGCGGGTGCTGCAGCACCACAGCCCCGCAGCAGGAGCCGCCCCTGACTCAAGCAAAAGCTATTCTTCAGCGTCTTCTGGGATTTTATCATGTTTTGCAAAGGGCAGCTATAAATCTCTAATAGCCCCAAGCAAAAGCTACTCTTCAGCGTCTTCTGGGATTTCATTATGCCTAGCAAAGGGTAGTTTTTAAGATCTAATACACCCAAGAAAAGCAAGTAAGAGTTACATAGAAGATAGGTAGAAAGAAAATCAATTCAGCTATATAAGTAAGAAGAAATCAATTATAAGTAATACCTGATCAAAACATAAAATATACAATAAAATACAAAATAAAACTCTTCCCTATACAAAAGAATAACGCTTAAACATAGGCTACTGCTGACATCAATACTATTTTAGTGTGGTATTCAGGCAAGTTCTGTTTAGCTTTTCACCGACTTAGAATTTAGCCAAAGACAATGCATACAATCTAATGTTTCATTACTTTTACTTTAAAGCTTTCCTATCTGAACATTTATTCACTCCTAATTTCAAGATAGCTGGATCCTCGGCGTCACGTCTTTCCCGACTGTCAAGATTCGGTTGAATTGTATTCGGGCGACTAAATATTTAGAGGGACCAGTAATGGAAGACGGCTTTCAAGGTTACTGAAGCTTAGCTTCAGAATTTTCGATCATCGATTCTTGATCTGATCTGTAATGCCCGGTAATAATCATCAACGGGAAACATCATAGACAAGCATGAGAAGTAGAATGGGCAGTACACTGTTAAAATTTTCGTGGTAGGTTGTACCAAAAGGTGGTGCTACACAAGCTGTACCAATTTCTTAAAAATGGTTCACTATTCTATGATGCAAGACAAACCCTACAAGATTGTGCAACCTTGTACCATAACGTGGCGAAAAGTTGAACCACGTTGTTTTTTGTTTTGTTTGCAAAACATGATGGTGCATCTTTCCTCAGAAAGTGGTGCAGCTGGGGTAGCACCACGTTTTGGTGCAACCTACCACAAAATTTTTAACAGTGTACGGCAGAGCTCAGTGACTTTCAACGTGGCACGGTCATAGGATGCCATCTTAGCAACGTGTCAATTTGTAAACAAGCATGAACAGTAGAATGGGCCGTACGGCAGATCTTAGTGACTTTCAAAGTGGCACGATCATAGGATGCCATCTTAGCAACAAGTCAGTTCAGGAAATATCTGCCCAGCGGCAGCAGCTGTCCTGATCAACTGTAAATGATATTACTGAGAAACGTTGGCAATTTGTTAAGACAAAGCAGAGCTGTGATGTAGAAAATATACTCTGCAAAAATTAAACACTTCACAGCAACACAGATTTTTCCGGCAATATTTTAGCTAAAAATGTTTACAGAACTGTACGGACTGCTTATTTTTAATTCCGAAATAAACCAGAAAGCTCACGCTGCGAAATTTTTAGCTAACACAGTGTCAGAAAATTGACAAAGTGGCTCAAATCATTCTAGACTATTGCATGGATAGACTCAAGTGTTGATTCCCTTACAAAAAATAATAAAATTATTGAAAAAATAAGCGACGTGATCGCATTTAGCAAGTCGCATGTACATGTGGCGCCATCTATTTACAGGTCTCAAAGCTGCTAAAGGAAAGTATAGTTATGGGTAACTTTTAGCAAACATTAAATATACTAGGCTATAATATAATATAAAGTTATTGTTTATCGATGTGGGCAAATTTTCGTCCATGGGAATGCATTAATTTCGAAGAAATTTTGAACAGAAGTTTTTACCATTGGAAACATAAGGCGGATATTTAGGTGGATCCAACTTAAAGCAACGTCTATTGCAGTTAACAAAAAAAAAAAAAAAAGACTCAATTTATCGGAAGGCCGGGTAGTCTGACAAGATTTTTAATTTCAGGGGCTTATAATGCATAAATGCAGCAGCCAGTCTCGAAATTGGGGCCAACGGTTCTAAGCAATGGAAAGGGTCAGTGACGAAAGACAAACTCACCGTCGATGCCTCACTCGGGATTCTGGCGAGGAATAGATAGAGCAGGCTGTACGTAAAAGAGGCGGAAGGATACTCTCGAAGTTGGGAACTAGTTAAAAGATTTCGTAATGAAGTCCGCTCGAGGTTTAATAAGCATATTATTTATACCGATACATTTAGTACATATATCACAAAACGGAAGGAAGTTTCATTTTCGCAAACCTGCACATGATCTGGAGTTCTGTAGCAGGCAGTATATTTGGTTTGAGAGATATACATTTTTTCAGCAACATCTTAAAAACATTACAAACATTAAATTTCTCAAAATCGTGGTGTTGAAGAACGATATATATCGCCAAAATGTGTTTGATCTAAAATTCTTCATTTTACCACACTCTTCCGCAGGGCCTGATTTCTGCACGTGCACAGGGCCTCAGAATTTGGAGCGGCCTCCAAACTACCTTAATAATAATATAATTTTTCAGAACCAAAATATATTTTTCGTTATAGCACGAAATTACTATATCGTTCGGTTTCAAAATTTCGGATGAGATTTTGGAAACCAAATTGTTACTATTTCATATAATAAAGCGCAAGCGTTGTACTGAAGTGTGATCGGCCAGTGTAACATCTTAATCTCCCCCTTACTTGTAACAATCAATATGCAATGGGAACAGTCTAAATTCGGAGCAATATGGTATAGTATACATGAAAAGCATTTCAACAAACAGGTATAATTTAAGTAGTAAATAGTAACGCTGTACTAGTGATCCGATTTATTGGCGTAGAAAATAAACACATAAGCGTTTCCAAGCTTTCGCACATCAACCAGATGGCTTTTTCAAGGAAGTTAGACAGAAACTGCAAACTGAAAAATAGAACGCTTAACAATTTGAACGCGGGAACTTGACAATAAATAGATGCGACGTTATATTATATTCATTTATATTCTGTCCCGCAGAATACAAAGCAGCTATCTTCCGTTCTCGAATTCAAAGAGCCTTCGCCGTTTCTTCTGATACCCATTCTAGACAACACGAAATTGAAAGCGTCATCAAGTTAGCCACTGATGCAGGATATTCATTGAATCAGATACGTAGCTTTATCCAAAAGCCAGAGCCAAACATTCCGGTCTTCCTGCGCCGCAGCTACGTTATATAGGCTCAATTCCCTACATTCCAAGTGTGTCTTACAAACTCAAAAACGCCCTCAAGAAGATGAACTACGGCGTCGGCATAAGGTCCCCTGCATCTTTACATACTATACTAAAGAGAAATAGTGAAAACCCACCTCTCTCCTGCGAAGCAGGCGTTTATACGATCCCCCTACAGTATCCGAACGGCTCTAAACGATACTACATTGGAATGCCCAAGCGTTCGTTTGGAATCAGAGTCAACGAACATAAAAGGGACACAAAATACGGTAAAGTAGCCACGGCACTATCCAGAGAAGTAAAATTCAAGTCAGCTACTCCCATGTGGGATGATATAAAGAAATTAGCTAGCTACTCTACCCCTAAATGTACAGCCATTCGGGAAACCTTGGAGATCATTACCAACAGCGATGCTTGCAATGATTGTGTCTCGCTCGAGTTGCCACGAATTTGGAACCAATTCTTCAAGTAACACCTTTTCTCTACCAGGATCCCGCGTGCAACCAACGTGATGCCTCGTATCTTTAAATGAATATAACGTCGCATCTATTTATTGTCAAGTTCCCGCGTTCAAATTGTTAAGCGTTCTATTTTTCAGTTTGCAGTTTCTGTCTAACTTCCTTGAAAAAGCCATCTGGTTGATGTGCGAAAGCTTGGAAACGCTTATGTGTTTATTTTCTACGCCAATAAATCGGATCACTAGTACAGCGTTACTATTTACTACTTAATTGGTGTATTGTTCCTCGTTATAAATTTAGGTATAATTTACTCAACATATTTTTATTTTATTATTAATATTAGTCTTGTAAAAACAAAAATTGTGAATCAATATTCACAGTTACGTAGGGTTTACTTTTACATAAATAAAAGTGCAAAAAGTTCAATTGACACTACTTTATTTAAAGACTGTTGTAATAATCCACATGGAGGTTACAATAATTTCGTACAATGTGTGTGGTCAGCTGTAAGACTTCGTGAGGAATTGCTTCTTACACAGCTCACTACCAACTACCATGGGTCCATCGTTTCCATTAAATTTATGGTAAACTAGGTGTTTTAAATTATATCTCTGAGAGAATAGTTATTTGTTTCCGTAAATGATACTATAAAACAAAAAATAATTCCAGAGCAATTAATGTTACAGCTGTAAGCTCTGCGGGTGCGAGGAAGTACAAGCGGTGCGAATCCTTCGTCTATCACATGCCACATTGGCTGTAAAGTTGACGAGCATGTGGGATGTGTTTTATTGTTTTTACTGCTAGAAAAACTGCTTGCAAGAAAAATATTTACCAGTAAATATTCTTTTAGACTGTTTGACTGAAAATTTTAATCAAGGGGGCCCCAAACGTAGGACGTGCACAGAGCCTCAACTGACCTAAGTCGGGCCCTACACTTCCGATATTAGAAGTATTCATTACGAAACCGTACACTGAAAAGGATAATAATTTACACACCTACCTAATAACGAGTGGGCCTACCTTTCGCACCCACAATAACAGCAATACGTCATGGCAAGGACTATCAGGTGTTGCAAACGTTCGAGTGATAATAATTACGTCAAGGAATAGACTACCAGGTTTTTCAGACAGTCAGGGTGGTCTTACGTCATGGCATAGACTATCAGGTGTTGCAAACCGTTGGGGTGGTCTTACGTCATGGCACAGACTATCAGGTGCTGCACACAGTTAGGGTGGTTTTACTTCATGGCATAGACTATCAGGCGTTGCAAACCGTTATTGTGGTCTTACGTCTTGGGATTGACAATCAGGTGTTGCAAACAGTTAGTCTATGCCATGTCGTAAGACCGCCCTATCAAGTGTTGCAAACCGTTAGGGTGGTCTTACGTCATGGCATAGACTATCAGGCGTTGCAAACCGTTACAGTGGTCTTACGTCATGGCAGACTATTAGGCGTTGCAAACCGTTAGAGTGGTCTCACGTCATGGCATAGACTATTAGGCGTTGCAAACCGTTAGAGTGGTCTTACGTCATGGCATAGACTATTAGGCGTTGCAAACCGTTAGAGTGGTCTTACGTCATGGTGTGGATTCTATCAGATGCTACAAACATTCGGGTGGTATTACTCCCCAAGATTCCAGGACAGCGGTCCGTAAACAGCAGACAGGCCCCCGGTGGTCGGTTTCGGGTTTGAATGTATCGCTCCATGTCGTCCCACAGATGTTCAATTGTGTTCATATTCGGAAAGTTAGAGGAGCATTCGACGGCTGTGAACTCACTGGATCGTTCTTCGAACCAGTCGTTCGCCAAATGGGAGAGATTGGACGGTACGTTGTCATTTTGGAGGAAGGTGTCGTGCTGTGGGAAATCGATTGCCAAAAACGGATGTCACGGATGTACATTATCAAAGAGTACCTGAAGATAACTTTGTGAGGTTGTTGTGGTCTCAATAGGTACAAGGGACACCAAAGTGGCCCATATAAGCACGCCCCATAATCTTACACCGCATCTAAAGGCCTGTAACGCAACTGCTTAGCATTTGGAATACATGGCGTCGTGTGATCTATGCCACACATATCCTCTCCTATTGGAGAGTTGCAGTCGAATTCTTCATTCGTCGGAGCAAACAACCCTTTTTCAGTGTCTTATACTGTACAGAGGTGATAATCCCTCGCCCACCAGATCTTCATAGACAAGTGCTGTGCTGCTAAGTAAGTAAGTGTCCTTGATATGGGTGCCAGCTGCCATACATTGCTGAGATGTGCCGAGCTTGATTTCGAAAACCCGCAGATGATTCCGGGCCCAACCGGATCGGGCTGCAAAATATTTATTACTGCTCGGGCTCTGAATCTTTTTTACTGTAATTTTATGATTTAGCATACAAGTCTTTAGTTACATTTCCGAGCTGGTAAAGAAAACATTGCTCTCACATGCAGAGAAGGAAAAAAAAAAAGAAGAACTGAAAAGAACGTGTACCTACACTTCTCAAGAACTGTAGGTACCACGCCGTCGAAATTTGATTCCCTCTCCTCATGCGGAAGCTCCCAGCTAATTTTATTGAGCAACGTACGTAAATTACAGAGCAGTTTGATTTTTCCGGGTGCCCAGCCACCGGCAGCAATTTAAAGAGGAATCGAACTGTAAGAGAAAATTTTGTGTATATACTACAGAAACAGATAGATGCCGTTTCCCTACTCCTCAGCGGAGAAAGACGTTGGTTCATTGAAAAAAAGGGGAGGTGAGAGTGAAAGTCTAGATATGTTTTTTTATTGCCCAAACAGATTAGTCACAATTTTGGGGTTCTTTCGGGCCAGGGCTCTTTTTGGCGATATAAAATTCGAGCTCGGGCGGGCTAGGATTTACACATTTCGGGATCGAACGGGCTGAGACTCATACTTCAAAGACTGGACGGGCTAGAACTCCCATATTTCGGGCACGGGTAGGATAGCGCTCACATACTTCGGGATTGGACGGGATAGAGCTCACATACTTCGGAATTGGATGGGATAGAGCTCACATACTTCGGGATTGGAAGGGGTAGGGCTCAAACATATTTCGAACTCGGATGGGCTAGCACTCACAAAGTTCGGTATTGGACGAGCTAGGGCTCAAAACATACTTCAAGCTCAGATGGGCTAGGTCTAACATACTTCGCGACTGGATGGGCTAGGAGCTCAAATATACTTCGGAATCTGACAGGCTAGTGCTCAAACATACTTCGAGCTCAGATGGGCTAGGGCTGAAATATACTTCGAGCTCAGATGGGCTAGGGCTGAAATATACTTCGAGCTCGGTTGGGCTAGGGGTCAAACATACTTCGAGCTCTGATGTACTAGGGCTCAAACATACTTCGAGCTCTGATGAACTAGGGCTCAAACATACTTCAAGCTCTAATGGGTTAGGGCTCTAACATACTTCGAGCTCTGATGGGCTAGGGCTCAAACATACTTCGAGCTCTGATGGGTTAGGGCTCTAACATACTTCGAGCTCTGATGGGCTAGGGCTCAAACATACTTCGAGCTCTGATGGGTTAGGGCTCTAACATACTTCGAGCTCTGATGGGCTAGAGGCTCAAACATACTTCGAGCTCTGATGGGCTAGGGCTCAAACATACTTCGGCATCAGACGAGCTAGGGCTCAAACATATTTGGAGTTCGGATGGGCTAGGGCTCACATACTTCGGGCCCAGGCTCTTAAAATTGAGCTCGAACTCAGCACTGCTGCCATACCAGTCGTGCCACCGTACGTTGAGTGGTCTTTCTACAAACCTGCGTAGGTACCCCGTTGTTGAAGGCAGCTGTTATCCTCGCAAGGGCGAAACCCCTTTCTGACGTTATATGGGCGAGGCGGTGTTCACCTCAAGCATCAACTCAACGGCCATATTTACAGCCATAATTTACCCTCCAGCTACTGATTTGGCCAGTTTTAATGTAGTCCTTGTACTTAGTACGACGGTCGCACGCAGGAATTCCACACGTTCTGCAGTGGCATGGATGGAGCACCCACCATTGCTTGACTGTATGCCCAGGATCGAACTCGCTCTGGTCACCGTGTTTACCTACTAAAACATTCACTGGTACGCTTAAAGTAGGTAAGTATCTCGCCCATTTAAGCGCTTTCAATATTGTCGGTTTACATTCAACATCAACGAGCAAAGCAAGTAATTCCGCATGAATTCCATGCGGGTAATTTTTACAAATGAAATCATAGCTGGCCTTCCGTTTATTAGCGCATCAAGTAGTTATGTGCATTTTGTGGGATTTTCTAACTGAAAAGCTAATAAATAGTAATTTTGCGAACGAAAATGAGATTTGTTTTGGAAAAATAAAATATTAAACAATATCAGAACTACTGTTTATTATTATTTTAATTGTTTTGGTGGACTTCGGAAACAGAAAGCTTTCTATTTCTAGTGTATCGTTCCGTTTTATATAAACCAAATCTGAACTGGATGAAGATCAGGCTATAACATTAACGTTGAAGACAATAGACTTTTGGTGATTGGCCAGTGGTCGTTAGGGACGATTTCAGCCGTTAGATGGCACTGCATCCCAAGGTATAAACAACTCAGTTTCCACATTGTTTGAATTGCTGGATTGTGTATGTTCGTCGTTTTTCATTGTGGTTCTTTTAAAAAAAAACTTACAGTTTTAAAGCCAAACTGTTGTTTTCACAACAAAATCTAACCCATTTTCAAATTGGCTCACTGTTGTGTGCCGATGTGTACATCTTCTGAGAAGAAAATCGTGGTATTTTGATTTCACGAGTTCCCCTCAGATCATAACCTAAAGCAACTGTTGCTGAAAGCAATATCTCGTCAGGATTTTGCTCCAAATGACGAGTCACCTTTAACTGTTGTTTGTGGTAAGCATTTTCATTCTGATAATTACTTAATT
Source organism: Macrothele yani (assembly GCA_039090855.1). Classification (NCBI taxonomy): domain Eukaryota; kingdom Metazoa; phylum Arthropoda; class Arachnida; order Araneae; family Macrothelidae; genus Macrothele; species Macrothele yani. Next base: position 39,098,826 of record CM077028.1, read on the forward strand.
CAATTTTAGAATAAAACCTCAGCTATTGGAACTCATATTAAGTAAAATAGTAGGTAAATGTGTAGTTCCGTGTTAAATTATTTCGTCGAAAAAATATTAGTACCTGGGAAAGTGCGACGTACAGATTTTAGATTATGGAAATTAATGGCAAATGGTGCAGAAATTTCCTGTTTCAAATGTCTTTTAAAGATTTTTATCGTAATATTTACGTTTAAGTACGCTGCCGTGAAAAGGCGCTGCGTCAGGCCTACGGCAGCGTCTTTTCACAGCATCGAACTTGCAGGTAAATGTTACGATAAAAATCTTTAAAAGACATTTGAAACAGGAAATTTCTGCACCATTTGCCATTAATTTCCATAATCTAAAATCTGTACGTCGCACTTTTTTCAGGTACTATTTTTTCCGACGAAATAATTTAAGACGCTAATTTACACATTTACCAAAATCTCAGCCCTAGATCGTTGAAGAATAGAGGAATGAGATTTACACATCAATTACACCAGTTCCTACAGAAAAATTCTCTTGCCCAAGTACTACAAATTCAGAATGTAAATATCCATCTGTTCACGTGAAAGTGAATATAAATAAAATCTCAAATGTAAATAATGATACGGAATCAGTTTTTTATGCGAACTACGCCAATAGATGGCGCTGCATCCCAACTCATCTTTTCTGTCCTCGCTGTTTTTGCTTAATGTTTCAGCCTGGTAGGATCTAGTTCAGCCACCGCCTTCTATACACTGAGTGGCCACTTTATTATGACCACCCTCAGTACTTCGTTGGGCCACCTTTTGCCTTTAATACTGCGTCGATTCTTCGTGGCATGGACTCCACGAGATGTTGATAGGTGGTTTGTGGAATCTGAGACCATGCTTGATGAATAGCACTTTCCAGGAGTGTGAGATTGCAGGGTTGTGGATCCAGCTGTCTGATAACTCGTTCAACTTCATCCCACAAATTCTCAATGGGGTTGAGATCTGAAGATTGTGTGGGTCCACCTAAGCAAAGTAAACTCACCGGCATGTTCCTGAAACCAATCCTGTTCAATACGAGCACTATGGCAGGACGCATTATCTTGTTGAAAGTAGCCATCGTCATTGGGATGAACCATCCACATGACAGGATGCACTTGGTCCGCAACTATGTTTAGATATGATGTGCCAGTCAGACGTTGATCAATATGAATTAAAGAGCCCAGAGCATGATAGGAAAACATTCCCCAATCCATAACGTTGCCTCCACCAGCTTGAAGGGTTGTAGCAATGCATTTGGGGTCCAGGCTTTCGTGCTGTTTCCGCCAAATTCTCACTCGGCCATCGGCATGGCACAACTGAAAACGTGATTCATCGGACCACATAATTTGTTTCCAATTATAGACTGTTCAATCCTTGTGTTCCTGTGCGGACTGGAGACGTTTTCTCTTGTTAACTGCAGACAGCAAAGGTGTTCGAACAGGCCTTCGGCTTCCATATCCCATCCGATGCAGAGTACGGCGAACAGTGCGTGCAGAGATCATTTGAAGGGATCCTTGATTAAGATGGTCTGTAATTTGCTGCACTGTTGCCCTTCTGTTGTCTGTTACCAGTCTGGACATTCTCCGTTCCGCCCGAGCATTCACTAGTCGATGACGACCATACGTTGCACGTAGAGATCCAGTCTTTTGGCTGACAATCCAGTCTTTAAACACTTTAACAGCTGCTGTGGAACATTTCACGAATGCGGCGGTTTCGGTGATACTCGCTCCATGGCTCCGAGCTCCTACGATCATCCTACGTTGAAAGTCCGTCAAATCGCATTTTTTACCCATCTCGTCACCTAAAAATCACTTCTACTACTCTCGCAAGCACTAAGCTTTCTCTTTTTATACTAGCCGCGCCTTCTGGCGGCAACAGCGTGCAGCCATAGCTCATTTGCTTAAAACTGTAAGGTGGTCATAATAAAGTGACCACTCAGTGTATATACACTGCCTGCCCAATCTTGCTCAAACGTTGTTTTCGGGATATGATCTAAATGTCCTCAAGGTGGCGTTACATTAGTTGACCTCTTTCGTATTTGTTTACCTGTGTAGTTTGACATCAGTAATTTTTTTTAACTGTTTAGATAGTGTAAATTATAATAACTAGGTATTTTACTCTCCACAAAGTTCCTTGAGAGGTTGGAAACTCATTTTCCTGTGGTTTCTTCACAAATTATTCTTCTGTTTCGTTTGGGAACGATCTGTTTTGTTGGTAAATGTGCAGATCAGCATCCTAAATTATTTCGTCGGAAAAATGTTAGTACCTGGAAAAAGTGCGACGTACAGATTTTTGAGTATAGAAATTAATGACAAATGGTGCAGAAATTTCATATTTTAAATGTCTTTTAAAGAATTTTATCGTAATATTTACTTGTAAGTGCAATGCTGTGAAGAGACGCCGCGACAAGCCTACTGCATCGCACAACAGAAAGCTGTTACGTTGTTAGCAGGAGAGCGACAAATATTGTAGTGATGCGCTACAGAAAATAGGTCCATATCAGCCACTCCCCTTTTTTTTTTGTTGTTGTTGCTGTATCCTGTAGGTTGTTGGCATGAAAAACCGGATAAAACCTCCTTGATTTGCAAAAGATACGTATCAATGAGATAAAAAGTGGCCTCCGGAGAAGGTATTAAGAGCAGAACCAAAACCACAGAGGCCCTGTAAATCACGCACGAATGGAAGCCGTTGAAAGCATAACGGAAATTTATACTTCTCCAGTTTTCTGTACAACATCGAAAGGCATAGTCGTACTTTTTGTTTAGAATCAGGGAATCATGTGCGAAAGTACGAAAAATTTCTCAACATGTGCTTTAAAAATAATGATAAAACATGAACGAACTATATTTTGTAGCGTATGAGTGCAACATGGTTCGCTCTCCTGGCAAGAACGTACGCGGTTGCACTTCTAGTCGTCCGCGCGTGAATTGCACACCGCAGCGAATTTCACTTTCAACGGTGCAAAGCCGTCGCCGTAGTAATGCGTTAAGCTTGCCGCAGCGTCTCTTCACAGCATCGCACTTACACGTAATTATTACGATAAAAATATTTAAAATACAATAAAAATATGAAATTTCGGCGCCATTTGCCATTAATTTCCATACTCTAAAATCTATACATCGCACTTTTTCCAGGCACTAGCATTTTTCCGACGAAATAATTTGGCACTCTAATCTACACATTTACCGTTTCGCTGATCCCAGCAATAGAAACTTATTTTAGTATAATATATATAGTATATATATTGCTTCACTAAGCTTCTGTCTCCTAACTTGCCGTCAGATAAACGACAAATAAGCATTAACTTTTAATATCCTGGAAAAAAGTGGTTTGTAAGCATTTTAATGTGTACTCTAAATTTAAAATGAAATCACTGCACGTGTTTAGGTATAATTTAGGAATGCTATGACTATGAGTGATTATTAAGTCATATTTTTGACGCTGTGCTTATCAGACTCATGTATGTGTAATAACGCTGACTTTGTGTTTCACTTAAAGGTGACATTATTTTACTTGTCGATCGCTCTTTCGATGTGATGAAAATATGAGATTAGTTGCTCTAAAAATAAGAACGACTGTATAGCTTTACACGTAAAATTGAGAACTACTTGAAAGCATTTGTAAACGGAAGAACACCCCCCAACACAATTCCAAAGCAATCTTCAATTTCAGATTGTTCAAATAAAAGGTATAAAATGTACCTCTTTTATTAATTTCAAAGAAATTATCTACTCGAGAGGTGAAGTCGTTTGAACATAATATTTTTTTACATAACTGATACTCATGAAACCAGTGTTTTAGAGATCTCACAACAGGTTTCCTTAATAAAATGTATAAAATGTACCTCTTTTATTAATTTCAAAGAAATTATCTACTGGAGAGGTGAAGTCGTTTGAACATAATATTTTTTTGCATAACTGATACTCATGAAACCAGTGTTTTAGAGATCTCACAACAGGTTTCCTTAATTTCTTTCCAGTTTTTAACAGTTGCACGTTTTGCGTAGGTGCGCGGTCAATGAAACTTCACATGCACCTCGAACCTGCATTAGTTCCGAATAAAATACAGTGCCGAGGGGTTTCTGTAGGAACCATCTCACCCAATGTCCACTCATCCACAACAGGATCGTAGGTATGGAAAGGAATGACTTCATTCTCCGTATAACCACTAGTAGCGTGTAACTTACCACAACAAGAAACCACGAAGGTTGGAGCGTCTATTTTACTTCTCATTTGAGACATGAAAGTCCATTGATTTGTCAAAGGGTTGTACATTTCAGTTGAAAGAGAGGGTCTACGGTCTCCTTCAAGACTGCTGGGATATCCTCCACATACATATATCTTACCATCGACCACGGCACAACCATGATTATCCCGAGCATGTAGCATCGGAGATATTTCAGTACCAAATCCCGTTTTCGGATCGTACCGTTCAGAAAATCTCATAGGCAATTCAAAAGCACGGATTCCACCAGTGACGTAAATGTATTTTCCCAGTGACACAGCACAAAAATTCGTTCGCTTTTTCAACATAATGAACTCTTCACTGAATCTCCTTTCCTTGACACTTAGAGAGTACACAATACCATTCACACATAAAAAATACACCACGTCGTTATGTATGGTGACTTTACCGTAAGGGATTTTGAAATCCCACTCCACAGTGATACACTTAAGGGTCTTGAGGCTCAAGCAGCGGACGCGCCCGTGGGTGATGAACATCATCTTTTCTTCAGTACATACCACGTAAAATAACACACTAATTGATGGCAAGCAGCACAAATCAATCCATTGATTTTCGTGGATTGAATCGTAAAACTTAATCGTGAAAAGATGATCTGTTCTATAAATAGCGTATATTGCACAACCCATTAATTTTGTGTGTTTTAAATGTTCCTTCGATTCGCAGTATCTCTCTCTCGTTGCTGGACATCCAGAAAAGCGTGTCTCTGAGCAAGCATAGGATGACAGGAGTTTCTCATTTGACATATCCCTTTCTAGAAGGGCTTTGCTTACAAATGGCATCCGAACATAATGCAAAAGATTGGGCAAATAAACTACTCTCTCTGTTTCATCCGCTTCCGCCCATCGCATGACTGCCTCAAATACGACATCTTCCTTCACTACAAACAAGTCATCTCTTTCTATCAAAGCTTGTACTTTCAAGAAAGGCAAAGTAAGGAAGTCTTCTGTCATGCATATATCCTCGAAATTTTCCCGGATATAACGACCGCATTTTTCAATCACGTCGGGGTAATAATACTGTTCTGCTTGCGAGAGAACGTATAGAGCATTTGTAGCACTCAAATTGTTCATCACAAACTGAAAGCATGCGTCAAGAATTCTGTGGAACTGTAAATAACCTGCAGTTGTGATTAACTTCTTCACGTTAGCTGAAGTGATGTTAATCCTGCCGGTGTATAGGAAACTGATCAGAGACTGAAGTGCGCTCGAATCTACACAAACCAAAGTAATCTCAGACTTGGTACTCTCAGCAAAATCTCTTGTGAACATTGCTCTGAAAAAGGGGATTCCACCTGCCAAGATGATGCGATGTACTGCGAAAGATTTTTCCCCAGCCTTGATGATCACGTCGCATAAGTCTCCGGCTTTTTTTATTTCCTCAATCGTGGTGAATGACTTGCACAGAAACTCATTATCGGAAAGCTGCAAAGTATGAAAGTTTTCCATCTTTGCGTCACCGTTTTTATTTTAAGTGCCCCCAAAACAAATCCTTGGCAGATTTCTGAAATCGCATTCGAAGCAAACGAACTCAACGACGAAATAATGCACGCGATTAGATAACTAATAGTGCGTAGTAGGCCTCGCCGTGGCCAACGAGATAAATTAAGGCCTGTGCATCTGGGGCGAGGAGAGCTGCTACGTCACGACTACCGTTTTGATTTCCCGTGTATCGTTCCGCTTTGTTTACATACAACCTGATCACACCCAACTTGAAAGAAAGTAGTTCATAACATACTAATTCTTTTTTATTAAAAATAAATCTTATTGTAATGGAAATAATTATAGGCATTTATTTCATTATGGAAAATAATACATTTATTTTCATATCACAGATTTATACATCATAATCCCGATAGAATAAATGCAATGCCCTTTTCCACGAAATTAATATGTCTAACATTCATTTTTTCCACTCTGTAGAATGAAGTACGGCTGTTATTCCACAAACGGGCGAACTCCTCATTTCTAACAGGCCGCCCCGGTGGCGCAGTGGTCTAAGGCGTTGGCCTCTGATCATTCGTCCGAAAGGGGTCCGGGTTTGAATCCCGGTGAGGCATGGATGTTGTGTTTGTCTTACGGCACTGGCTCTCTCCCTTCCCTGGAACCAGTGACCCTAAATTAGGGACGGGCGACTGCTTATAGCCCATTGAGTTGCTCACGGTGGTCGTTAAACCTCCAATCAATCAATCAATCATTTCTAACAGCTAAGACAGCGGAGCGCTAGAACAGCTCCGCAAGCAGTCTACTGTTTTCGATCTGACAACGCATCTGTTGTTGTTTACATTCGAATGCAAACATTATGGGAATTGACAAAGTGGTTAACTTTGCATTCTGTTCTTATTTTTATTCATCATGATAACTAACGTTGGTTTCATCAAAAAAATATTTCTTGTACTAAATGAAAACAATAACAGATGTTGAAAAACAACTAAAAAAAAGAAAAGAACGATCTTGCCATCACTATATATGTTGGGAGACTGATAAAATATTATACTTTCGTATTTACAGTAAAAATTTTAATTCGTACTGAAAAATATATAGCAAAATACAATTTAAGAAGAAAAGCATCGATATTTATTGCCATTCGTGATTCCTTATTATTTCAAGGGTGGGTAGCAAACCATATCTTTCACACCATGTTTTCCCATCTCGTACGACATCGTTAGCGTTGAGGCATTATAAAACACAACAGATCAATTCAACGACAACTTCATGGAATTTTAATGCTATCGAAGGTTAATATGGACAACTTAATATTTACTGAGATTGCTCGTGGAGCTGTTTTAGCTCTCCGCTGTCTTAGCTGTGAGAAATAAGGAGTGAGCCCGTTTGTGGAAGAATAGCCGGAAGTACTTCAATGAACCGTTCAAATGGATCTAAATTTTGTATTTTACAAAAACGTCAAAACAAATATTTCCTGGTCGCAAAGTTAGTGCTTCTGATGAAAGAAAAGTTAAAACCAACGAGATGGTAAAAGTATTTTAATATTGGTACCTCTTGGCTGTGTAAACTCATTGTTTGTTTTCCGTTTTTCTTTGAACTTTTTTTTTTTTCATTTAAAACTCTCATAAAATATTTGGCGTCTATGTATTTGGAGTGATAAGCTGTGGGATGATTCAGCATTCTCATGGTGATGACCCACGAATATCTAAGATTTTTACCGAAATTGCGGATTGACTGCAACTATATATATATTTTTTTATTTCTTTTTTTTTTCATTTACTCTATTACCGCTGACTTATATTTCACTAAAAATTGGTTCCAAAAAATTTGTGAAATGTCAAAAAATTACGGCATGAGATTTTATTCAACGAGAGCAAGCTGCATCCATTAAAATATCATTTTCTTTTTAAAACACTATTGCCGCCAACTAACAATGAAAAGCGTTATTTGATACGTTAAAGTTTTAGTCTCACCCCCTAGGTATTTATAACAACATTTCTGAGTTATATCCTTATTTAACATCAAACCATATATTACGAAAACTCCCTTTCTTAACACGGAACGGAAATCGTTCTGTACCTCATCAAACATGGCTGCCACTTGTTTCCGGTGGCTTCACCCGTTCCCCGACGTAAGCGCTCTACGTACTTCTATCTCGTTGGTTAAAACTAATTTTTTGTCAGCGCTGTTGAAAGTTTTGACCGCTAGGTGGCCGCAGAGACAGTAACTAAAGATGTAAATAACGGTGATAGCAGATATGGTTTCGCCGAGGCATAACATCGTTTAAAATTAAATAAACCCACACTTTGATCAAAAGTGAAGTGATATAAGTTAAGTGACACACAATATGAAACAAATATAAGAACATATATTAATGAGATAAAATTAAATGGCTATCAATATAGAGACCTTTCATTTTAGTGATCATTGAAATGCATGGAGTGAACATATCACGAAGGAAACCCAAAACTTGGATTTTTGGTAGCTTTTCTACTGCCTTAATAATTTTGTAAGGTAAATTGTGGTATGACTCGCGAGAGTTACAGCTACGTAACGTTATATTTATTATTTCACATTTTCTTTGTTGAAGGACACTGGTCCTTGCACTAAATATTTGGCACAAAAGAACCAACTTCTAAGACTTGCATAATGAAACACAGCAAGTCATTTCTTTATATTTTTTAAGTAACTGATGAAAACATTTAAGTGAACACGCTAACAAGGAAAGGAAATCTACGTCGACACACAATGCTTTTCTAATGGTTACTGCCACGCAATGGACCTTATTCATGTGACGTCAGAAGTGGATTTCTGCGGACCAACATGGCTGCTGATTCAGTGTTTTCGCTATTTGATTATTGGGAACCTCAACGAACTATAGGGGGCGCTGCGCAAACGTAAACAAACTTCTCTAGTACGGGTAACGTCGCACGTGTTTCCATAAAGTCGAATGTTAGAATGGCTGGTTTGTCGCTTTCAATCCTTGAAATAATGAAATTTGTGGACGCTTCCAAATATTCAAGATGCATTAAAGAAGGGGAAGTGATTGTTAATGTAGGCCATATAATTTCTTGTGGAATTAAGAAGGAAGATGGAAGAGAAATTCTCATAGTTTCGCACTGCATTCAGTCCACGGCAATAACGTCGTCGCCTCACTCCATCAACGGTGTTTTAGATACAAGTAACAGTGAAATTTCTATAAAGTCATTTGAGTGCTCTTATAAAGCGGGCAGAAGTGGAACGTGTAAGCACTGTGTAGCAGTAATGCTTTACTGTAACAGGTAATTTTTATTTTTACATTTTCAGGCAAGTGATATAGTAATACCGACAGGCGTGTTCTAATCCGGATTACAATTAAAAGCTGACATTTCGTTTCACTTGACGTTTCCCAGGACCCATTTTCAATACTGTCAACAATAACATTTGTCAATTTTTAACATTCTGTTCCTAAAAGTGTTTGTGAATTGGTAATTGTTGATCATCATTATGTTCTGCGTTTTTGAACCGATGACTGTTGACAGAACATTGCAAATCTTGTTCCATAATGAAGTTTAAATTTATATAGATAACAGCAATTATTTGTTTTCAAGATTATGTAGAAATGCGGATTTTTTTAATTACTACTATGCAATAAAAACATGCTACCTTGTTTATTATTTATTCAAAGACGTTACTAGGTTAGTAGCATTTCACTGGAAGGATTTCAAACGCAAGGCACAAACGTTTATACTAACTTGTGAAAAACATAGCCGAAACCTTGGGAACGACATGCGGGACACAACAATATGATTTGTTCTACTTCACGGAATTCTCCATTATACAACTCTCTAATTCCAGAATGAATGCAAAAATACACCAAACTACGAAAACTGAACGTAATGACCGATCTACCAACAGCCAAGCATTGAGCCAAAGACGTTACCCGTACTACAGTAATTCTTCCTTTTGCCGCTAGAGGGAGAGCGGACCGCTGAGATTGCCAATCCTTTACTGTTGGCTAATTTTTACAATCCTAACGTCATGCATTTTGCCGAGGAATTAATAGAGCTACAGGGCGAAGAAGAAGAAATTAATTTCTTTGAAGAACAAATCAAGGTTGTTACAAAAATATACCAAGACAATTTTGTGTTCGATGTTTATTTCGCATGACGCAGGAGACCATCGCCGTTAGTCATCATGAAGTTTTTAATGTAGCATATTTCGTACACGGTGTATTAAATTTTCATGTTCTTATTGTCAGACATTGGCGAAATATATGAAACATAAAATTGAGTACCTTGTTTTGTAAAACAAAAACATTTAGAAGGAAACAAATTAGGGTTGGCACGCTACGCCATTTGCTTAAAAATTAAATGAATGCGTAACATTAAATAAAAGAAAAATTATAAATATGTTTTATTCTTTGAGGAAAGTAGAACTTAATTCGTAATTTACCGATCCAAATACTCCAATTTTCTCTTACCTTTTTTTTTTTTTTTTTTTTTTTCAAATTGAAATTCGAAGGAATACTACGAGGTTTCAACTGCCTTTGATTCGTAGTGTCATAATATCCAAAAGCTTTTTCGTTAAAGTGGACAGAACATATTGGAGAGTGCACATCGGAATGGAAATCACCGCGTTTTCATTTTACACAGCCATTCCTTTAATAATTTCGTCTTTTTCAGAGGAAAATTAAAGAATGTTTTTCTTTCATTTACCGAATTTAGGTTGCAGGATTCATTAGCACAACCATACGATGAACAAAAGTTAGACATGTCGTTAATAAATTTACGAAAATCGCGATTTTCCTGAACCCTTGCAACGTAACGCCATGTTAAGCAATGGGAAAACGCATGTAAACAAACTGGTATTGGTCCTCTGCCACTGAAAGGCTTTCCCATGATGCAATGCGAGATGAATAGTGTTCAACTAGCGTCTCGAGGTAGAGACGTCCACATGTATCGAGTTATCTCATTGGCAGCAGTACAACCGGCACCCACCAATTGGCGAACGGCATCGTAACGGCTTTATCAGTTTGGCGGTAATAATGGTGGATAATGGTTACTGCTACGCTGCGAAGAGGTAAGTTTGAGAGAGTAGTAAGGTAAGTTTGAGTTTTCTTTTATCTGGTTAATTTTTATATTTGGATGGATAATGCGAACAGGCTAAGTTGTTGGATTTGTGGTGTTTCATTCGGGCAGAAATACAATTTGAACCAGCATCAGTGTTCCTTTTATAGATCGGAAATCTATAAAAGGAACACTGATTTTTCACAGTCTGGTGATTACAGTAAGCTGCAGAACATGAAAGCACATCAAATAAATCCAATTTCACCTTAAAATATCAATTGTACAGGACTATCGACAACCGCCAACGAAGAAACTAATGTTAACTAAGATGCAAACAACCTGTATCATGACTTCGACGACGTATATCTGGCTCAAATTGTATTTCTACCCGAATGAAACAGTACAAATCGAACAACTTAACCTGTTCGCAGTATTCATCCAAATATAAATATTAACTAGATAAAATTTTTAAAGAAAACTACTTACTTATTCTCTCAAACTTACCTCTTCCAGCGTAGCAGTAGCCATTATCCACCATTATTACCGCCAAACTGATAAAGCCGTTACGATGCCGTTCGCCAATTGGTGGGTGCCGGTTGTATTGCTGCCAATGAGATAACTCGATACATGTGGACGTCTCTACCTCGAGACGCTAGTTAAGGTTCATTCGTATTTTCAATCCCGGCCACCAGTGCCACCTAAAGACAGTTTTACGTTGGATAGCGGACAAGCCAATTACGTCATGAACAGGTCATACTACACTTTTTTTTTTTTTTTTTTTTTTTTTGATTGGAGGTTTAGCGACCACCGTGAGCAACTCAATGGGCTATAAGCAGTCGCCCGTCCCTAATTTAGGGTCACTGGTTCCAGGGAAGGGAGAGAGCCAGTGCCGTAAGACAAACACAACATCCATGCCTCACCGGTATTCGAACTCGGACCCCTTTCGGACAAATGATCAGAGGCCACCGCTTAGACCAGTGCGCCACCGGGGTGGCACACAGGTTTCCATAAATTAAGCAACAAACCGAAAAATCGCGATAATTGGGCGAAACATAAAAACCGGTCCCTAATTTAGGGCCACTGGTTCCAGGGATACAGCCAGGGCTATATGACAAACACAACATCCATGACTCACCGGGATTCGAACCTGGACCCATCTCGCAGACCAATGATCAGAAGCCATCGCTTAGACCGTTGTGCCACCGGGGTGCATAATACAGTGGTGTGCAAAAGTACTGCATGACCTGCAAAAAACGTGTATTTTTTAAGTTTAACTCTTTGTTAACAAACTAATTTTCATGGTTGTTACGTCGTTTATGTCACTAGATGCGAAATTTAATGGAGATTTTAAAATTGTCCTAGTTTTTCCTGTAGCAACTTCTGTTCTTAAGATATGACATAAAATTCGGGATTTGACAAACACATTGAAATTCACGTTTGCTGCATATCAGTTATTATAGCCAATCATAGGCAATCTTTTACCTAATTGGCTGCTTCCGAATGCTATCCGAATCCTACTCCAGCCTTTATAAGGGTTGGCGCAGAGCTACTAGAGCATTGAGGGCCGCGGGTGGCCTAGTGGTCAACGTTCGTGCCTGCCATGGATAAGACCTCGGGTTCGATCCCAGGTAGATACGAACGCTCGAACTACTAAATATCCGTCGTGCGTCGGATGGGCACGTTAAGCCGTCGGACCCCGGGTACTGGCCCCCGGTAATAAATAAAGGAGTCTTCCTCCCCCTTTCTACTTCGCTTCCGTGTCACTTTCCTATCGGGCAATCTAGCCCAAATCTCCTAGCTTCCTATTTCTAAAAGTTGTTTAAGACCTGGGGTCAGACACTCCCTTCCTAAAATCCTCTACATATGATCTGATCTGATCTGATCTACTAGAGCGTTGTGGGCAGCGGGTGGCTTAGTGGTCAACGTTAATGGCTGCCATGGAGAAACCTCGGGATCGATCCCAGGCAGGTACGAACACTCGAACCACAAAATGTCCTCCATGCGTCCGATGGGCACATTAAGCCGCCGGGCCCCGGGTACTGGCACCCCGGTAATAAATAATTGCGTCTTTCTCCCACTTTCTACCTCGCTTCCGTGTCACTTTCCTATCGGGCACTCTAGCCCAAATCGTCTAGCTTCCTATTTCAACGGGTTGTTTAAGACCTGAGGTCACACACTCTCTTCCTAAAATCCTTTACATTTTTTTGGGGGGGGGGATTGAAGGTTCAACGACCACCGTGACCAATTCAATGGGATATAAGCAGTCTCCCGTCCCTAATTTAGGGTCACTGGTTCCAGGGAAGGGAGAGAGCCAGTGCCGTAAGACAAACACAACATCCATGCCTCCTCACCGGGATTCAAACCCGGACCCCTTTTGAACGAATGATTAGAGGCCATTGCTTAGACCACTGCTCCTCTACATATGATCTGATCTACTAGAGCATTGTAGTGGTTGCTTCTTGTTATTAAGTTATAATTTGTGTACATTCTCAATAATGGTTAAAACTGTGGAATTGTCCACAGTAGACAGAGTAAAAATAGTTGTTCTGTATGAAGAGAGATATTCAAGGCTAATAACTGAAACAGTGGGCAGTAATCAATCTACAGTTTTTAGGCTACTGAGGAAAGTAAAAGACGCTGGTGATATTAAAAATATGCGTCGCAGTGGAAGTCCCAGATCCACTACAACCAGGCAGGACAGAGTGCTAAGAAAGCTAAGCTTGAAAGACAGGAGGCTCAATTCACCTGAATTGCTTCAAAGATTGTCTGAAGTGACTGATGTTACTGTTGGTACATCTACTGTTAGGAGGAGGCTGTTTCACTATACTTACGTGGCTGCAAAAGCAGGCGTAAACTACTGTTAATTGCAAATCAAAGAGAGCGTACGTAGACTTCAGTGGGCAAAACACCATGTCTCATGGACAACCAAGCAATGGGAAAACGTTCTTTTCAGTGATGAATCAGAATTTTCCCTTAATGGAAATCAAAGTAGCGCCTATGTAAGGAGATTCACGCATGAGGAATTCCGTTCAAATTGCTTAGTGACAACTGTTAAGCATCCGGTGAAGGTCATGGTTTGGAGCTGCATGTGTGCACATGGCATTGGGTACCTCCATATTGTCGATGATACGGTAAATGCGCAGAAATACATCTGGATATTAGAAGAAAAGATACTACCATCATCTAGAAGACTTTATGACGGCAATTTTATTTTTCAAGATGACAATGCTCCCTGTCATCGTGCTAAAGTAGTGAAAAATAGTGGTTTCAGGAAAACAAAATGTTCAGCATCTTGATTAGCCACCACAGTCATCGGACTTAAACCAGATAGAAAATTTGTGTATGAACTATCAAAAAAAGAAGCCAAAAACCAAAATTCAACTCATTGAAGATGTAATTCAAATTTGGAGTCTTATTGTTCAATCCAGTCTTTTACAAAATCTTGTTCACAGTATGCCATCAAGATGCAAAGCTGTGATTAAATCTAAAGGTTGGGCAACAAAATACTAGGTACATTTTATAATTTTGCTTCATTATATTTCTGTATTTAAATGTTATTTCATTCCTTATGAATTACAAAAACAATTTATTGCTGTACCTAAGTATTGGATGAATGATCTTTTTCATAATAATTTCGACTTGGTCATGAATTTTGTAATGTATCGTAAGAACAGAAGTAACTACAGGAAAAACCAAGACTTTTTTAAAATTTCCATTAAATTTCGCATCTAACGACATATAAATGATAAAATAACTATGAAAATTAGTTTGTTAAACAAAGAGTTGCAGTGATGCAATGCTTTTGCACACGACTTTATATGATAGGTCGGAAAACTATCGCGTAGAAACACACGGATAGTATCTCACATTTTATTGTTTGTATTTTTTTTAGTAAAATACTTTTATACATATTTATTATTAAACAAATTGGTTCCTCATTTATATTTCCTTGTGGACATATTTATATCGCGTAGTGATAACTGGAGAGCAGCGATCTAAAATGTAAACAAGCTTTTTCCAGCAACTGCTGCTCAGAGATACATGTAACGTTCTTGGTATCTGGATGGAATTATCGTGCATAGTATAATTAGTTTAGATAAACAAGCCGTCTTTTACACGATGATCAGAAAGATTGAACACATATCTGTACTGCCATTATTGATTAGACGCACAAGTGAGGTTGAATTGGAATGGGTTATAATGTTCTATTTATGTTCAAGTATCTTCGTTTTTAAAGTTCGTTAAGTTGATCCGATATATATCGACTCCTCACTTTTGTTGCCGCAGTGTTTGAGCGGAATACTGTACACGCCATGCTTGATCATCTTGCATGTCTTGTTAACAAGTGAGAATAAGTTAGTAGTTTTGTCATCAAATAGCAAATTTTGTTTTCTGGGTGCATTCTTAAGAACGTTTGTAAGTGCTGGGTGAAACGGCATAGAAACAATATATTTGATGTCATTCTGTTCTCTGGTGAGGGAGTTACGGTGCAAGCGTTTTCTTACATGTTTTATCTACATCTTGTTTGCTATATCCATTATCTTTAGCAGTTATACATATTAGTCGTAGTTCTTGGTTTCTGTCCTTGATAGTGGTGCTTTGCGTGAATGCGCGTTTAACGAGGAATCTTAAAGCAGCGTGAGTATGCTGCATGAGATTTGTAGAGTTTTTAGGAATGATGATCGGAATCGCCATGGGTTTCTTGTACACTTTCAAAGTAATTTTGTTGTCGTAGTGGCGTTTGATTAGGAAGTCTAGGAAAGGTAGTTCACAAGTTTCTTCATGTTCAATGGTAAACTGTATATTGGGTATTGCCTTGAAAGTTCCTTTGCAAAATTCTTGATAAGTTCTTTCTAGTGAGGCCATAAGATCAGTATATCGGCAACATATCGTAGATATAGCATTGGTTTGTATTGGCAAATGCTTAAGATCTGTTCTTCAATCTTTTGCATGATGATTTCTGCAAGGACGTTTGATAGAGGGGAGCCCATAGGTGTCACTTTATTTTGGCCGCAGATGATACCATTAAATTTGAAGTATGTGCGTTTCTTGATGAGGTATAACGCTATGATTGAGAAGTAATAGCATCATCAATTTAAGCAAATGCTGTGTCCAAAAATATGACCTAAATATAATACAATCATTACGTCTTTAATCACATGATGAAGAACGCACACGCACATGCTATGTACCTTCCCTAAATATCGCATGCACGTGTATGTACACTGAAGAGCAATTGAATTTGAGACAGCTGGCGTAATGCAAATGTGGTGTTGTGGGCGGCCCTGTAAACGGAAACAACATGACGTATGCAGCGATCCGACAATATAAGGAGTGATGCGACGGGAATCAGTAAGAGTCGCAGTATGGGTAAGACGAAGGATCTAAGCACATTTGATCGTGGGCAAATTGTCGGGGCCCGACGAATGGGTCACTGCATCTCGGAAGTCGTGCACGCACTGGGATTTTCACGAGCCACTGTGTCACGGGTGCACCGTGAGTACATCGAATCCGGTAAAACCATCCCTGCAAGGGCCAACGCCGTGGACAACAGCGCGTGGGTGAGCGGGGTCATCGTCGGCTAGCTCGCATTGTAACAGCGGATGGACGGGCCACAGTGTAAGAAATCACTCTGAAATTTAACGCTGGTGCACAAAAACGTGTAAGCAGCCACACCATCCAGAACCATCTCCTCGCTATGGGGTACAGAAGCCATCGTCCCACGAGGATACCGCTGCTGACCGCACATCACAGGGTGCAAAGATTAGCATGGGCGCAGGAACATCGCCTCTGGACCCTAAACATGTGGGAAAATGTTGCCTGGACTAATGAGTCGAGATTCACGTTGGTGCATGCGGATGGCAGGATGAGAGTACGGCGCAAACCACATGAAGCGATGGATCCTCCTTGCCAGCAGGGTACTCTTCAAGCTGGTGGGGGTGGCATTCTCGTCTGGGGACTGTTTACGTGGACTGAAATGGGACCCCTGGTACGTGTGACATCGTTCCTCACAGGTCAACGTTACCGGGATATCCTGGAAGACCATTTGCTCCGGTTTGTGCGTCTTCAACATCCCACTGGGGACCTCATCCTGCAACAAGACAATACAGCTCCTGAATTGTATCCGAATGGTTGGATGAACCCTCCACCGACGTGACCTCGCTTCCTTGGCCAACTAGGTCACCTGACCTCAATCCCATCGAGCACATCTGGGATGCCATCGAGAGAGATGTTCGAGGCTCTGACACCCCTCCATCAAATCTTCGTGAACTGTGGGAGCTTGTTCAGAAGTCGTGAATCCGTATGGCTTACCAACGCTTCTGGTGTCTTGTAGAGTCCATGCAGAGACGAATCGCCACCGTCATCAGGGCGAAAGGTGGTGCTACACGTTACTAGACAGGTATCTCTAATTCAATTGCTCTTCTGTGTATATCACGCCTAACTATATGGTAATATCACGCGTCACTAGCGTTTAATTTTTTCATGAAATAATTAAAACTTGAGACTTGGTCGTTCTGGGTGGTGTATTGGTTAGCATAGCCGGGCGCTATCTGGGACACGCGGGCTCGAGTCCGGCTCCAGGACGATTAAATTTTCAAGTTTTCGGATATTATCTGACTTACCATCTTCGTCATATTTACACCAAAAATCGGATTGTCATCTTCAAAATTTGTATTGTTTAATTCTTTATGTTTTTAAATCATTGTGTTTTGTTTCTGTTCCAGTAATTTTCTGCTTGATGTAGGATGTACCTGATGATGAAATGCTCTGCAATTTCGAAAGATTTTGTACGATATATAACTGCACTTAGTATTAAAGTATTAAATTATGTTTTTGTTATAACCGAGTACAGATATGTGCTCAATCTTTCTGATTATCGTGTAAAAGACCGCTTGTTTATCTACACTAATGATACATGTAACACTATGGAAGTCTAGCCTAAGCGCTTTCAACTTGCACAGTTTGGTGCTCTCTCAATTAATACAACTTTTGTCGTTTTGAAATAATTTTTATGTAAAGAATGATGTGAAATACTGACAAGTTTTGTGCTCATCCGACAACGCTAGTCTGCTCAGTTATTATGAAGTGCCATAAGTACTATCTTAAGGCAACACAACTCATTCTTTGGCCTCTTATCTACGTACAGTTGGCGGAATTTGAACAAGAAATAAAGTCAAGAATAAATAAAGCCGCCATGGTAGCGTAGTGGTCTAAGCGCTGGCTTCTGACCATTCGTATGAAATGGGTCTGGGTTCGAATCCCGGTGAGGCATGGCTGTTGTGCTTGTCTTACGGCACTGGTTTTCTCCATTCCCTGGAATTAGTGACCCTAAATTAGGGACGGGCGACTGCTTATAGCCGAGGTCATCTGGAAAGCACAAGGCCATAATATCAGAGAGATGAGCTGCTTCTTTTAGTGACGTTAGGCGAGAACCAAGACTTCTGATTGGTTTCCAAAGCTGTCATGTATGAAGTTAACACGATGCCGGCCTATCAGGCAGTGTGTAACATCAGTGATGTCACAAACAGAGAAAACTCCTTTCTCCTATGTCATGGCATTGTATTTTATAGACCGCCACGGTATAGCCCATCGAGTTGATCACGGCTGTCATAATCGTACTATCATGATTTTTGTTGTATTTTTTCTGTTTATTTCTGGGTGTGGGATAGTGGGAGGTATTGCATGGTGAATGTTATTGCACTTTATTTCACTGCGATACTCTTACCATCCAGATGAACTTACTTTTTTTCTTGCTGCCACCAGTCTAGATTGGGGTAAGGTCTAGACGCCTTATGTAGATCCACTTTATTCGAGACAGAGGCGTGGTTGAAGACTTCCAAGCTGGTTTAGAAATGAGCCGCAGATATTTAACAAATAAATTTATTATCCACCACTTAGGGTAGGATAAGGTTGGTTTTACATCTTGCCCTTGTGACGTGCCTGCTCAGCAGGACGCACACGACATAAAGGCAGATAGCAGCGATAACGAACGTCTGCGTAGCTCAGTTGGTAGAGCGACTTGTTCCGGAATAAGTGGACTCGGGTTCGATCCCCGGCGTGGACCAAAAATGACGGAGAAATTTACTTCGTTATACCCTAGAACATACAGAAGATGCTCGTCGGAATTTTAGGTGACAATAGAGCTTGGAGCTGAGCAAATAGAAATATGGTGCTTCCTTGTTAGCACCGTTCAGTTTTTACAAGAGTTCAGTGAAGTCAAATTCAGTTCTTGTTTGAGTTCATAAGTTACGCAGCGTTCAGCAGATAAGGTAACACTTTAGCATAAGTTACGCTTTAATAGCATTCTGCAGCACTTTGAAAACAAGATCTGAGATTATCAGATCTCAGATATAATGGATCTAGACCTCGGCCTGATCCCTTGAAACAAAATATAGATAGTTACTAACCGCAGTTAGTTGAAATCTACCCCTAGCTAACTCGACAGCAGCTGAGCGCTTTTCTTACGGCAAAATCATCCCACGCGATGACCTGACGTCCTACTCCAGAGAAAACTAGACGAGAAGAGAGTGCCAAAAAACTAACTTCCTGAGTTCTCCCCAAACTTTCTGAGCCCCGGTAAGCGCTTAGCCAATCAGGACGATGCATTCGACCCCCTTAGCTGGGCATCCTTCTCTCTCCGCGTCATGCTTCTCACGGTTTACACCCGCCCGATGGCTCTTCGAAGAATTCTATGCTCAAAGTTTAGAGAATTCATGGGCTCGTTATGACCTTGTGAACTGGTCATCAAGATGGCTGTCCTTCTCCCTTCCTCGCTTTTCACTTCAAAATGGTGTTACATTGCCCATTTTTGATTTTTCCCAAGTTTACGTTTTTAAACATTCAGGAGTTCTTATATTCCTGTGCGTTACTGGCATTTTTCCCAATTCTTTTTTTCTAACAGTTTTCACATCATCACAACGGCGGTCGTTAATCTCCCCCCCCTCCCAAAAGAAAACGAAGTAATTAATTACGAGAAACTGTACACAACTATAATTAAAATCGTAAAACTATACTAGAATCTCAATGTATTGGTGTAAAATTGAAATAAAAATTTCGCACGTCAATGGTTGGCTTTTTCATGGAAGGTATAGACATTAAACTACGACCCTGTTTTGTCAACTTTCCTTGAGAAAAGCCATCTGGTAGTTGATATACGAAAGCTTGGAAACTTTGATTTCTATTTTAACCCAACAAATTCGGATTACTAGTACAGTTTTACTATTTTGAGTCAAGAAGTGTCATTCTCGCGAAACAAATGACCTAACGTGATAATCGTATAACCTATCACTTTGTTCTCGTGATTTTTGACTTTGAACGATTTCGGAGAATAAACCGTTGGAGCAGCCTTGAGTTAAAAAATTTCCGATATATGTTTTTGTGTTACGAGAAAAACGCAAACACGACTTTGTAGGATGGAAAATAATTTGGACACTTTGCAGTTCTCGGATGATTGCTTCTTCGGTGAGTCATTCGCCACGATCAGAGAAATAAAAGAATCCGGTGGACTATGCGACGTGATTGTGAAAGCTGAAGACAAATCTTTTGCAGCTCATCGCATCATATTGGCGGGTGGAATCCCCTTCTTCAGGGCTATGTTCACAAGAGATTTCGCAGAGAGCACGAAGTCCGAAATAACGCTGGGTTGTGTAAACCCGGATGCACTGCAGTCGCTAATAGGTTTCCTATATAGCGGCCAAATAACCATCACATCTTCAAATGTGAGACGTTTGGTAACCGCCTCAGGATATTTACAGTTCAAGAGAATTCTTGATGCATGCTTTAAATTTATGTTGAAAAGATTAAGTTCTGAAACAGTCTTGTTTGTTCTTGGACAAGCAGAAAGTTATCACTATTCTAGTGTGACTGAAAAATGCCGTAGGTACATCCGAGAAAATTTCGAAGACGTGGCTATGTCAGAAGAGTTCTTGACTTTGCCCTTCGCTGAACTAGAATCTTTAATAAGAAGAGACGACCTGTTTGTTGTCAGGGAAAGCGTCGTATTTGAAGCAGCCATGAGATGGATAAAAGCAGAAGAAACAGACAGAGCCATCCACTTACAACATCTGTTACATCTCATTCGAATGCCGCTCCTGACTAGAGATTATTTGGAAAACAATGCTTTAGCTAAACAACTGCTTTCACCTCATGCTTACAGAGAAGTACTGACCGCAACTGAAAAATGTGATTCCACACCAGGAGCTTCTACAGCGCAAGAGAGGTACTGCGAATCCAAGGAACATTTAAAGCACACAAAATTAATGGGTTGCGCAATATACGCTATTTGCAAAACAGATTCCTCATTCAGAGTCAAGTTTTTCGATTGCCTACATGGGAAGCAATGGATTGATTTGTGTTGTTTACAGTTGAGTAAAACTTCGCAAGTCGTTTGCACTGAAAAAGAAATGATATTCGTCAGCAATGGATGCATCTGCATCTTATGTCTCGAGACTCTCCAACATACCTCGCTGGAGATAAATTTTAACTCCATTTATGTTAAAGTCGTCGTGCACCGTGGCGAGATATATTTGCTAGCGTACAATGGTATTGTGTTCAAATTGTGTGTTAAAGAAGGAAGACTCGGAGAAGTGTTTAGAATGCTGAAGGAACGAGTTTGCTTTCAGGCAGTGTCTTTAAGAAATTCCATTTACGTCATAGGCGGGTTTTGCGCCACGCATGGTACACTTGCAGATTCTGAGAAGTACGACCCCGTGACTGGACTTGGCGCTGAAATATCACCAATGCTCCAAGCCAGAGGAAGGCATGGTTGTGCTGTCGTCGATGGCAAAATATTTGCGTGCGGGGGATACTTTAGTAGACGCAGTTTTGATTGTCGGTGTCTGATGTCGGCAGAAATGTACGACCCGCAGATTGATCAGTGGACATTTATAGCTCCATTGAAAACCAAACTCGAATATCCAGTGCTGGTGCCGTGTTGTGGAAAATTGTTCGCCGTCGGAAGCGACGGGAAAGATCGCTTCCGCAAGTTTGAAATGTACGACCCTACTGCCGATGTATGGGCATCTGATGACAGGTTTGTTTCGGAAAAGGATGAATGTTACGCCATTGTGGGAACTAATGGTGCTTCATTTTTTGCTTAGCTTTCATTGTCCTTATATGTAACCCAGTAGTAATATTCGCCTAAATAGATTGCAAGTTAATGATATCACTTCACGTATTGTTAAAATTAAAGTATACAGGATATTTAACAGAAATCTTAGAATACTGCAGTTGTATGAAATAACAGGTTTGTAAGTAGTAGTTTAAATTCTAGACACCTGGTGCGGGTATTCTTCCGACGACCTACAACACAGTGAAACACATGATATTGATATAGACGATCATTTACGCTTTCCAACCGTAGGTTGAAGAAGCGTATATGCTCCAGCTTTGACCGTCCGTCCGCACGATAACTCACGTGAAAATGATTCGATTTCGACGAAAATTTAGTATATGGTAGGGGACCACCTGGGGACGAACCCTATTGAAAATGGATGAAACAGGGTCAAAGGTCAGGACATAGGAGCGGGATCCATTCCATTGCCTTTATGCGTCATAACATGCGTAAATATGGTTCGAATTTGATGAAATTTTAGTATGTGGTAGGAAACCACCTGCGCACAAACCCTATTGAAAATGGGCGAAATGGGGTGAAAGGTCAGGCAGGGAATAAGAGCGGGATTTATTCCATTGCCCTTATGCGTCATAACTTGCGTAAAATTGGTTCGATTTCGATGAAATTTTAGTATGTGGTAAGGAACTACATGGGGACGAACCCTATTTAAAATGGGTGAAATGGGGTCAAAGGTCAGGACATAAAAGTGGGATCCATTCAATTGTCTTTATGCGTCATAACATGCGTAAATATGGTTCGATTTCGATCAAATGTTAGTATGTGGTAGGGAACCACCCGGGCACAAACCCTAATGAAAATGGGCGAAATGGAGTCAAAGGTCAGGCAGGGCATAAGAGCGGGATTTATTCCATTACCCTTATGCGTCATAGCTTGTGTAAAAATGGTTCGATTTCGATGAAATTTTAGTATGCAGTAGGAGACAACCTGGGGACGATCCCAATTGAAAATGGACGAAATGGGATCAAAGGTCAGGGCTTAGGAGCAGGATCCATCCCATCGCCTTTATGCGTTATAACTTACGTAAAAATGCTTCGATTACGACAAAACTTTACCATGTTGTTCCGGAGGTATACTGAACCGGTTCTGTTGAATATCAACGAAATTGGGTCAAAAGTTAGGGCACAGGAGCGAGATTTATTCCACAGCCATTACTCTCATAACTTGAATAAAAATGCTTCTATTGCAACAAAACTTTATCATGTTGTTCCGGAGGTATAGTGAACCGGTTCTGTTGAATATCAACGAAATTAGGTCAAAAGTTAGGGCACAGGAGCGAGATTTATTCCACAGCCATTACTCTCATAACTTGAATAAAAATGCTTCTATTGCAACAAAACTTTATCATGTTGTTCCGGAGGTATAGTGAACCGGTTCTGTTGAATATCAACAGAATGGGGTCAATGGTCATTGCACAAAAGCAAGATTTATTCCACAGCCATTATTCTCATAACTTGCGTAAAACTGCTTCTATTGCGACAAAACTTTAGTATGTTATTCCTGAGGTATACTGAACCGGTTCTGTTGAATATCATCAAAATGGGGTCAAAGGTCAGGACACAGGAGCGAGATTTTTTCCACAGCCATTATCCACATAACTTGAGTAATAATTTCTGGTATGTTGGAAAGCGTATCATAATCAATGCATTGCATGATTTTACTAACTTGTTTTAAGAATATCGTTAATACACAACAGCGATGATTCCGCAATACCCCATAAATTTTTTTAATTCAATTAGATGTACAAATAAGTTTTAAAGCGTTTTAAAACAGCGCAACATGTAATTTGAGAGAAGAAACAATAACTTTACGAATCAAAATGTGCGCCGTCATTATCTATCACCTTCCGCCATCGGTCGGGCAGCTGACGGATTCCAGCCATGAAGAATACTTCGTCGTGGGACGCGATGAAGTCGTCAACCCATTTTGGCACTCCCTCACATGTCCGGAACCGTACAGCAGACAAACCATGTTGCATCGATTGGAACAAATAGTAGTCTGAAGGGGCTATGTCGAGACTATACACCGGGTGCTCCAAAACTTCTGAGCCAAGCGTCAATAACGTTTTCTTGACCGATTTCGCGACATGCAGCCTAGCGTTGTCATGCAGTAATTTCACGGGACACAATCCTTTGCCTGCGAATGGACGTTTCCGACAGATTTCCTGGTTCAATCGCAGCAATTGTTGCTTGTTGCGATCAGCAGTAACAGTTTGACCATGTTCCAATAGTTCAAAATAGAGCACACCCTTCATATCCCGCCAGATGCACAGCAAAACTTTCTTGGAGTGAATACTGCGTTTCGGTGTCGAAGTCGCTGCTGCACCGGAGTCTAGCCAGTGTTCTTTGCGTTTGAGATTGTCGTATCGTATCCACTTTTCATTACCCGTAACTATTTTCCACAGGAAAGACTTTGTGTTGTTTATTCATCAGATTCAAACACTTCATGACACGCTCATCATTGTTCCTCTGACTTAGGTCATGTGGCACCCATTTTCCTTCCTTCTGAATCTTTCCCATTGCGCGTAAACGATTGAAAATGGTTTGTTGAGTTATTCCCAGATGTTCAGCTGTAGTTCTTTTTTGCGTTTGAGACTAATCTTCATCCAGCAATGCTTGCAGTTCCTCATGTGCAACCTTCTGCGGGGCGCAGCTACATTCTCGATCGCTAACTTCAAAATCACCTGCTTTAAACAGTCTAAACCAAAATTCACACGTGCTTTTCGATACAATATTCTCACCCAGAACAGAACAGATCGATGCACATGCTTTTGTAGCACTTTTTCCTTGATGAAATTTGTAACGAATACAGTATCGCTTGCATTTTTCACCTACCGATGTGCAAGCGCGTTTGACTGTTCGGAAAACTTCTGTGTCACATTTTATACTCTGGACCAGTTGCAGTCACTAGACAACAACGCGGGGGAATGTTGGATATGTAAATTAGCAGTATACGTCACACAAAAACACTTTAAAACTTATTTGTACACCTAATATACTCTGCAGAGTTTTCTTATGTTTAAGTACAACCAGGAAACTTTCTTTGTGTTAATTGGAAATCAGTTTTTTACATATTCCAGTCAGTGTTTTTGATGACCGTTATAAATTCTTGAAAAACTTCATTATTATTCAAGCTCTAGATCCTTCAAAATAAATAAAAATAGATGTTCCAGAAGTCTGTCAGCTGAAGCTTCTATAGGAACACCTCCCTCAGTCCCGGAGCGTTTTAATGCACGCGAGTGAGACTCAATGTTTTGAGTATGAGCACCGGAACCTGGGTAAACAAAATTCTTAGAGGGATTCACAATTTCATGAATAAAATATCGGTCTTCAAACAAATGGGCGTAAGCCTTCCACTGATAAGATATTATTGTTGTTTTCTTTGCTACACACTTTATGATAGGAATAAGATGTTCCGCGGAACGTTCGCTCTTCGGGCATATCGAAATTCTGAATTTCTTTCAACCATTCCAAGCATCCAGGTTCTCTTCACACATTTTCCAACATAGTTTTTTTTTTCTCTTTTTAATTTTTATCTCGTTAATAAGTCTAAAGGGAACAGTGATTGACCAGGTGAATGAGTTTGTATATTCAGGAAGCATGTTTGACAGAGAGAACCAATTGGATAGTGAAATTAGTAGGAGAGTTAATTCTTCATTGAAAGTCATGGCTGCTCTGGGAGGTTTTAACAGAACGATGGGTTCTCAAGAGACTCCCTGATCGCTGTGTTCATGAAAATGTAATTGTTCCTACTCTGATGTATGGCAGTGAAACCTAGGTTCTACAGAAGAAACATAGGAGTCGTTTGTGTGCTGGAGAAATGTATTACTTACGTGGGGTTTGTGACAAGACACGTTCTGATTGTGTGAAGAATGAAGATGTGTTGCAGTTGTGTGATGTGAAGCAAAATGTTGTTAGCAAGGTGGAGACCAATATGCTTCGGTGGTTTGGCCATGTTGAAAGAATGAGTGATGAGATGCTTACTAAGAAAATTTGTTTAGCCCGAGTGGCAGGAAAGAAAGGCAGAGGAAAGCCTAAGGAAGTCAAGGAGTGTCTACATGAGAAAAAAATTATGAGTATGGAGTATAGAAGATCTTGCGTACAGGGTGTGACGGATATCAGTGAAGCCCGAGTTGTATGTCAAGATCGCTGTAAATGGAGAAGTTTGATACGGCACCATTAAGTAAAAATTATCTGGTACTTTGTATTTCCTTGTGGAGCTAGCCTCTGAATCTCAGAGAACAGATTAGTGGCATGTATGTATGTATGTATGTATGTATGTATGTATGTAATCTCAGCTTTTCCCCCTACTTCTCCAATTTGTCCCTTCTCTTCCACAAATTGCAACATATGCGAAATTATTACTACTCTAAAGTAGTTATACCAGTCAGTTATTGTTTCTGAGGTGGTTTTCAACACATCGTGAATGGACATATCCTTTATAATCGAATCATAATCTAAATTACAAGCAAAGCTGTACTTTATTAGCAATGCCTTCTGAGGAAACAATACTGTTTTAGCAAACCAGGTGCCTTACGCCCTATGATGCTTCGGACATCTGAACATTCCAAATCCACGCTTTTTGGAACATGCTTCCATGTTGTGCCCTGCTGGAAAATTCCTTGACCCAGGGATTTAACATTCCTTCTCACACCACGTAATACATGTTTGCTTGTCTTTGACAACTTCAATGCACAACCCGAAAAAATTCCAGTACACCATCTATAACGAAGTAAATTTCTCCGTGATTTTGGTCCACGCCGGGGATCAAACCCGAGTCCTCTTATTCCAGAACAAGTCGCTCTACAACTGATTTACGCAGACGTTCGTTCTCACTGCTATCTGTCTTTATGTCGTGTGCGTCCTGCGGGGCAGGCACGTCACATCCACCCCCCCCCCGAAAGAGGGCCGGGAGCATGGCCCACGGGTCATCCGGGACCATGTATCGTTGTAGGCTGCTATCCGCTGAAGAACGTGCACTTCAAAACTCCCAGTCAATCGTGTGTGTGGAATGCATTATCACACACATTTTATTTTTCAAAGCGCTGAAGAAGGGATTCTCTTATTTTACCTGTCTCGCGGTGTGGAAAGAACATCACACCATTGCGAGAACTTTAACGGCCGGGTCATCCGGGAAGTTCGGGCGCCATTATAACGAAGTACATTTCTACGTCATTTTGGTCCACGCCGGGGATCGAACTCGAGTCCTCTTATTCCGGAACAAGTCGCTCTACCAACTGAGCTATGCATACGTTCGTTCTCGCTGCCATCTGCCTTTATGTCGTGTGCGTCCTGCGGGGCAGGCACGTCACACATCTTAACTGAACATGCAGACGCTTTGTCACTTAAGGCGATAACAACGTCATAGGCAATGTTATAGGTTGGATTCGCGATGTTCCGCGAGGTCGGAAGAACACCCCTTGGGGCTCCACGTCGACTACTAACTTCTAGTTTTGAAAACGACGCAGCTTTCAAATTTGAAGAGCGTCATTTCCGTTCAACATTTTTTGGCCAGTTCATGAATACGTTGTCTTATGACAAATTCTTTCCCCGTTTGGTTGCAATATTTCCATTAATTTCTTTTTTTTTCAATCGGGGGAAAAAATGGGTTCTCTTCCTAATAGGGCGCCTGCGCACTTAGCGGTTGTGTTCGCTAGTGCTATTCGGTATCAACTTTGTTTTGGGGATGAAGGGTTTGTTTTTCTTTTTTGTTTGTTGTGTGAAAATGGATCAGTGGAATTTTATGCGATTACCTAAAGTAGTGAAAATTCAGAAACCTGCGTATCTTAGATCAGTGGAAGGCATATTCCAGTTTGTCGGATGGCGATTATTGTGTACATCAAACTGTTAACCATTCGAAACGTTTTGTAGATCCAAAATCAGGTGCACATACACAAACTACTGTATCTAATTGGCGTGCTATGAAACGTGTACTTCATTCAGGCCGCGTTAGAAAAGAAGACATAGCTGATAAAGCCTATTGGAGTTCTTATTCCGAAGAATTTATAGAGTTTATAAAATAGATATTTTTTCACAAATGTTAAATGTCATCAAAAACACAGAGTGCAGTAAACCATAAAACTTCATAATGTCCGTGTTTTACGGCTTCCAGAACCCCTACCCATCTCGGAAGAACGAGCATTTGAGAAATCCCAGACAATTTTTGGTGTGCGGAACGTAACATCCCACTGATTTATTTTCTCGAAGCACAGAAGAAAGAATTCTCATTTTTCCTGTCTCGCCGTGTGGAAAGAACATCGCATCATTGCGAGAAACCTAACAGCCGGATCATCTTGGAAGTCCGGGTGCCAATATAACGTACAAGCTTGTCCGCGCCGGGCATCGAACACGGATACCCCTCACTCCGGAGTAAGTCGCTCTCCCAACTGAGCTACGCGGACACGTGCTCTCAGCCTTTATCTCATGTGCGTCCTGCGGCACAGGCACGTCACAACTGTTATTCTGTATTTTCTTCGTTTAAAAGAATCCGCACTTTAAATGAACTTCTGAATCTTAGTGCTTTCAAGTAGTGCCGTAATCTCTGTCTGTTGTTCCCATTAATCTGCGCACACCCCTCACTACGCGGCGAAGAAACTAGCTCCGCATACATTTCCGGTGGAGCATTCCTTAGAATAATAATTAAACGCACAAAAACGCTGATTTTTAATAAGAAAAAATGTGGATTTTTTTATACAAAGTAAATGCAGATTAATAGCACGTCGCCTTTTTTTTTTTTTTTTTTTAGAAACTGTAATAGTTGGCTTTAGTGGTTTTGCATGTTTTTTATGAAAAGCGATTCGGAAGAATTATGTTATTTATAATAATTAATAATATAAACACCCAGATCTATCTGTCTCTCTGGAACAACTCTGTGGGCTATAAGCAGTCGCCCGTCCCTAATTTAGGGCCAATGGTTCCAGGGAAGGGAGAGAGCCAGCGCCGTAAGACAAACACAACATCCATGCTTCACGGGAATCGAACCCCTACCCATCTCGGACGAATTATCAGAAGCCATCGCTTAGACCACTGCGCCACTGGGGCGGCTTTCAGTATCAGATGTTATTTATATCGTTTCATGACCTTCACACGCGTCGTCGTTTACCTACAGTTGCTTCGATTTGCATAAAGGCGCGCGGGTAATAATGTTTTGGTTCTGCGGTGTATATGTATATGTATGCTGTCAATTTTCAATAAATGAAATAAATTTCAGATAAATATTTAAATAAGAAGCACAAATACACACCAAATTGATACAAGACATTAAAAAAAAATACCTGATTTTTGTATGTATTTTCATATTGGCGTTAAACAACTGATTTCGCCAACCTTTCGTGCATTAACAAGTGGCTTTATCGAGGGATTCTCCACACAGGTTAGTATCAGCTTTTTGTTTACGCTAATAAAAAAATATCTTGAAAAGAATAAATATCATTGTTTAGTGGGGGCCATATGAAAAGCTAAAAGAAAACGTTTTTTAACACTTACAAAACAATTATTGAAACGAAATATGCTTAAACTTAGAATTTTAAACGCATTTCGTTTTTCAACGATAAAAGCTATTTGCGAAAAATGTGCTGCCATCTTTTATTTCTAAGGAAAGTGCGTCGAAAGTGCTTTTTCGCCCAAAAAGTTTCGCTTGACTGAACGAGATCTTAGCTTTGATGGCAAAGAAACACAACTAAGACTCTTTGTATCCCAAGAAACGCAGCCGTGATCGTATAGTGGTTAGTACATTGCGTTGTGACCGCAATAACTCAGGTTCAAATCCTGGTCACGGCAACTAGTTTTACGTTTTGGCGGAGTGTTGAATACAGTTTTTGTTTCCAGTTTAAGGAAACTCCTATGAAACAAAATTGATACTTTGAAGTATCAGTTCAAGGAAATTCTGAATCGTCCAGAGATGGAATAGGTTCAAGATTATGTGAACTGGACCAGTATGCATCCTTTCCACACCTGGCCAGAAGTCAAACAGACTAAGAACTGACCCGTCAATGACTGCTTTGAACTATAAATACAATAAGTTAAATTTTATTTATGTGCAACTTATCTGCACTCAGACATTCCGTCTTAAGGAGTTAGTTTAGCATACAGATTCATTAGACTCATAAATAGTGCCCGTTGTATTGAATAAAATGTAATAATTCGTACATTTTGCAGGTACGTTTCTGGTTACGGGACTATTGATGTAACAGAAAATACTATAAGAACACGGTAATACTGAGGTCTCTAAAGGTAGGAAATTCTATTCTAAGTCAACGATTGTGGAAGGTGTGGAATAGGAACCTCCACCACAAAAAACTAATCTCTATAGTTCAAAGCGAAATGCAGAATTACTTCGCAGAATAATTTTTGTATGCTCAGAAGTTTATTAGACAAGATTGCTCTTTAAGACAAATTTTTCAAAATGAAAGCGTTTTAGAAATAGATTTTTCACGACACTGAATCAAGGGCTTCGCACTTTCGGCTGCTGACTGCAGTAGCGCACTAAGAGAAAGTAGCCCAGGGACCTGGGCCACTTTCAATGGGATATCACTCGGTCCTTCGTTCTTTGTTATTGGCTGCTTGTTTTTAAATGTATATTTTACCAATCATTTGAACGCACTTTAATATGGCGGAGATATTTTTATCGCTCCCCAATATTTTCGGAGATCATTATCCTACCAATATTCTATACTTTACCAATATTTTCGGATATCATTATCCCACGAATATTCATTATCTTACCAATATTTTCGGAAATCATCATTATCTTACCAATATTCTATACTTTACCAATATTTTCGGATATCATTATCCCACGAATATTCATTATCTTACCAACATTTTCGGAAATCATCATTATCTTACCAATATTCATTACTTTACCAATATTTTCGGAGAACACTATCTAAATGATAACAGCAGATAATTATTACATTTGATCATCATTAACTTAATGATATTAAAACAAAAAACACCATTCCATGTGTTATTTCGATACTATGAATTTCCACAGAGAATAGAATGAAGCATTACTTTTTCTTTGCGCAATTTATTGGAAACAGTGTCCTGCTTATATAAAATCCAATGCTCACACGTCTCAGCTCAACAGAGAAAACTGGTAAAAAAACAAAACTGAATGTAGAATTTGAAATTTTCGGATAGATTTACCCTCTTTAATTCCCAACAGGGAGATTTGTTTTCCCAATCTGAGTTTTTATTTTCCTTGCACGTTGCTTAAAAATATTTAATATAAGTATTCCTCAGGAAAGTTACATTCGCATGGGTAAAAAAAATACGTAACAGACTAAAACTCTATATACCTATTTATTAAATTTTGATCACTGTAATTAAATTTGTTTTGCATAAATTTTCTAGAAACATGATGAATATTTCTGTTCTTTCCCTGACTTGTAACGTTTCAGCACTTTCTTCGTTTTGTTTTCAACAGGCTTTTTGTTTTTGACAAATGCTGTCTTGAACTTTTCAATCTTCCCTTTAATTGTTTTTTAGGGAAAAAATTAAAAACTTTTACCGTGACCAGGATTCGAACCTTGTGTTATTGCGGCCACAACGCAATGTACTAACCACTATACGATCACGGCGACATCTCAATGCCCTTAAGTTAACGTTATTTTCCTTCTTAATTGAAAATAAGAGCCATTTATTAAATCAAGCTAAGCTCTTGGAAAGAATAACAATTTAGTAGTTTCTTTTAGATTGCGTGATGGCTGCTCACTTTTCTTACCGGCACCCAAAAGAATTAGTAAACAATTTTCTGTTTTAAAACGAAGTTTATATATTTAAATTAGTCGCTCAAGTAGAATATTAGGGTGTCAGTATTAGGTCATTCATCTCTCTCTCTCTCTCTCTCTCTCTCTCTCTCTCCTCGTATACTGAAATAAAAATGCTGTGGGTGCTTCCTAGTGAAGATTGCACTTATTGCAACCTGATTATTTGAACATTTTGCTCTTTTTTTTACAAAAGAACCGAAAAAAAAAGGAGATTTTTTTACCAGGATAATACCGGAATTAATACACAAGCAAATACTTCACACGATAATTACCGAATTTCTTGCAGAGTCATTTCGCATGTCATTCATCACTATACTTTCGCACTTTATTTGCTTAAGTCCGACATTGAAAACATCACGTAATAATCAAGGTTTTTTTTTTCTCTGTCATAATTTTGTGAACAGCTTGTACCATGTGTTATTTTTGATACCGTAAGTTTTCACAGAATGGACAGGCGCATTTGTTTTCATTACGTAATTTATGAAAGGACGGCATCTTATGCATACAAAAAGGAAGGGGATAAAATGACCATGGAGAGAGAGAGAGAGAGAGAGAGAGAGAGAGAGAGAGAGAGAGAGAGAGAAACAGAATTTAAAAATTAACCGTTCAGTGGTTCATCTAGTCTCTTAATAAGACATCTCAGTGGGTCCTCAAAGAATTCATGACGGAGGATAATTACGAAGTCCGTTAAAACACGAAACTGTAGCAACATGTTTGTGATAATTAACACGTAGTGCATTCTTCAAACTAATAAATTATCTGCAGAGTTTTCATAAAAGGTCACTGTGTTTTCAACTATTCTCACAAGAACATGAGTTAAAAGCTTAAGATTTTTAGATTTTGTTTTGGAATTCTTAATAATTTAACATTGTATACTTTTCTTGGTGCATCTTTTTTGCTATGCAACGTGAAATCACAATGGATTTCGCCCATGGACAGTTACAAGTGCAAGCAGGAAGACGTGGGTATATGGTAGTGAAAAGGCTGAAACGGACTCTTTCACCTCTCAGTACACAGCTTCATGAAACTTTTAACCTTTAGTAAGCCACTACTGCCTTGAAATCTGTTTGTCTGTAGTGGCATGCTTCCTGGGACCTTGGCAATAATGGGGCCCTATGATGTAGTCCCGTCCAGTAGACCCCATCCCCCTTAATCCGGCTCTGATGATTTCCCAAACTGAAATTTAGTTTCACTTATACGTATATTGCCTATAAATACGTCGTATTCAACTCAAATATTGCTTAAGACGGATACGTTTACATTAAGAAGAAAAAAAAATGTTTACAAGACAGAATAAACCCCTAAATATCTGTTCAATGAAGTTCTCAGCACTGCAACTAAAATTACTTTGCATCAAAAAGATTTCCTAAAGACTTAATGGGTGATGAATGGATTTCAATTTATTTTTTTCTCCTGGGTGTCTTAGCACATTAACCCCATTTTTAGATTTCAGTACTACTTCATTTTGTTTTCTTTATCTAGATCATAAAATAATTGCAAATTTTTGTTTCGTACACGTGTCAATTTCAATTCTTTCTAAAGTCATAAAAATTCAAAACGTTTGCCGTGACCAGGATTCGAACCTGGGTTATTGCGGCCACAACGCAATGTACTAACCACTATACGATCACGGCTACATCACCCCGACTTTAAGTTTTCGTGCATTTCCCTTCACGGTCGAAGACAAGAACTTGTTATTCAATGAAGCGAAGCTTTTTGGGGGGAAAAAACTGTTCTTCCATTTTCTTGCTTGGCTTGACAAGATGGCAGCACAATTTCCTTTTTCAATGAAGTAAAACATACTCATTTGCCTTAGAAAATTTTAATTCAATAAATTTAAAACTACACAACCGGTGTTTTTATTTTATTAAAATGCATTGAAATCTGCAAAGACGAAAATTCAAGGGCCGCAGAAATTTTCCGTTTTATGGTTTCCTTCAAAGCAACGAAATAATACGAGATTTCAGAAAGAGATAGTCTTCTTGCTTAACTACGGAAACTTCCAAACTAACCTAAAAGGTATTATATGATAATAATAGAATAGTATCTGTTTACAAATATCATATACATTCGCGGTAGTAAGTTTCATAAAATTCCTGTGCTTTTTTTGCAGCAATAGACGTGAAAAATTCATTCAGAAAGATTTAAATATTTCTACCTACGAGGGGACTTCAAAAAGTGTGTTTTAATACTTCTAATGAATATGTAGTGGTTTTCGTCATATTAGTACGGTTCTTGTACTAATTTATAATTCAGTGGTCGGTATGTGTATATCACTGAACAAATTTTGAGTGACATAGATCCATTCGTCCTTTTTTAAGGTGATTTTGTTGACTTAGCCGTCTACGGTTAAAACTAACTGGTGTTTCAGTTTGCGAAAAGAAAAAAAGAACTATGTTCGCAAAGAAACAAAAACGAGAAATTAAGAACTATGAATTTAGGAGAAAAGAAAAAGAACTAGGACTTCTGAGAATGAAATATGTTGTAAGAACTATACCAGATGTTAGTTTAACCATCTACGGTTAAGCTAACAACTTGTGTTTCCGGCTTTGCGCAAAGAAGAAAAGACTAATGGCGATAATGAAACGCATATAGCGTATTAAATCCATTTATTTTTGTGGTGCAGTCAACACAAAGATTCGCTAAGCTTTCGCACTCCCCATGGGAGGCTTTTTCAAGGCAATGGATTTAATATTTAAAAAGCCCCCCAGCGGAGTGCGAAAGCTTTGTGTTGACT
Source organism: Macrothele yani (assembly GCA_039090855.1). NCBI lineage: Eukaryota > Metazoa > Arthropoda > Arachnida > Araneae > Macrothelidae > Macrothele > Macrothele yani. Next base: position 39,133,215 of record CM077028.1, read on the forward strand.
ACACCACAAAAATAAACGGACTTAATACGCTATATGCGTTTCATCATTATTCATGCCTGGTGTATTTAAAATGAGGTTACTATAGGCGATGATATAATACTTGCCTCCACAGGGCATTTAAGATGATGGGCTACAAGCATTGAGAGAGAATGCTCCTGCATACCTCACAGCTGTCGAGTGTCACTGAAGTTCACTGTGGCAGGAAATCATCTTGCGATGAAACAGATTTTTCTGGACGACCATCAAAATCCATCTCTGAGGAAAACATGAACCGTGCGCATGACCTCATGGTACAAGACAGCCGAACAACTACTCGTTGTACAGATGAGTCTGAAGAAATTTCTATTAGAAGTGTCGATTTTTTAATTGGAGGTTTAACGACCACGGCATTGCTTACAGCCCATTCACGGTGATCGTGAGGTTTAACGATCACCGTGAATGAGCTATAAGCAATCGCCCGTTCCAAATTTAGAGTCACTGGTTCCAGTGAAGTGAGCGAGCGACAGAGTCAGTGCCGTAAGACAGACACAACATTATCCATGCCTCACCGGGATTCCAACCCGGACCCATCTCGGACGAATGGTCAGAAGCCAGCACTTAGACGAATGCGCCGATGGATCGATTCAATCTTGATGAATTCTTTGAAGATGGAAAAGGTCAGTGCGCAACAGTTTCTCCGAATGTTAACCGATGAGTAAAAGTCACGCCCCGCAAACGAATAAGCCTCATCGACTTGAACATCCATCTTATGGACCAAATACATTTCTGGTCCCAGATTGTTATAATGGATGGCACACGGATTCATTATTTTGACCCAAAAACTTAAAAGCAGTCTAATGTGGAAAACATGCATTTTCTCTGCCTTCCAAGAAGTTGCGTGTTGCTCCCTCAGCTGAAAGATTGATGGCACTGAATTAGGTTTCTGGAATGATGCAGAAGGCATTGTCACTATTGACAACCTGCTAAAGGGCTCCACTCTCAGCGGTACATACTACGCCAACATCCTTAGCCAAGTTCGAAGACGTGTGGTAAACTGGGAAGTTTCTTCCACCTTCAAGACAATGCACCTAGTCACACCTCCCAATTTGCCAACATACAGACTGCATGGTTTTAGTTGCTTGTGCACCCTCCCCTAGTGACTTTCATGTTCCCCAGGCTAAAGGAAAACATCCATGGGAAACAATATGCCTCAGATTCCGAAATGGTCGTACCTGTGGGTGGCTGTTTGGGTGACCCACATCTAGAATTTTTCTGCCGCCCCTGTGACGCACTAGTCTAAGAGTGTTGGCTTATGACCGTTAGTCTAAGTAGGTCCGGGTTCAAATCCCGTGAGGCATGGACGTTTTGTTTTCCTTACGGCATTGGCTCACACCCTTCCCTGGAACCAGAGGCCCTAAATAAGTGACGGGCGACTGCTTAAAACACATTGAGTTATTCACGGTGGTCATTAAACCCCAATCTTTTTTCTATTTTTTTTTTTTTTTTTTGTTTGTTTGGTTTTGCACCGAGATCAAAGTATTGGTAGTAGAAGTGTGTTGTGATTACAAAGGTACTCATCACAAAATGGATCATAATGTCAAAGCTTTTCTGTATGTTTTAGAATACGAATTTTTCAAGAGGTACTCGTATTATTTTACCTCTTCAGAACATCATTAAACCTAATAGTTAAATGAGTTACCTACAGAATAATTAACCCTAGTGACGATGGAAGAAGACCTGCTTATTTTTCATAACTAAAGCTCATTTCATTTTCACATTAAAATTGAAGACATCCTTGCAAAAGTTAGAGTATTTCTTTAACTTAAATTTTTAATTTTTACAAAATGCGGTAGTTTGCATATGCATCATACTGTACATGTATTTTCCTACAATCGAAGCAAAAAATTAAGCCGTCGTATTTGAAAAGAAAAAGTATTGTTCATTTCAAGCTTTCGTTCAAAAATTAGAGATATTTACTAATTTAAATTCACCTGGATAATCTGAAATAACTACGTACAATGAACTACATGTATGAGTTTAAGCGGCGTTTATCTTGCAGAGACTGCTTAGCGTCTTGTTTCCTACAGACTAAAAAGATCATCGTTATGTGGGTGCTTTATGGATTATCACATCTAGTATATAAAGTTGAATGTTTGTTAGTTTGTTTGTCCGCTATGCAAATCTAGTTTTCAATTTAGAACTACCAAATTTGGTATACTATCTCATGGTACTCTTAGACGTAGACGGTTTTTGGACGGAGCCCGGGGTCAAGAGGAATGTTCGTAAAATGTTCCATTTCTTACCTTTTTATTTTGAATTCGAATTTAATACTTTTTGTTGTGGCATGTGCAAGAACTGATTTTTTTTTTTTTTTTTTTTTTTGTGAAAAGTGCTTTTCAGTGAAGAACTGCAACACAATTCAGCAGCGGAATTGAAGGTAAGTAAACAAGAAAAATCAAACGGAAAAACTAAAACTGCTGTGTGTCATACAGAGAATAAAATTCAAATTCAATGAAGAAATGAAATACAGTATCAAGTACGAGTCATGCCGTAAAAAATTAATCGTTTTCATTTGATTTGTACAAACTTTAGGTAGTGAATTATCACCAAATCCTCCTGAGCAACGCCGGGAAATTCAAATAGTTATACATATAATCACATAGACTGGTTTTGACTCTCATGTAACACTGTTTGTTTTTAGCGACCGATATCATCATAGCTGCCGATGTAACTAAACAATGCATGTATATTTAATATACACAACTGACGTGGATTAGGAACATCAAACAGAAGTCATCGCTCTCTCCACGTTTATAAGTGAGTCACGAAAAAATTCTCATCGGCCACCACCGGACATGCTACCACAGCGGCCCCGAATTCTCCAGACTCACATACGACTAACTGCCAAACTAAGAAGCAACCTGCCAAACCAAGAAGCGGGGCTCCAAGAAGCAACCTACCAAACCAAGATGCGGGGCTCCAAGAAGCAACCTGCCAAACCACGAAGCGGGGCTCCAAGAAGCAACCTGCCAAACCAAGAAGCGGGGCTCCAAGAAGCAACCTACCAAACCAAGATGCGGGGCTCCAAGAAGCAACCTGCCAAACCACGAAGCGGGGCTCCAAGAAGCAACCTGCCAAACCAAGAAGCGGGGCTCCAAGAAGCAACCTGCCAAACCAAGAAGCAACCAGCCAAGTGGTTTGGCAGTTAGTCGTATGTGAGTCTGGAGAAATCGACGCCGCTGTGGTGCAGTGGTAGCATGTCCGGCGCGTAACTGGAAGACCCTGAGTCCGATACCCGGTGGCAGCCGATGAGAATTTTTCCGTGACTCACTTATAAACGTGGAAAGAGCGATGACTTCTGTTTGATGTTTGCATGTATATTTATTCATCTTTTCTTGATGAAGTTACTGCGCAAGCGAAAACCTCGGGAATGTAAAAAAGCAGAAGAAACTGTCGAAATTACGTTTTTCTATAGAAAACATGAATCTGGTATCCTTTTTTGATGAATCCGACATCCTAAACTAACAGCAAAGTACATTCTGTAGTACAATAGATAAGGATCCAAATGAAAGAAGGAAACACTTGACAACAGAATGACAAATTAGATATGGGATGTGACCATATCAGATTGTCTACGGGTAGAGGCCTACTTTACATTGCATTTTTAAAACTCAGAAATCCGCAACGAATCTTGGATTACGTTGAGACAACAAAAGGAAATCTATTAACCAAAAAATTCACAAATACACTCTTCGTTTATCGCGAGATCTTCCCAAACCCTATAAAACACATTAACGCATTTAGAAAACTTAGCAATGAAATTATCAGCACCAGAAGGTTCAAATAATGATTTAAGAACATGTGTCTGCTAAATGAGCGGAAAGCTGCGAGAAATACATTTTTCTCATAGTTAATTAATTTTGAAATGATCATGTTGATTTTTCCATGAGAAAATGCAAGCAAAAATTTTTAAGCAAGACCCATTACTTTTTGAGCATACTACGTATTATGGAACAATCTTTACACGGGAGCGAAGGCATGTCCTGCATGCACTTCGGTGAGAAATGTTTTCGTGTAGGGAGAGAATCCCAGCATTCCACGCTGAAAACTTGGATCAATACGCGCTTGAAATTTTAAACATCACGGTATATATTCCCGGAAAATTCTTCTCTTAATTACCCTTCGCAAGTTGGACAAAAAAAAAAATCTTTGTTTTTCCGTACAAAATATGAAAGTAAAAAAAAAAAGTGACCAGGATTCGAACCTGGGTTATTGCGGCCACAACGCAATGTACTAACCACTATACGATCACGTCTACATCTCAACGGTTTCAGTTTTGGAAGTCTTCCTTTTAAGATTAAGAAAAGAAACAGTTACTCAGTGAACCGAAGCATTCCAAACAGCCTACGTGCAGCTAAAACCGCATCTGTTCCACATATCGTTGGGAATTAAAAGGTGGTAGTACAGTCGAAAAGCTGCCTTAACGTTTTAAATTAATCTACGTAAAGTACATTTTTTGAATAATAAATGCATGGTTTTCGTGGCTAACCAATAATAGGTTTTGAAAATACGTTTCGATATTTTTGTCGCAAATACGTTTCGATATTTAAATTTTAATAGCTGCTATTTCAGCTATTAAAATTTAAATAAGTTTTAAATTTTAAAATCTGCTATTGCAGCTTCATAAAAGCAGCGGAATAACAGAACGGACCGCTCCGATAGTCTAAACTTTGGTTTCTGACCATTCGTCCGAGATGAGTCTAGGTTCGAGTCGTGGATCTTTCCTGGAACCAGCAGCACTGAATTAGGGCCGGACGACTGCTTTTAGCTCATCAAGTTGCGCACGGTGGTCATTTAAGCACCCCCACCCCCAAACAACAAAAAAAAAACATCGGAAGGCAAGTCATGAAATTTACTTGCATTTAGATCTACAGCGTGATTTCTCACAGATCTTTTTTTTTTTTTGTAGGACTATAACTCCACAGACAGTATGAGCCGACTTACGGCCGAGCGCCTGCGGCTAACATATGTCCCAATTGAAATCATCATAGCGTTAAAAATACCGTACCGCACACTAATCGTGTTAGCATATTCGTAAACATCATGGAGTCCAATTCGCGTACTGTGCAATACATCGTGCGCGCGACGCTCATCTCGCTCCCTGTGCGCGGGTGATGCAATATTTCTGGGGGTGCCGCCGCGTTTGACCCAGTCTATCTCCGCAACGGTGAGTGCAACACGACTGTGCGTAATATCGTTTTAAAGCTCTCGACGAGATCTTTTCAAATATACGAAGGACATACTGATAACAAGGAACAGTATACCAATTAAGTAGTAAATAGTAACACTGTACTAGTGGTCCGATTTATTGGCGTAGAAAGTAGACACATTAGCGTTTCCAAGCTTTCGCACATCAACCAGATGACTTTCTCAAGGAAGTTAGAAAAAATACGAAGAACATTTCGCAGTAGTTTGAATTTACCATGTAACGTATACTCTAGATTCAGTTTCCTTTTGATTTTACTATCTCTGGTTATTTTCTTTTCTTATGTAAATTATCTTCTCACTTAACGAGATGTTATTTCTCCCGCTGAATGATATGTGGCAACGAGTGTAGTCATGACGTGGTGGTAGGCAGTATAAATAGGCGCGTTCAACGATACCTAGGAGAGCTTTTGTTTATGTGCGAGAGAGCTTGGTTAGATGTGTAGAGGTTTTGTTTGATGTGAAAAGAGCTACGTTATTTTGTGCAGAGAGCTTTGTTCTATGTGATTAGTAGAGAGTGTGTTGGATGATACCAGGAGTTTTCCAATAAAAGGTTTTAAAGTGAGTACCTTTTTCTCTGTTCAATTATTGTCAGACCTCTGCCTGGTAGTTAGGTCTTTTTCATTAAGTGTCTTCATTAAGTCTAAGCATAAAACTTTATTCATGATATAATTACTACCACACAACAACCAGTAAAAACTAATTCATTATAACCATTTTAAAAATTGTTTTCTTGTGAACCGGTGAACACTTTTGAAAATATCGCGGTTTATCTGGACAACCGTGAGTGCAAAACAACTGTGCGTGATATCGTTTTAAAGCTCTCGACGAGATCTATTCAAATATGTTAAAAACATCGATATGTTCTTTAAAACTAAAATTTAAAATAATTGTTTTCGTGTGAACGGGTTAACATTTTCGACAGGGTTGCGGAATTCGCAGAATAAACGCAAACAAAAGTGGAGAAAACGAAACCGAGAGGCATGTAAGAAGCCCCCAAGAAGACAGAGCACCACGTTGGATAATTCTTGTGTCGATCTGCTTTGTGTTCACAATGTATCCAGCATTATTTGTAAAAATTATGTAAGCTACTTTTCTTATCATAGACCTGTGTTGGCTATAACAAAATAAATAAACGCTTTGAAACCATACTCGACTAGCTCATTTCAACTCTCCGATCTGCAAGTCGTAGTCCTACGCTTTAAACTGACGGCACAATCAGAACTACGTCTACCTGGTTTTTTTTATCTAGAAGGGAACGGCTGTTTCATGGACAACATTGATACCGTCCATCGAGCAATATGTGTTTAGCAGTGATTCAGCGAGCATGTCAACGACTTCCACCGCCTGGATCTAAGTCCCATTGAGAATGTATGGAAGATGTTAGAAAAACAGATCGAGAGAGAAAGGTCCTCCTCGGGGAAATCTGCGCCAATTAGAGGACTATCTGGTGAACGCCTGGTATGCTGTAAACCTATAGATGCACTGCAACACCTTGTGGAATCTATGCCGAATTGCATACGTCCAGTAATTCCGGCGAAAGGAGGTCCAACCCGATATTGAGTGGTCCACTTTCTCGTATTCTTTTTGTCCGGAATTTTTGGAACGAGCGAATCATTGTTTTAATACTTACGAATAATATTGCTTAACTTCGTTGGAGCTTCTTTATATCTGTGTGAAAAGTTATTTCCTTTAAAAAAAGAAGCGTTTCCTTCTATCTACATGTTAGACTTTTGTTGTGAAATGACAGCAAAATTATCTTATCCTATGTGAAAAAAGTGCTGCTGTACAAAGCACGCCGTTATATGTTAATAAATCTAAAGCTCGTTGGACTTAGACGCCAGGGTGACTAGTAAGCCCTACCCTCCTTTTGTAATCTTGAAGAAGGCACTAGAACCCATTGCAATGGTCCATCTTCTACACCCCGTTATCCACAGATGACCGAACGCAAAGCGATCTCTCCTAGAGATATTCCGAAATCCTACAGACATTTGCCGTAAAGGAAGCAATCATTTATTGGTATTGGTCCACGTGTCAAAATAATGGGCAGACTTTGAAAAAGCGTGAACTCAATCAAGGAAGAGTTACTAATACCACTGCACACTAGAGGATCAGTGACCAAATAAATATGAAAATTAATTGCTTAGGAAGATTGCCATGTGAACATTTCATATTTTAATGATTTTCACGTGATTCAGTTGGAAATAGGGACTTTAAGAGACATTCAAAGGGCAATAATTACCTGGAGCTCTCCGTTCTTACTACATAAATCATTAAATGATTTTTTTTAATTATTTTACCGTTAATTTTTATTTCGAATTTGCTCACTAATGAATTTGTTTAACAACGCCCATTTTAACAGATCTCTTTCATCCAGGATCTAACAAAACATTTTCATGATTAAAATTATGAGGTGTTTCCCTGTAGATGTCTGTGTTTTTGTTGTCGACTCCATGACTAAAATTCCCGGCTTGGTTTTGTCGTCCCAATCCATTCATGTTACCAAACCTTATTTTTCCTTAAATGTAAATAACTGGCTTATTTCTAAACAAGAAACATCTTTTAATTATACAGTCCCACAACTTCATTTTGATTCATCTGTATGTTGCTCATTGCGTAATTTATTAGCAAGAAGTCTAGTTTAAGGTCACCTAGCAGAAAAAGTCTGTATAGGAGAATGGTAGTTTTTCCTACAGTCTGTATAGTCTGTATAGGAGAATGTTTTTTCTAAGTCTGTATAGGAGAATGGTAGTTTGTTCTACACTGAAGCCCCAAAAGTCATGGGATAGCAGCATGCAAATTTGTATAGGAGAATGGTAGTTTTTTCTACAGTCTGTATAGGAGAGTGGTAGTTTTTTCTACACTGAAGCCCCAAAAGTCATGGGATAGCAGTATGCAAATTTGTATAGAGAATGATAGTTTTTCCTACAGTCTGTATAGGAGAATGTTTTTTTCTAAGTCTGTATAGTAGAATGGTAGTTTGTTCTACACTGAAGCCCCAAAAGTCATGGGATAGCAGCATGCAAATTTGTATAGGAGAATGATAGTTTTTTCTACAGTCTGTATAGGAGAATGGTAGTTTTTTCTACACTGAAGCCCCAAAAGTCATGGGATAGCAGTATGCAAATTTGTATAGGATAATGGTAGTTTTTTCTACAGTCTGTATAGTCTGTATAGGAGAATGGTAGTTTGCTCTACATTGAAGCCCCAAAAGTCATGGGATAGCAGTATGCAAATTTGTATAGGAGAATGGTAGTTTTTTCTACAGTCTGTATAGGAGAATGTTTTTTCTAAGTATGTTTAGGAGAATGGTAGTTTTTTCTACACTGAAGCCCCAAAAGTCATGGGATAGCAGTATGCAAATTTGTATAGGATAATGGTAGTTTTTCCTACACTGAAGCCCTAAAAAGTCATGGGATAGCAGTATGCAAATTTTTAACTGGCGCTACCGTCGTATAAAGGCTTCGACGCACGCCACGATTTTTATCAGTTGAGAGGTGTAATCTCGTGAGTCGGGTTAAACAACCGCCAGTAGGATTATGGCAAGCAGACGTGAATCATCGGAGTATGAGCGAGGCATGGTAATAGGGGTCAGATGTATGGGATACTCAATTTCAGAAGTTGTGCGAGCATTCAACATTCCTCGATCCACGGTGTCACGTGTGTATCGAGAATACCTCATGGAAGGCATCACCACCCACCGTGGACAGGGCAGTGGCCGATCACGGGTGCTGAATAACTGTGACCAGAGGCGTTTGACCAAGACTATCCATGCTAAAAAAAAACAAGCTACATTGACTCAAATAACATCCACATTCAATGCAGGAGGTACCAGAGACATATCCATCAGTAATCAGTGCAGCGTAATTTAGTGTCCATGGGGTATGGGAGCAGAAGACATACCAGAGTGCCTTTGCTAACACCACGACAGCGCCTCACTTGGGTTCGTGAACACGGTAATATGTGGCGTGGTCCGATGAGTCACACTACTAATTGTTGCGAGCTGATGGGTGTAGCGCAGACCCCATGAGACCATGGACCCAAGCTGTCAACAAGGCACTGTGCAAGGTGGTGGTGGTGGTGGTTCTTTACATGTGTGAGGTATCTACGTGGTCCAGTTTGGATCCTCTCGTCCTCGTAAACACGTCATTAACCGGTAATCACTTTGTTGCTCTGCTGGGTGACCATTTGCAGCCCTTCATGTACCGCAACAACGATGATATTTTCCAGGCGCACCATGAACCATGTCATCGGGCCCAAGTTGTCCAAAATTGGTTCGAGGAGCGTACTGGATAGTTTCGACAAATAGTGTGGGCACCACGTTCGCCCGACATAAGCCCAATAGAGCACTCATGGGACGTAGAGGAAAGGTTCACTCGCATCCAAAATCCTGCACCTACAAATACCAGGGAACTGTGGGCGACTATTCAGACGGCATAGCTCAACATCTCTTCAGAAGTTTTACGCCCACTTGTGGAAACGATGACACGTCGAGTTGCTGCACTTCGCCGGGCTAGAGGAGTTCCTCCTACACGATACTAGGTACGTATCCCATGACTTTTGGCACTTCAGTGTACAGTAATTTAATACAAAGATTTTTCCAAAGAGGAATTTCAGCAGCAGTGATCCAAATACAAATATACCGTGATACCCCTAGGAAGAAAATTCGTAAAATATATAATTTCATATCCACATCATCAACAACCATTTTCAGTTCATTATAGATGATCTTTCCGAGTCTCTTACACTACTTTGTCTTCAACTATTCTCTTCCATGTCACTCCAGCATGCTTTCGAATTTTATTCATCCAATCCCCACGTGGTTTTCTCCTGTCATTTAGTATTCAATGCATTCCAGTTGTCCAACGGTGGAAAGTTCTTCTAACAATGTCCAGTCTATTATCACTTTTAGGGTCTTTATTTTGATCATAATGCCATCCACTCTTGTCATTTTCCTGATCCATGAATTCCTTTTCCTATCTTTCTTGGTTACACCAAGCATGTATTTTTCCATGCTTCTTTGAGCTGCTAGCAGGCTCTGTATGTTCCATAAATAAGAACTGAAGATAATCACTTATCTTTTTTTTTTTTCTTTACACTTTTCTTTTAAAGTGAATCGGGGGAAATTGCTTCTTAGAGCTGCTAGCAGGCTCTGCATGTTCCATAAATAAGAACTGAAGAGGATCATTGATTTTTTTTTTTTTTTTACACTTTTCTTTTAAAGTGAATTGGGGGAAATTGCTTCTTTGAGCTGCTAGCAGGCGCTGCATGTTCCATAAATAAGAACTGAAGAGGATCATTGATTTTCTTTTTTACACTTTTCTTTTAAAGTTAATTGGGAAATTGCTTCTTTGAGCTGTTAGCAGGCTCTGTATGTTCCATAAATAAGAACTGGAAAGGATCATTGATTTTTTTTATTTTTTACACTTTTCTTTTAAAGTGAATTGGGGGAAATTGCTTCTTTGAGCTGCTAGCAGGCTCTGCATGTTCCATAAATAAGAACTGAAGAGTATCATTGATTTTTTTTTTTTTTTTTACACTTTTCTTTTAAAGTGAATTGGGGGAAATTGCTTCTTTGAGCTGCTAGCAGGCTCTGCATGTTCCATAAATAAGAACTGAAGAGGATCATTGATTTTTTTGTTTACACTTTTCTTTTAAAGTTAATTGGGAAATTGCTTCTTTGAGCTGTTAGCAGGCTCTGTATGTTCCATAAATAAGAACTGGAAAGGATCATTGATTTTTTTTTTTTTTTTACACTTTTCTTTTAAAGTGAATTGGGGGAAATTGCTTCTTTGAGCTGCTAGCAGGCTCTGCGTGTTCCATAAATAAGAACTGAAGAGGATCATCGATTTTATTTTTTTTTACACTTTTCTTTTAAAGTGAATTAGGGGAAATTGCTTCTTTGAGCTGCTAGCAGGCGCTGCATGTTCCATAAATAAGAACTGAAGAGGATCATTGATTTTTTTTTTTTTTACACTTTTCTTTTAAAGTGAATTGGGGGAAATTGCTTCTTTGAGCTGCTAGCAGGCTCTGCATGTTCCATAAATAAGAACTGAAGAGGATCATTGATTTTTTTTTTTTTTTTTACACTTTTCTTTTAAAGTGAATTGGGGGAAATTGCTTCTTTGAGCTGTTAGCAGGCTTTGCATGTTCCATAAATAAGAACTGAAGAGGATCATTGATTTCTTTTTTTTACACTTTTCTTTTAAAGTTAATTGGGAAATTGCTTCTTTGAGCTGTTAGCAGGCTCTGTATGTTCCATAAATAAGAACTGAAGAGGATCATTGATTTTTTTTTTTACACTTTTCTTCTAAAGTGAATTGGGAAATTGCTTTTGAAAGCTCTTCAACCAAGTTTTGTACTCCTACTTATTTCTTCTTCTATGTGGCTCTCGCTCGATAACTGTTGTCCAGTAAATACAGGCACTGGTTTAGCAATGACAAACTGCTTTTCAGTATTGCGCTGTTTCTTCCAAATGCACTCCCTCCAATGTTTTATAAACCAATTAATTTCTTCTTCGATGGTGCGCGCGCCTAATATCTGTTGTCCAAGGTGTGTGTAGATAAGAGATGGAAACGGGTCACGGGTCAGCGGGTCGACAATTTCTTGCGGTTCAAACGGGTCGGGTCAAGGTGTTCCTAACCCGATTTCGATCCGGTTTTATTTCAATTTTTTTTTTTTTTTTGAGAAGAAGAAAAGATATTTGAAAGAAAAATGCGTACTGAGGATATTTGTGCTCGACCTTGGTTCCAGCGAAGTGAAAACTGATTTGTCATACAAAAATATTGCCGTCTCTTTCTTTCTTAAAGCAAAGAAGATTTCCACCGACCGACGATACCATATTGTAAAACGATACTTCCTTTGCGTTTGTTTTCAGTGCGATTGTCCTGATGCAGGCAAACGCGCTGTCGCCTGCTTCTCTGGTGATTCACTCTCTCACACCCCGCGTGTCACATTATTGTAAGATTAAGAGTTACTTTTCACATCGCATCTTTTGCATTGAGCATTCAGAGATTTTCGTTTGACATGCTAACATCCCGGTCCATTGCATGTAGTGTTAGAATTAAGGTGGTTCCACCTAAAATCTCTGTCTTTATGTTTCCAATGGTAAAACTTCTTTACATATTTTCTTCGCAATAAATGTATTCCCAAGGATGAAAATTTGCACATCGATAAAACTAACTTTAAGTTATCGCAGCATGGGATACTTAATACTTGCTAAAACATAACCATAATTATATTAAAAAAATCAATCATTTTTCTTTGAGTAATGTTCAGACCTGTTAATAGATGGCGCGACCTGTACATTGATGGCGTCAGTAGACAAACATATGTTCGATTGCTTAATTATGGTTATGTTTTAGTAAGTATTAAGTATCCCATGCTATAACTTGAAAGTTAGTTTAATCGCTATGCAAATTTTCGCCCTTGGGAATCCATTAATTGCGAAGAAAATACGTAAAGAAGTTTTACCATTGGAAACATAAGGCAGAGATTTCAGGTGGAACCACCTTAATGCCTTATTTGTTAATATGGTTTAATTTAAGGTGGACGTCAACGTCAAGTAATTTTGCTTCCTATACTTCCAAGGGAAAACTTCTGTACACATTTTCTTCACAATTAATGCGTTCCCGAGGATGAAAATTTGAACATCGATTAAAATAGCTTCATATTATAACTTGGAATAATTAATATTTTCTAAAACATAGTCATAATTATATTAAAAATCAATAACTTTTCCTTTGGTGGTGTTGAAACCAGAAAAAAGATGAGCACGACCTGTAACATTTGATGACGTCAGTAGACAAACAAATGTTGGATTGCATAATTATTATTATGTTTTAAAAAATATTAAGTATTCCAAGTTATAAAATGAAGCTGTTTTAATCGATGTTCAAATTTTCATCCTTAGGAACGCATTAATTGTGAAGAAAATGTGTACAGCAGTTTTTCCATTGGAAGTATAAGAAGCAAAATTACTTGACGTCCACCTTAATATTAAGGAAATTGAAAAAGGCGTCGAGGCTCACAAATACGTTCTTGCTGAAAACAAAAATGGGAAGAGTGAATGCTGGAAGTTGTTTCGTCTCATTAAGAAACCAGAATATGTTTCACTGCAACACCAATTTTCACATGCTTGTGATGAGTTGAATGTTTCCAAAATGTGAATGTTGACTGAGGGATGTGAATGTAGATGAAACAATCATCCACATTTTGAAAACTTTCTACTCATTTAGCCGGTTAAGATTGGTATTGCTGTGAAATACATTCTGAAGCTTGATATGTTATAAAAAAAAATCAGCAAAAAACCGAAACTAAACGTAGAACAAGTTAATCCAAGCATTTTGACTGTTGCACCATCAAAATTAAGTGTAACAGCCTTAACATTACTGCGGATTGACCGACTCCCTCCGGTGTGTTTGAAAACATGTATAAAACAGGTGACGTGAAGAACGACAGTTTCAGCACTTTCGGTAAGTAAGTGAGTAAATTTTACGTTTCCGTAATATGATTTCTATATAACCTACGTCTAGGTCAGGTCTGGGTCAAGTCCAATTATGTAACGTCCGGGTCGGGTTCGCCGTTTCCAATTCTGGTGTAGATGTAGACATTAGTTACTTCTAAATTTCCTCCATAAGATTTTAAACGTTTTATACGTGTACTGATTATTACTAAAGCTAAGTTACCAGATATTGAAGAGATTTTATTAATTGGAGACTCTCATAGATTAAAGTTTAAAATTTTGAGGTATTTTGTAGAAGCACTCTTCAACAGAAAAAGCTGAAAATGCATAAATGTTTTAGCCCTAATCACATCTGTTTGATATTCAATCTTATGGAGGAAATTTAGATTTTCTAATTGGAATTTATGTATATTAATATGCATTAATCTGCTCTTATCAAAAATTGGAGACTGATTATGGTAAAAAATAAATTATATATATATGGAATACGCAAATTATGTCGAGTAACAATAAACGGGATTGTCATAAAAATCATAGTACCAATTAAACGACCAATACTATTTGACTGCACATTTTAACGCTGCCAAAGTAACTTTCAAGTCTTGGCAATTTTAATTTTGTTCGATAACTTCCTTATGCGGTGAGTTGTTGAAAACCAAATCTGTAGAAATCATAAAAAATGTACATTGTTTTGCTCTGACATGGACACTAACCGCAGAGAAACTATTTTTGAAATAACATGATGCCAAGTACAATATTATCATCTGCAAGAAAAGGTAATTCAGAATCCATAATGACAACACGTTTGCCAAAACCATTTCCATTCACCCACTTAAAGTTGTAAGCTTCAAGACAATATTGTTCTTTTATTGTAAAAAATGGTAATACTGAATTTAACGTAAAAGATGAAAATATTTGCCGTGACCAGGATTCGAACCTGGGTTATTGCGGCCACAACGCAATGTACTAACCACTATACGATCACGGCGGCGTGAGAAATAGGCTCAGTTACTGTTAAATTTCTCTCTGTCATTGGAAATGCATCATAGCACGGATGACTGCTCGCCCATTGGTTTTGCTCAGGGAATGCACAGTTGAAAAAATTTCCTTATAGAATCACTTGATAAAAATGATTTTTATTCTCTCATAGAATACAATGGATTTAAGAACATTTCCACAATAATTAAAAAACATTCACACCCATTTTTGGAGAGTTCAAAGCTAGTACATTCTGTCATAACCAAATTCTAAAATTCACCAAAGCAGTATCAGTCACAGAAATTAATGAAGAATTAACCTTCACAAATGCATATCTTACATGAGACTTGTTTTTTTTTATTTTGGGCATAAAAGTAATATAATTAACTATCGTCCAAATGTGGTGACCTTCTCAGAAAACAAAGTTTGTTTTGTCCCGAAGCGGGAATAGAACTCATCTCTTTCGATACTTTGTCTCTCGAACAGAAATCGGGTAATGCGGACTAGGGTACTGCCTAAGACAAACAAATTTTTGAATTTTTCGTGGGGCTGCTGTGCACGAAGCACCTCATCACGACATTTCTGTGCTAGTATAGTTGACTCTTGATAACTTGAACGTTGATAACACGAAATTCTTGATAATTCGGAAAAAGTAAAATTCCCTGAATATAACTATGCGCATAAAGAAATTCTGGCCACAATAAGTCGAAATTTATCTGGTGGTCTTCTTGATTACTCGAAAAAAAATTTCTCGTTTCAAAATGAAAACCATCCCGAAAGTGCCAGCAACATACGGATTTGATGTACGACTCATTGTTAACCACAAGCAGCACAGGAAAGTATTCCACTTTGATTGTTTTAACCTTGAAATGGGCGAGAAACTAATCCTAGCTCTTTTTTGCCGGTGAGCGACTGCTTCAACCCTACTCAACGTCAATGACTGCCACGGAAAAGTCTCAGGGTGGATCCCAGGCAGGTACGAATGCTCGAACCACTAAATATATGCCGTTCGTCAGATTGCTTAGTGTTCAACGTTCGTGACAGCCATTGAAAAGTCCCAGGATGGATCCCAGGCAGGTACAAACGCTCGAACCACTAAATATCAGTTGTTCGTCAGATGGCATATGGTTAACATTTGCGACTGCCACGGAAAAGTCTCACGATCGATCCCATGCGAACACTCAAAACCCATGCGAACGCTCAAACGACTAAATATCCGCCGTTCGTCGGATGGTCTAGTGGTCAACGTTTGCGACTGCAACGGAAAAGTCTCAGGATCGATCCCAGGCAGATACGAACGCTCGAAACACTAAATATCCACCGTGCGTCGGATGAGCAGGTTAAGCTGTCAAACCCACGGTATTGCCGCCCCCGGTTATAAATAAGGGCGTCGTCCTCCTCCTCCTCCTCCTCCTTTCTACCTCGCTTCCATGTGTCTTTTCTGTCGGGCACTCTAGCTCAAATCTCCTAGCTTCTTAATTCTAAAGGTTGTTTAAGACCTAGGATCACTCACACACACACACACACACAGGCAGGCAGGCAGGCAGGCAGGCACTCCCTTCCTGAAAATCTTCTACCCAAATTTCTCTTCACCCTACTGCGCGTCTTGAATTTCTACTTGCAAGAGGTCTACGCCATCTTTCGCTGATGGATAAGAATTTCGGTCGCGTCTCATATCATTCATTCCATCTAACGAACAGATAGTATTCAGCAGCAATTTTTTTTAATTTGTGTTGCTCCTTCTTGTTCTGAATAAATTCAAGAATTGCTGGGTTATATTTTTCTTATTTTAACCTAGAAACTGTTGTTGAACGCAAAAAGACAGTAAAAAAACGATGCAGATTCTAATAACAGATTTCTTTTTTTAAAAAAAAGTATAACCTGGCGACTCGGTATACTTAATTCATTTTTATTCTGCTGTATTGTGATGAACCAAACAAAATTTTAAATACATTAAGAAATATTTGAGCTTAAAAAATGCAGTTAAAAGCGTAAAATAAATGTGCATTTAAAATTGTGGTAAATATGTAATAAAATCCAAATAAATTTCGGTTTTCTCGACAACTCGAATTCTTTTGCACTCCGTTCGGATTCGATTAATCGAGAGTCGTATATACTGACAAGAAATGTTTTCGTTTCGTCTTTCGACACATTTTGCCATGCGAGATAATGGGCTTGGGACTCCTTACAGTTTCTCACGTGAATTCGAATATGTTTGTGTAAGATATTTACAGGTACAGTATGAACTGGTTGCGTATTCTTCTGTAGTTTGAACAATTTAAACTGATTTTTAATAAGATAATTGTTTAACTTCTCTCCACAACATTCAACCACGAGAAACGGTATTTGATCAAAGAGGGCACCTATATTTGAAACATAACTTTGCAGAAATACAGAACGTAATTACATTCAAGAATATGCCATACAAGTGCAAGGTTCACCTAAAATTATAAAAGGATAGGTCACAAACATTGGAAAAATTAAAAGCACTTATTAGCAGTGGTGTAGTGCTAATTGGAAAAGAATGCATTTAGAGACAAACTCTATACCTTTAAACAAACATGGAACGTTCATTTTGCTAACTGGGCAGTTTTTCTGTTGCATTTTTTATTGGAAAAGAATTACAGGACATTCCCATTTTAAAAAGAAAAATTATGCTACCGGAACGCGTTCCGGAAACAGTGCTCGAAATTTGTCGGTATACACGCCGGTATGGCATACCGGCACTATTTTTTTTTTCATAGTATTTCATACCGGCACTTTTTTTTTTTTTTTACCAGAAATTTACATACCGGCACTTTTTTTTACCAGAAATTTACATACCGGCACTAATATCAGTAGTGAGAACTGGAGAAAAGTTTTTTTTTTTTTGTTTTTTTTTTCCTGACTTAACAGCGCGTTCTATAGAAACATTACGTGCCTCATGCTCTCAAGAAATATATGTGTGGGAACCGTAAAGGGTAGGGGAGTGGCGTATACACATAAAGGGTAGGGGAGTGGTGGTAAAGGGTAGAGGAGTGGTGTATACACATCAGCTATAAGTTCAATCCTTCAAAGGATGGAAATGAAGCTATCAATAGCGCATGATCAAACATCGTGCCCAAGCCGCAGATCATCCCACTAAAGATGTCTGTAATTTTTATTATTTCCTGAATTTAATATCATCAATCTGAACAGCTTCTCCATAGAATGAAGAATTGGAAGTAATACATTAAACACAAATTTTAGTTTTGCAGCAGTAAGCATACACTTTTTCCACTTCGGACTTTTTTTATTTTTTGAGGTTGGCGAGGTTGCTATTATTTTAAGATTGAATATTCATTCTGATTGCTGCGATTGTAACTTTCCGACTTTCTACTTCATGAAAGTCCCTATTGGAAGGAGGGTGCGTTCTCGGATCGTGACCTTAAAAGTTCTGGATATGATTAGCCCAGCTGAATTGCTAATGATTAGCAGAGGTTCAGAAGTCTCGTTAATCCGTTGGTTCCGGGTAGACTCCTCGTTATATATAAATCTAACTCCAGTTCTCAGAGGAGCATTAGTAGTGCCCTCTAGATTCACAAACAAGCCAACTGAAATCCTGACTTATGGTGCAATAGTTATTACAAGGATTTGTCAATTACATTTTCAAACAAAGAAGATTTTCTTCCAGGGATTATTTCTATTTTTCCAGTTTTGGAGATTTTATGGGGTAGGCATTTTTTTCCGGATAATTTTTAGCTAAATATGGGTATACCGGCACTTCAAGGCTTCCATTTCGAGCACTGGCCGGAAAGATAAATAAGTACCGGAACTCCGATCCAGTGCGTTCCGGTTTCACTACACCATTGGTTATTAGCTCAAAAAGTAACTTTTATTCCTCATATATCAACCTAAATGTAATGAAGTTGCATACAGTAGTATACTAGCATGTCGTGCCGTTACAAAGACATGCCTGAACCTTTAAAACCAAGGCCACTACGGCTCATAATTTTAACATGAGGGTGGTATATTATAAACCTGTGGACAGGAAGAATTGGTCGTTCTTGAAGTGTGCAAAGATGCTTTTGTAAATGCTCATAAAAATTAATTGTATGAGAAGGGTATAACTTTTTTCTCGTATGATGAAAATTATCAATCGCAATTCAAAATCTATGTAGCGTTTGAACTTTTAAACGAAGTCTACTTTTTATTAGGTAAACAGTACAACATTATAAAAAAAGAGGATACTTTTATTCTGAATGCTGGCGCGCGCGCGCGCGCACACACACACACACACACACACACACACACAAGCACGCACTCATTCAGAAAAAATATCTCAAATGAGTGGAAACAAACAAGCTACACATCACGGGTTTATTAAATCAAAAAAGGGATTTTGGGCATTTTTTATTTATTTCTTGATCCCAATTTAAAATACTGCACATATTTCTAGAAACTGTGATACCAAAATTTGCAGAAAAAAAAAACCTTCATTTCAACATTAATGTAAAAAGTTGCTGCCGTGACCAGGATTCGAACCTGGGTTATTGCGGGCACAACGCAATGTACTAACCACTATACGATCACGGCTACGTTTCTAGAGCCACAATCTTAGTTGTTTCTTCTCAATCAAACTAAGATCTGGTTGGTCAGTCAAGCGAAACTTTCTCCCGAAAAATCAACTTTCGGCGCACTTTCCTTGGGATTACAAGATGGCAGCACATTTTTCTCAAATAACCATTAACTTACCGATAAAGAAAGCGAAATTTGTTCAAAATCTTTAAGTGTAAGCATATTTCATTTTGATAATTAGCGTGCAAGAGTTAAAAATGTGGTTTTGCTATCAACAGGATACTAAATGTTAAAATTAAGTCGATTTATTGAATATTGACAATATATGCTTAAATTCATTTTATTAAACAGCAAACGGAACTTTCAATTATCTGGTTTTTGTAATTTACTGGCGTA
Organism: Macrothele yani; assembly: GCA_039090855.1. Lineage (NCBI taxonomy): Eukaryota > Metazoa > Arthropoda > Arachnida > Araneae > Macrothelidae > Macrothele > Macrothele yani. The sequence continues at coordinate 39,152,833 of CM077028.1, forward strand.
ACGCGCTCTCACATAATTTTTTTAGACAAATTTTAAATAAATGCAGTAGAACTCCGCTTATCCGGACTCCAAGTATCCGGAAACTCCAATTATCTGGATCGCTTGTTCTTTCAAGGCCAAGTAAAATTAAGATTTTTTTAATTTATTTACGTGTTTTTAGTTTTTTCGTTCACTTAAATAATACAAAATGATAATGCAGTACAGTAGATGTTTATTTTTTAAACTGTATAACATTTTTGTTATTACAAAATACGATAAACGAAAAAATTAAATTTCCTCATTTCAATTAATAAATACGTAAATAAACAAAGACATCGCTACTTCCACGTTTTGTCAACACATCGGTCACAGCTGGGGATCCGAACGTCAGGGTCTTTCTATATCTAGTCGAGTGTGTTAGCCTTGGGAAACGTTCGCGACTGCCACGGAAAGGACCTCAGGTTCGATCCCAAGCAGGCACGAACGCTCAATCCACTAAATATCCGCCGTGCGTCGGATGGGCACGTTAAGCCGTCGGACCCCGGGTACTGGCCCCCGGTAATAAATAAGGGCGTCTTCCTCCCCCTTTCTACTTCGCTTCCATGTCAATTTCCTATCGGGCACTCTAGCTTCCTATTTCTAAGGGTTGTTTAAGACCTGGGGTCAGACACTTCCTTCCTAAAATCCTCTACATATGATCATTTGATCCTTACGCTACGGTGGCCAACAATCAACGGCGCTACGTGTGTTTTTCTGTCAGCTTCTGACATCATAAATCCGTAAGATGGGCTCAGCTACTGAGACGTCTCCAGATATCAAGAGATCTGGGGGTTCGGATCAAAAATTACCCAATATTTTTTCGGTTGCTATGTGTTGATAAAACGTGGAAAGAGCGATGTCTTTGTTTATTCACTGATGCCACGTATTTGGAGGATTTTCATAATAAATACGTATTTGGCCTACAGAAAAAAGACAACCCAATTATCCGAATAGGCTGTGGTCCCAGTTAATCAGGATAACTGGAGTTCTACTGTATACTGATATTTAGATCTGGGATTAGTAAAATATATCTGTAAATACTCCGTTTCTAGTTTTTGGAGTCCTCAGCAGGTGTTTTTGAAAAAAAAAAAAAAAAAAGGTGTTTTTAAGGCATCACTTTTTCCATTCTTCCTTTCATCTGTACGTGGGCACAATATACACTCAGTAGACAAAACATTAGAGATAGGGGTGGTGGGCAGTTGTCATGAGCATCCCCGCGCACAGTGTAGAACAGACCCAAACCGAATGCAAGCGATACATAGGCGAACAGCAGGGCTTCCCAACAGGGTATTGCAATCTAAGAACATGGGTAAACGTGGTGATCTGAGCGGCTTTGATCGTGGTCGCATTGTCGCCGCAAGAAGATGAGTTATTCTTTAGCCCAAGTGATAAGAACCCTAGGGTTCTCGAGGGCAACTGTATCAAGGGTGTGCCGCGAGTATACCATTAACGGACGTATACCAAGCTGTGGCCGACCGCACATTATTGATGACCGGTGTCGACGTAGACTGTCCAGGCTCGTACAGACCGACAGGTTGGAAACGGTAGCGGAAATCACATCTTATTTAAATCAAAGAATATGGAACTTCGCGTGAAGAACGCCAACTCTCATAGAGATAACGTAAAACAGGCGACAACAGCGCCACCACATCTTAAGAGGTAATATGCTCTGCGGGAAAGTTAACAATCAGGAGCAAAACACGTTGGGGGGACTACGGTAGTGAAGGTTTTTTTTATCCACGATAGTTTCCTTCGATCTGATTACTATTTGCTTAGAGCAGTTTTTTTTTTTTTTGTTGTTGTTGCTGTTCCGGTTTCCTGGTATCCTGCTCATCCCTTATTAAGGTGAAAAAAATATGCAATAACATCATTATTACTATTTAAATTAAATTTTAGCAAATACACTCTCTACCAACAAGTAATTGGACACCTGTGATAGCAAAGGAAAACGAAGTTTATTCACCTTCAATTATTGGTGGAGCCTCCACGAGCGGCGATTACAGCTGCGACCCTCCGGGGCATACTCTCAAACAGGCGTTGTACGACGGCTAGCGGTATTTTCTTCCACTCGGCTTGGAGAAAACATGTCAGTTCCTTCACCGATTTCGGACGGTAGGCACCCCTTAGGTCGACTCTCCAACTCGTCCCAGAGGTGCTTGATAGGGTTTAGGTCCGGGCTCTGCGCAGGCCAGTCCATTCGATTAACCCCATTGTCACCATACCAAGTCATGGTGGACCTCGCAACATGACAGGTGGCATTGTCATCCTGAAGGTAACATGGGTCCACCCCGTAAAACTGCCACAACGTAGGAAGCACATGGTCATCTAAAATGATGCAGTAGGTCTCGGCGTTTAGTCTACTAGGAATTGCGACCAAGGGTCCCGTGCCATACCAGAAGAAACACCGCAATAGCATAATTCCACCGCCGCTGAACTTCAAAGTTGGCACAATACATTCCGGCAAGAGGCGTTCTCCAGGCAGACGCCAAACACAGACCCTGCCATCCGAACGGTAGAGGGTGAACCTTGATTCTTTGCTCCAGAGAACCTGTTTTCACTGTTCAACGGTCCACTGTCAACGTTCTTTGCACCACGTCAGCCGAGCAGCGTTATTAGACTTGGTAATCAAAGGCTTGTGGGCGGCAGCACGTCCATGATAACCGAGCAGATGGGATTCCTTACGGGTAATATTCATCGAAAGAACACTCCCGGATGCCTGTTGAAACTCCTCGCGGATGTGGCCCGTCGATTTGGTGCGGTTCTTCCGAATTTCTCTGGCTAGCACCCGTCGGTCTCTAACTCCCAGTTTTGTGGGTCTGCCTGGTCGGGGCACATTCCGACAGTCACCTCTCATCTTCCACTTGCCAATCACGTAGGCCACTGTCGATTTTGGGTACTTCAACTCGCTGGATATGTCACGTATGGATCGGCCATTTCTGCGATACCCGACGATTACACCTTTCTCGAAATCAGAGAGCTCCGAACTGCGTGGCATCTTGCATGCGACTGGTTGGGTTGTTGTTTCCCACACTATATTTAACGGCGGCGGCCGTGACGTGTATTAGGACCGCAGATATCGTCGATTGCAGGGGTGTCCAATTACTTGTTGGTAGATAGTGTATTATAGTCAGGCTTAAGGAACCGTACAAAATGCATACCGTAGAGCGGAAAGTCGTACCTATAGATCCTGGACCGACGCACGTCTCAGGCGAAGTTGTGGACAATGCTACAACAGGCATGACTGGCATTACCTCCGGAAACCCTCCGGCATCTTGTGGAGTCGATGCCTCGACTTGTGCAGGCTGTTATTCCCGCTAAAAGAGGACCAACACGCTTTAGGCAGGTAACTAATGTTGTGTCCATTTAGTGTATCTGCACCAATAGTCTAATTTTAAAAATTTATTTTCCTTAGGAATGCTTGAGCTGTAAGAACGATAATCAATAATTTTCGATTTTTTCCGTCGCATAATATTGTCGTAAGGTGGATTCACTGCAAATGGCTAAATGACTGACATATTTTATCCTAAATCATTCCTTCTAAAAATGCTTTCCAAAAATTATCTTTCCTGTCGGATACAGTTTGCCACGGTGACTGCTTGGGCACATTTTCTACTTCAGATAATGCAGTCTTATTTTTCTCATTTAACCTGCTTTTCTTTAAGGTGGACGTCTAGTGATTTTGCTTCCTATACTTTCAATGGGCATTAATTCTGTACACATTTTCTTCATAATTAATGCGTTCCCAAGGATGAAAATTTGAACATCGATTAAAATAACTTCATATTATAACTTGGAATACTCAATATTTTCTAAAACATAACCATAATTAAGCAATCCAACATTTGTTTGTCTACTGACGTCATCAAAGTACAGGTCGTGCCATCTTTTTTATGGTTTCAGCACCACCAAAGGAAAAGTTATTGATTTTTAATATACAGTAGTGGCCAAAATTGTGGAAACCTTTTGGAAAAAGTGTATTTTTGAGGTTTGATGGCTCCTAACACCACATTGTTTTGGAGTAATACCATAAAATTGTATATCAATGGAAATATAATTGTATCAAGAATGTAATGCAATGCAATAAAGTTTGTTCAATTATTTGTATTCTATGAAAAGTTATAGCAAAATAAGCAGAAAAAGGAAGCACAACTTGCTTAGGTTGATATGAAATAGCTTTCCTTCATTTGAATGTAGCCAATGAGCACGAGTATTTAAGAGAGCCAATCAGGTGTCATCTTGTTTTGGTAATGAGCCAGTCAGGTCACAGTAGGGTTCAGCTATTGATGTCATGTATTGGAGCTGAGAGAAGGACATTTGTCAGTGTGTTATGTCATTGCGATCACGTTGGGGTTTTGTGTGTGTGTGTGTGTGTGTGTACTTTCATTTAGTGAGCTTGTAAAACGTAATAAAATTAAAGAAATGGCGCAAAGAGTTGACTGGTCACCCAGAAAGCGATGTAAAATAGTACTATTAAGTGAACAAGTCTTCAGTCATGAGGAAATTGGAAGAAACTTTGGTGGAAACTTAACGAATGGTGGCATTTCTAAATTTTTCAAGAGGTGTAAGGCGACTCAGTCACTACAAAACCAGGCTGGTAAAGGCAGGAAAAGGTGCACAACAGCAAGTGATGATAGGAGAATTAAGAGACTATGCCTAGGTGACAGAAGAAAATGATCTGGGTGTATACAAGATGAAATGGCGCAATGCAATGTGAAGTTGAGTGCAAGGACTGTTCAGCGCAGACTGCAGGAATTTTGTCTAAAAGCTAGAATTTCGCGAAAAGAGCCATTTTTATCCCTCAAACAAAGATTGAAAAGATTAAACTGGGCTAAACCCCATGTTAACTGGACAGCGGAACAATGGGACAGTGTTATTTGTGATGAGACCAAAATCTCCCTGTTTGGTAGTGATGGCATAAAATACGTAAAGAGAAGAATCGGAGAAGATTTGCGTTCTGATTAAATTACATGTACCGTGAAACACCCAGTTAGTGTTATGATCTGGTGTTGTATAACATCAAAAGGTGTGGGCAGAATTTGCGTGATTAATGGGAATATAAATGGTCAAAAATACATTAATGAAATACTTGAGCCCAAACTGAAGCATTCCGCACGTGATCTTTTCCAAGATAATGAAGCATTTATATTTCAACAGGATTCAGCTCCATGTCATGTAGCTGCTGTGTGCAAAAAGTGGTTTCAAGATAATCATATTCCACTGCTGGAATGGCCTGGGAATAGCCCACACCTTAACCTCATCGAAAATCTATGGAGCCGACTAAAGAAACTTGTTAGTCAGAAGCAACCCAGCAATAAAACCCAATTAATAGAAGCAATAATTCAATCTTGGTTTTACATTATAACAGCTGAAGAACTAAAAACCTTGGTTCACTAAATCGGAAGGCGTTGTAAGGCCGTAATTAACGCTAAAGATTACCCAACTAAATATGAACTGACATGGTGAGAATTTTTGTATATCTCATTTTTTCTATGTGTTACACTTTTCTTCTTTATAACTGTTATTCTAATGCAAAATCCTTCATAAAAGTTATTACATTAGATTCTTGATGAAATTATCTTTCCATTGATATATAATTTTATGGTATTATTCAAATGGTGTTATGAGCCATCAAACCTCAAAAATACACTATTTCCAAAAGATTTCCACAATTTTGGCCACTACTGTAATTATGGTTATATTTTAGAAAATATTAAGTATTCCAAGTTATAATATGAAATTATTTTAATCGATGTTTCAAATTTTCATCCTTGGGAACGCATCAATTGTGAAAAAAATGTGTACAGAAGTTTACCCATTGAAAGTATAGGAAGCAAAATCACTAGACGTCCACCTTAATTTACTAATCAAAATACTCTTTTAAAATAAATTTTTAAGTCATTTCCTAACCAATGGCTGTAACTTAGCTTTCGTTTCTTCCAGCTGCATAAGTTTATCGCTGCCAGAAAAGGCACCCTAGATGATTTAAACTGGTTTCCGGGAAACTTTATCACCTCATTGATCTGATTACGCGATAATGCGGGGAATAAAATATTAAGCACACAAATATTTCACTTGGATGTAGCGGCAGTAGCAACGGCACCGGAATACCGAACGCCACACTGATAATTTTCTTTTGCCCAACCTATTACTCTCGATGATTTGCATTCAGAAGGCGAGTACTTTCAGAGAGTTCCTAGAAGACTAATTTTAAAAATTTATTCATAATGTTAACTCAGTAAGTAGCATTCTTTGAATATCATAAATCAACTTATTTTATCCTAAATGAACGCAATTTTATCCTAACGGTAGCAAAATGATCCGGCGTTGCCTGGGTTTAACAAAAATACATCAATCAGCTTTTAGGCCAGTGTTTCCTGAAATTATGAATACGATTTATCGCACAGAAGCATTTATTCCTTTAAGCGGCTGATGTACATGAACCAAATAATGACCAAAAATTTCAGCTCTCCACAAACAGAAATGCTCACATAATTGCAAAATATTATGAAAGCTACGACAAAACCATTCCTTTCCAACTCTTATTTCTGTAGTACCAAAAATAAACCTGTCAAAAGGTATTAAAAAGCTCGTTTCTAGTCCTTTTAAGGTGGATCCACCTAAAAAATTTCCTGTGTTTCCAATGGTAAAAACTTCTGTACATTTTCTTCGAGATTAATGCATTCCCAAGGATGAAACTTTGTACACCGATAAAAAATACCTTTGCATAATAGCCAAGTATACTTAATATTTTCTAAAACTTAACGATAAAAAAAAATATGTATATACACTGCTGGACAATTGCTAAGGACGGATCATACACGGCCATACAGCGCATAAAAAAGTAAGTGTGGTTGGATGCCGAGTGAAATAAAATAATGTCAGAATGCCAGGACATTACAAGAAAGACATTTTATTGTGCTCTGAAATCCAGAAGGCTTTGGAATGTGTTCAAGGGACAAACAGCCCATTTTGTGCAGAATACGTAAACGTGAAAAAAAGGCAGTTACCGTCCTCAGGAGTTCCGGCGTAAGATTTCAATACGGGATATGGCCACCATGGAGGGCGATGCAAGATTCCACACGTCGTGTCATGCTTTGCACAACATTGTCAAGCAGCTGTTTGGGTAATTTATCCCATTCCTCTGTCAGTGCACGGATGAGGGTGTCCTTGTTTATTGGAGGGCATTGGCGACCAGCAAGACTCCTCCCCAAAGCATCCCACACATTTTCAATGGGATTCAGATCTGGAGAACGTGCTGGCCATACGAGGAGTTGAATATCCTCGCTCTCAAAACACTCCTGGACAGCGACTGTTCGATGACATGTTGCGTTGTCGTCCATGAAAATGAATCTATCACCGATAGCACCACGGAACACGCGAACATGAGGTAGCAGAACATCATTAATGTATCGTTTGCCAGTCATAGTCCCAGTTGGAAGCACATAGAGGGACGTACGGCCATTGATCATGATGCCAGCCCATACCATGACACTACATCTCGGATATCGGTCCCTTTCCTGTATGTTTGCTGGACAATATGCAGTACCACTGTCACGCCAGATCAGTTGTCGTCGACAATCAGACGATAGACTGTATCTACTCTCATCTGAGAAGAGGACAGCAGACCAGTCGTTATCAGTCCAATTGCGATGTTGATGGCCCCATTGCAAACGAGCGGTACGGTGACGTCTGGACAATGGGATTCACACAACAGGACGGCGGGAGTATAGTCCTCCTTCATGCAAAAGTCTGGCGACAGTTTTTCGGAAGATCCGCTTGCCAGTAGCAGCCATAAACTGATTTGCTACCTCACTACCTGTGCTGCGCCGGTGTCTTTTTGTTGATAGCACGATGTACCGATCTTCTGCAGGTGTCGTACTACGAACACGACCTCCCCGTGACGTTTGCTACACTCTCCATTTGTTTGAAATGATTTCCAAAGCCTTGAAACAACACTGTGGCTGACGTCGAACTTCCCTGGCAACATCTCTTATTTTTCGCCCTTCTTCAATCTTGCCAATAATACGGCCACGCGTAAAATCATCTAGGTGATGTCGGGAAGACATACTGAAAATTGCAAGTTCGTGAGTTGATTCTTTCCCTTTCAACTTTGCGTTTGAACAACAACGGTCAATACGCGTCAAATCCTTTATATCTCTTATCAGCGCTATGACGTCACGAACAAGTTCGGCAATCCAAAATTTGCATACGCACAACACGTCTTACTGTATCCCGCACTTATGCTAATTTCCACATTTTTCTGCCTTCCATTTTATGGTTGCTATCGTTGCTATTGTCATCCGTCCTTAGCAATTGTCCGGCAGTGTATATATGTTGTTTTTGCTATATATATCATCATCATCATCATTGTCAACCATTATCAATCCACTGCTGGACGAAGGTCTCCCCAAGTTTCCTCCACAACGGTCTGTCTTGTGCCAGTCTCCTCCATGTCACTCCCGCATACTTTCGAATTTCATCCACCCATCTTCCATGTGGTCTTCTTCTGGGTCTTTTCCTGTCCCTTGGAATCCAATCTAAAATTTCAGCTGTCCATCGATGGTCTGTTCTTCTGGCAGTATGTCCAGCCCATTGTCATTTCAGGGATTTAACTCTGATCATGATGTCTTCCACTCTTGTCATTCTTCGGATCCACGAGTTCCTCTTCTTATCTCTCCTGGTTACACCAAGCATGCACCTCTCCATGCTGCTTTGAGTTGTCTGCAGCCTTTGTATGTCTCTTTTAGCTAAGGTCCACGGTTCTGCACCATACGTAAGCACTGGAAGGATGCATTGATCAAACACTTTTCTTTTAAGACATAATGGCATATTGCTCTTGAAAATTATGCTGTTTCTTCCAAAAGCTCTAAAGGCAAGTTTTGTACGCCGATTAATTTCTTCACCAATGTGACCCTCACTTGATATCTGCTGTCCAAGATAAACATACGTATCTGTTATCTCCAGTTTTTCTCCATCAATCGATAAATCTTCATTTCTTGTAAAAGCATTGTACATCACTTTTGTCTTCTGAAAGTTCATTTTTAATCCCACTTCTTTACTCTTGTCAGCAAGTTCCTGGATCATACTCTGTAGCTCTGATGGGGTAGTTGCAAAAATGACTATGTCATCAGCAAAACTAAGGTGGGTTAGATAATCTCCATTAATCTTTATCCCTTTGTTTTCCCAGTTCAGTGATTGAAAGACATTTTCAAATGTGGCATTAAAGAGCTTTGGAGATAATGGTGTCACCTTGTCTCACTCCTTTTCCAATTTTTATGTGTGTTTTATTTTCAAACAGCCGAATCTTTGCACTTGCATTTTCATAGATGTTATTAATAATATTAATGTATGCATCTTCAATACCGCAGGATTTCAGAGCCATTGCAACTGCTGATGGTTTCACCGAATCAAAGGCTTTTTCATAATCGATAAAAGCCATGCACAATGGAAGCTCATATTCCCTCGCTCTTTCAATTAGTTCTCTCAGTACGTGGATATGATCTATTGTGCTGTAGCCACTCCTGAATCCAGCTTGTTCTCTCGGTTGAGCCATGTCCAGTGTCACCTTCAAGCGGTGTGAAAGAACTTTAGTGAAGATTTTATAAACCACTGATAGGAGGCTGATAGGTCTGTAGTTCCTGAGATCCTCAATGTCACCTTTTTTATGTAGCAAGATCATTGTAGCGTTGTTCCAATCCTCAGGAATTTTCCCTTCATTAAGGCATCGAGTGAAAATTTGGGCGAGTACTGTTTCGATTTCTCCACTTGCTTCTTGTATGATGTCTACAGTAATACCATCTTCTCCTGGAGCTTTTCCCCGCTTCATGTTCTTGATTGCATGTGCAACTTCTGCTGGAAGGACTGGAAGAACTCTGGTACTGGTACCTTTCATGATGTCTGGAGTACATGTATCATCCCTTTCATATAATTTGGAGTAGAAATCTTTCACTCTTGTCAAAATTTCGCCTCTATTTCTTGTTACAGAACCATCTTTTCTCAGTGCCATAATCTGTTTTTTCCCCTTACTGAGATGTCCCTTTGCTATCTTTAGGCTTTGGTTGTTTTCAATTGCTTTCCTTACTAGTTCACAGTTGAATTTCCTTACGTCTTCAGTGATACTTTTTCGTACTGTCTTGCATAGCTCTATATATTCCACTTTGGAAGTCACATCTTCTTTAGTTGTCCTCATCACTCTTCTTTTTTGCATCAACATTTTGGTTTTTCCTGATAATTTGTTCACATGCAATTTGTTCTTAGACCCAGCTAATTTTGTTGCTGTTTCAATAAGAGCTTTGGTAACTTTTCTGTTAACTTCAGAAATATCCACTTCTTCCGATGTTAGGCCTTCTAAAGCAGAGAATCTGTTCTTCATTTCCAATTTGAAGGTATTATGGTGTTTTTTAAGGTTGGTTATGTCAATACATTTTGTTTGTCTTATGAGCTTGCCACGTTCGAGTTTAGTGTTGAGGTGCATCTTACATCTCACCAATCTATGGTCACTGCCTGTGTTGAACTCGTTTAGCACACTGCAGTCTTCTATGACGAATTTTTTTGTTACACATAATAAAATCAATTTCACTTGTCGTCCCATTTCGATGTCTCCATGTCCATTTCCTGTGTGGCTTTTTCTTGAAAAAGGAGTTCAAGATGAAAAACCCTTCTGCCTCTGCAAACTCTACGAGAGTATTTCCACGCTGGTTTCTGTTGCCGTGGCCGAATTTACCTACTGAAGTTTCATTCTGTTGCCGTTGCCCTATTTTTGCATTGAAATCTCCCATAATTATCTTCAAGTGCTGCTTACCTTTATTATTTAGATGACGAATTTCCTCATAAAATTCTTCAGTTTCTTCTTCAGCATGACTTGTGGTCGGTGCATAAGTTTGAATAATCTGAGCCTGGTATCTTCTCGAGAGTTGGATAACGAGTCGTGCAGCTCTGTCAGAGGAACTTTCAACTTCTACAACTTTATCCTTCAGTTTCTTGTTTATTATAAATCCAACACCACTAGTTCTGCCAGTATCTGTCCCACGATAGTAGAAGAGATGTCCACTTTTCAGTTCAATGAGATCTTCTCCTTTTCTCCTTACCTCACTTAGCCCAACGATGTCCCACTTGATCCTTTGTAGTTCCTCTTCCAATTCAAGAAGCCTTGAATCAGAAGATAGGGAGCGTCCGTTGTACGTAGCCAAGATCAGCATCAGATGGCAGCCTAGTCCGGTCTTCCGGGGATTCTTAGCACCCTCTGCCTTCATGTCGCACTGGACGCTGCCTTGGCCAGGTACATTCCAGCTGCCGGAGACTGAGGGCCAAGATTTAAGTTGTGGAGTCATTTTGGAGGGGTTTGGCCACAACTCACCACGCTGGCCAAGCGGGTTGGTGAGTGTGGGATAGCATTTCCTCTAATCCCGATGGTATAGTTATACCGCTATTGGCGGTCGTCAGAGCCCCTTTAGTGGGAACAGGATGTACCACGAGAAGGCGGGGTTGGCATTTGTCAAGGAGAGGCTGTGATGTTACGCATCACCTGACCTTACATCCCGCTATATATATATATAAAAATTAATTTGCAAAAGTAAAAGAAAAACAAATCACAAAAAAGAACAAAAACAAAACTAGTACAATGACAAGCTGCAAAGGCAGCTATACTCATGCAGTAGCATATATAGAGTGAATTGTAGAAAATAAGAATTGCAAAAATTAAATTCCATGAAGAATACTGAATCAAACTCAAAATGCAAATTCGAAATTGGAAAAAAAAAAGAACAAACAGGTTGCCGTCATCAGGAGAGCATCAACATGCGGGAGTGGCCTTTCTAGTACCACCAAGTGGTCCAAAAATGTCGGTTGGTCATGCTCTCCAGGCCACCAGACCAAACGCCAAAACAGACACTGAAATTCAAAAAACAAGAATATAAACACTGAAAAAATGATAAAGGTTTAACGGCAGACCAAACCGGTCAACGCCATGAATGAAGATCAAACTGAACTGGACCAACGACCCGGTCGCGGTTAGATAACATCCCTAGCAAGCCAAAAGAATATGTAAAATGACGAGATGCAAAACTGTGTATGTAAATAGAAGTCTTCAACCACTAGGGACCCACCAAGGGGTACTTTATATTGCCTGACTTATGTACTTAATATTGTAAGGTCCTAGGATTAGTAAAGCGTGTCAATGTGCAATTTGAAACTCTTTGAAACCAATTAAAATTTTAAATTAAGTGTTTTAAATAATGCTTTAAAAATTACTAGGAAAGTTGTTAGAATGCAGTTTAGATAGAAGTGCTTTAAGATTTTTTACAAGCAAAACCTGTGTGGAACATATTTTTGCTGTTCTATGAAATTGAGAAAGGAGTAGAATAAGATGTACTTCTTTAGAAATACTGGACGACCAATGAGTGTAGTAAATGATATCGAAATCAGAAGCATTTCTTTTATCATAATGATAAGTAGGGGTGTGGTAAATCTTTATGATAAAAGTAATGTAGAGGTAAATTGCGTTTCCCCCTATATCTCTTCTTCTAAATCTCCCATTTGAAAAATTCTTTCTGCACCGGATACAGCTCTTGATGGGAAATCGTTTGCACACCATTTCTAATTTTGGTGAAAAAATGGTTTGGCCACCAGGGGGCGTAAATCTTAATTTCCGCTTCTGATGTATTTGCAACAAAATATGAGCTTCTAAAATCCAGATTGAAAAAAATGTCGTTTGTAGACCGATGGTAATCATGTCGACAAACCGCTTAGAAACATTTTCTTCTTAAAATAATGCATGGTTTCTACGCCAGGGGTGTAGATGTATATCTTATTTTTGTCAATATCTCTACTTCTAGGAGTCCGATTTGAAAAATTCCTTCTTTGTTGGACAGTGTTTTCAGTGACACGTTTTTCATATAATTTCAAAATTTTCAAGTAATCATAGACTTTCCGCTAGGGCGCGTAGACGTAAATGGCGTTTCCCCTACATCTCTGCTTCGAAATCTCTGATTTGAAAAATTCTTTCTGCACCGGATACAGCTTCTGATGGGAATCCTTTGCATATAATTTCTAATTTTTGTAAAAAATTGTTTGGTCACCAGGTGGTGTAAATCTTAATTTCCGCTTCTGGTGTATTTGCAGCAAAATATGGGATTCTAAAATCTGGACTGAAAAAGTCGTTTGTAGACCGATAGTACTCATGTCGACAAACAGTTTAGAAACATTTTCTTTTTAAAATAATGCATGATTTCTACGCCAGGGGGCGTAGATGTATATCATATTTTGCCAATATCTCTACTTCTAGGAGTCCGATTTGAAAAATTCCTTCTTCGTTGGATAGTGTTTCGATGCGAAATGTTTTCCCTAAAAATTCGAAATTTTCAAGTAAATATATCATAGACTTTGCGCTAGGGGGCACCAAGGCAATTTGCGTTTTCTGCGTTATTTCCACAGATATCGTATAAGGGACTAGATTGGCTGTCTGCTCTGTTGAGCATGGGCTTGCGCTGTGAGAAGCATGGAACCACATTGAGCGGGTCAAGATGGCGGCGGAGCATGGCACGTTACGCAGGATGGTTTGGACTTGGTTATTGTATAAATCATGGTGAAAGCTTCCTCAGATAAAAAATCTTACGCAGAGAGACTAAAATATAATTGCTGTTACTTATCTGCCTCTTGCCCAATGCTGAAAACAATATATATATATATATATATATATTAAAATTTAAAGCTGGTATTGTATGAAAATATAAAAAATTATTGGAAAATATTTTTAAGAAGGTAATGCGGCAACGATTTAAAATAATGGAAAAGCAAATAATTTATTTAAAATCAATAAGTAGCTATTAAATCCAGCAAACTATTGATTTAAATCCGAGAAAAAAAAAGGCTTCCACTTGTTTTACATAGAAAAGCTGAAATAATATTAATCTTTTCCCTTGTTGCTATTACCTCTGTCATTCTGATTTATTTATTATGTTTGCTCAAAAAGTTTCGAATTTCACCAAACATTTTGATATTTCGTCTTGTTATGCACTAAGGAAATTTCAGTTTTTAATCTTTCATATTATTTATTTGGGCAATATAGCAACGAAATGGCGTATTAAATGTAAGCATTCATTAACAGGAAACGTCAAAATCATATCTCTCAGTAAATTAAAACCAGCGTTATATTTTTTTATATCGCAGATACCGGAATGTCTTCTCTGGAATTTAAGACGTGGCCGAATCTGAAATAATTCAATATTTTGCAAGACCCTTGCCATTCTAGTTAGCACTAAGAAATGTTACTGTTTTTTACTTAAATTTTATAACTTCCGCCGCTAAATGGGTACTGACTGCTTTGAATCTCAATATAAATAGAAAATCACAGTACCAAACTCGTATTCTTTTGACTAAATGCGAAATAGCCTTGCTTAAATGGATCGTGATGACCCGCTGCAAATGGCGCCTACCTTCTCACGCCTCATGGGCTGGGTGTCCAATCTAGCTTCGTGTATATGATATCAGTGGTTATTTCTGCTTCTGAAACTCCGATTTGAAAAATTCTTCCTGTATCGCATTCAAGACCTGATGGAAAATATTTTTCACATATTTTCTAATGTTTGGTAAAGAATGGTTTGGCCACCAGAGGGCATAAGTGTTAATTTCTGCTTCTGATGTATTTGTAGCAAAATCTGGGCTCCTGAAAACTCCACTAAATTTATTTTTTTCTTGGACCGATACCGCTCATATGGAAAATCCTTTTGAGAATACTTTCTTCCTAAAATAATGCATGGTTTTCCCACCAGAGAACGTAAAGGCTTATTTTTGTCGATATCTCTGTTTCTAAGAGTCCGATTTGAAAAATTCGTTCTGTGTCGGAGAGCATTTCCGGTGCGAAATGTTTCTCATATAAATTCATGTTTTTCTTAACAGTCTGCAACCAGAGGGCGTAAGCTCGCGATTCCGTTTACAGCAATATCTGAGGGATTAAAAACCCGATTGAAAAACTTCTTTCTTCCGTCAGATACTATTGTTTTCCATACCGGTTCCATTGACTTTGAATAGCTTTGATAAATTTAATTTGGGTCAGAACGGATTCAAAAGACGTGCTTATTACACCCGAAAATTCGATGTCATCTTTCTTGTTTCTTTTGTAAGTTATCGTTGGCCGGCAACGGGCCCTCTGGCGGCTTGGTCCTACTGCAACTGCACCACTTCGCCCTTCGCTACACCACTGACTCATATGTTCCGTTTGTTACTTTTGAATTTTTACTTTTAATTTTCTCTACGGTGCGTTTGTTTACGCATCTGAACAGACGGCAGCCAAATAAATTCCTGGTTTCTCAAAAGCAACCATTTCAAAGACATTTAGCAATTGAAAGACAAGAAGATCTTCCATGTTCAAAAGGTATAGAAATGTGTTGCCGGTATATACTAGACTTGAAGAACGTGACTGTCGTGCTGTGAGGAGGATTGTACCCGAGACCCGGTTTTCCACTGCGCAGGAAATGGCTTTTGCAAGGGCAACCAGTTTCGACCTGAAACATGCGTAGGGAGTTAAAGAAATTGTGTCTCGGACGTCGTCTACTCATTCTGATGCCACCTGTCTTAGCAAGAAACAGAAAAATCAGCTTGAAGTGGTGCTGAGAATGCCCTGAATGTACAGTAGAGTAACAGAAGAAAGCGATTTAGTCAGATAAATCAAGCTATGCATTTTTACACTGAATGGTCGGTAGAAAGTGTGGCGAGAACCTAATGAAACCATGGACCCCGTATGCCTTCTGAAAGCAATCCAAGCATCTAGAGGTGGCGCCATTCTATTGGCAAAGTTCTGTTGATAGAGACCCGGTCCGCTGATTTCAGTGGAATAATAGATTATATTTAGGAACTACCAAACTGCTGTAGCTGACAAAATGTGCTCTACTATATTGCACTTCATTCATGCATGTGTTGGCATCTTTACGGAAGACAATGCAACGTCACATCGTGTCAGAGTCCTGTACGAACGGCTTGACGAGCACGAGAACTTCCACCATTTACCCTGGCCTCCAAGGTCCTCTGATCTCAAGCCTGTTGAAAAGGCGTGAGTCCTGGTGGAATGAGCTATTCGATATGCACGTCGTCTTCCGTCAACACTGATTTGCACGATATTTGTTGGAGAAATGGCAATTTTTCGACGAAAACTAACTCTAGCACCTCATAGAATCCATACCGCGTTGCATATTTGTCACTCGCAAACAAATGTGGTTCTACTGGACGTTGATAAAGGTTCGATTTTTCCCCCCAGTGTGTGTATTATCCTGTCAATATTTAGAACATTTAAATTGATATATTGAGAGAAAATTACTGTTAAAATATTGCGAAAAAGAACCGCGTTTAGAATCTTTTCTTTTCGGGGAAAGGTTAACGGCCATCGTAAGGGATTGGATGAGTTATAACCAGTTAGAGTCCCTAATTTAGGGCTACTAGTTCCAGGGAAGGGAGAGAGCCAGAGCCGTAAGACAAACACAATATCCATGACTTATCGGGATTCGAACCCATCTCGGACGAATGATCAGAAGCCATCGCTTAGACCACTGCGACACCGGGGCGGCTTTTCAACAATTCAGCAAAGAACTTTGAGCATCAATATTCTTTTATCAACTGGTTCTTTATTCATTCGTCTATCCACTAATCTATCAGTTTGTACAAGGAAACTAAATCTATAGGCAGGTATTGTTATCATGTAACTCTTCGGTGCGCAAAAAGGAAAAAAAATTAACCGATTCATTGCGACTTTTCTTACTTGCGGTGCAGTTTTGATATCTGCAGTAGGAGTTCTTACTGTTCATAAATGTTTCATTCTACGCGAGATACTAACAAAATTGCGAAATCAGGCTAAAAAAATCGAAAGTACGTTTTCTTCACTGCATTTTAACAGAACAGCGCTGAGCAATAAAAGATAAAAAAAAAAAAGAAAAAAAAAGTACTCAGCATAACTTTAGGGGCCAAGATGAATTACGACTTCCAGCATTAAAGGACATCGCATTATTCTTCCATGAAGATTTGTTTAGAACAGGAAGGTAACTCTAAATTGGTGGGAGCAACTATGCTTCTACCATTTAATTTCCGAGAACGAATCCCTCAGGTTTTGTCTCGACTGAGCGTACGTAGCTCGAAAGGTTTCGGTTCACTGAATTAATGGGATGTTTTCGTTCACAGAGATTTCAAGACTTCTAAAAGGAAGTTCTACCTGATGTAGCCGTGATCGTATAGTGGTTAGTACATTGCGTTGTGGCCGCAATAACCCAGGTTCGAATCCTGGTCACGGCAATAATTTTTGTTTTTCTGCCTTTCAAATTTAAAAAGAACTGAAATGGCGCTACTGATTTCTTTTAAAATTAAAAAAACTAAAATGATGCTGCTGATTTCTTTTAAAATTGAAAATCTGAAATGGTGCTGCTCATTTCTTTTAAAACTAAAAAAAAACTGAAATGGCGCTGCTGATTTCTTTTAAAATTAAACAATCTGAAACTGTGCTGCTAATTTCTTTTAGAACTAAAAAAACTGAAATGGCGCTACTGGTTTCTTTCAGTGTAAGAAAAACTGATACACAAATGAACCAGGTTTAAAAAAACCCAGCAAATCAGTGGTGCTCAGAATGATTAGCGTTGCATTATTGGAAAAACTTCTTCGATCGCGCGCGTGTTCTTCGTGGGAAACTTAAGCTGTTCTTCAAAGCGAAAAATTTCACGAACTCATAATCCTTTTTTTTTTTCAAAAAATTTGCTCACACTGTCAAAATTCATGTTATATACAAACTTCTTCGCTCAGACGAAAATCTCCGCAAAATAACTCAGCGCTCAAAGCATTCTTTTATTTAAAATAATATAAAATTTAACTGGCGTAGCATTTAAAAACAGAAAGCGGTATTTCGCTTTTCTGAAGCGAGTTGTCATCCATGATGAAAAACTCTAAAATTCAGCAAAACAGGACAAAAGTGTTAAGACGGTAGGACGTGTTATCAGTAGTTGTCGATTTCTTCATACGTAGAAAAACGAGGAAATTAACTTTAAAAAAATTGAAAAATACGTTTCAAATTTTAAATTCTGGTTTAGTTTTATTACGTAGTGAAAGACTGACAAAAACGCCCCCTGAGTTTTTAATGATGTTTCAAACCAAAATACTTTTCTGCTTTCCGTTTTCACGTTATCATATTACGAAACAGGAACATAAAAAAATATTTTGCACATTGGTGTGTTTTCATAATTGTTTTACAAACCTTCACTTATTACAATATATTATAATAAAAATAAGCCAGAAACAAAATTTAAAGTGTTATTGATGCAAATGTGCTGCCATCTTTTAAACTCAAGGAAAAGACATCGAGTCTGTTTTTTACCGCAAAAAGTTACACTCGGTTGAACACTGGTGTTTCGGTTAAACCAAATGATACGCAAAAATCATCCCCTCGGCGTCGCCGTGATCGTATAGTGGTTGGTATATTGCGTTGTGGCCGCAATAACCTAGGTTCGAATCCTGGTCACGGCATTGTCTTTCGGTTTTGTGCCTTTAAAGAAATACCGTAATGGCTTTAATTTATTTTCATTGTAAGAAAAATTGTAGACATATATGGTTTCAAAACTTTAAAATAAATGTTTCAAAACTTTAAATTAAAGTTTTGGTTTCAAAACTTTAAAATAAAGCGCAGATTGCTCAGCTTTTCAGTGTCGCAGAAACTGCTTTGCTGACACGTATGAATTCGTATGTATTATTCATGGTAAGCTTAAGCTATTTCTCCAAAAGAAAATTTCATGAATTTTTAAAGAAAGATCTTTATTCGAAACACCAATAATTCATGGTGCAAGAGCTGTAACGGGGTTTAGGATGACACCGAATCCTCGGGTGTCATTGACCGTGTTTTGAATATTTTCCAATACAAAAAGCATTTTCTAAATTAGATGTCGGGAATGCATTTATGCACTAGGAGGAATAAATACATCCCCCCTCCCAAATGCGCTGTGCTTAAAAATGCGCAATGTGAGCAGTGACCTTCGTAGTGAATGAAATCATTTACCAAAACAAAAAGAAAACAAAAAGACATTTCTGCAATCGGATAAATAATTCACAATTAGAAACAGCTACTCACTCTTACTAGCGGCAGAAATGTGATATACAAAAAGTCCTAAATCATAATTATACACAAAATGTTCCTCACAGAAAAAGGTATCTAAGGCTGTATTTTTTTTTTTTTATTGGAGGTTTAACGACCACCGTGAGCAACTCAATGGGCTATAAGCAGTCGCCCGCCCCTAATTTAGGGCCACTGGTTTCAGGGAAGGGAGAAAGCCAGTGCCGTAAGACAAACACAACATCCATGCCTCACCGGGATTCGAACCCGGACCCCTTTTGAACGAATGAGAAGAGGCCATCGCTTAGACCACTGCTCCACCGGGGCGGCTTTTTCAGGTTTAACGACCACCATGAGCTACTATATGAGCTATAAGCAATCGCTAGTCTCTAATTTAGGGCCATTGGTTGCAGGGAAGAGATAGAGCCAATGCCAAAACGTGGTTAGAACTGAACATTTAAAAAATTGTTTTCTTGTGAACCGGTGAACACTTTTGACAATATCGCGGTTTATCTGGGCGACCGTGAGTGCAAAACGACTGTGCGTGGTATCATTTTTAAGCTGTCGTCGACGAGATCTATTCAAATATACAAAGAATATATCGCTGTGGTGTAAACTAAAATTATTAAAAATTGTTTTCGTGTGAACGGGTTAACATTTTCGACAATGCCGCGGAATTCGCAGAATGAACGCAAGCAAAAGTGAAGAAAATCAAAACGAGAGGCAAAAGGAAGTGATGAGGAATGTAAGAAGCCCAAGAAAATTACAGCCCAAGGAACTAGAGAGTACCGAGAACGCCTGAAAGCAGCCGCCGCCAAACAAATATCCAGCACACCGATCGAACCCCTACCCGGCTCATCTCGAACTCTGCTTTGTGTTCGCAATGTATCCAGGATTATTTGTGAAAATCATGTAAGCTTGTTTTCATATCATAGACCTGTGTTGGCTATAACAAATTAAATAAACGCTTTGAAACCATACTCGACTAGCTCATTTCAACTCTCCTATCTGCAAGTCGTAGTCCTACGTTCCAAACTGACGACTCAATCAGAACTGAGAACACCTGGGGTTTTTTTTTTTTTGGCTTTTTTCTTTTTTTGTTTATGTGCATATAAAAGAAGAGACGTATAAAATACGTGCGCGCGCGGGTGTGTGTGTTTGTGAGTGAGATAATCTGCCCAGACTTTAAACACCAAACATTGCGTTCCCGAAAATAAACCTACACATAAATAGACGGTAATAGTAAATATATTCACCATTACTATTTACAAACCGTGTACTTTCACCACTGGACAGTATCTTACTGAAAATTTTGTAAACAACCGATTGATTGATGAAGATAATGGGTCTGTAGCTCCTGAGATACATAATATATCCCCCTTTTTTTTATGTAACAGGATCACGGTAGCATTGGTCCAGTCACCAGGCATTTTTCCTTCATTAAGGCATCTAGTGAAAATTTTGGTGAGCGTATTTTCTATTTCTACACCGGCTTTCTCTACAGTGTCCATGAAAATTCCATGTTCCTCTAGTTTCATGTTCTTAATTGCGTAGTTCACTTCTTCCGTGAGAACTGGGAGAACTTGTATAAACTGCTCTATGTTCTAAATATACGTATTATACTAAATAACCCGTAAAAAATAAAACATTTAATCTGTACATCAATCTCTAAAAAAATTGTTGATAAAAAAAGAAGTATTACCGCAGTGGAAAGAGACTCAGTAAACAAACATTTGGATTTATCTTATGAAAAAATATGGCGTTAGTATATTATGTATCTTAAAATAACATACAAATAAAGCAAAACTTCTGTTACTAAAATAAAGCTCACTGTTGTTAATATAAAGAGCCAACTATGCTCGAACAGTGGCGCACCCACGGCGAGGGCCGACGGGGCCCACCCTCCCCCTTGGGCTGACAGAACGGAAAATTATTACGTCAAAGTTTGAAACAAAAAAATCACGATACTCGATCTACATACACTTTTTAATCATGTACAGTATAATTATAACATACAATAATTACAAGGGAGTAGTTCTGCCAAATAAATTTAGAAAAATCTAAGCAGAAAAATAATTTCATCTAATGCTTGTTCTAATCATCTAACTTTCTTGTACTGTAACATTACTAACTAAATAAGAATAAATGTACAAAAGTCAGCTACTTTATTGTTAGGGCACCAGACTATTTCTCCGGAAATTTAGGGAAAGGGGGCGGTCACCACCACCTTGGAAAAATTCTGTGCCCCCCCCCCCCGGAAATTTCTGGGTGCGCTACTGTGCTCGAATGGATTAATTTTATAACTTCGTAATTTATTGCGTAATAAGAGGAATGCGTTGCGTCTTTTTCTGTGATGATATACATTTTCCAGTACAGAAATTACATCTAAAAAGGAAAATGCAGATATAAACCTTGGCTTTTTTGAGCATCCATTCGATCTACAAAGCACATCAAAAGTAATTACTATTCGTAGACTACACACATAATGAAATTATAAAAAGAAATTAACGTTTAATTATAATAAATTTTGTTTTCTTGTCGACCGCGGTTTCGCTGTGCCCCACACAAGCAGCGACGCCTAATGCACGTCTGTCTATATTACATCCACCTGGTGCAGTAGAAGTCATGGATAAAATATAGACGTCCAGTGGATGTCTATATTTGGACGACATTGTCCAGTTGATGTCCTTATAATGGACGAATTCTGGATCCACCACATTTGGACATCCATTAGATGTCATTCACAGGACATCTAATGGACGTCTTTTATGGATGAATTGTGGAGCTATTCGCGCATGCGCACCTTAAATATCAATAAAGTACGAGACCATTGAGCCAAGCGGAATAGAAGTTTGCAGTTAATAATAGTTTGAAGTTGCTCACTTATTAGCACTAAGCCAGGTGTTATCTTTTTTTTTTTTTAATATTTTTTATTTTTCTAAGTGTATTTGTGGTCGTGTTTAAAGTTGGCAGGAAGCAGTTCTGTACAACCTGCTAAGTGCTCTGATTATAGACTTCTAACGAATTGAAATCTTATAAGAATTTCATACATTATCAATGTCAGGTGATACAGTTAGTTGCAGCCTTAGTGGTGTTATCTATAAATATCAAGATTTTTTAATACTCATGTACGTATATTTTTTTAAAAATTCTGAAATTCACGAACTATTTTTTGTGATGCCTTTCTTAAATTAACGAAGCATATTTCTGATGCAACCTTTTCCGTGAAATGAGGGGGACCTAAATTTCACGCAAAGAAAATTCTGTATTTTCAGAAAACTTTGTGCAATTCCTTTCTTATATTTACGGTAAACTGTCGTTACTAAGAGGTCTTTACGGACAATTCTGAAATTTCATAAACTTTTCAGCAATTCTTTTCATATATTAACGGAAAATTCTGTTAACACTTTTTCCGTATCCACATGTTGTAAAACATTCCGATAACAGGATCGATTCGTGGGAATACTTGAGGTTTGATTAACTACTAATTATCAGTTATATTATGTTTATGTATGTCTGAAGTCCCTTAAGACAAAAGTTATTATAGCTATTAAGAGTAAATTTCATACTTAGGAGTTTTATGAAATACTATAAAGCATGCGGTGCATTCGCTCTTTTCTTAAAGATAATGGAAGTCATTTTCAGTTTAAAAAGATCGAGTTCCAAAGCATCCTGTTATTTCGAAAAGAAAAAAATCACGGTGAAAAAGTACGTAATTTGTAATAACTCCTCCTACAGAAAATAATAAAATTATTACAAACATATTCAGAAAAATAATAAGGCCTAAGAGAAAATAAAATTACTAACTCACCCACATTAATAACAACTAAATACGTAAATAAATAATAAGCGTCGTGAAATTAGTGTTGTACCTTGCATGCGAGCGTTGTTAACAGAAATGTGTGACTTCGTGGTAAGACACCCGCTTCACAATAGCAAGGTCTCTGTTTCAAATCCCGCTGAAGCGAGTGAGGAAGGTTTCGTTGTGTCAGACTGGTACGGTGGATTGGGTAATTTCCGGTGAATTTACGCCACTTTTTCTTTTTTTTTTTTTACAGTATAGAACACATGACGTGTATCTAGACACGTCCATTTAGCGTCTTACGTAACATCCAGATTACGTAGATTAAACGTAATCTGATAAGACATTGGACATCCATTGGTTCTCCCGATTACGTTTAATAGACGGAATCTGGACTTTCTTGGATGTCCATGAAAGTTCCATACGTAGCGTGGTGAACGTAAAATGGACGTCTATTAGGTGTGCTGTGTGGAGCCATGTCTCAGCTTCATTAGGTCCAATGGCACTTCTGAGTTGCTTTGCTTGATCTTTCTGATATTTTTTTCAGAAACGAACGCAACGGATATTATTGTAAGCATATTAATATTCTCATACTAGTTAACGTAAAACACCGAGTAAACATTTGGTGCACATCCCAAATAATGCAGGAAACAATAAAAAGCTGCTCAGATTAAATGAATGGAACTCACTGGAAATAACGATGGTATTTTAATGACGACGAAAAAAACTACAGAGAAATATTCTCAGCTCAAAACTTCATTTAAATGTACTTAATTTTAATAAATTCACTACTTAGAGGTATGTTGTTTTATTAAGAAAACTATGCTGCCATCCCGTAATCTTAAAGGCACAGAAAACCTTTTCTTTCCGAAAGCTTTGCTTTACTGAATAAACGGATGTTAGAAAGAAAATGACGAATTTAAGAGCGTTGAGACGTAGCCGTGATCGTACAGTGGTTAGTACATTGCGTTGTGGCCGCAATAACCCAGGTTCGAATCCTGGTCACGGCAGCATTTTTTGTTTTGTTTCACAATATGTAAATTGTTCAAAATTAGTAACTCTAAATGCTATAAACAGTCGTCCGCCACTAATTTAAAGCCACTGGTTCATGGGAAAAAGACAGTGCCGTAAAAAACAAAAAAAAGCACTACCCGTGCTTCACGTGGGACCCGAACTGGGACTTACCGTCAGAAGCAGGAGCTTATAAGCACTGCTCCGCTGGGATGGCCAAAATTATTCAGGGCAGCATTTTATTTTCATTTACAGATTTTTAGGGCAGGTAAATTAAATTGAACGCAAATAAAATGTGTTCTTTGGTTTTACAATAAAAGCTACCGTTCTGACAAAAAAATTTCCTTGTCGTACACTCCATATCAACTAGTGTCTCAAAGTAAAAATGTGCTGTCTGATGATATATGTAATGATAACTTGATAAGCTCTCCATAGGGGGAGCTTACACAAAAACATTTAATATTTAATCACGTGTTTATGCATGTTACCTTGAAAACTAAATTCTATTTAAACACAATTACCCATCTGCGCAAAAGTAAACCAACGATTTCCAAACCTTTTCACGATGGCACTGCATGAACGCAAACTAAAGATTCACACGGGACTCCCAACTTAAAAAAAATCGTATAGGCTTATTAACAGCTTATATATAATTTTACATTAGCTTACACGTGAGACGCAAAAGACATTTTAAAAACACAAAATCAAAATGCAATTCCTCATTTAACGGCTTGCACGTGCAAAGTCGGTATTTCAAATTTTTATAAAATGTGTGACAAGCGCATTTTTTCATTAAATCTTTAAAATTTTCCATTTTAATGATCACCTTATATTGGAAATCAGAGAAAAACAAGCTTCACAAGAGTAGGGAGTTGAAAACACTAAGAGAAATGTGGGAGACTTTTTTTCTGTTAATTTTGCGAAAGATCTGGGTAAAATTCTCTACCCCTGGTTCAGAAAAAATCTTTGTACAAAAAATGATTAATATGATCCTTCACACGCAGAATTTCTTTGTTCACACCATTTTTTTTTCTTGTTGAACGCCAGAAGGCCTAAAAACATACTTACCGTCCAGATAAGTATGGTTTGAGCCTCCAGGTGTTCAACAACAAGAGATTAGCCACACTATTCGGCTGAGAATATAAGTATGCCAAAATATTGTACTTATGTTGTTGGTAAGTGATTTGGCTTTATGGTGTTTGAATGAGAGATGCCCGCTGCAGGCGGGCATCAAGAAAGGATTAAGTGCTTGAAACAGATGGTAAAGAGGGGATTTAAACATGTTCCTGTGACTAGAAAAATTTGTAAACCCCTTTTTTAGAGAGGAGTCCTTAATCTCTTTATAGAAGGGATTGACCTTCTCATCTTTCCCCTCTATGACTATACTTCCACTTTTCTCATCGAGAAGTATTGTAATAAAGAGGTAGAATGGGGTGTGGGTCCTTACAATCTGAGTTTAAATTCAAATGGTATCGCGATGGCTTTTCATCACGTGCTTTAACTTCAAACGTTACGGTCATTTTTAAATTCACGAAACTTGTCTACGTTTCCCAGGAAATTCTAACAATTGCTTGTTTAAATAAATGGATATTTTTTTCCAGTCACATGTTTAACTCTGAAAAATACTCTATTAGTATATATCCCAGTAATGTCAGGCGGTGACAAATCATTTTTTTTAAATAATTACATTCAAATGTTTCGCAGACATTTCAGAACTATTCTTGACTTTCCTGCACCAAATTTTGGTTTTCATGACTGAAATTTAGTCAGTGGCTGCCAAATAGTTTCACCTTTCATCCCGTACTAACTTTTTTTGTTTTTGTTTTTTTCGGACACCCAATACACCGAAGAAAATACTAGCTACGAGCAAATGGTGTTCGTGAAAAAAAAATAAAAATAAATAAGATTTCAAATGCAGGAACATACGTTAAAAAGCTGCCATCAAATGATAAACCGATTAATTCAAATCAAGACTGACGTGGACCGGAAACTTCAGATAGACAACACAACATGCGATAGTACTAACTTGAAAATAATTGCTGCAGCACATTAAGGGATTCAAAGTGCAAAGTTCTTTAAAACGAAAGTACTCTTAGGAACCACGCTACTGAGCTACAGCGTGTGGGTGGTTGGAAAACAAGAAACCCGTGAACTCTGAGGTAAAACTGTTAAAGAGGGTAAAGATTTTTGGCCTTTATTCACGGCGTATTGGGGCAAAAATATATTGGTAAAGAAATCCGTTATTTTACGTTGAATGATGCATTTAGTTGATGTACTGAAGCATTATAGATTGTTATTGAGTTCATAAAAGAATTGGGAAATATTCAGTATATTTGAGGATCTGATATATCTCGCTGTTGGAGTACTACATGATTGAGAACAAGGTGAATGCTGTTCGATGTGCTGAGTTGAATACCTAGTAAGACCAGTAAAAGGTTGAAATAGTAAGATTTGATTAATAACGGAACACGACTTAACGCTACGAAACACTGTCTGTTTCTCTGTGTGTGTGTGTCAGTCTCAATAAAACAACTGTTCACATTTAATTTACTAAATGTTAAGTTTAGTTAAACGCTTAGCAAGGTTAGACACTAAATAGCATAACGGAACACGACTTAACGCTACGAAACACACTCACTCTCTCTCAGTACAACGACTATTCACATTTAAGTAATGCCAGTGTTTTAATGTTTATCAAACATTTAATAGATATCAGCAACCAAATTCACTAATAACATTAAAGTTTGATGAGTGTAAACAACAAAGGAAATAAGGATAATATTTTGACTACAAGCTCCTAAGGATAAAAGATTTGCGGTAAACTAAGCCATGGGCACCCATAGCTTAGTTTTCGAGAGAGAGAGGCAAACAGAAATAGTAACTACGAATAACATACGAACACCATACGCAAATTTCCACTGTGCCACATTCGCAACGTATAAATTTAATGGAAACCAGGAGACCCAAAAACTACATGTAAAAGGAATTAGACAGCATGTGAGGACAATAAGAAAATGTGTTTTTTTCTTTTGAACCTTTTAGCCACTTGTTTCACATGCATATCGAAACTACAGAGATCACTCAGTTAGACATCAAGACAAATTCCTGGAAAATTGTCGAGAGATTTATGTCGAACAGTGAATACCTGCTGCGGAGGATGATATATTTTCCGTTTCTTCGCCTGTCGTACTTTTCCGCACTTTACGTACACATTCAACCTGCGATGGGAAAATTTCATTAATGCTTTCTACTGCAAAAGTTTCCTGTTTTTTAACAAGAAATTCTCAACATTTTGCCAACTTTTATTGCATGCACACGCATCAAAAAGTTCTAAAGAAAAACTTGGCATGAGGAAAATCTCTGTAGTACCTTCCCAGAATAAAAAGGGCATGGTTCGATTTGCAAGGAAGGGCAAATGCCCTCACTTGCCCCCCCATATAGGTGCCCAAAGAACTATCATGTCATTAATTTCTAGTTTAAGCATACTTTATTTTTAACATGGTTTTACAAAAAAAAAAAAAAAAAAGTAAGTAGTTTCTTGTATCACTAGTTTGTCAATGGACCCTATATCTCTGCAACATTTAGTCCGAAAAATTATTTTTGCAGTCGAAAATCTAAACTGAGAGAAACACGATCCCATACGTTTTGGACTTTTCACAGCGGTTGCTCTGGCTATCTTTAAAGCTTTCCCCAGCTCATTCGCCAAATTAATTTTTTTTTTTTTCGCCAAATGTAATCTGAAGTCGCCATTTTTTTTTCATTCTCCATTGAAAATATAAATACCATAAAAACAAAGTATTTAACAGTACAAAAAGGATAGTTTTAGATGCTTTACAATTAAGTAGCAAGATATTATGTTATAGATCCCGAATGCTAATAAAAAAAAAAACACTTATTTTCTCTTTATTACTACCTATAAAATTTTTAAACAAAGAAAATTCAAAATAATTTAAAAGTCAAAAGCCACTCATCGCGGAAAACTATTACTTTTCACACACTAATGTTTGGTTTTCTGCTACGAGGCATTAATGTAAACCGCCGTAATGATGATATCGCGGTTTCGAATTAAAAAATTACTTTCGCAACGGATAACGTTGATATGTTTTGTGCGCAATTTGTGAATTTTCGGAGCACACGTTTCAGTCACTAATTGCCGAAATTAGCTATTTGTAGATATTTTACCGATTATGCAGAAATCAGATCGATTTTTTTGTATAACCGGTTCAACGCACTATGATGACCATTACTTACACTGCAGATTTTAAATTATGCGCAGCTGTTTAAATTTTTTCACAATGCGCAGATGTTCAAATTTTTTCACAATGCGCAGATATTTTCTAGGAGACGTTAAATGGATTGTGTTTTCCGCTCAATTTCCCCCCCCCCCCTAAAAATCTGATTTGAAATATTTTATGCGTATCGGAAAGGATTCAAGCGACGTGCTCATTACACATGAAAATGCTGTGTCATCTTTCTTGTTTAAGTTTAAAAGTAAATTTAAAAACGCAAAAATCCGTTTTTTGCTTTATGCAGACAACTGTGCTGCCATCTCGTGATCTCAAAGAAAGCACGCGTGTCGAAAGTGATTTATCTTCCCCAAAACTTCGGCTGATTGAATATCTAGGTCTTATCATCGGCGAGGAAAGAAAAGGTAGGAAAGTTTTAAATCGTATGGTGTAGCCGTGATCGTATAGTGGTTAGTACATTGCGTTGTGGCCGCAATAACCCAGGTTCGAATCCTGGTCACGGCAGATTATTTTCAGTTTCTCAGCCATTTTTTGTGATGCATACAATAACAAAATTTTTTTTTAATAACACGCCCAAGAAAAAGAAAAACAATGCGACTTAACCAAATAAATCTAATTTCGATTTCTTCGAATCATACCAAAAACGTTTTGCCGAAATCAAACGGGAAATGAAATTTTGGTTACCAAATTTTTTTTTTTTTTTTGAGTTAAACAAACATTTCTACGAAATATAGTTAACTTAGATTCTTAACAAAGGTGTTGTCGACGAAAATTGAAGTTCATTGATTCACGTATTTTTGACATATATATATGCTTATCAAAAAATGGCCACCATGTTTTGCTATATTTCTTTTTGAATTGGACAGACGTAACTAAGGTTTCACTTATAGGTTCTTCTGATCTAAGAAATCTGTCTCAGTGGCATAACGAGCTTTACACGAACGCCACCGCAGAAAAATCTTTTTCCCCTGCGCTAAAGGTTTGTCTTTATTTAAACATATAAAACTTTTTGTTTCAAGGTTTCGTTTGTGCGTGCATGAGCGCGCACGAACACACATACTTCGCTTGTAGTGAAATTCCATCCTACGCGCGCGATCTCTCTCTCTCTCTCTTATGAATTATTCCTTTACTTCGTCAAAAACCATACTGTAGGTTTCGACATCAAAGTCTTCAGCAGGGCCCTTTCAGCTGCCATCAGAGTTCAGATAACACTTTTCAGTTGTCATTAGAGCAGGGGCGGCGAAAAGTGAAGTTCGTTGACCGGGCCCGAAATTTCGAATCGTGGTGCACCCACTACCTTCCCACTTCCCGGAACAAACAGACGAAAAACGATGCCGAAGGAGCTTTGTTGGGAATTAGGACCACCCAACCACTTACCTAGAGGAACTTTCTAAGGTACATTATAACAATCGCACTTATGCCAAATAAAAAAATAAAAAAAATAAAAATCTTGGCTGAAATTGTTGAAATTATTGACCGGGCCAGAGCCCGGGCGGTTCCGCCGCCACTGCATTAGAGTCCATACTCTCCCAGAATGATCATTCCAGGGGCGTAAATGCATGCTCTGTGTGATGTAAAAAATAGAAATTGTAACTAAAAAAAGAAAGTCATACATCCTTCAGTATTATCTTTTTAAGGACTTTAGTTAGTCTCATACAGCATTCCATGCACTTAACCGGGGTACAGAGTAACATACAGTGTGAGGTCTGAACATCTCATATCTACAAAAAGATTTTTCCAGAACAGTGAATGGAGACGTAGAAAACAATATGCTGATATGCAGGGGCGCCGACTTCACCAAATTATTGAGGCGTTGCGAGGGGGGGGGGAGATCTGACGCATTGGGGGACACACGTTTCTTCCACTGTCAGGAGGAAAATTTAAAAAAAAAAAGTGAACGCCGAGATTCTTCGACGAATATTTTAAAATGCAATTGCTCATCAGCAAATGAACAAAGAAACTGAAATTTTCTTCTGCTGAATACTTATATTTTCAAAAATAAAAATTTGGCCAGTGATTTTATAAAAATTTCCACAGATTTTATTTCCAAACGTTTATAAAAAAATGAGGAATCACCTGGATTACTCAAAGAACAACAAGCGCAAAAAATAAATACACGTAGATAAATAAATGCACTAGAGATTATTCGTTTCTGTATTTTTATTTATTTTACTTTTGATAATTGTTTTAAACATTTACTACACATCACCAGAACATGTGTGAAATTCAGATTCGTCGGTGACAGGAATCAAACTTTTCGCCTCTTCGCTCCGGAGCCAGTTGTTCTAACTGACTAAACTACACCGACGGAATGTATCGCTGCAGATTTGTCGTCTTGGCATGTGTTTCAGCTCTGTAATACATCACATATGTCAAAAACAATATGTGGCTGGCAATCCAATTTCTTATTTAATGAGCAATGCTGAAATAAGGGGGGAAAGTTTATTTTGTTATTTATTAATTTTTTGAAAATAGAAAGCATTTTCGCTTTAGTTTATGAAACTGGGTGATGGGAATGCAGTTGTTTCAGAGGACTTGAGGCCTTTCACAACCATATCCAATCGTTCCTACGCATGCACATTTATTAACACGAGAATGTAAATGAAATATCAGTTGAATAAATAAAATTTTTACATCAATGAGGATGTTATGAGGATAATGTTACACTTGTTTGCACATATCCTTCAGAAAATAATGAGCTAAAGTTCTTCGCGGAAATGGAAATACAGAGACTTGTGTCATTTTTAGCACGTCTTTTGTAAAAAAAGGTCGTGCTTATGTTACCGGTTTGTCCGTCCGTCCGTCTGTAAACACCATATCTCTGCAACTATTTGCCCGATTTGAAAAATTCTTTTTGCATTGGGAAGCTTGAAATATGCGAATGATGATCTTTATTTCGTTTTTTTTTTTACGATGTACAATTTCGCCGCTAGAGGGCGTAAATTCAGATGATGTCGAATTCAAAAACACATTTTATTCCACATATTTGCTTCTAAACATCCGATTGAAAAAAATCTTTTACCTTTTGGATTCCATTTATGTCGAAGAGTATTTCAGATATAGTTACTTTTTCAAATTACGCTTAGATTTTTCGCTAGTAGGCGTAAAAGTAAATTACATTTCCCCCGATATTTCTTCTTCTAAAACTCCGATTTGAAAACTTTTTTCCTTCAGCGAATACACCTCCTGATGGAAAATCTTTTGCATATAATTTCACATTTTTGGTAAAGAATACTTTGGCCACCAGGTGGCGTAAGCGTTAATTTTTGCTTGTGATGTATTTGCCATAAAATCTGAGCTAAAATATCGATTGAAAAAATTATTTCGTGGACTGATGCCACTCACACAGACAAAACTTTTTTGGAATATTTTCTTCTTAAAATATTCCACAGTTTCTCCGCCAGGGGACGTAGATGTATATCCTATTTTCGTCAATATCTCTACTTCTAGGAGTCAGATTCGAATAATTCCTTCTTTGTTGGATAGTGTATCCAGTGTGACATATTTTTCATATAATTTCAAAATTTTCAAGTAATTCATAGACTTTCCGCTAGGGGCGTAAAGGTAAATTGCTTCCCCCGATATCTCTGCTTCTAAATCTCCGATTTGAAAAATTCTTTCTGCACCGGATACAGCTCCTGATGGAAAATCCTTTGCACAGAATTTCAAATTTTTGTAAAAAATGGTTTGGCCACCAGGTGGCGTAAGTCTTAATTTCCGCTTCTGATTTAGTTGCAGCAAAATATGAGCTTCTAAAATCTCGATTGAAAAAAAAGTCGTTTGTTGACCGATACTACTCATGTCGACAAACCTTTTAGGAACATTTTCTTCTTGAAATAATGCACGGTTTCTGCGCCAGGGGGCATAGATATATATTTTATTTTTGTCAATATCTCTACTTCAAGGAGTCCGATTTGAAAAATTCCTTTTTTGTTGGATAGTGTTTCCGATGTGAAATGGTTTTCCTATAAATTCAAAATTTTCAAGTAAATCATAGACATTTCGCTAGGGGGCACAAAGGTAAATTGCGTTTTCTGCGTTATTTCTGCTTTTAAAACTCAGATTTGAAAAATTCTTCCTGTGTTGCATACAAGACCTGATGGAAAATATTTTTCACATAATTTCTAATGTTTGGGAAAGAATGGTTTTGCCACCAGGGGTCATAAATGTTAATTTCTGCTTCTGATGTATTTGTAGCAACATCTGGGCTCCTGAAAACTCTAATATTTTTTTTTTTTCTGAGACCGATACCGCTCATATGGAAAACCCTTTTGAGAATACTTTCTTCCTAAAATTATGCATGGTTTTCCCACCAGGGGACGTAAAGTCGCATCTTATTTTTGTCGATATATCTGTTTCTAAGAGTCCGATTTGAAAAATTATTCCTATGTTGAAGAGCCTTTCCGGTGAGAAACGTTTCTCATATAAATTCATGTTTTTCTTAACGCACAAGTCTGCAACCAGAGGGCATAAGCTCACGATTCCGTTTACAGCAATATCTGAGGATTTAAAAACCATATTGAAAAACTTATTTCTTCCGTCAGATACTATTGTTTTCCATACCGGTTCCATTGACTTTGAATAGCTTTGATAAATTTAATTTGCGTCAGAACGGATTCAAAAGACGTGCTTATTACACCCGAAAATTCGGTGTCATCTTTCTTGTTTTTTATAACAGTCAAAAGAAGACTCATTACGTGCAAAACATTGTGACATTATGTTAAGTGCATTTTTTATATCCAAGAGTAAATAATTTAAGTAAATTTACTCTGTTTGCGCCACAATTCTGAATTGTAACTTTTTATTTGCTTATGTTCTGTGTTTTCGTATAAATTGGAAAAGGTCATTAGACACTTGCCCTGCGGCCGTTACATGTTTTGTGGGTGCGATCGTGATGCAATTCAAAGGAAGCTGGTCTTAGTTCTCTGAAAGAATAAAATTTACATGATATGTTTAACTTTGGAGTAAATATTTTGTCATACTTTGTATTGGTGTAAAAACTAGGACAATCATTTTAATTACAATTTCGATTTTACGAAAAGTACCTACAGGTTCCAAAGAATTTGAATTATTAACACGCCTGTAAAACTTAGTTAATAATATGGAATTTAAAATTTTCAGTAACTGAGGGCAAATAAAATTTTCGCCAAAGGGCATCTAATTTTTCTTATTTACTGGGGGGGTGTCTCAGACACGCCACTGATAATGGATGCAACGGCTTCTTGCGTAGGAAGAGTGAATGGATTGGGATATTCAGCCGAACGTTGTTCAAATTTCTCACGCTGCACACACACAAGGAGCATCAAAGCTTCCCAACTCCGGAGGAGTTAATCCTTTGATACCTAATCTCTCACCTACGACCTGCCTTCTCTGGAGGTCAGATATGAAACAATGGGTGCTACCTACGAAGACGTGGGTTGGGGAATAGGGAGTTGGAAAATAGGTTCTTTCGCTGCACTGAAGAATTCCTTCAATTGTCAGTTGCTGTAGGAAGAGTTGTTAGCCGTCCTCTGCTTGTGCCATGGAATTTATGTACGGTCAAAGGAGAAACAAGTTGATTACATATTACGAGCAAAAGTTTTAGAAATCGTACGACACATCGGAACCGGCATGAGTGACAGTTATCATCTGTCTTGGGGGCAAGGGCGCACTCATTGGGGGAAGGAGGCCCATGTGCCACGACATGGAGCATTATATAAGTAACAAAAAAATTATGCCAGCTTTGCTCTTAATACTACTTGAATTCGTCTTGGTATGGAGTCTATTAATAAAGTATCGGTAAATGGCTTGCAATATATTAGCTGGGTCTAAGAACAAGTTGCATGTGAACAAATTATCAGGAAAAACCAAAATGTTGATGCAAAAAAGAAGAGAGATGAGGACAACTAAAGAAGATGTGACTTCCAAAGTGGAATACATAGAGCTATGCAAGACAGTACGAAAAAGTATCACTGAAGACGTAAGGAAATTCAACTGTGAACTAGTAAGGAAAGCAATTCAAAACAACCAAAGCCTAAAGATAGCAAAGGGACATCTCAGTAAGGGAAGAAAACAGATTATGGCACTGAGAAAAGAAGATGGTTCTGTAACAAGAAATAGAGGCGAAATTTTGACAAGAGTGAAAGATTTCTACTCCAAATTATATGAAAGGGATGATACATGTACTCCAGACATCATGAAAGGTACCAGTACCAGAGTTCTTCCAGTCCTTCCAGCAGAAGTTGCACATGCAATCAAGAACATGAAGCGGGGGAAAGCTCCAGGAGAAGATGGAATTACTGTAGACATCATACAAGAAGCAAGTGGAGAAATCGAAACAGTACTCGCCCAAATTTTCACTCGATGCCTTAATGAAGGGAAGATTCCTGAGGATTGGAACAACGCTACAATGATCCTGCTACATGAAAAAGGTGACATTGAGGATCTCAGGAATTACAGACCTATCAGCCTCCTATCAGTGGTTTATAAAATCTTCACTAAAGTTCTTTCACACCGCTTGAAGGTGACACTGGACATGGCTCAACCGAGAGAACAAGCTGGATTCAGGAGTGGCTACAGCACAATAGATCATATCCACGTACTGAGAGAACTAATTGAAGAGTGAGGGAATATGAACTTCCATTGTGCATGGCTTTTATCGATTATGAAAAAGCCTTTGATTTGGTGAAACCATCAGCAGTTACAATGGCTCTGAAATCCTGCGGTATTGAAGATGCATACATTAATATTATTAATAACATCTATGAAAATGCAAGTGCAAATTGGAAAGGGAGTGAGACAAGGTGACAACATATCTCCGAAGCTCTTTAATGCCACATTGGAAAATGTCTTTCAATCACTGAACTGGGAAAACAAAGGGATAAATATTAATGGAGATTATCTAACCCACCTTCGTTTTGCTGATGACGTAGTTATTTTTGCAACTACCCCATCAGCGCTGCAGAGTATGATCCAGGAACTTGCTGACAAGAGTAAAGAAGTGGGATTAAAAATGAACTTTCAGAAGACAAAAGTGATGTTCAATGCTTTTACAAGAAATGAAGATTTATCGATTGATGGAGAAAAGCTGGTGATAACAGACGCATACATTTATCTTGGACAGCAGATATCAAATGAGGGTCACATTGATGAAGAAATTAATCGGCGTACAAAACTTGCCTGGAGAGCTTTTGGAAGAAACAGCATAATTTTCAAGAGCAATATACCGTTATGTCTTAAAAGAAAAGTGTTTGATCAATGCATCCTTCCAGTGCTTACGTATGGTGCAGAGACGTGGACCTTAACTAAAAGAGACATACAAAGGCTGCAGACAACTCAAAGCAGCATGGGGAGGTGCATGCTTGGTGTAACCAAGAGAGATAAGAAGAGGAACTCGTGGATCCGAAAAATGACAAGAGTGGAAGACATCATGATCAGAGTTAAATCCCTGAAATGGCAATGGGCTGGACATACTGCCAGAAGAATAGACCATCGATGGACAGCCGAAATTTTAGATTGGATTCCAAGGGACAGGAAAAGACCCAGAAGACCACATGGAAGATGGGTAGATGAAATGCGAAAGTATGCGGGAGTGACATGGAGGAGACTGGCACAAGACAGACCGTTGTGGAGGAAACTTGGGGAGACCTTCGTCCAGCAGTGGATTGATAATGGTTGACAATGATGATGATGATATTAGCCCAAATGCCAAAAATTGCACCCTTTAACTCTTGAAGATTTGATGATAGCAAATCCATCTGCCTGATGCCCCTTTCAACTTTATCACACAAATTCTCCATTGGATTGAGATCCGGTGATGGAGGATGCCAATGTGCCAAGAAAAAGTTTCCGTGATGTTCCTCAAACCATTCGCGTACATTGTTTGCACTATGACATGGACGAAGTATCCATCTCCATTGGGATAAACCATCAACATAACTGGCTGGATTTAGCAGGCTACGATATCTAAATACCTTTGGGAGGTCCAGGGACGCGCCAAGGGCATCTGCCGTCCGGGTGCAAGCCCAGATTTGCTGCTCCTTGTAGGAGAATAGTTTTTAATTTTTATTCGTTTGCACATGAAATAAATATCTTTAGCAGCATCATTTTCTATTGCCCTTAAAAGTAAGAGTTTTCATAATATATATAACATTGAACATGACGGGCGTCTGTTTAACTATTCTAACCAACTAACTAAAAAATCTCTCATTTGGGTACATATACAAATAAGTTGTTTAAAACTAAAAACAGAATTCAAAATAACTAGTTTTCATATTCATCCTCCCCCCCCCCCCCCCCATAAACCTCGATACCCTTATTGCATCGATTTCCCACCTTGTTTCAGGGCACGGTGTAACGGATAACGCTGGAAGCTCTTTCTTTAAAATTTGCCAAAGGTAAGGTTCAGAAAAGAAAGCATATATTTCTTGAATTATGCTGAAAATTTCTAGAGGAATTTTTTCGTCGATATTTAAGACCAGATTAAAAGCATGAGCCGCTCAAAGTACGTAAAATGCATCAGGCTTTCAGATCGAAAAATTATGTTTTTTTGAAGTCCACTGTGTTTTTCCTTCATATTGGCCCCATTGTCATAGCGCTGGCCACGCATATCACGATACTGAAATCTTCAAGGTTTTAAAAACCTAAAAAAAAAAACTTAGTCCTTTCCCCGCGGTATGCGTTACTGAACGAAACAATAAAAATTGTCTGATCTCAAGTCGCCTTCTATTGAATTATATAATATTTTTTTTATAAGAAAACTAAACGTGCCACGCAGCATTACTATTTCTCGCAGTAAAAACTTTTTATTTAACGTCTCCCACATCACTGACATTAATTAGTCAACTGTTAAATTTGATTGAGGCGTCCAGCCGCCCCCAGAAGCTGGCGCCCGGGTGTTTCGCACCCGTTGAACCCCGCTTGGCGCGTCCCTGGGGAGGTCAGACGTTGCTTCACACGAATTAAAGGGCCCAAACACTCCCAAGAAAACATGTCCCAGACCATAACGTTGCCTTTACCAGCTTTAAGAGTAATGACGATGCAAGATTGGTGCATTCTTCCGTGCCCTCACGCTTCCATCTGCATAGCGTATTTAAAAATATGATTCGTCGGACCAGATTACCCTTTCTCACTCATTTACTGTCCAATCCTTGTGTTCCTAAGCGAACTGGAGGCGTTTCTTCTTGTTCGCTGCAGATAGCAATGGCTTACGGGAAAATGGCTGCTTCTCTAGCCCACATGATGTAGTGTGCGACGAACTGTACGTTGGAAGGCCATCCCACTTAGTCCCCGATTCAGATTATCTGTAATCTGACGAAGAGTTTGCCCGTCTGTTGGACTGAGCAATTCAACCTACTCTCTGCTCAGCTCGATCATCCAGTAGCTGTTGACAACTACATGCCTTGGGGCTCAGACCCGGTGTCTTGATTGGTGGTTCACTCTTTGTAAACTTTAACAACTGCTGCCCCCGAACATATCACAAGGGCAGCCATTTTGCTAATGCTAGCACTAATGCTTTGAGGACCACTATCATTCCACGTTGAAAGTCTGTCAGATCGCGTCTTTTATCCATTATATCTTTTGTGGGTGCCACGTCAATTCGTCGCGTGCGTCAATTCGTCGACTACGTCAATTCGTCGCCTGCGT
Source organism: Macrothele yani (assembly GCA_039090855.1). Taxonomy (NCBI): domain Eukaryota; kingdom Metazoa; phylum Arthropoda; class Arachnida; order Araneae; family Macrothelidae; genus Macrothele; species Macrothele yani. Next base: position 39,190,607 of record CM077028.1, read on the forward strand.
CAATTCGTCGCGCGTCAATTCGTCGACTACGACAATTCGTCTCGCGTCAATTCGTCGCATGCGTCAATTCGTCGACCACGACGATTCGTCGCGCGTCAATTCGTCGCGGACAAATTCGTCGACTACCTCAATTCGTCGACTACGTCAATTCGTCGCGTTTACAGATTTTGGTTACATACAAAACGAATCCAGGAAAACGTACGATTTCGAACGTCTTGCTCCCTGATCAAATTTATAAAGTTTGGACACGCAGACAGGATAGGAATATTACGGTTTTCAATTCAGAACCACCAAATCTGGTATACTATCTCGTGGTATTCTAACTTAGACTGTAGACGGTTTTGGGAAGCGGTTGGAGAGGGGGGGTAGCCCCCCACAGAAATGCCGTAAAATATAGTTTTCAATTTAGAACTACCAAATTTGGTATATTATCTCATGGTACTCTAACTTAGACGGTAGACGGTTTTTGGAACGGGTCAAGGCTCGGGGGTCAGAGCCCCCACATACAAAATTTTCTTGTTTTCAATTCAGAACCACCAAATCAGGTATCCTATCTCATGGTACTCTAACTTACACTGTTGTCAGTTTTTGGAACGGGTCAAGGCCCGGGGAGTCAGGCCCCCCCCCCTACATACAAAATTTTCGTAAAATCTCGTTTTTATTTCAGAACCATCAAATTTGCTATCATGAAACTCTAACTTAGAAGCTAAACGGTTTTGGGAAGGGGTTGGAGCCCGGGGGGTCAGACCCCCCCGAATAAAAACTTTTCGTAAATACTACAGTTTTCAATTTAGAACCACCAAATTTGGTATACTATCTCATGGTACTCTAACTTAGACGCTAGACGGTTTTTGGAAGGGGTTGGAGCCCGCGGGGTAGGGCCCCCCCTCATAAAAAATTTCGTAAAATCTACAGTTTTTATCTTAGAACCACCAAATTTGGTATACTATCTTATGGTACTCTAACTTAGTCGGCAGACCGTTTTTGGAACGGGTCAAGGCCCGGGGTCAGAGCCCCCCACATACAAAATTTTCTTAAAAACTACAGTTTTCAATTCAGAACCACCTAATCTGGTATACTATCTCATGGTACTCTAACTTAGACGCTAGACGGTTTTTGGAAGGGGTTGGAGCCAGAGGGGTCAGACCCCCCCCCCCCCGAATAAAAACTTTTTCGTAAATACTACAGTTTTTAATTTAGAACTTCCAAATTTGGTATACTATCTCATGGTACTCTAACTTAGACGCTAGACGGTTTTTTGAAGGGGTTGCAGTCCGGGGGGTCACCCCCCCCTCATAAAAATTTCGTAAAATCTACAGTTTTCATCTTAGAAGCACCAAATTTGGTATACTATCTTATGGTACTCAAACTTAGACGGCAGACCGTTTTTGGAACGGGTCAAGGCCCGGAGGTCAGAGCCCCCACATACAAAATTTTCTTAAAAACTACAGTTTTCAATTCAGAACCACCTAATCTGGTATACTATCTCATGGTACTCTAACTTAGACGCTAGACGGTTTTTGGAAGGGGTTGGAGCCCGGGGGTCAGGCCCCCTCCGAATAATTTTTTTTGTGTAAAATCTACAGTTTTCAATTTAGAACCACCAAATTTGGTATACTATCTCATGGTAATCTAACTTAGACAGTAGACCGTTTTTGGGACGGATGAAGGCCCGGGGGGGTCAGAGCCCCCACATACAAAATTTTCTTAAAAACTACAGTTTTCAATTCAGAACCACCTAATCTGGTATACTATCTCATATTAATCTAACTTAGATGCTAGACGGTTTTTGGAAGGGGTTGGAGCCCGGGGGGTCCGACCCCCCGAATAAAAACTTTTTCGTAAAATCTATAGTTTTCAATTTAGAACCACCAAATTTTGTATATTATCTCATGGTACTCTAACTTAGACGGTAGAAGGTTTTTGGAACGGATCAAGGCCCGGGGGTAAGACCCCTCCACATACAAAATTTTCTTAAAATCTTTATTTTTCAATTCAGAACCGCCAAATTTTGTGTCATCAAACTCTAACTTAGCGGGAGACGGTAAGTGAAAGCGCAACATTATTAACTTGATTTGTTATGCAAACCTTATAAATACGACCACAGCGATTAAAAGTTACTAAAGAGTCCTTGTAAGCAATATTTTTTGACTGAGTGCAAGTACAGTTTACGAAATGTCAACAGGTCAAAATATCTAAAGTAACAATGAAATTTGGGATATTTCTTTTTCTTTCTTTTTATTTCAGTTTTGACACTTGTATTAAGTTTTAAAAACATATATTTCTGCTATCGTGTACCTTGATTGTGCTTTAAACAGAATTTCTTACCATGTTTTGGGTATTTTGTTTCGTGTGGTTGCAGTTTCTTTAATGTTTTGGGCATTTCATTTTGTGTGGTTACTTCTTTTTATGTTTTGGGCATTTTACTTTGTATGGCTGTTTTTGTTATGTTTTTGTTCTTTTTGTATGTGGGGGGCTGTGACCCCGGAAGCTCGACCCGAGGCTTGACCCGTTCCAAAAACGGTCTGCCGTCTAAGTTAGAGTACCATAAGATAGTATACCAAATTTGGTGGTTCTAAGATAAAAACTGTAGATTTTACGAAATTTTTTATGAGGGGGGGCCCGACCCGCGGGCTCCAACCCCTTCAAAAAACCTTCTAGCGTCTAAGATAGAGTACCATGAGATAGTATACCAAATTTGGTGGTTCTAAATTGAAAACTGTAGATTTTTCGAAAAAGTGTTTATTCGGGGGGGTCTGACCCCCGGGCTCCAACCCCTTCCAAACCGTCTAGCGTATAAGTTAGAGTACCATGAGATAGTATACCAGATTAGGTGGTTCTGAATTGAAAACTGTAGTTTTTAAGAAAAATTTGTATGTGGGGAGCTGTGACCCCCGGGCCTTGACCCGTTCCAAAAAACGGTCTGCCGTCTAAGTTAGAGTACCATAAGATAGTATACCAAATTTGGTGCTTCTAAGATGAAAACTGTAGTTTTTAAGAAAATTTTGTATGGGGGGGCTAACCTTCCCCCCTCTGCAACCGCTTCCCAAAACCGTCTGCAGTCTAAGTTAGAATACCACGAGATAGTTTACCAGATTTGGTGGTTCTGAATTGAAAACTGCAGATTTTACGAAAATTTTGTATATGGGGGGCTCTGTCCAACCGGGCCCTGCCCCGTTCCAAAAACCGTTTACCGTCTAATATTTTTAGTGCCAAAGAAAAACGTAATATTCCTATCCTGTCTGCGTGTCCAAACTTTATAAATTTGATCAGGGAGCAAGACGTTCGAAATCGTACGTTTTCCTGGATTCGTTTTGTATGTAACCAAAATCTGTAAACGCGACGAATTGACGTAGTCGACGAATTGACGTAGTCGACGAATTTGTCCGCGACGAATTGACGCAGTCGACGAATTGACGCGCGACGAATTAACGCGCGACGAATTGACGCAGTCGACGAATTGACGCGCGACGAATTGACGTAGGCGACGAATTGACGCGCGACGAATCGTCGCAGTCGACGAATTGACGCAGTCGACGAATTGACGCACGCGACGAATTGACGTAGAACCTATCTTGTGCAGTGCATTTCATTAGTCTCTGCGTGCCTTCGTTATCTTTTTATACCGATTTAGCCATCTTGCGTTAGCAGCACCTGTGGATAGCTACTTTGCATAAAATGATCCAGTGGTCATAATAACTTGGCCACTCAATATGTGTGTATGTAAATATATATACCGATGAGCCGTTACATTATGACCACCTACATAATAAGTTGTAGGACCCCCTTTAGCCTGCAAAACAGCGACCACTTGGAGAGGCATTGATTCGATGAGGTGGCGATAGGTATCCTGGGGTATCTGGTACCATAATGTCAACAACAGGTCCTCCAGTTCCCGTATATTTTGAGGTGGTGGTAATTCAGCGCATACCCGCTTTTCCAAGTCGAACCACAAATGTTCGATTGGGTTTATGTCAGGTGAATTTAGAGGACAGGGCATTAACAGAAAATCGCCAGCATGTCCCTCGAACCACTCCTTGACAGTGTGGCATGGCGCATCATCCTGTTGATAAGGGTCATCACCAGCAGAGAACACAGTTGCTATGAATGAGTGAACTCGCTCCGTAACGATGTTCAGATACTTGACAGCTGTCAGGAATTGTGCTAGTGAGATATGGGGCCTAAAGTGTCCCAAGAAAACATCGCCTACAACATAATACCGCCGATACCGGCCTGTTTCCGCGCAACAGTGCATCCAGCTGTCATAACTTCCGTTGGTAATCGGCGTAACGGCGCTCGGCCGTCTACGTGATGCGCCAGAAATCTTGATTCGTCAGACCAGACCACTTTCTTCCAATCATTTACGGTCCAATCTTGATCTTAAGCCCATTTCATGCGTTGTTGGCGATGATGTGCAGTGAGAATGTAGCCTCGGCTGGGTCTTCGGCTGCGATGAACTGTGTGTTGCGACACATTGCCCTTATAAACCAACTGTTGTAGCTGCGGGTGATTTGTCGCACTGTGGCTTTGCGGTCGCTGTGAACAATGCGCTTTCCTCTGGCATCAGTGAGCTGCGGACGACACACAGCTGGACGACGGTTCGTGTTTGGCTACATATGCACCACTTTTGATACGTACTTACTACAGCTCCACAGGAACCAACCCAAAGCCGCGGCGTTTTCGAGATCGTAGTTCCAAGGCACCGTTCCATCACAATTTCTCCCTTTATCAAACTCCGATAAATTGGCAGCTTTTCAAACTCTGACTCCGAACACTCTACTGACTGAAAGCCGGTGCTCGGGTTGTATATATACTGCTTTGTGAACTTCAACTGCACCACCATTCGGTCTTCAGGCGTGCTCATTTCTCTAGGCTGGGGGTGGTCATAATGTAACGGCTCATCAGTGTATATAAAGCATGCGGAAGTGACATGGAGGAGCCTGGCTGAAGACAGAACGTTGTGGAAGAAACTTCGGGAGACCTTCATCCAGCAACGCTCTGCAAAATCGCGGGGATATTTTTATCGCATCGCAATATTTTGGTCCATTACTGTAAAGGAATCCTGGGTGCGCCACCTCTTTCAGGCCCTGGGAATTCAGAATCTCCCTCGTGTTTTGAAGAGTTTTAAATTATGTATTATCTTCGAACAGAAGTCATCGCTCTTTCCACGTGTATAAGTGAGTCACGGAAAAATTCTCATCGGCCGCCACCGGGAATCGAACCCAGGGTCTTCCAGTTATGGGCCGGGCATGCTACCACTGCACCACAGCGGGCTTCGAATTCTCCAGACTCAAATACGACAGACTGATTGGCAGTTTGTCGTATTTGAGTCTGGAGAATTCGAGGCCGCTGTGCTAACATGTCCGGCGCGTAACTGGAAGCACTGGGTTCGATTCCCGGTCGGCGGATGAGAATTTTTCCGTGACTCACATATAAACGTGGAAAGTGCGATGACTTCTGTTCGATGTTCCTAATCTAAGTCAATTGTGTATATTAATGTATTATCTTTAAAACATTCTGATTTTTTCACCTCGCTTTGATGATTTCTAAAACGCAAAACAAGAAGTCAAGAGCACCTCGCGTGGTTTAGGAGCGCCAATACTACGAAAGAAGTCTAAAACACTACTAAGGGCATTTTACCCCACACTTCGTTTTAGTATTCATAGATTTCTGTAGAAAACAATTAGAAAAACAGTACAGTTTTCAAGAGTAATTTACTATTACGTCTGAATGAAAAGGAAAGCGTATAATCAAAGCATCCTTCCAGTTCTTATTGATAAAAGACATGGATCTTAGCTTAAAAAAAAAAAAAACAAGGTAGTAAAATCATACAATGCATTGATTATGATACGCTTTCGAACATGACGGAAATCATTACTCAAGTTATGAGGATAATGGCTGTGAAATAAATATCGCTCCTGTGTCCTGACCTTCGATCCCATTTCGATGATATTATACAGAACCGATTCAGTATACCTCCGAAACAGCAAGATAAAGTTTTGTCGCAATGGAAGCATTTTTACGCAAGTTAAGACGCATAAGGCCAATGGAATGGATCCCGCTTCTATGTCCTGATCTTACACCCCATTTCGTCCATTTTCAATAAAATTTGACCTCGGGTGGTCCCCTACCACATACTAAATTTTCATCGAAATCGAAACATTTTTACGCAAGTTATGACGCATAAGGGCAATTGAATTAATCCTACTCCTATGTCCTGACCTTTGACCCCATTTCGACCATTTTTAATAGAATTCATTCCACGGTGGTCCCCTACCACATACGAAAATTTCATCGAAATCGAAACATTTTTGCGTAAGTTATGACGCATAAGGGCAATTGAATGGATCCTACTCCTAACTCCTGACCTTTGACCCCATTTCGACCATTTTTAATAGAATTCATTCCACGGTGGTTCCCTACCACATACTAAAATATCATCGAAATCGAAACATTTTTACGCAAGTTATGACGCGTAAGGGCAATTAAATGGATCCTACTCCTATGTCCTGACCTTTGACCCCATTTCAACCATTTTTAATAGAATTCATTCCATGGTGCTCCTCTACCACATACGAAAGTTTCATCGAAATCGAAACATTTTTACGCAAGTTATGGACTATAAGGGCAATGGAATGGATCCCGCTCCAATGTAGTGACCTTTGACCCCATTTCATCCATTTTCAATAGGGTTCGTTCCCAGTGGTCCCCTACCACATAGTAAAATTTCATCGAATTCGAACAATTTTTACTTGAGTTATCGTGCGGACGGACAGACAGACTGACAAAGCTAGAGCATATACACTTTTTCAAAATACGGTTGGAAAGCGTAAAAAAAAAAGAAAGAAACGTACAAGGCTACGGACAACTCGAAGGAGCATAATGAGACTCCTTCGTATAACCACGAAACATTGGATCAGGAAAATGATAAGAGTGAATGACAGGTTCAAAGTAAAGACCTTCAAGGGGCTGGATCTGGACGTAGTGGGGTTTCCCCATCAATCGATAAATCTTCATTTCTTGTAAAAGCGCATTGTGCATCAGTTTTGTCTTCTGAAAGTTCATTTTTAATTCCACTTCTTTACTCTTGTCAGGAAGTTTCTGGATGAACCGCTGCAGATCTGAAGAAGTAGCTGCAAAAATGATTGCGTCATCAGCAAAACGGTGAGTTAAATTATCTCCATTAATCTTTATCACATTGTTTACCCAGTTCAATTATTGAAAGACACTTTGCAATGTATATACTCGGTCGTATCAGTATAACATGACCACCCCCGGAATCACAGTGTGCCCGCCCAGGCGCGTCACAGAGTGCACGTGACAAGGTCGACCACACGGAGATATAAGCAGCAGGCTAGGACAGATGAGCCATGGTGCGTAAGGTGTGAACAATGGCCAGAAGTAGTGATTTGACGGACGATCAGAAAGGGATAATCACCGGGTACCGCGCCAAAGGTGGAAGCATTTCAGAAACAGCGGACTTCCTGGGCTGTTCGCGAGCTGCTGAGTAAGAGTGTACCAATACTCAGCACCTCGACGTCGAGGAGGTACTCGGCGTACTCGCTATCACACCGAGTACCTCCCGACGTCATAACTGTTAAGCCGGAAAAACCATATATGACGTCGGAAAGTACTCGCTGGCACACAGAGTACCTCCCGACGTCATAACTGTGGAGCCCCAAAAACTATCGACCCCAGAGGAAAAGTCGTCTCCGTCGACTGGCAAAGGGCAATCGACGCGCAACAGTGCAGCAATTGACCACGCTAATGAACACAGCGGCACCCAGGTACGTGTCTCTTATAACAGTAGAGCGAACCCTGTTACGCATGGGTCTTCGGAGTCGACGCTGCATCAAGGCGCACACGTTAACCCATGTCTATTGGCAACGACGCCTGCAGTTCGCATGGGACTACAGTGATTGGACAGTGGGGGAAAGGTTACCTTCTCCGACGAATCGAGGTTTCTATTTCACAGAAGTGACGGGCGGTAGCGGATATGACGTCAGACACACGAGAACCAACACCCGGACGCGCTTGTCGGTCAAGTACAGGCCGGCGTTGGCACTGTGCATGTCTGATGTTTCGCTGGTATGACCTGGGACCCTGAACGCAAATGGCTACCTGTCCATCCTGGCTGGCCACATGCATCCCTTCACGTTGGACGTTTACCCTGGTGGTGATGGTGTCTACCACAGAAGGACAATGCTCCATGCCACGTCGCAAAGGGGCTGCGTGGCCTGTTCCAGGAACACGACAGCGATGTCTCAGTTCTCCCTTGCCCGGCGAAATCGCCCGACCTCAATCGTATGCACTTGCGAGTCTATTTGGTTCGACAATTTCGACGTGCCGTCCACACAAGCACGTCATCTCCGGGATCTCCATGCTCTGCTGCAGTCAGAAATGGCTTGTGTGCCTCTGGCAACCTTCCAGAGCTTCATTGCTTCCATGCCACGCCATCCCGCCGCTGTCCATTGGGACAAGGGTGGTTACTCCCATTATTAGCAGGCCTGTAGTGGAGGGTATACGGAGGTATACCCTCTGGTTTTTTCAAGCAAATTCCGTATACTCTGTTGTTTTTTTTAAAAAAACTACGTATACGCTTTGTTTTCCCTAGAAAACACATCTTAACATTTTCCCGTGGCTTCTCATTCTTCAGATATCCCAGTCTTCGGACAATACCTAGGAGGTGAAACTTTCAGTCATTCCCCACCCACAGGTGGTCAGACTCGGAAGGAGCAGGGGGAAACGAGCAAACTACTCGCTTGGCGCAACTAGTTCTTCAGTTTCTGGTAATTTTGCTCTTCCCTTCAACTTGCTATACTCGTCTATATGTGGTAACCAGCATTCTCGAGTTGTAACTCGACTAAGACAAAAATATCCGAAGCTGTTTACGTGACACTGCTTTAACCACAAGTTAGAATTGTCTGTGAATGATGCCATTAAAGATGTTCATGATTTAACCATCTTAACTCGTTCATGGACAAATCTGTATTGTGTATATAGTCGATCGCCCAACAACAGTCGGACTTTAGAGAATGTTTCCCGTGGATTGGGCTTACAGTTCATCAAAATAGGACGAGTTTTAAGCGTACGTTGGATTGCAAGCAGGTTTAAAACAATAAAAGCTGCTTGGAGCTCATATGAAGCGCTCTATCCCCATTTTAAAAACACCACTGAAATAGAGAGTGAAAATTTGAATTTAAAATCAACATTGACTGGGTTCAAAAAAAAAATAAAAAAAGTTGGAAAGTACAGAATTCGTCTTGGATTTGGGCATCATGTTTGATATTCTACAAGAATTATTTATCTATGCTTTCTACTGAACTCCAGTCTAAAAAGACAACCCTTCCACGGGCTGAACAATTAATAAAAATGGCAATAAGGGTCATCGAGAGTTTTAAAGACACCCCGGGAGAAAACATGCAGATAGCTGTAGAAGCAAAAGATAAGTTGCTATTTAAAGATATCACCTTGACACATAATTCCAAAATCGTACATATCAATAAAAAGCAGTTCATTCAAAGTATTGTCGATAGAATTAAAGCCAGACTTTGTTCGGATGTTAATGAAGAAAATTGCTAAGTTCTGAGGGATATATCTGTACTTGATCCCCAAAAAAATAAATACCGGGAATATTCACAATGGAGAGACTGATATAAAAAGGTTATGTATACGTTTTGGTATAGATGAAATGTCGGCTATTCAAGGCTTAAGAGACTTCAATGAAAACGCACAAGTTGTTCCAGAAAAATTGAAGCCTCTTTTAAGAACAATCAAAATTATACCATGTTCCACGGCTTACTTTAATGAACAACATTGTAATAAATTCGAGATCATCATTATTGATTTCAAACGTCTCCAATCTAATATTTTTAAATGCAAACGGGCCAACTGCAGAACATTTTCAACCGGAAAAATTTGAAAGTTCTTGGTTGACCAACAACCATCGTTCTTTACTCGACAATAAAAAGGACACAGAGACGGATTTCTCTTGTCAAGCAATTTGGAAAATATTTCAAATGAAAACGATAGAGGTAGGCTTTAAAATTTAGTAAAATAAAACAAAATTACGTCCTACTTTATATGTGTCTTAATATTTTTCTTTTAACATTTCCTTTAATAATTTTCATTTTATCTCAGTGATAATATTAATATAGTGAGATTTTCAAATTTGAATATCACTGGATGCTAATCTGCATATTTTGCTTTGCATAAATATATTAATTTGTATATTTTGCAACTATTTTTTATACCATTCCTTTTAAAGTATGGCGTATACCCTCAATTTGTATATGTTGCACCAATTGTTCATCCCATCGCCTTTAAACCATAGCGTATACCCTATGTGTTTTTTACGACTACAGCACTGATTATTAGGTAGGTAGTTATATAATTCTGAGGCAGGTACTATCAGGCTGACTAAACGGGACAAATAAATACAGCTGAATCTCATGGCTCGCAGTCGCAGTGACAAATCAAACATGTCTGAGAGAATCTTCAACAATGTGAACCACATTCTTCTCTTTCAACCTATGTAAAACCGCGCCTTCAGTTTGGATTGCAACTAATATCTTCTGAATATTTTGAGGAACAAATGCGCATTTTAATTTGCCAAGGTTGCCGAAACTGGCGAAGCATGGTTATTGTAAGCAAAATTTAGAAATAGACAAATGACTAAGTATAACGCGAAAACAATGCACAAGAAACTGGTGCAAAAGTTGCATTTCGAATTTTAATCACACTGCAAGCAGATTTTAGCGCCCTCTCTTGAGCTGTGCCTGAGACAGTCGCCCCTCTGATCCACACTGTCTTCCTTCTGCATATTCTTGCGTATCTGCTGAATTGTAAAAATCAAGGATTCGAAAATCGAGTAGCAAATAATTACGAGAAAAATAAACTGAACGTCGTAAAGTGTAGCTGCATCAGTTTCTTTATTAAAACGGCACAGGGAATATTTAAATGCTAGATAATAAATTGTGGGAAGTGGTTCGTTGAAATCTAGCGAAAAGAGAGTCACCCCCTCACCCAGAAATAAGTACTGCGCTTAAATAACAAAACTCGTGCCCCACTGCGTAGAATTCAGATGAAGACAAAAACAACAGACCTTACAAATGTGGGGAAATGAATAAAGAAAGCTTACACATCACGTTTTTACGAGTACGTCAAAAACACCAAGAACAGAGTTGCATATAATTCTGCAGTCTTGTTTTACACACAAAACTAGACGTGTATCAACATTCTCTTCCAATGTGCTTGCTTTCTGTTTGAATTCTAATGGCGCAAGTGCCATATTTGCTATAGATTGCCAGATACAAAAAGGAACAAAAGGTTTGCTTAGGCCGTGGGAACGCGATTTCCCATTCAAGTGGAATGCCACCTCCTCGCGTGCCGCTACAAACTTAATGCGTTACAGCAAAATTTATTATTCTCCATCTGTGCTATTCCAAATTCCTAACGGTACGAAAATAAAATCACGTTCTACATCGCAAAGAACACAATATACTAAATGTATATTCTACTCCAAATATGATGCGTACGTAAATATCGTAATGCATTTAGGAAAAAAAAAAAAAAAAAAAGGATTGCCGTGACCAGGATTCGAACCTGGGTTATTGCGGCCACAACGCAATGTACTAACCACTATACGATCACGGCTGATGAATAAAACCGTTCAAATTAAGAATTTCTGACGTTTTTTACATATCCAACGTGTTCGATGACCTACCTACTACTCATGGTCCAGTTGTTCACTGAAAATAGAACATTGAAGTTTGCCATGAGCATCGTTAGATGGCAGCACAAGCCGCTGATGTGTAACATGTTTCTGCATTTTAGTGGCCTACCAAAGAAATTTCGGAAACATTCTCTTGTAGTTCATTCGGATGTGCAAATTTATTTCCCAATATGAATGAAGTTGTTTCAATAGCAAGACGAGTGCATTCGAAGATTAATCGAAAATTACCAGCGAAATTATACTAATAAAAAAGAAATGCAGTTCATGTTCTCTGAAAATTTATTGAAACCAAACTCAACAAATAAACGCTGAGAACGTTATCAAAGGAAGCTTTATGCGTAAATTTTACATCAAAATCAGAAAGTGATGAACAATTCAGATAGAATGTTGCATCTCGGGTAGCAAATGAGGAATACGTGGCTTCATTATTTTCAGTGCGTGTTGCAGCAAGGGCGTATAATAATTTTTTTTTTTTTTGGAGGGGGAGGGGGACTAACGGAAATTGGTAGTTTTAAAATCCACCAGAACCAAATAAAAGTTAATGAAAAATAGAAAAATTAAAGCTTTTTTTTTTCTAATGCAATTTAATGAATTTTTATTAAAGTAACGTAGGTTTTTTCTAATATATACCGCATTTTCACCAAAAACAAGAATGGTGACACCGAATTTTCGGTTGTAATGAGCACATCTTTTGAATCCTTTCCGACGCGAATAAAATTTATCGAAGTTGTTCAAAGTCAATGGAACCGGTTAAAAAAAAATCAACCGGATTTCTACAATCGATAAAACATCAAGATAAGAGAAACACCTACTACTTACTCCTACCTGCGGCTATAAAAAGTTTGTAACGAAAATTAACAAAGGGCGCACAAAAAGTTTCTCATAGAAGAAGGATATCAGAGACAAAGATTTTCAAATCGAACGGCTAAACGAATAGATACAAGAGGAAGTATGATGCAACTCTACGCCTTTTAGCGGAAGAATTTTGCATAATGGAAAAGTTGAAAATAGGCCAAAAGTATTCTTCATGGAAAAAGCTATGCCAAGGGAAAACAACTTTCACATAAGTTCCCAACCCCATTAGCACATCACATCAATTCGACGTCGAATTTTTGATCGATTTTTGGTCGATATGAAACTTTGTTTGTCAAATATAGATATCCATGTCCACTTTCGTTACGTCTTTTCGACGTCGAATTTTAAACCTATTAAGTCGATATCAAGTACGCAGTAGGCGAAGATTCGATCTTTCGAGATATATATATATATACATCGTTGCTACGGAGTGTAGACGTCGATTCTACGTTGATATTACGCAGTTTAGTTATCGATTCTAGTACTGTTGTAACTTCGAATCTGCGTTTAATCTACAATTTAGATACTGAAGCATGAAATTCTAAACTTTTAACCGTGGGATAAAACGCAGAATGTATTCGTATTTGTAGTACGATTCTACGACGCTGTCTACGATTAAAAGATCATATAATATATTTTTTTTATTGTTTCAACGTGCAATTCTTTTCGGACACATTCAAAAAGACATCATTCTCAAAAATTTCACAGAATTTTTGGTGATCTGTCAGCATTGCACTAGGCCTATCCCTCATTGGGATGTGCGTACGTACAAATTATATATCTTAAAAAGTAGCCTAATTCTACTTTAAAGAAACGAGACTCAACTTCTTATAAACATACTTAAGAAAAAAAAATTAATTTACCGGAGAAGAAGGAGACAGGTAAGAATATCGTCTTACAACAGAAATGATACAACCGACGTCCGACCAACACCCCAGCTTCCAAAAAGTTTGTTTGGGGTAATGGTTGCAAAGGCGCAAGCGCGCGATGCTTACAGATCGCATAAAAAACATCGATTATTCGATCTAATGGAACTAAAGGGATAAACTGCGTAAAACCGTCTACATGTATACTAAAATTCAATGCAGTGATTTTTCTTGGCGTTGTCTCATCGATTTTATGTCGAAAACTATGCCTCGACATAATATCGACCTGGTAACCAAAAATCGACGTCGATTCGACATTACTGTGCTACCGGGGCTGATGCGGTGATAGCAAGAAAAAGGTTTTGACATTTCAGCCCCCTAGCGGGGAAGCTGTGAATTATTTAAAGAGGACGATGGTATGCTCCCCATGTTTATTGTAGCAAATGGAATACAATGAAAAAAAGATTACCATTGCTCGATAGGGTTTTTAGAAGCGGAGATATAGATGCAAAGAAAAGTACACAAACACCATCTACCGACAGAGCTGTGAACTACATAAAACTCCTCAAATACAAACCTAAAGTGTTCCAAAAGATAAATGGTATCCGACGTGGAAAGAATTTTTTACATCGCGCGTTTACAAGCAGATATATATATATAAAAATAGATTAGACCTTTGTGCACCCTAGCAGCGAAACTGTGCATTATTTTTGAAAGGAAGTGTACGCAGTTTTCATAGTTAGTAATATCTGACCGAAAAATAATTTTTTCAATCGGGTTTTTAATCGCGTAGATATTGCCGTAAAAGAAAACGTAAACTTATGACCTCTAATGGCACACTTGTACAATGAGAAAAATTTGAAATTATATGACAAACATTTCGCACCGGAAACTCTCTCCAACAAAGAAAGAATTTTTCAAATCCGACTCTTAGAAGCAGGGATAGCGACAAAAAATAAGATATACATCTACACCCCAGGCGGGAAAACTATGCATTATTTTAAGCAGGAGGTAATCTCAAAAGGTTTTTCGAGGTGAACTGTATCAATCCACGAAATAATTTTTTCAATCGAATTTTCAGACGCGCAGATTTTGCTACAAATACATCAGAAGTAAAATTAAACATTTACGCCCCCTTGGCGGTCAAAATATTATTTACGAAAAATTAGGAATTATAAGCAAAACGTACCCATCAGGAGCTGTATCCGATGCAGAAAGAATTTTTTAAATGGGACTTTTAAAAGCAAAGATATCGTGGAAAACGCAATTTACTTTTATTCTCTCAAGCGGAAATCCTATGCATTACTTGAAGAAGAGACAATTCCTAAAGTTGTCTTCAATATAAATCGCATCGGAAGGAAAAATATTTTTGAATCGGATATTTAGGAGCGAATGTATAGAATAACATGTATTTTGAATTCGAAAAAAACCAGAATGCATCGATCATCATTCTCACATTTCAAGATCTCAATGCAAGAGGAGTTTTTTAAATCGGACAAATAGTTGCACAGATATGGTGTCCACAGACGGACAGACAGAGTGATAACATAAGAACCATCTTTTTTCACAAAAGACATGGTAAAAAGACTTGGGGGAGGGGGACTTCATAGGTTCGAGACATGTTTTGAACTCCCAATGATATCATTGTGAGTTCCTCGAACACCTAATAATTTTGCGCGTATTTCGTGGGGAAAATACACGTACGCATATATGCATAAAAATTTTTTTTCGTTATCAATTCTTCAAGTTTTTTATTATTCATTTCACGTTTACTACGTAAATATATTGTATATAGAAAGTGTATAGGAATTTACCCCTCAGACTGTTTATTGTGCTTCAAAAAAGAATTAGCGTTTATTCGCGCTCATGAAATTTGACGCGATAGACAATATCTCAAGTACCGTTGCTTAAGAGCATTTTAAACTGCCTCCTTTGTAAAAGAAAATTTTTCGGTTTATCTGGGTTCCCACAAAATACAAAAGTCTAGCTCTACATACGGAGACGAGAACCTATTCGAGTCACAGTGATAAAGGCGGAAATGTGTTGCACAGTCAGTTGACCCACCCTATCTTCGGACAGTTGAGGACCAAGGAGGTTAGAAGAGAAAGGAGATGGCATCAGCCGCCGATGGTGAAGCCAAATTTGATCATCTGGTTTATTGCGCTCTCCGAGTGGGGAGGGTTCGGTGACGTGACGTCACTTCCTGACGACCTGTGGTGGAGCACAGGTTGATAGCGGCCGTCTCTTACTCTCTGCAGCAGTCCCTGAAGGTTACAGAGGATCCCACAGCTTTAGAAAGGCCGTGATTTGCTAATGCGCAATATACACTTAACGAAGCATAATTTTGTTTGATTTTTTTAGAAAATACTAAGCAGTATTTCTGTGATTTTTTTTGCAGGTTTTTTAGTTATATGCATTTATTTTTCAGTCTCATTTTTTCCTGACTGTACATGCTGCACAAGTACCTGTACAACCTCTTCAAAGTCGACGATTTCCCCATAGAGAAGTACAGAAGCAGCCCGAGTTGGACATACTGGGCAGACACAGCTGATACGAAGTGGAGCCCACGGAAAACACACGGCGTGCGGATGATGCCATGTCCTCTCCCTTCTAACCTTCTATTTTAACTCAGAAATCATTTGAAGAAAAAACTTGTTGGCATTTTTAAAATTGGTAAAAACACCTAAAAATAAAATTTACATGTTTTTGTTACTTTTAATAAAGACAATTGTGTTGGAAATTCACACAGTATCTGTGTATTTCATATAATAATGTCGCGCCCACAAAATCAAAATAAATGAAATAATTTTTTTTATCTAGAAAAAATATTTTTCTGTATTTAACTTTAATTTGCTTCATTTTAGCATTTCAGGCGTCATATTGTGCCAGATAATCTGACTGAATGAAATTTAAAGTAGACTTAAATCCTTTACGCATGGGTAATTCGATTAAAAATTTCTGGAACCCCATAATTTTTCAAGTCGGCGCTTATGTCCCTCGCCACCCTCTAAATACACCTCTGGCGCCTTGCATTTGGGATATGTACGAATGAGGTACGATTGAGAGCACGTGGTTTCTCTTAAACCGCACTCTTCATTGAGGGAAATGATTTGAAGTCGAAGGTGATGTAACCGGGATTTATGAAGATACGATATTCGTGACTGGGGTAAGGAATCCCAGACAGTTACTTTACAGGCTGTCATCAAACTGTGTCTTTCTTCAGAAGAAATACTGTATCGCTCCTCGAAGACATAAAATGTTCTGTTAAGTGCTATTTCAAAAAGACTGAACAATAAAAATTTATGTCTCCAGCTACAGAAGCGCATGGATGCAAGCGATCGGACGTGGTGACATCAAGCGTTGTCGCGGACGGACCGAAACACCTGAGTCCGATCAGTGAATCAAAGAATCGCTGTTTTTACTTGAAGGTTTAAACTATGGATAGAAAAAGGTTTTCTGATCGAGGGAGCGGCAGGGACTTGATTACGCCATTTCGAGTGCAAAAGCTCCTCGCTTTCCCCGACATAGTGCGCACTTAAAAACTTTCTCATACCTCCGTAAAAGTGTTATGATTGCTCAAAAGTCTCACTGATAATTTTACTTAAATAGTGAAGACTAGGCAGTGCCAGTTTAACCTAGGCAAACTAGGTGGCTGCCTGGAGTGTCAGAATTTGAGGGGCGCTAAGATTTTAGAGTTAATAAAATCAAATTAGTTTCCAAACTAGAAAAAAAATAATAAAAACGATGAAAACAAAGGCAATTAATTTTATTTTCTAATGTTCTTACGATATTCGATATAACTTACTAATTTTTATCCTTTAGTGCAGCGAAAAATGGAAATCTGCACTTATAGAGTGGGTAAGCTAACTTACAAGTAAATCCGATGTCGGCTCGAAGGAGTGTATCTCTCGAAAACCTGGTGTGTGCATCTGTTGAAACACCCTATGTGGCAGACGACTCCTGGTGAGGCACAAAACTTTTAAAGAAAATGGATTCTATATTACCCCGCTTTCAATGGAAATATTACGACTCTCCGCTTCATATATCACAAGTAGAAGCAATGCTTAACACCTAAAAGGCTAACAATTGTCACACTCAGACGCTTTTCTAATGAGAACAGGGGACAAAAGTAAGAGAGGCTTTACCACTAATTTCATTCCGCTGGCATTCTTTCTCCCCCCCCCCTTTTGTCTGTCGGGGATCCAGACAAGGAAAAGATCTTGTTGTGTTATCTACGTTATCGATCGAACAAGAAATTATTGTCCGTGACAAAGATTTAAATGTACTTGTTGGTAATTTTGCAAATAGTAAAGCACACCATATGAAATTTTAATTTTACTTTACATTGCACCAATTAATAATTACACTGCTGGCCACCCAAAATGCAACACCAAGAGGGGCACGAGATAACCAAGCCGGACTTACTGGACAAATAACAGATACAAAGATGAAACGATTGAGCTTACAGGCCCGTGCGACTTGCGGAACACGAAGACATCTATAGTTCGTGTGGTCCCCATGGCTGGCAATAACGGCGGCTACACGCCGCGGCATCGAACGAAAGACGCTTTGGATGTGGGCTTGGGGTATGTCGGTCCAGGCGGCTTCCACACGTTGCCACAGTTCATCAGGCGTAGCCGCGGGTAGTACATGCCGGGCCACTCGGTGCCGATCAGCGACCAGACGTGTACGATGGGCGACATATCGGGAGAACAGATGGCAGCAGTGACACCTCGTGGGCCGTGAAGAACTGTTGCACGACGCGTGCCACGTGCGGGCGCGCATTGTCCTGTTGAAACGTGTCTGCTAGCAGGTCCTGCAGGTAAGGGAGGACTACAGGTTCCAAAACGTCGGAGATGTAGCGGTGGCTGTTTAGTGTACCAGCGATGCGTACCAGAGGTGAGCGGGTGTGCGGCGTTCAACGGCCCACTGCCGCCGCACTCGCCGGTGGTACAACGTCAATGGTAATCGGAGCAATGGGCGCCGTGCGACAAGTCCCCGCTCCTGCAGACGACGTCGAACGGTACGAGCTGACACAGGTTGTTGCGCAACACACCCTAATTCCTGCGTTAACGTTCATGATGTGGCGGTGCGAGCCGTCAATGCCCTCCGCACAACATGCCGGTCCTCTGGTTCGGTGGTGTGCCGCGGCTGCGGCAATCGCTCAAGTCGGTCCGTCCGTCCGTCCGTCCGTCCGTCCCTCCTGCACCCACAGAATCCATACTCGCCTCACTGTTGCTGGATATCGTCCCACACGGGCGCCGATGTCTCTGTACGATAAACCGCTGTCGCAATAAGCCCCTATTCGTCCTCTGTCGAACTCCGAAACGCGCTGAAATGACTGCCGTAGTCAGCGACGAGGCATCAGGAAGCTTCCCACTCACAGGTCCGGCAGCACAACATACTTCCACTACTTACACCCCGCCTTCTGTTCACCCTTCTTATAGTGCTTCTCGGTGGCGTGCCGGGCGCACATGATTGGCATATGCCCTGCAATGCTAATCGTTTGCATGTCCTCTCGCGGGCGACGCATGCTGCGAATTTCAGGCTAAGCGGATGCTTCCTTCTTGGTGTTGCATTTTGGGTGGCCAGTAGTGTAGAAGTAGTCTCCATTAGTTTCTTCCGATTTAGTACGTTTTATTTTTGAATGTCGAAGTTATTAAATAAATGCAATATGTTTAGGCACACAAATTAATAAAAAAATTTTGAGGCGCAAAGCTGATGGTTTGTTTAGGGCGCCAAGCATCCTAGCACCGACCCTGATATTAGGTATACATCCAAGAGAGCCAGCTGTTGCAAATATCAAATAAAACGCAAAAGTTATGTAAACGCGAACGACACAGCACTTTACAGAAACGCAGAATGAAATACGAACCATCACAGAACGAATGAGTGTTGTTAGATAGTGTACGTAACAATAGGAAGACGATTTAGGAGTAGGGCTTGGAAAAATTCTGTTCAAGGTTAAACGTTCAGAATGGTTTTCTGCAACAGAGAACGGTATTCTGTGGGGTTATTTCGGACAGGTCATGGAGGTTAGGCATATGCTCACATTGTTCTAAATCACTCTGCTTTTGGAACAATCCCTTTCGTGTGTATGAGGAGTCCATACCACACAGAGGAGATTCCTCTATATCCTGGTCATAAAGACGGAATCCTGTATGCGGACAACTAAAGTCCTTAAAATACAAAATGCTGAAATGCATAATTTCTTTTGTGAGTAAGAATTTTAAACTTGATTCATGCGTAGTAAATTGCAAACTTTCACGCCCCTCGGAGAATGCATTGAAGCCCCTAGTAAGATCATTCTGGGGGAGTAACTGCCCCTCTCCAATGCCTACCTGTATCCAGAGGAGTAGCCAAGGGAGCCCTCTCCTTGAGGGAGATACTGTGCAAATTTAAATCAATACACAGGGATTAGACAGAATAATGTCAACACCTAGGAAAAGGAGGTTTTACGTACCTAATAGGGTGTGGGACCATCTTTGGAATTCAAAACCGCCTGAATCTTCCCCATAATGGACGCATACAAATCCTGGATGGTGGTTAGTGGAATGTTACACAATTCTTCAAGCAAAAACTGCTCCAGATCCTTGAGAGATGCAGGAGGAGGATAAAGGGATCTTAATCTGTTTTCCAACACAGACCGCAGTGTCTGGACGATATCTAAGTCTGGTGATTGGGGAAGCCAAGGAAGGTGTTAAAGTTCATCCTCATATTCTTCAAACTATGACTGAACATTCCGAGCTCTGGGAATTCGGCGTTATCGTCTTGACAGATGGCATCCCTTGCAGGAAACAATAATGGTTTCATACGCTCTGCCAGTCATCTGTCCTTTCAAGGTGATCAGGGGACCTGCTGAAATCAAGATTTGCCACCACCATGCAGCACTGTTGGGAGCAGACAGTCTGGGTTGTGCGCTTCTTACGGTGCTCTACACAAGTAAACACGTCCTGCGGTGGGGAATGGTGTCAATGTGGATTCATTCGACCTACTCGCACGCTTCCATGCATCGGCAGTCCACGTTGTATGTTCCTGGCACCACTGCCGTCGCCGTTGTGCATTCACCCGGATAACCAGAGGTTTTGCAATAGCAGCTCTGCAATGAATCAACGAAAACAGTGAGCAAGAAACATGTTCATGCAGTTTCTTGCACACTGTTTTCGTTGAAACTGGTGTCTGGAGATTCAGATTGAGCTCCGCACTAACTGTCGGTGCCGTGGTCTTCTTATTACGGCTAACAATCCTCTTTAATGCTCTCTCGTCTCTATCAGTCAGGGTCGCTTTCCGGCCGCTCTTATGTTTCGCAGACGGGGTTTTCCCATGAACACGGTATGCTGTCATGACGCTAGACACAGTAGCCCCACTACCCTGGTGACTGTTGTCACAGGAGGCACCAACTAGCCCTCTTTCAAAGTCCGTTAGACGGCTCATTTTGTCGTCAACTTTAAAGAAATTTTGCAACAACACATTTTAAATGGTCCTTGAGGTTCTAAACAAAGCTATAACAACAAAAATGTGGTAGATACCTTTGCGTATTGTGACATACGCAGCTGCATTAAGTGCATTAAAAGTCACGTCTCTGAGCAGGGTGTTTCACATTATTCCGTCAGACGCCTGTATATATAATTAAAAAAAATGAATGAAAGCAGGCACGTGTCGTGAGCTGGCTTGGAGGGTATATAAGGTGTGCTGTAGGCAATCTAAAAACGTATCACTCGTTGCTATCACGGATAAAAGGAGAGATTTATCAGATTTGCAAAAAGGGATGATCATTCGCTTTCGGGCCAAAGGGGGCAGTATTTCCGAAACAGCGTAATTTGTGAACTGTTCGCGTGCCGCTGTTCTTAAAGTGTATCTTGATCGAAGAAATGGCACCATTGAAAATTGGCGACGTGCAAAGTGTGGAGCACGACGTGCCATTGATGTGAGAGGTAAACGTCGGCTTCGAGGGTACGTGAGGGCAGATCGACACGCTACAGTGGAGCAACTCACTGGCCGAATGAACAAGAGGGCTAATGGAAGTGTGTCTAAAACAACAGCTCAGCGAGCCCTGTTGCGTATGGGACTTCGATGCAGACAGATGGGTAGTGCACCTATGTTAACGAAGGTGCATCGGCAGAAAAGGCTTACATTTGCACGGCAGTATCGAATTGGACCTCCACTGAGTGGCGAAGGATTGCCTTCTCTGATGAGTCACGTTTTCTGCTTCATCGAACGGATGGACGTTGGCGAATAAGGTGAAAAACCTCGGAGAACAAACACTCTTCAAGCACTTCTGGAAAAACACAAGCTCGTGGTGTCAGCGTTATGTTCTGGGGAATGTTTTTTGTGTCATTCTCTGGGTGCACTCATACCTGTGGAAGGCATTATGGACCGAATTCGTTATGAATTCATCCTTGCAGACCACGTACACCCAAACACGATGATAATCTTTCCTCGGGAGGATGAGATCTTCTGGCACGACAATGCAACGTGTCACACAGTAAAAACAATGTCGGAGAGTGGTTGGAAGAGCACGACGAAGACTTCAAAGTACTTTCCTGGTAACCTAATTCAGCAGACTTAAACCCGATTGAGCATCGGTGGGACCACCTTGATCATGCTGTTCGCTCTATGGATACTCCACCACGCACCCTCCAGCAACTGTCTGATGCACTGCACTCAGCATGGCTCCACATACCTGTGAACACCTTCCAGCATCTTATTGAGTCACTCCCAGCCAGTATGTATGCTGTCCGTGCTGCATACGGCGGGCACATTAGATATTAGCTGGTCACAATAATGTGACTCGATCGTGTATGTATATATATATACTGCACGACAGAGAAAATGCCACACCATGAAGGAATGCACGAAAACAGACCAAACTGCACACATAGATGGCCAAGTAGGTCCTGGACAAATGATTTGATTGTCACATACAGACTACGCTCCAATGGCCGATACACAGGGTGATCAATAAGGAGTGTGGCCCCATTGTGAGCGATACAGAGTTGAATCCGACGTGTCATCAAGGCAATGAGAGTCTGAATAGAGTCCTGGAGTATCGTGGACCGTGGGGTGTTGATCTGAGTCCACAGTTTATCTTCATTTTGCCGGGAGTGGGAAGGTACTCAACAGACGTACAATAAAGTTCCACAAATGCTCCATGGGCGAGAGATCGGGGGATCGTGGTGGCCACAGAAGCATCCCCACACTGTGTAAAGCATTCAGGCTGATCGGAGCGGTATGCGGCCGAGCGTTATCTTGCTGAATAACGGCGTTTGGGATGTCCTGCAGATACGGTAGTGCCACGGGTTGCAGCACCTCGTCAACATAGTGGCGTGCTGTCAATGCGCCTGTAATGCGTACCAGCGGTGAGTGGCTGTTGGCGCTGATAGCACTCCACACCATGATTCCAGGTTGCCGGGCCGTGTGGCGCTCTACAATGGTGAAAAATCCGGCCGTTGACCACATCGTCTCCAGACTCTAACACGGTGATCATCCGTGGTGAGAAAGAACCGCGATTCGTCGGTGAGTACCACACTGTCCCATTCGGCACCCGCACGCAGCTCTGGAGCGACGACGATGGCTCGCTGTTAAGGGTAGCCTTTGCAACAGACGGCTTGACAACAAACCAGACGCAGCCAACCGGCGCGACACTGTCCGCGTCGATATCGGAGCATAGAAACCTCCCCGTACACTCCGAAAAATGTCTCCCGTTGTGGCCTGTGAGTCCGCTACGGCATGACGTCGGGTGCGACGATCAGTGCGCTCAGACGTTTCCGGTTCCCCTACGATGTTGCACTGGTCCTTCCTGGGACAACTGTCTCTAAATGTGACCGGCGGTTGGGGTATCACGCTGCGTTTCTTCCGCAATACGACGCAAGTACCATCCGGCGGTACGAAGGCCTACGATGACACCTCTCGTAAACTCATCCGTTTGACGAAATCGCGTACAACGGCATTGGCAGCCCTTGTTCGTTCTTCAGACACGGTTGCAGCAGAACACCAGTCACTTCTCGCGGCCGTGACGACGTCTCGACTGATGGCCTCACGGGTTGTTAGTTCGATTCTATCCCGCGCGCCGTTCGTGCGATTGGCCTGCAAATGCAATAATTTGCATAACTTTTACGTGTGTACCTACCCTGCAATTTGCATGGCGCTGCGTTCAGTTCTTCGCAATGTGGCATTTTCTCTGTCAGGCAGTGTGTGTATAAGACAAATTCTCTACACCTTCAACCAAGAACTTCCCGTAGAAATCCCTGAATCCCACTAAATTAACACACGCAAACTAAAACTCTCACAATTCACATACAACAATAATAAAAATAATTTTAAACACTTGGTGTCGGGTACCGGGAGCCACTCATCAGGGAAAGACTCCCTGGCTCCCAGTACCCGATCCCAGGTGTTTAAAATTATTATTATTATTGTTGTTGTATGTGAATTTTGAGAGTTTTAGTTTTAGTTTGCATGTGTTAATTTAGTGGGATTCAGGGATTTCTACGGGAAGTTCTTAGTTGAAGGTATAGAGAATTTGACTTATATACTGCACCAGTGGTTCTTGCTGCAGTGCGCAGTATATATATACTATCTACCAACAAGTAATTGGACACCTGTGATAGCAAAGAATAACGAAATTTATTCACCTTCAATAGTTGATGGAGCGTCCACGAGCGGCGATTACAGCTGCGACCCTCCGGTGCATACTCTCAACCAGGCGTTGTACGATGGCTAGCGGTATTTTCTTCCACTCGGCTTGGAGAAGACAGGTCAGTTCCTTCACCGATTTCGGACGGTGGGGACACCCCTTAAGTCGACGCTCCAACTCGTCCCAGAGGTGCTCGATAGGGTTAAGGTCCGCTCTGCGCAGGCCAGTCCATTCGATTAACACCATTGTCACCATACCAATCCTTGGTGGACCTCGCAACATGACAGGTGGCATTGTCATCCTCAAAATAAGATGGGTCCACCCCGTAAAACTGCCACAACGTAGGAAGCGCATGGTCATCCAAAATGGTGCAGTAGGTCTCGGCGTTGAGTCTACCAGGAATTGCGACCAAGGGTTCGGTGCCATATCAGGAGAAACACCCCCATAGCATAATTCCACCGCCGCCGAACTGCACAGTTGGCACAATACATTCCGGCAGGAGGCGTTCTCCAGGCAAACGCCAAACCCAGACCCTGCCATCCGAACGGTAGAGGGTGAACCTTGATTTGTCGCTCCAGAGAACCTGTTTCCATTGTTCAACGGTCCACTGTCGACGTTCTTTGCACCACGTTAGCCGAGCAGCGCTATTGGACTTGGTGATCAGAGGCTTGTGGGCGGCAGCACATCCATGATAATCGAGCAGATGGGCTTCCTTTCGGATGGTATTCATCGAAAAAACACTCCCGGATGCCTGTTGAAACTCCTCGCGGATGCCTGTTGAAACTCCTCGCGGATGTGGCCCATCGATTTGGTGCGGTTGTTCCGAATTTCTCTGGCTAGCACCCGTCGGTCTCTAAATCCCAGTTTTGTGGGTCTGCCGGGTCGGCGCACATTCCAACTGTCACCTCCCATCTTCCACTTGCCAATCACGTAGGCCACTGTCGATTTTGGGTACTTCAACTCGCTGGATATATCACGTATGGATCGGCCATTTCTGTGATACCCGACGATTACACCTTTCTCGAAATCAGATAGCTCCGAACTGCGTGGCATCTTGCATGCGACTGGTTGCGTTGTTGTTTCCCACACGATGTTTAACGGCGGCGGCCGTGAATCAGGACCGCAGATATCGTCGATTGCAGGGGTGTCCAATTACTTGTTGGTAGATAGTGTGTGTGTGTATATATATATATATATATATATATATAGCCTTTTCTACATTTAAAAGGCTCTGATATTAGTATCCTCACTGTTTCCCGACGTCTTAGCAAAGATTTTGGATTAAAGTCTTTTATAAGCCTGCACATAAACTTAAACTTACCTCTGTCATGAAAGCGAAGAGACTGCAGTTTGCGAAGCTTCATCAATGGTGGACTGCTGAAAATTGGAGCCAGGTTCTGTTTTCTGATGAATCAACTGTGGGTCAATTTGAATCACGTGAAGCACATGTTCGATGACCAAAAGCAAAAGGTTTCATGAAAAATACACCGGTAGAACCATGAGACATTCGCCTAGTCAGATGATATGGAGTGCTATGATGGCGTCCGGTACTGCTTCATTATCCTTTTTGCCAAAAGGCACTACCATGTACCATGACTGGTCCTTTATATGCGGAAATGTTACGGGAGAAGCTGTTAACTCATATGCAATGGGCAAATGCAAAATCTTTACGCATAATGGGCTCCATGCCACAGATCAAACACAGTAAAGGACTACCTGCAGAGGAAAAACATAACTGTCCTTGACTGGGCCAGTAATAGCCCCAACCTTAACCCCATCGAAAATTTGTAGGCCATTTTAATAGGCAAAGTAGCAGAAAAACAGCCATGAAATTCCCAAGCTTTGATTGACGCGATAAAGTACGTGTGGTGCAAAGACATTTAAAGTTATTACTGCAAATCCCTCATTGAGAGTATGCCATATTGTATATCGTATTCTGTCCGTAATAGAAAACAAAGGTGGCCACACAATGTAGTGATTTCGGTCTTTTTGTGTCCTAAATAATGAAAATATCCATCTGTCGTGTCATATTTTTCAAATATCTCTTTGAAAAGCTGAATTAAAAAAACAATTACAAGGAAATCTTAATTTTCAATAAATTTACAAGTGGCCTTAAAGTTTTGCGAATGACTGTATAAATAGGGAAACAAGTTAGTAAAATCATGCAATGCATTCATTATAATACGCTTTCCAACATACCAGAAATCATTACTCAAGTTCTCACTCAAGTTATGAGGATAATGGCTGTATCTCGGTCCTGTGCCCTGACCTTTGATCCCATTTCGATTATATTCAACAGAACCGGTTCAGTATACATCCAAAATAACATGATAAGGTTTTGGCGCATTCGAAGCATTTTTACGTAAGTTATGATGCATAAGGGCTATGGAATAGATCCCGCTCCTGTGTCCTAACTTTTGACCTCATTTTGCCCATTTTCAATAGAATTCGTCCCGAGGCAGGCCCCTACAACATACTAACATTTCATCCAAATCGAAGAATTTTCACGTAAGTTATGACGCATAATGGCGATGAAAGTGATTCCGCCTCTATGTCCTGACCTTCAACCCCATTTCGACCATTTTCAATAGAGTTTGTCCCCAGGTGGTCCCCTACCACATACTAAACTTTCATGGAAATCGAATTTTTTTACATTAGTTATGACGCATAAGAGCAGTGGAATGGATCCCGCTCCTATGTCCTGACTTTTAACCCCATTTCGTTCACTTTCAATAGAGTTCCTTCCCAGGTGGTCCCCTACGACATACTATAATTTCATCGAAATCGAACGATTTTTACGCGTTATCGTGCGGACGGAAGTACGCACACAACGCGTGACGTAATGAGGCAGATGGGTTTCGCGACCGTCTGCTCGCAAGAGTGTGACTTCATTAAACTTGAATAGGATCCACACACAACGCGTGACGTAATGAGACAGATGGCGTGACCGCGCGCCTACATATCAATCGCGAGATCGTGAAGTCATAAGATTTCTAAGCATGGATAACATCAATGGGACGACGCCATGACACTAAAAACGTTAATTCGGGGTGGTTATTTAACGCACTAAACGAATTTTCCTGAAGTCAAAATCAAGCTAAATCGGTTTCTAGTACCAGAAAACGGTAGGTTAACGACTTTCATCAAAATCCTTGGAGCCGTTTTCAAAATAAAATTTACATACATACAAGAACTGCTCCTTTAAGCTGGGCGTCAAGTAATTTTGCTTCCTATACTTCCAATGGAAAAACGTCTGTACACGTTTTCTTCACAATTAATGCGTTCCCAAGGATGAAAATTTTAACATCGATTAAAATAGCTTCATTTTATAACTTGGAATACTTAATATTTTCTAAAACATAACCATAATAATGAAATCCAACATTTGTTTGTCTACTGACGTCAGCAAAGTACAGGTCGCGCCATCTTTTTTCTATTTCCAACACCACCAAAGGAAAAGTTATTGATTTTTTATATTAATTATGGTTATGTTTTAGGAAATATCAAGTATTCCAAGTTATAATATGAAGTTATTTTAATCGATGTTCAAATTTTCATCCTTGGGAACACAATAATTGTGAAGGAAATGTGTACAAGTTTTTCCATTGGAAGTATAAGAAGCAAAATTACTTGACGTCGACCTTAATAGTATGGGATAAGGGCGATTGAATGGATCCCGATCGTATGTCCTGACCTTTGATTCCATTTTGAATAGGGTTCGTCCCGAGGTGGTCCCCTACCACATCCTAAAATTTCATCGAAATCGAACCATTTTTACGCACGTTATGACGCATAAGGGCAATGGAATGCATCCCGCTCCTATGTCCTGACCTTTGACCCCATTTCACCCATTTTCAATAGGGTTCATTCCCAGGTGGTCCCCTATAATATACTAAAATTTCATCGATATCGAACCATATTTACGCAAGTTATGATGCATAAGGGCAATGGAATGGATCCCGCACCTATGCCGTGACCTTTGTCTCCATTTCGTATATTTTCAATAGGGTTCGTCCCCATGTGGTCCCCTACCACATAATAAAATTTAATCGAAATCGAACCATTTTTACGCGAGTTATCGTGCCGAAGCTGGAGCATATACGCTTCTTCAACCTACGGTTGGAAAGCGTAAAAAAGGTTCTCAGTAATGCGTATTTTTTTTTTTCATTTTTTAACTTAAAGATTTTGTCTTATTCTGTATTTTTTCCGGGAAGGTTTCACCGATGAGCCAAATCCCTTGAAAAAAATTCACCTCCCCCCTCTCCCCGTTAAAGAAATTGCTGGCTACTCCACTGCCTGTAGCCACGGCCCTGTTTTGAACGATTCTCGACATCCCGTTAAAAAAAAATCTTTTTTCGTAACTAGTTCCGCTCATTATTAAGAACACTGCGTACATTGTGTAGTTTCAATAATGCGCAGTTTTCCCACTAAGGGGAATAACTCCATTTTCTTTTTCGGATATTTTCTCTTTTTCCAAAATTCTACTTTGAAAACAATTTTTTCCCGTGTTGGAAAGGATTCGGAAAGATGGGCTCATTACAGCCGAGAATTGGTTGTCATCTCCGTCTTTCATTCAGTGACTATGCCCGATTAGCAGCGACTTTCAGGAAAGAATCGTAAGAGAAATCTTAAACTAGCTTTGCCTTTCTTAAAACGGATATGAAATGGATGCTTCTATTATATGTGCCGCTGCACCACGCTTTTGAGAAAAAGACGCGGATGAAACTGCGGAAGACAGCACTAATCGATATAAGGAATTCATTTCGTGCATTGTTCCCCCAGTTGATAATTATTTCAAATGACGTATTGCTTTGCTTTTAGAATACCCAGAACAAATAAAAATCTGCTCCGTTATTGTTACAGAGTTTTATTCTCTGAATGATAATGGGAAGGCAAAAGGCTTTCAGAAAGTTGATGTAAAATACAATAAAAAATGTTAAAGTTTCTTATAAGCATATCAATATTGAAACAGTTTGAGTTTATAGCATAGAATAAAATTGCAGCTAAACGAATTCATCGCACCGAAGTCATGTTTTATTGCTGATTTATGTACTAATATACACTTTGAGTGACCGTTGCTTATTTTCAAGCCGTACTGTAATTTTTCAGTTATATTTTTGATTTGTTTTATTGTGATGTATACCGCTTTTCTAACCTTCCTTTTTTTTTTTTGACTTAGATAAAATTTGGATGTTTATCGTTGTGCTTTCTATATTGAACGTCACGTCTGATGTTCAGAGTGGTTTTATGCCTGGAAAAGGCTGCACTAACCAGATTTTTGCATTACGCATGATGATTGAAAAGTATCTGGCTGTTGGGAAGAAAGTTTTTACTGCCTTCATAGATTTAGAGAAAGCTTACGACCGAGTGAATAGGGCACTTTTGTGGAAGGTATTGAATGAATATGGTGTTACTGGGAATCCGCTTAATAGTGTAAAAGCCATGTATGCTGGTAGTAGAGCTTGTGTACGAGCGAATGGTGTTTTATCAAAATGGTTTTCTATTGGTGCTGGAGTTAGACAAGACTGTGTAATGTCACCATTGCTGTTTCATATATTTATGGACGCATGCATGCGTGATGCCAAAATAGATAATAGTGGTTTATGTCTTGGGGATATCCGTGTGTGCAGATTGCTGTATGCTGATGACACTGTCCTGTTGGCAGAGAGCAAAAGTGATTTGCAGAGTATGTTGTCTCGGATGTACGAAGTTTGCATGAAATTCAAACTGAGTATAAATAAGGGAAAACCCAAAGCTATGGTGTTTGAGAGAGGAATATGTAGCACTAAATGTAATGTAAGTATAAATGGCACTGTGATTGACCAGGTGAGTGAGTTTGTGTATTTAGGAAGCATGTTTGACAGAGAGAACGAATTGGATGCTGAAATTAGTAGGCGAGTGAATTCTTCATTGAAAGTCATAGCTGCTCTGGGAGGTTTTCACAGGAATGATGGGTCCTCTAGAGAGTCCCGCATGGCTGTGTATGAAACTGTAATTGTTCCTACCCTGATGTATGGCAGTGAAACCTGGGTTCTACAAAAGAAACATAGAAACCGTTTGTGTGCTGGAGAAATGCATTACTTACGTGGGGTTTGTGACAAGACACGTTCTGATTGTGTGAAGAATGAAGATGTGTTGCAGTTGTGTGATGTGAAGCAAAATTTTGTTAGCAAGGTGGAGACCAATATGCTTCGGTGGTTTGGCCATGTTGAAAGAATGAGTGATGAGATGCTTACTAAGAAAATCTTTTTCAGGAAGGAAAGGCAGAGGAAGACCAAGGAAGACATGGGTGGATCAGATTCAGGAGTGTCTGCATGAGAAAAAGATTATGAGTATGAAATATAAAAGATCTTGTGTACGGCGTGGGATGGATGTGAGTGAAGCCCGAGTTGTATGTCAAAATCGTTGTAAATGGAGAAGTTTGATACGACAACAAGTGAGTAAAAATATCTGGTAGTTTGTATTTCTTTTTGGAGCTAACCTCTGAATCTCAGAGAACAACTTAGTGATATGTATGTATGTATGAACAAGAGATGGAAACGGGTCACGGGTCAACGGGTCGGCAATTTCTAGCTGGTCAAACGGGTTGGTTCCAGGAGTTCTTGACCCGATTTCGACCCCGTTTTGTTTGTTTTATTTTTGAAAAGCAAACAATTTTTTTTTTTTTTTTTTTTTCAAAGTGCGCACTGTGTGTTTTTGTGCTAGATATTGGTGCCCGTGGACTGAAAAATGATTTGTCATGCAATATGAACGAAGAGTGTCCTCAGAAGGAAAAGCACCCCTTTCTTCTGAGGGGCAATATTATAGTTCAAAGCAGATTTTCCCGGGTTTGTCCAATTATATGTGACTTCCGGGTCCAAAATTTTTAACCCGTTTCCAACTCTAGTCTGAACTTTCATTACATTTTCTTTCGGGGAAAAGGGCAGGTTTTAACGACCACCACTATTAAGAATTCCCGGGAACGAAAAAAAAAGTAGTGTCTACATTAATACGCTGCCATGTTAATACACATATCGAGAGACTTTTTTTTTACGAGCATCCTTTCGTAAATTAACAAAGCACATTTCCTCACAACCTTTTCCGTGAAATCACGGGAAAGCCTTGAATTTCACGGATTTTTAGTTCAGGAAAATTCTGTATTTTCAGAAAATTTTCCGCAATCGTTTCGTATATTAACGGTAACTTCTCGATTTTTAAGATCTGTTGATGGAAAATTCTCAATTTTTAAGAACTTTCCGCAATTTTATTTTCTTATAATAACTGGAAAATTCTGTTCTGACTTTTCCCGTATCCATATAACGAAAAATTTCCAGTAATAGGAGCGATTCCTGAGAATACTCGAGGTTTGATTAAGTATTAAATTTCAGCCGTCTGTCAAGAATCTGATTTTGAAGTTCTGTTGCAAAATTGGATATCGTGGATAGCATATCGCATTAAATTTTGGATATTCTGGCACCGGATATTCCTTTTTCTCTCCCCCATTTCGTGCATCAGCTATTGTATAGTGTTATCGTAAGAAACAGGGTACTTAAAGTTATTGTACAGATTACTGTACAATGCCTCAGTATGCGGAATCCTTAAGGCTGTCTTTGAAAGAGTGTTAGGGTTAATCTTATGCGATAGATAGTGCAAATAATCACTCCTTGGGCGTGGATCTTACGTCTTGAGTGACTGTCCCAGAACGTGGCGTCAGAAAATCACTGCAGACCTCACCATATTAGAATAGAAGCTATCTTGTTAGCTCCAGAATGAAAAGCCAAAATACGCGCTGCAACGTTTTAACCAATGACGTTATTTGGGGATGGAGCTCAGAAAGTAGGCGGAGCTTCTATCTCAAATTCAGGGGTTTCCTGCTAATGTACACATATTCTCTTTAAAAAAAATGAACGTACAGTAGGATTTTAGATGATCTATAGAAGACAAGATTCTAATCTCACTTTTGCCCCTATTCATTGATTTGTATTTGGCTCAGATAATTAGAAAAATCAGGCAGAAATAAGAGATTTCGTTGCTTCCAGACAGAAACACTGCTATGTTGGAATGCTTTTGAGTCAGATAAATCAAATTAAAAAAAAATTCTAACAAATTTTTCGGAATAATATCTGTGGCATATATCCCCTATGGGTCTTTTTTATTTGTGCTCAAAATTTCAAACACTACAAAAAATGTGCACAAATTAATTTACATTGCAGATATAGGGTAGAAGAAGAACCCTAGCACTCGTTCAAAGACAGCCTTAAGACAAAAGCTATTTGTAGCTATCAGGAGAAAATTTCATATTTAAGAATTTTGTTAAATATGATTATAAAACAATACATTTCTTTTCTTAAATATAATTAAAAGTCATTGTTAGCTTAAAAAAACATTTAAAGTTCCAAAGTATTCTGTTGCTTCGAAAACTCAGGATGAAAAAATAGATGGAGATGCCGCCCCGGTGGCGCAGTGGTCTAAGCGATGGCTTCTGATCATTCGTCCGAACGGGGTCCGGGTTCGAATCCCGGTTAGGCATGGATGTTGTGTTTGTCTTACGGCACTGGCTCTCTCCCTTCCCTGGAACCAGTGACCCTAAATTAGGGACGGGCGACTGCTTATAGCCCATTGAGTTGCTCACGGTGGTCGTTAAACCTCTAATAAAAAAAAAAAAAAATAGAAGATGCATGATAAGTCCTCCTACAGAAAAAATTAAATTCTTACAAACCTATTCAGAAAAATAAGCTATAACACCTGCATAATAGCATTTACTAATCCACCTGCATTAATAGCAAAAACATGTATTTATATATATTGAGCGATTAGAGTTCAACCTGATACGTGACTACGCTTTCTTGCTCAACGGTGAGCACGTAAGTCTTCAGTTGAAACCAAACGATGCTGGTTCGATCCGCACTTGGTGCACAGGGAAAGGATCTGAAAATGTCGAAACCGAAAGTTTTTCGAAATTTCTGTTATATTAGGGGTCCGCAACGTAATGTTTTTTGGGGGGCAAAGTTTGGGGAGCAGTTGTGAGGTGTTTATGTGTGTTCAACGTAAAGTAAGTACATGTACAAGTGAATGCACTATTCGTCGTTAACTTGTGTAGGTGTTTTTGTCTTCCAGATTTGCAGAACAAAATGAGTGACATAAAACTCGAGCAGAGCCACGTTCGTCGTTGCATGCTGTATGAATTTCACAAGGGGAACAATGCAACCGTAACCAACAAAAACACTTGCGCTGTTTATCCGAATGCGTTAAATGTCCGCAAGTGCCAGCGTTGGTTCGCCCAATTCCGGTCGGGCAATTTTGACCTCTCTGATACTCCTCGTGCAGGAAGGCCCATGGAGCTGGACAATGACCTGCTGCGTGCAGCCGTTGAGACAGATCCTCATCAAACCGTTGATGAATTATCCCAACATCTTAATGCATCATGGTCTACTGTTCAACAGCACCTGCAACAGATAGGGAAGGTCTATAAACAATGAGTTTGGGTGCCACGCCAACATTCATCTGACAATAAAGCCCAGCGTTTCACCGTCTGCAACTCTTTGCTCAGCCGACAGGAAAAGGATCCATTTCTTCATCGAATTGTCACTGGGGATGAAAAGTGGGTTCTGTACACGAAGTCCTCTAGAACTGCGAACAGACACATCTCGGTAATTCTTCTAACAATTTCCTCAGCGAAGAAAGATTTTACGCACACCAAAATTGACCCTCTGCTAAAAAAAAAAAAACATCCTAACTTAGATTGTACAGTCGGTGTTTTTTGCAAAAAGCTTTCCTGTACTATATAAAAAATTAACTTTTCTTCAATGTAATGGTAACTAAGGGCTGCGCTACCCGTAAGCAAGTATCATAACTACATGTTACGCCCTGGTAAACATTTGATGTGTAATGAAAAGTAATTTATGACCGATTCTTACAAATTTGGAAGTTGTGAATCCGTTTAATGGTGTAAATATTGTGACATAGACGTTAACTCATAATATCCGAAAACTTGACATTCCGTCGTCCTGGAGTCTGAACCGAACCCGTACCTCCCGTATAGCGTCCGAATATGCTAACCACACCACCACCCAGAACGACCAAGTTTCCGATTAAGGTGGTTCTACCGAAAATCTCTGCCTTATATTTCCAATGGTAAAATTTCTTTAGGTATTTTCTTCGCAATTAATGTATTCCCAAGGATGAAAATTTGCACATCGATAAAACTAACTTTAAGTTATAGCATGGGATACTTAATGCTTCCTAAAACATAACCATAATTATACACTGCCGGACATTTGCTAAGGACGGATGACAACAGCAATGATAGCAACCATAAAATGGAAGGCAGGAAAATGTGGAAATTAGCATAAGTGCGGGATACAGTAAGACGTGTTGTGCGTATGCAAATTTTGGATTGCCGAACTTGTTCGTGGCGTCATAGCGCTGATAAGAGATATAAAGGATTTGACGCGTATTGACCGTTGTTGTTCAAACGCAAAGTTGAAAGCGAAAGAATCAATTGACGAATTTGCAATTTTCAGTATGTCTTACCGACATCACCTAGATGATTTTACGTGTGGCCGTATTATTGGCAAGATTGAAGAAGGGCGAAAAATAACAGATGTTGCCAGGGAGTTCGACGTCAGTCACAGTGTTGTTTCAAGACTTTGGAAATCATTTCAAACAAATGGAGAGTGTAGCAAACGTCACGGGGGAGGTCGTGTTCGCAGTAAGACACCTGCGGAAGATTGGTACATAGTGCTATCAACAAAAAGACACCGGCTCAGCACAGCTAGTGAGGTAGCAAATCAGTTTATGGCTGCTACTGGCAAGCGGATCTCCCGAAAAACTATCGCCAGACGTTTGCATGAAGGAGGACTATACGCCCGCCGTCCTGTTGTGTGCATCCCATTGTCCAAACGTCACGGTACCGCCCGTTTGCAATGGTGCCATCAACATCGCAATTGTACTGACAATGACTGGTCTGCTGTCCTCTTCTCAGATGAGAGTAGATACAGCCTATCGTCTGATTGTCGACGACAACTGATCTGGCGTAATAGTGGTACTGCATATTGTCCAGCAAACATAGAGGAAAGGGACCGATATCCAACATGTAGTGTCATGGTATAGGCTGGCATCATGATCAATGGCCGTACGTCCCTCTATGTGCTTCCAACTGGGACTATGACTGGCCAACGATACATTAATGATGTTCTGCTACCTCATGTTCGCATGTTCCGTGGTGCTGTCGGCGATAGATTCATTTTCATGGACGACAACGCAACATGTCATCGAACAGTCGCTGTCCAGGAGTGTCTTGAGAGCGAGGATATTCAACGCCTCGTATGGCCAGCACGTTCCCCAGATCTGAATCCCATTGAAAATGTGTGGGATGCTTTGGGGAGTCTTGCTGGTCGCCAAGGACACCCTCATCCGTGCACTGACAGAGGAATGGGATAAATTACCCCAACAGCTGCTTGATAATGTTGTGCAAAGCATGACACTACGTGTGGAATCTTGCATCGCCCTCCATGGTGGCCATATCCCGTATTGAAATCTTACGCCGGAACGCCTGAGGACGGTAATTGCATTTTTTTCACGTTTACGTATTCTGCACAAAATGGCCTGTTTGTCCCTTGAACACGTTCCAAAGCCTTCTGGATTTCAGAGCACAATAAATTGTCTTTCTTGTACTGTCCTGGCTTTCTGAAATTATTTTATTTCACTTGGCATCCAACCACACTTACTTTTTTATGCGCTATATAGCCGTTTATGATCCGTCCTTAGCAATTGTCCAGCAGTGTATTAAAAATCAATCATTTTTCTTTGAGTAATGTTCAGACCTGTTAATAGATGGCGCGACCTGTACATTGATGACTCCAATAGACAAACAAATGTTGAATTGCGTAATTATGGTTGTGTTTTAGCAAGAATTAGGCATCCCATGCTGTGACTTGTGACTTAAAGTTAGTTTTATCGATATGCAAATTTTCTTCCTTGGGAATATATTAATTGAGAAGAAAATATGTAAAGAAATTTTGCCATTGGAAACATAAGACAGAGATTTTAGGTGGAACCACCTTAAACCGCCAGATTCGCTATATATGAATGCCGGTTACTTCGACTAGCGAATCCTGCGATGGTTATATCAAAATAATCGGAAGTTGAAACTTTGTCGTTCTGGGTGGTGTAGTGGTTAGCATACTCGGACGCTATCTGGGAGATACGGGTTCGATTCCCGTTTCAGGACGATGAAGTTTTCAGATATTATCGGATTTATTTATTCTATTGGAGGTTTAACGACCACCGTGAGCAGCTCAATGGGCTATAAGCAGTCGCCCGTCACTAATATAGGGCCACTGACTCCAGAGAAGGGAGAGAGCCATCCATGCATCACAGGGATTCGAACCCGGTCCTTTCTCAAACGAATAGTCATAAGCCAGCGCTACGACCTCTGCGCCACCGGGTCGGCATCGGATTTAAGATCAATGTCATATTTACACCAATAAACAGATTTACATCTCCCAAATTTGTATTGTACAATGGTGTAATCCCGTAATTCTTCACTGACCGTTTCTTATTTGAAGGAATCTGCTGTATCGCAGAACCGAGCCGCGGGTGACCCAGTGGTCAGCGTTCGTTACTGCCACAGAGAAGACCTCGGGTTCGATCCTAGCAGGTGCGAACGCTCGAACCATTAAATACCCGCCGTGTAACGCGTGTGTTGCACTCTGCCTGAAGCATAGAGAGCAAAAGTGTGGAAAAGTTACGTGCAAATGAAATATTTTTCTTTCATTCGGTGTGCTACGCATTTAATTGTCATTTATTTATTTTTGGAAGCAGAGCATATGCAGTCGTGAAATTTGCCAGACGTGTGTCTTTGGAAATTTCACTGAATTGTACATAACGTTGAATTTTTTTTTATGGGGTAAGATCGTGCAGCAGAAGATATACAAAATTATAATTCTTTTAAATCTCATGTCTTCAGAGACCATGTATTTTTTTAAGAGTGAAGAAGCAATGTTATATGCAGTAAATTAAACGGTATTTAACTATCAGTTTTATGATTTGTAACTGTTCCCTCATAGTATTCACGGCATGCAACCAAAATTTACGGCGCATAACTATTCTTTCACAAGTTACCTGTACATAATACAACAGCACAAAACAGTTTTATGATTTTGTAATCGCAGCCTCTTTAACGTTCGAAATCGGGAAATTTCCAGTCAGATTTTTACAGTACACATAGAAAATTTAATTGTGGCATAGTTAGACACATTGAAAATTGCCAATTGTGGCATAGGTTTAATGCATAGGAAACAATTAATTGCGGCATGATGAGACACATAGAAAACTATTAATTTAAGCGTAGTTAGATGCATTGGAGACCGTCAGTTGCTGTACACTTTGCGTACATAGAAAATTGTCAATTGAGGTGTAGTTAGATGAATAGCAAAATTGTTAATTGCGGCATTGTTAGACGCATAAGAAAATATCAGATGCATAGAAAATTATGAATGCAGCTAGTTAGATACGAAGGAAAATTGCAGCATAGTTTGGTACATAGGAAACCATGAATGGCGGCTTGGTTAGATACGTAGCAAACAAATGCGGCATAGTTAGTTAGATACACAGAAAATTAAAATTATGAATTGCGCCATAGTTACATATTTAGGAAACTAAAATTGCGGCATAGTTAGATACACAGAAAATTAAAATTATGAATTGCGCCATAATTACATATATACGAAACTATAAATTGCGGCATAGTTAGATACATAGGAAACTTTGAATACAGACCGTCAGATACGTAGGAAAATTGCAGCATAGTTTAATACATAGGAAACTGTGAATGGCGGCTTGGTTAGATACGTAGGAAACAAATGCGGCATAGTTAGATGCGTAGGAAACATTTGCAGCATAGTTACAAACACAGGAAACTATGAATTGCTCCACAGATGCATAGGAAACTATGAACTGCGGTATTGTTAGATACGCAAGAAACTATAAATTGCGGCATAGTTACATAGGAAACTATAAACTGAGGCATAGTTTGATGCATAGGAAAATATGAATTGCTCCATAGTTAGATGCATAGGAAACTATGAATTGTGTCATAGTTAGATGCACAAGAAACTATGAATTCCTCCACAGTTAGATGCACAAGAAACTATGAATTCCTCCACAGTTAGATGCACAAGAAACTATGAATGCAGCTGGTTAGATACGTAGGAAACTATGAATTGCGGCATAGTTAGACACATAGGAAACTATGAATTGCGGCATAGTTAAGCACATAGGGAACTATGAATTGCGGCATAATTAGACACATAGGAAACTATGAATTGCGCCATAGTTAGATACATAGGAAACTATGAATGCAGCTCGTTAGATACGTAGGAAAATTGCAGCATAGTTTGTTACATAGGAAACTATGAATGGCTGCTTGGTTAGATAAGTAGGAAACAGTTGCAGCATAGTTACATACACAGGAAACTATGAATTGCTCCACAGTTAGATGCGTAGGAAACTATGAAATGCGGCATAGTTACATACATTGGAAAATTTCAGTTAAATCCAACTACATACACAGGAAACTATTAATTTCTGCTTTGTCAAACGCATAGGAAACTCAATTACTGCATTGTTTGGTGCACAGGAAATATAGTTGTGAAACTGATGCATTGTAAACATAATTGCGGTATAATTAGATACATGTCGGTTGGGTACAGTTAATACATAGGAAATATTAATTGCGGCATAGTTACACACGTTGTAAACTGCCAACTGCGTTTCACTACATACACAAGAAACTATTGATTACGGCTTAATTAGATGAGTAGGAAACTCCATTGCTGCATTGTTTGATGAATAGGAAATGTATTTGAGGAATTTGATGCATAATATACAAAGTTGCGGCATTGCTTGATGCAGAGTAAACATAATTGCGTCATAGATACAATGGAAACTGTCGATTGGGTACAATTACATACACAGGAAACTATTAATTGCTTGTTATATGCATAGGGAACACAGTTGCTGCATTGCTCAATACACAGGAAACATAGTTACGGTATTGTTCGATTTACAGTAATCATAATTGCAGCACAGTTAAAAAATACATACGAAGCAGCCCGTTGCATACTGTTCGACTCACTACAGATAAACTGTCACTGAGATATACACTGAAGAGCAATTGAATTAGAAACAGCTGACGTTTTGCAAATGTGGCGCTGTGGGCTGCCCTGTAAACGGAAACGACATGACGAATGCAGCGATCCGACAATATAAGGAGTGATGCGACGGGAATCAGTAAGAGTCAGACGCAGTATGGGCAAGACGAAGAATCTAAGCGCATTTGATCGTGGGCAAATTGTCGGGGCCCGACGAATGGGTCACTCCATCTCGGAAGTCGTGCAGGCATTGGGATTTTCACGAGCCACTGTGTCACGTGTGCAACGTGAGTACATAGAATCCGGTAAAACCATCCTCCCTGCAAGGGCCAACTACCGTGGACAACAGCGTGTGGATGAGCTGGGTCATCGTCGGCTAGCTCGCATTGTGACAGCGGATAGACTGGCCACAGTGCAAGAAATCACTCGGCAATTTAACGCTGGTGCACAAAAACGTGTAAGCAACCACACCATCCAGAACCATCTCCTCGCTATGGGGTACAGAAGCCATCGTCCCACGAGAGTACCGCTGCTAGCCGCACATCACAGGGTGTAAAGATTAGCATGGGCGCAGGAACATCGCCACTGGACCCTAGACACGTGAAAAAATGTTGCCTGGACTGATGAGTCGAGATTCACGTTGGTACATGCGGATGGCAGGATACGAGTACGGCGCAAACCACATGAAGCGATGGATCCTTCTCGCCAGCAGGGTACTCTTCAAGCTGGTGGGGGTGGCATTCTCGTCTGGGGACTGTTTACGTGGACTGAAATGGGACCCCTGGTACGTGTGACACCATACCTCACAGGTCAACGTTACCGGGATATCCTGGACGACCATTTGCTCCCGTTTGTGCGTCTTCAACATCCCACTGGGGACCTCATCCTGCAACAAGACAATGCAGCATGCCATCGCTCCCGAATTGTATCCGAATGGTTGGATGAACACTCCACCGACGTGACCTCGCTTCCTTGGCCAGCTAGGTCACCTGACCTTAATTCCATCGAGCACATCTGGGATGCCATCGAGAGAGATGTTCAAGGCTCTGACCCCCCTCCATCAAATCTTCGTCAACTGTGGGAGTTTGTTCAGGGGACATGGATCCGTATGTCTTCCCAACGCTTCCGGTGTCTTGTCGAGTCCATGCCGAGACGAATCGCCTCCGTCATCAAGGCGAAAGGTAGTGCAACACGTTACTAGACAGGTATATCTAATTCAATTGCTCTTCAGTGTATAGTTACATCCATACGAAACTGTAGTATGCGTCTTTGATGCACAGCAAACTGTCAACTACGGTATATTTAAATACAAGAAATTTTAATTACGGCACAGTAAAATCCATATGAAACTGTCAGTTGCATATATATTTATACAGGGCTTTTTTTCAGCCGTACGTATACCAGTAAACTTTTTCAAGGATGGCATTAAAACTTCTGAAAATTTATCAAGGCTAGCTCTAAGCACCAGAATGTTAGCACGGCAAGCAATCCCACGTCATTTCAGCTAATCAAATGAATTTGATTGCAACACCAACAAGGGCATCAATATACCTGAAGACTAAGTTCATTGATGTTCATTAAGCTGGTCGGTCCTTCCCTACGTGTGTTTCTACCTTTACCTTATGTTAATTCCTGGTTCCTGAAAAGTAGACATCTAGCAAGCACGGACGTGTGAAAATGGCAGTAACAATGCATAATATAAGGTACTCATATTTGTTATGATTATTATTAAGTAATTTAATTTTATTATTTATTCTTTTCATCGTTTTCGTTGTACCGATGAAAACAATGGAGCTGTGTAAGGGGATCAGAGAATACAGATATACTTGATTTCTTTACTTTAGAAAAAAAGAGCACTGTATATTTTACGTATATACGCCGATGAGCCCTTACATTATGACCCTCGGCCTAGAGAAATGAGCGCGCCTGGAGACCGAACGGTGGCACAGGTGAAGTTCACAGAGCAGTATGTATACAACCCTAGGACCGGCTTTCGGTTAGTAGAGTGTTCGGAGTCAGAATGGGAAAACCTGCCGATTTATCGGAGTTTGATAAAGGACAAATTGTGATGGCACGGCTCCTTCGAACTACGATCTCGGAAACGGCGCGGTTTGTGGGCTGTTCACGTGACTCTGTAGTGAGTACGTATCAAAAGTGGTGCACAGATGGCCAAACAACGAACCGTCGTCCGCAACTCATTGATGCCAGAGGGGAGCGGAGACTGTCGCGCATTATTCACAGCGACGCAGAGCCACAGTGCGACAAATCACATACAACATTGGTGATTAGGACAATCAGGGCCGTAGCCAGGGAGGGCCAGGTATACTGCCCGACCTCTTTCACATCTTTCGCCCGATCTCAATCATCAGCCGCCCCTTCCAATTTGCTTGTCTGGCTACGGGCCTAAGGACAATGTGTCACAGCACACAGTTCATCGCAGCCTTCTGCGCATGGGCCTGCGTAGCCGAAGATCCAGTCGGGTCCCCATGCTCACTGCAAGTCATCGCCAACAAGTCGTGAAATGGGCCCAAGATCATCGAGACTGGACCGTGGATGATTGGGAGAAAGTGGTCTGGTCTCAGGAATCAAGATTCCTGGTGCATCACGTATACGGCCGAGCGCGGATATGCCGATTACCAATGGAGGCTATGGCACCTGGATGCACTGTTTGACAGAAACAGACCGTAGGCGGCGGTGTTGTGCTCTGGGCGATGTTTTCTTGGGACATTTTAGGCTCCATTGTCCCAATAGCACAATCCCTAAAAGCTGTCAGGTATCTGAATATCGTTGCGGACCAAAGTTCACTCATTAAGGATAACTGTGTTCCCTGCTGGTGATGGTCATTACCAACAGGATATTGCGCCAAGCCACACTGCCAGAACCGTCAAGGAATGGTTCGAGGAACATGCTGGTGACTTTCTGTTAATGCCTTGGCCTCCAAATTCACCTGACATGAACCCAATCGAACATTTGTGGTTCGACTTGGAAAAGCTGATTCGCGCTAAATCACCACCGCCCTGAAATGTACTGGAACTGGAGGACCTGCTGTTGACATTATGGTACCAGATACCCCAGGATACCTACCACCATCTCGTCGAATCGATGTCACGCCGAGTCGCCGCTGTTTTGCAGGCTAAAGGGGGGTCCTACACCTTATTAGGTAGGTGGTCATAATGTAATGACTCATCAGTGTACATAGAATTATTAATTGCGACTTAGATGCAATTAATTGTGCCATTTTTACAGCAAGAATAATATGAAACTTGAATTACAGACATTTTGATTCCCTTATTTTTAAGAAGATAGCACACACTTAGAATTTTGTCCTTCTACAGAAATGACCGTAGTGTATACCGATCTATTTACGAAATCAGGGAAAACAAAAATCTGATTCGTCCTAAAAATGCTCAAATTCAATGTACTGTACAATGGCTAGCACTTTCCTGACATTTTTGTATAATAAAATGGCCGCATCAGTTTTATTTTTTTTTTCTGTCTCTCTCTCTCTCTCTTTCCAGTGGGTGATTATAATCGAAAGGATCACGTTGATTTTCAGTGAAATCAGTTTCCTTAAAAGTTTTTTGTTTTCTATGTAGCCTGGAGGAAGCGCGTGAGTTTTCACTTTTGGAAACACGCCGACGGAAATTGAACTGATCATTTTTAAACATTACCCAGGCGTATGTGTATCTCTTTCTCTGCGAAAGGCTATTTTGGTACAAAAAAATGTAACTTGTAGGCCACAACGGGCAAATTAGATTACAGGAAAGATCAAGTGTGAATTAACTATGCATGCGCACTTACCTTTTCCTAGAAGAAAACTTATCTGGCTGTCTAAGATTTTTTCAGCTTTATCTCCCTTCCTCTCAACAAGACGAAGAACTGCTTGAAAAGGTTTTACGTCAGACAGTCGTCGGAGTTCGTCGGTATGTTCTTCTTGCTCAGCAGT
This sequence comes from Macrothele yani, assembly GCA_039090855.1. Lineage (NCBI taxonomy): Eukaryota > Metazoa > Arthropoda > Arachnida > Araneae > Macrothelidae > Macrothele > Macrothele yani. The sequence goes on from CM077028.1 coordinate 39,233,778, forward strand.
GATGGAATTAACGCACATAAACACGTAAGAGTCTATGTCGTGGAGTAGACCGTACAGTGGTAACTGCTGTGCTGCCTCCCACACATCCTAGACAGAAATACTCCATTGTCAAAAATAGTAAAGCAGTACCTCATGAAGCAATTGTAAGAAATTTCTTCATTATCAAAAATACATACAATAACAATGCTCCTACAATATTGAGAGCTATTAACAAAAATATGAAAGCACTATATTATAACCATAAGTATATGGTAGATTGTAATGTGCTGAAACTGTTAAACAAATGAGATACATTATTCATACATTACTCGGATTACAAACTCTATGCACATTTTATTCACATGTGAGGAGCAAATACACACACACACACACACACACACACACACACACACACACACACACACACTATGAACATGTAAAAACGTTCTCTAAAAAAAAATGAAAGAGCTATTCCTCCTAGAGATATTGTAAAAATACTCCGTTTCGAAAATGCACAGGTAATTAATACATTCTAGAAGAGTTGTGAAAATGTTCCATTACGAAACACACCATTAAGAAAATCGCAAGCACAATGCGTACTACATATATTACACCATCACTCCATGTTCAAAATAAGATCTAGTATGTTCTATATATAATATATCGTAAAAGAAAACCCATCAAAAACACACAAGAGCAATGTTTCAATATTATTGTGAAACCCTGTCAAAAATTCAAAAGCGCAGTACGCCCTATACAGTGACGTTCCCAGAACTTTTTTTCGCCGGGAAAGGGGTATGAATTTTTTTATGCAACCAAATGCGTCGTGAGGACATTTTTTAAATGTATGCAACATCCGCGCAAAAATCTTCAAGTAAATTTTGCTGGAAAGTATTAATATATAGATTACCTATATTCTTATCACCACATAATGGTTGACCACTTATATTTTGCTATTTATCTGTGCTGAAAACAAGAATATTACACTACTTACTGTTAAATGGTTGCAAGATATAAGTACACTGGCGTGCAAAAATTAAGGACGAGACGGTTTTTCGAATGTAACGCCTTGCAAAAGTGCTCCACATCGACTCAAATCATACCATAAGATCCCCAAGATGTAAGAATATGGGACAAGTGAGCAAAGCCGTCCAGACAAGGAATACAAAGGATACAAAGGCACTTTATTGAAAAAGTAGCTTCGAGCACAACTGGGCAGAAGACAGAAACGTCCGTGTGACAGGCAGCTGCCAAGAAAATCCAGTCTTTAGTAGGGGATATGATCACCCCTGACTGCGTTGCAGGATTTACAACGTCTGTCCTTGCTGAGGACGAGGTTGTCAAGGAGCTGTTGAGGCATCGTGGCCCATTCCTCTTGTAGTGCCAATCTCAGCTGCGGGACCGTTGCTGGCGGCTGGTGACGTGCTGCCAAGCGTCTCCCGAGAAGGTCCCACACGTGTTCGATTGGATTTAGGTCCGGGGACCTTGCGGACCAATCCATGCGTTGAATATCTTTACTCTCCAACAGCTCTGCGACAGCCACTGTACGATGAGGTGTAGCGTTGTCGTCCATGAAGAGAGGACCCACAGCACCTCTAAACAGATGCACGTGAGGCAGGAGAACCTTGGTACAATAGCAGACACCAGTGACTGAACCTCCTTGGAAGATGTGGAGGACAGTACGGCTACCAAACATGATACCGCCTCAAACGAGAACACCGCAGCCTCCAAACCGGTCCCTTTCGATGATGTTGGAGGTGTGATTGCGTATTCCCTGCACTCTCCAGATGTGTATACGTCCAGAATAGCTCGTCAGACTAAATCGGCTCTCATCCGTAAAGAGAACTCGACCCCATTGCTGATTTGTCCAGTTGTGTTCTTGGCACCACAGAAACCGCCACCTCCGATGAGCAGGCGTTAATGTCACACACCGTACTGGACGTCATTCAAATAGATCACCTTTGTGCAGCCTCCTGGCCACGGTAAAACGCGATAACGGACATCTAGTTGTCTGTTGCACGTGCCTTGCGATTTCTCCCGCTGTCTGCCGTCTGTCTCTTCTCGCCTGTAGGACAATATACCGGTCGTCCACCGCCGTGGTTGCTCGTGGACGACCATTGCTAAACTCTCGGACAGCTGTTCCTGTCGTTTAAAATGCTCTGCAAGCGATCCCGAACTCCTCGGCCACACTAGTCACACTTCGACCTTCTTCCAACTTCCCAATGACGCGACCACGGGTAAAGTCATACAGAAGTCGTCTACTGGATTGCCTGTTGGCCATATCACACGGTGGCAGCAACCCGACGTCGGTCAAACCGATGTACACCGTGCAATAGCTTTCACCGAATTGTTGAGCGTACACCGCCCGTGTGCTTTATACGCTTCCGAACACTCCCCTCCCCCGTCATGCTGCATATATGCGCATGCTCTACCGTACCGGACCCTAGTCTATCTCCTGAGTGGTCTTTCAGTCCGCTCTGCCTGTTCGCTCCGCTGTTATGCTAATTTCTCCTCTTCGTCCTTAATTTTTGCACACCAATGTAATTCAAGAAATAAATAAAAATTTATCTTCTTGTGAAACATTCTTCACATGCATAAAGGCGCTTTTTTTATTGAACAGTAAGACTAAAAATCCCTGACGACACTCATTTCGACAAATACTTTTTGATTTGATTCAACTTTTATGTTACTTTTACTTAACTACACTGCTGGACAATTGCTAAGGACGGATCATAAACGGCTATATAGCGCATAAAAAAGTAAGTGTGGTTGGATGCCAAGTGAAATAAAATAATGTCAGAATGCCAGGACATTACAAGAAAGACAATTTATTGTGCTCTGAAATCCAGAAGGCTTTGGAACGTGTTCAAGGGACAAACAGGCCATTTTGTGCAGAATACGTAAACGTGAAAAAATGCAATTACCGTCCGCAGGCGTTCCGGCGTAAGATTTCAATACGGGATATGGCCACCATGGAGGGCGATGCAAGATTCCACACGTCGTGTCATGCTTTGCACAACATTATCAAGCAGCTGTTGGGGTAATTTATCCCATTCCTCTGTCAGTGCACGGATGAGGGTGTCCTTGTTTATTGGAGGGCATTGGCGACCAGCAAGACTCCTCCCCAAAGCATCCCACACATTTTCAATGGGATTCAGATCTGGAGAACGTGCTGGCCATACAAGGCATTGAATATCCTCGCTCTCAAGACACTCCTGGACAGCGACTGTTCGATGACATGTTGCGTTGTCGTCCATGAAAATGAATCTATCACCGACAGCACCACGGAACATGCGAACATGAGGTAGCAGAACATCATTAATGCATCGTTGGCCAGTCATAGTCCCAGTTGGAAGCACATAGAGGGACGTACGGCCATTGATCATGATGCCAGCCCATACCATGACACTACATGTCGGATATCGGTTCCTTTCCTGTATGTTTGCTGGACAATATGCAGTACCACTGTCTCGCCAGATCAGTTGTCGTCGACAATCAGACGATAGACTGTATCTACTCTCATCTGAGAAGAGGACAGCAGACCAGTCGTTATCAGTCCAATTGCGATATTGATGGCACCATTGCAAACGGGCGGTACGGTGACGTCTGGACAATGAGATGCACACAACAGGACGGCGGGCGTATAGTCCTCCTTCATGCAAACGTCTGGCGACAGTTTTTCGGGAGATCCGCCTGCCAGTAGCAGCCATAAACTGATTTGCTACCTCACTAGATGTGTTATGCGCCGGTGTCTTTTTGTTGATAGCACTATGTATCGATCTTCTGCAGGTGTCGTACTGCGAACACGTCCTCCCCCGTGACGTTTGCTACACTCTCCTTTTGTTTGAAAAGATTTCCAAAGCCTTGAAACAACACTGTGGCTGACGTCGAACTTCCTGGCAACATCTGTTCCTTTTTGCCCTTCTTCAATCTTGCCAATAATACGGCCACGCGTAAAATCATCTAGGTGATGTCGGGCAGACATACTGAAAATTGCAAGTTCGTCAATTGATTCTTTCCCTTTCAACTTTGCGTTTGAACAACAACGGTCAATACGCGTCAAATCCTTTATGTCTCTTATCAGCGCTATGACGTCACGAACAAGTTCGGCAATACAAAATTTGCATACGCACAACACGTCTTACTGTATCCCGCACTTATGCTAATTTCCACATTTTCCTGCCTTCCATTTTATGGTTGCTATCGTTGCTATTGTCATCCGTCCTTAGCAATTGTCCGGGAGTGTATTACTCGAGTCGTATTTTACAGCCTTCTCGATTTTTTCGCTGCTTCATTTAAAACTTCAGCTTTTGGTGTGTATTCTTGATGAATGTGAAGTAATGCTAACTCATTGAATCTCACTTCTGATATGGTAGATATTGTGTAGATATGATTTTAAGATGCGCGGTGTTGAAACCGAACGCTCACTTTCTGAAGTTGTCACTAGTAGAGTACCAAGTATGCGAAACAATGTTTGGCATACTAGGTCTGTTGAGAAAGTTTCCCCACCGCCGTACCGAGCTGCAGAAGTTTCGTCGGGTGCCAAAAAAAAAAAAGCAGTTGTGTTTTTGGGAAACTGCGTTTATCACTTTTTTTATTTTTTTTTTATTTTTTTTTACGGGTACTACTGTGAAATTGGCGGATAGGATTCGGCAAGCCATTAGTTACGTCACCTGATTGCCACTGCCGGGGAAACTAGCGGTCCACATTAGGCTAGCCATCATTTATGGCACGTGCTTGCAGGGCCGCTTAAGGGCCGCCTGTGGCAGCTACTGCCAGTGGTGGATAACTGATGGTCCTGTTCGGGCATATGACAATTGAAGGGGTGCCAATTATTAGCCAGCTGCTGGCTCATGTGGTGGCAGACAGAATATTTTATTTACGGTTGGGCAACGGCAAACATAGGTGCTGGGCCACTGCTGGCCCAGCAACACTGGTTTTGCTGGGTTATAACGGAGGCTATCTTAGGTGCAGTCGTTCTCAAGTAGTGCATAGATTTTCCGCTAAGGGGAGTAAAGTTAAATTGCGTTTTTCCAGATATATCTACTTCTAAAAGTTCAATTTGAAAAATTCTTCCTGCATCGGATACAGAAATGCCTTGCATATAATTTCAACTTTTAAGGTAGGGAATAGTTTGGCCACCAGAGCAGTAAGTGTTTATTTCTACTTTTTGATTTATTTGCGGCAAAATATGAGCTTTGAAACACTCTATTTAAAAAATATCTTTCGTGCACCGATACCGCTCACTTTGGAAAACATTTGAGAATATCTCCTGCTTGAAATGAAACGTAGTTTTCCCGCCAGGGAGGCGTAGATGTACATCTTTTTTTTTTTTTTTCGATATCTCTGTTTCTAAAGGTGGCCACAGACACGCACTTTTGAATGTTACGTTTGAGTGTCACGCCAGCAAATCGGGAGTTTTAGACTGGGCATCACCCCATTGGGGGTGATGCCCAGGCAATTGCTATTAAGGGGTGATGGCCTGGGCCGGCATGTAGCGTGGAGTGAACCAGGAGTAAGGCTCTTCAACGCCTGCTTGAAATCCTCTTCACTCCACGCTACATACCGCCCCAGGCACAAAACTCCCCGTTTGCTGGCGTGACACTCAAAATTGACATTGAAAAGCGCGTGTCTGTGGTCACCTTTACCATCACCCCCTATTAGGGGGTGATGCCTTTACACGCACATACCGGCAACACTCTTCCGGTTTGTGCTGTTCAGCGTCAAATCACTTGTTCTATCGGCATTGTCTGCTTACTTTTCGTTTCTTGTTCGCCATTTCTTTTATTGTTAATTACTGATAAGTAACCACTGCGTGAAAATTTAAAGACAGTGACATCATGAATGTGAATAGTGGTAAAGTGAAGCAAAGGGAGAGAAAATCACGTTCATTAGAAGTGGAGTTTGAAGTTCTGAATCTGTTTGCTAAAGGTGAACATTGCGTGCTGGATTATGGAATTAAGAGATTCCTTCTGAAGAACCAAGCGTCGTAATGATAAATCGATACGCGAAATTGCACAATCTTCGATTACAAAATGTCAGTCGGAAGCAAATGAAACAAGAAAGATGACACCGTATTTTAGGTTGTAATGAGCACGTCTGAATTCTTTCTAACACGAATTACATATTTCAAAGTTATTCATAGTCAATGGAACCCATCACACACACAAAAAAAAAATCAAGAGCATTTCTACACTCGATAAAACGTGCGGAAATGGAAACAGTTACTGTCTCCCACTAGCTATTGGAAAGTCTTACGAAAAATTAGCAAATTGTGCCCAAAAAGTTTATCTTAGCTGAAGGAAGATATCAGAGTAAAAGCGATTTTCAAATTGAACAGTTAGAAGAACAAATACAGAGGGAAACGTGATGAAACTTTAAGTCTCCTAGCTGAAGAATTTTGAATAATGAAAAAGTAAAAAATATGCGAAAAGGATTCTTCGTAGTAAAAGTTATGCTAAGGAAAAATAATTTTTCAAATCTGTCTCTTGCAAGCAGAGATAGAGAGAAAATGACTTTTCTGCCCCCTAGCGAATAAACCGTGAATTATTTTAAAATATAATATTGCCTATCTTTACCGTAGCGAATAGCACAGTAATATAAATTTATATATATAAATTTATATTACTATATATATATATATAAATTTATATTACTATACATTACTATATATATATATATTTAATACAATTTCTAAAACCGAGATATAGCATAAAACAACAAGTTAGTAAAATCATGCAATGCATTGATTATGATACGCCTTCCATCATACCAGAAATCATTACTCAAGTTATTACTCAAGTTGTGAGGATAATGGCTGTAGAATAAATCTCGCTCCTATGACCTGACCTTTGACCCAACTTCGATGATATTCAACAGAACCGGTTAATTATAATTCCGGAACAACAAGATAAAGTTTTGTCTCAATCGAAGCATTTTTACGAAAGTTATAATGCATAAGGGCGATGGAATGCATCCCGCTCCTATGTCCTTACCTTTGACTCCATTTCGCCCATTTTCAATAGGATTCGTCCCCAAGTGCTCCCCTACGACATACTAAAATTTCATAGAAATTGAACCATATTTACGCAAGTTATGACGCATAAAGGAGTTAGAATGGAATCCGCACCTATGTCGTGACGTTTGACCCCATTTGTCCCATTTTCAATAGGGTTTCGTCCCCAGGTGGTCCCCGACCACATACTAAAATTTCATCCAAATCGAACCATTTTTACGCGAGTTATCGTGCGGACAGACAGATGGATGGACGGACGGACGGACGGACAAAGCTGGAGTATATACGTCTCTTCAACCTACGGTTGGAAAGCGTAAAAAATACTAACAGCACCTAGCGCCAGAAATGTGAACTACAAAATCCTTCGAGTGCAGGCAAAGTGTTTCACAAAGTAAATGGTATGCGGTGTTCAAAGAAATACTTAAATCTGACTTTTAGAAACAAAGATATTGAAAAAAAAAAAAAAAAAAAAAAAATTAGACTTTTGTGCCCCATAGTGGGAAAAATATTGGAAATAAATACGCATAAAATATTTTATCAGTTAGTATCTGACCGAAAAAGAATTTTTTGAGTTTGGTTTTTAGACGCGCTGATACTGTTGCTAATAACGCTGAAAACGGAAACGTGAACTTATGCCCCCAGTGGCTGGCTTCTGCGTTAAGAAAAATTTGAAAATATATGCAAAACATTTCACACGACAAACACACTCAGACAAAGAAATTTTTTCAAACCGGACTGTTAGAAGCAGAGATATCGACAAAAATAAGATATAAGTCTACACCCTCTGGAGAAAATACTACACATTACTTTAACCCTTTAACGACCATGACCCAAAAATCTTGTATCACTATAAATACCATAGCGCCCAAAACTGTCTGTTGTTTCACTTCTTTGTTTAATAACTACAATTGTGAGTGAGGGTGACCCCTGTTGACCCCTTACAGGTCGAAAAAATTTGAAGAACAAGTAAGGGTAGGAAATTTGACTAACTCTAGACAGGCGTTTCGGGTGGCTATGACCATTTTTATGTACGGGCGTTTTGGTCGTTAAAGGGTTAAACAAAGATGTTCTAAAAAGACTTGTCGTGTTGAGTGGTATCTGATGGCGGAAGATTCTGAAACTGATTTCTCAGAAGCGCAGAAATTGCTGCAAATACATCAGAAACATATAAATATACACTTACATACCTAGTTGGAAAACCAATCTTTAACAAAAATTTTAAATTATATGAAGAGCATTTGTCACTAGGAGTTCTATCCAATGCATACAGAATTTTTCAAATTGGACTTTTAGAAGAATTTGCGAGGAAACGGACTGTTTAAATTACGATAAATTCGCAACTTTTTTTTTTTTTTTTTTTTTTTTTGATTGGAGGTTTTACGACCACCGTGAGCAACTCAATGGGCTATAAGCAGTCGCCCGTCCCTAATTTAGGGTCACTGGTTCCAGGGAAGGGAGAGAGCCAGTGCCGTAAGACAAACACAACATCCATGCCTGACCGGGATTCGAACCCGGACCCCTTACGGACGAATGATCAGTGGCCAACGCCTTAGACCACTGCGCCACCGGGGCGGCGCAATTTAACTTCACACCCTCTAGCGGAAAATTACGCACCACTCGACAAAGGAACTGTACCCAAAATTGTCTTCATTATAAATAGTTTCGATTAGAAGGAAGGATGTTTTTAATCGGATGTTCAGAAGCAATTACATGAATTCCATAGCAGTGGCATTTACGCCTCGTAGCGTCGAAGTTGCGCATCGTAGAAAAATCGGAAAGCAAGTGTCACCGTTTTCACATTGCAAACTTCCCAATGCAAAAAGAATATTACAAATCGGACCAATGGTTGCAGAGATATGGTGTGTAATTGCACACGAATGGACAGACGAACAAAGTAATAACATAAGTACGTACCTCTTTTACGCTTTCCAACTGTAAGTTGAAGAAGCGAATATGCTCCAGCTTTGTCCGTCTGTCTGTCAGCACGATAACTCACGTAAAAATGATTCGGTTTCTATGAAATTTTAGTAAGTAATAGGGGTTAACCTGGAGACGAACCCTATTGAAAATAGGTGAAATGGGATCAAAGATCAAGACGGATCATGTGATCAAGAGCGGGTTCCATTCCATCGGCCTTATGCGTCATAACTTACGTAAAAGTGCTTCGATTGCGACAAAACTTTATTATGTTGTTCTGGAGATATGCTGAACCGGTTCTGTTGAATATCATCGAAATGGGGTCAAAGGTCAGGGCACAAGAGTGAGATTTATTCCACAGTCATTATCCCTTGAGTAATAACTTGAGTAATGATTTCTGGTACGTTGGAAACTGTATCATAATCAATGCATTGCATGACTTTACTAACTTGTTTTTTCTTTCAAAAGACGAGCTGAGAAAAACAAAAGCAAAACGAAGAAAATGTTCACAACTTGGACCAAAAATCATAACCAGCCAGGTGTGATTACAAATGAAAGGCAGTGGGGAGAGTATGGGGTCAGGGGCCATGCAGTTTCTTATATCACGTTTTTTGGCGTATTCAGAATCATTATTTTAAGCAAACTATGTTATTCAAGAATAATTCAGGATTGCATTTTTGATCAAGATTCCGACGATATGCACCTTTTAAGAATTGATTTTTATGCGTCAATGAAATTTCTATGACTATTGAATATAAAGCTTAAAATAATTTATAAATTTCAAACTCAAATACCCGGTTTTGGGCTCAGATGTTTTCCATTTTAATTAAAGAATAACATTTTACTTTACAGTGTGCTGAATGAAATTTTTTTGAAAGAATTTCGATTTTTCAGCATTCACTAAAAAATCCGCACTTTTCATCATACAGAAAAATATCTTAATTAGAAAGCTATACATACACTGAATACATGCATAGGTTCAAATTATTCATTCCCAGGTTAACTTTCATTCCTATAATGGAATTTCTTAAGCAAAAGAATGCACCACGAAAATAGCTGGAGAGAAAAAAAAAATAGGATAAAATAGTTCGTTTAGTCATGCAGTTCAAGCATCAAAATAGACATTTAACACATGTGAAAACAGTCTCCCTTATGGGTCCCTCCCCCTAGTTTCTGGGTTTAATGACCATCATGAGCAACTCTAAGGGTCATAAGCAGTCATCCCTTCCCTAATTTAGGGCCAGTGACACCAGGGAAGGCGGGGGAGCCCAGCATCATCGGACAAATAAACAGTAACCACCTGTGCTTCATCCAGGAGTCTAGTCAAGGACTATCTCGGACGAATGATGCCAGCACAGCACAACCCCTTGGCCATCAATGATGCCAGCACCTCAGATCCAATGCACATGATGCCTGCACCTCAGACCCTTCGGCCATCGGGGGATAGTGCTTGCATTTTACACAGAACAAATGAAAATGGATAAGATAATAAACATTCACGCATCATTCTTTATTGCCGTGCCCTGAATCCAAGCTTCAAACGTAAACATTTTTTAGTCGAACACAAACAGACGTACACATGGGTTAATGCTTAAACAAATAAACGATTTTGCTGACAGCCACGTCTACGTAATATTATCAATCATTGGTAAGAAGTCACTAGGTGCTGCCCTAGTAGCGAAGTGGTCTAAACGCTGCCCTCTAAATATTCGTCCGAGATGGGGATAGGTTCGAATCTCAGTTGAGGCATGGATGGTGCATTTGTCTCACGGCGCTGGCTCTCTTCCTCCTTGGAGGCAGTGACCTTAAATTAGGGACGGGAGGCTTCTAATAACCCAATGAGTTGCTCACAGTGGTAGTGAACCTCCTCCCCTCCCCCGGAAAAAAAAAAAGTCATTGGGTTGCAAACTAGAGCCCAAATGTCACCTGCCCCACTCACTACACACAGAACTGTTTTATTTTACAACTCTTCTTTACCTTTCGAATCAGCAGCCAGTGCTGCCAAATGCATAGAAATTATCGGGTAGGCGCTCTTTGGTCAAACATGGCCCTTACGCCATAAAAATCAACCAACGAACCAACTAACCAAATTATCGGGATTTCAGACATGACGTTCAGGTGAGAAGTAAAATAATCCGTATAAGAACATACAGCCAACACCTTGAAGGCTAAATAAGTGCACACATCCTAGTTCATCAAATAGAAGTCATCGCTCTTTCCACGTTTATAAGTGAGTCACGGAAAAATTCTCATCGGCCACCACCGGGAATCGAACCCAGGTCTTCCAGTTACGTGCCGAACATGCTTCCACTGCATCACAGCTGCGTCGAAATTCTCCAGACTCACATACGACAAACTGCCAAACCACCTGGCAGGTGTTTTCTTTGTAGCCCCGCACAACGCTGGGGATTCACCAAAGATTAACAGCAGCAACTGAACAGATAACTAGAAAGCGAATGAATAATAAATACACAGTTGACGTGGATTGGGAACATCAAATAGAAGCCATCGCTCTTTCCACGATTGTAAGTGAGTCACGGAAAAATTCTCATCGGCCGCCACCTGGAACCGAACCCAGGTCTTCCAGTTACGCGCCGGACATGCTTCCACTGCACCACAGCGGCATCGAAATTCTCCAGACTCACATACGACAAACTGGCGCATAAGTGGAAGACCCTGGGTTGGATTACCCGGTGGCGGGCGATGAGAATTTTTTCCGTGACTCACTTATAAACGTGGAAAGAGCGATGACTTCTATTTGATGTTCCCAATCCACGTCAACTGTATTTATCTATTTATTACATCCTAGTTTTTTCATATTGATATTAACATACTTTAGAATGAAATCTTGGTTTTCCGAAGCTATAATTGCTTCTAAAAGCAATTGATTATATTATCCATCTACAGCCTACGTCCGAAAAGTTTCAGGACTGACTGCATAACTGACATAACATTAGTGGGATAAAAATATCCCGTGTATTCCAGAAGGCAGCAGTCCTTGGCCAATCAGCGAACAGCTGGAAACAGGTTTATACCGGTACCGACAGGCGGCAGACGGGCATTAAGGGATCCATAGCAAGCGTTCTCGTCCCATTTCATTTTAGCCATGGAAGAGCAGAGAGTAAACATTTATTTTTGTAAGAAACTCGGTAAATCAGATACTGAAACTTACAGAACGTTAAAAGAAGCTTACATGGAGACACAGCATTATCCCACAGCATAGTTTTCTAATGATGTATGTGCACGGTTTCGTGATGGACGGGAATCCTTTGAAGATGATGATCCGAGATCTGGGTGGCCCTCCAGTCTTCGGACAGCGTAAACAAGTTAGTAAAATCATGCGATGCATTGATTATGATACGCTTTCCAACATACCAGAAATCATTACTCAAGTTACGAGGATAATGGCTGTGGAATAAATCTCGCTCTTGTGTCCTAACCTTTGACCCCATTTCGATGATATTCAACAGAACCGGTTCAGTATATCTCCGAAACAACGTACTAAAGTTTTATCGCAATAGAAGCATTTTTTACGCTTTCCAACCGTAGGTTGAAGAAGCGTATATGCTTCAGCTTTGTCCGTCCGCCCGTCCGCACGATAAACTTGCGTAAAAATTGTTCGATTTCGATTAAATTTTAGTATGTGGTGGGGGACCACCTGGGGACGAACCCTATTGAAAATGGGTTAAGTGGGTCAAAGGTCACGATGTAGGAGCGGGATCCACTCCATTGCTCTTGTGAGTCATAACTTGCATAAATATAGTTTGATTTCAATGAAATTTTAGTATGTCTTAGGGGACCACCTGGGGACGAACCCTGTTGAAAATGGGTTAAGTGGGGTCAAAGTTCAGGACATGGGATCCATTCCACTGCCCTTATGCGTTATAACTTACGTAAAAATGCTTCGATTAAGACAAAACTTTATCATGTTGTTCCGGAAGTATACTTTACCGGTTCCGTTGAATATCATCGAAATGGGGTAAAAGGTCAGGACACAGGAGCAAGATTTGTTCTACAGCCATTATCCTCATAACTTGAGTAATGACTTCCGGTATGTTGGAAAGCGTATCATAATCAATGCATTGCATGATTTTACTAACTTGTTAGTCAAGTTATGAGGATAATACCTGTGGAATAAATCTCGCTCCTGTGTCCTGACCTTTGACCCCATTTCGATTATATTCATTAGAACTGGTTCAGTATACTTCCGGAACAACACGATAAAGTTTTGTCGCAATCGAAGCATTTTACGTAAGTTTGGATGCATAAGGGCAATGGAATTGATCCCCGCTCCTATTTCCTGACATTTGACCCCATTTCATTCATTTTCAATAGGGTTCCTTCCCAGGTGGTCCCCTACCACATACTAAAATTTCATCGAAATCGAACCATTTTTACGCGAGTTATCGTGCGGACGGACAAAGCTGAACCATATACGCTTCTTCAACTTACGGTTGGAAAGCGTAAAAAAATCGAAGTGCGGAATCAGTTAAAGAAGGATCACCGAATTAAAATGAGACTTTCCGCTGAGTCGGTGAGCATCAGTATAACTCCATTTGTCATGAGATTCTGGGAAAACGAAAACTTAATACTAGATTGGTACCCAGCAACACTGGAGGGACGACCACATCTCGGATCATAAAAAGATTTCCGCCCTTCACAAAACCGGGCATACCATTCGAAAACTCTGTTGCGAGGTAATGGTGGCTGGGTCTTCATACGTTTCTTTTAAAATTCTGTAAGTTTCAGTGGCTCATTTACCAAGTTTCCAACTAAAACGGATGTTTACTCTTTGCTTTTCCATGGTTAAAATAAAACGGGACGAGAAAGCTTGCTATGACTACATTAATGCTTGCCTGTCGGTACCGGTATAAACAGATTTCGAGCTGTTCGCGGATTGGCCAAGGACTGCTGTCTTCTGGCATACACGTGATATTTTTTATCCCACTACTGTTACGTCAATTACGCGGTCAGCCCTGGAACTGTTTCGACGTAGGTTGTATATAGACACAGGGTGTTTACAAAAGTTGTGGCTAACGTCGATAATTCGGAAATTAATTAGTGCAGATAAACAGAGTCAACGGGTATTATTGATAAGGGACGAAAAGACCTATTTAAGAGATACGCGTATGAAGGACCCTAAAACTCCCTTGATTAGTGGGATGGTGGGGGGATTTCTGAAGGCTATCTCGTTAACGTAGCAATTAAGGAAAAATTCAAAATTTTCTACTTACAAGGTTGCACAAATACACTCACCTCAGTGAAAATCCACTGTAAAATTTCCAGCAACTCTCAAGGTTCGGGCTGTGTCCTCTGGAACACACTTGCGATGCTCGCAACTCTGAGCTGCTTCCGATTTTTTTCTGGAGGTCCGCAGAGAGACATCTGAGCGGATTATTTACGAGTGGAAAAGTTTAGGGTCGTCAATGCACCCCTAGTTAGAAATAAATCCTTCACAGTTTCTCCAATTTTTGCCAAGAAGCTCTAAACACGCTTTGCTTAAAATTCCCACTTTGCAGTACATTCAGGGTTTCATTTCGTTTTGTTAGAGCTAAAGAATTAGAAATTTACGAGACAAAATCCGCTAGGAGGTGAAATTATAGCGTAAAGCTTCCCTGTAAATTATTGCCCGTGATTAGCCCTTTAGGAACTCAACAAATAAAATACAAATTTTGAAGATGACAATCCGATTTTTGACGTAAATGTGACAAGGATGGTAAGTCAGATAATATCCGAAAACTTGAAAATGTTTTTTTTTTCATCGACCTGGAGCGGGACTCGAACCCGCGTCTCCCAGAAAACGCCCGGGTATGCTAACCACATACCCGGGCGTTTTCTGGGAGACGCGGGTTCGAGTCCCGCTCCTGGACGATGACAATTTTCAAGTTTTGGGATATTATCTGACTTACCATCCTTGTCACATTTACCCCAAAAATCGGATTGTCATCTTCAAAATTTGTAGTATATGGCGTAATCCCGTATTTCTTTCATGAACAAATAAAAACCTGACGTACATTTAAGGGAGCAAGTAACAGCAACCGGGACTACAGTAATGGATGAACTCCAAAACAGAGAAAAAAACATTACTTACCTGGAAGATTACAGCTTGATTCAGCAAAGAAGTTGTCGTCGCTCTTGTAACCTTGGATTGTAAAACAAAATAGCGCACCACAGTACAAATGTTATTTCGAAAAAAAAAAAAATGAGAATTCCGTATGTTTATTACATCCTCACGAGAGAAGCAGGCCTCATCCCTACACAACATGCCGTGCGAACAAAAACGTTGAGCATTAATTTTTTCTCGAATTAAATAGCACCAATCCAGGCTTATCACCGTCGTACGAAGTCAGCTGTAAATGAATGTGGTATGAGTGCAAACACCATGCTGATTCAATATTCTCCAAATTCTGGTACTGGAAAGACAGCATGCCAAGCTCACTGATGCTGATTTGTGGGTTCTTAAAGGCCGTAAGTAACAATTTCTTCATCACGCACGAGCACGCCAGATCCTCAAGAACTTCAAGGGCTTCAGAACTCACAGTGTCTGACGCTCGTACGCATTGAGCAACACGTCTTAGGTAGAATGGAACTTGAACACAGCAGATCAGGAAAACGTTCTGCGTATAGTAACTCTATTAGCGCGTGCGTTTCGTCGACACTCTCTACATATCGGTAACATTTCACAATATTTAGCGGGCGAGTGTCTCCATTCGTAGGGTTAAATATTCGGCATACAACCTAGAAGTTGAAACGTTCTTATCGTCTCATAAGCACCCCGTGAAGGAGCATTCGGAGACTTTTAATTTTTTTTTTTTTCTTTAACAAGACGGAGAGGTGATTTAAGTGACTTTCAGATGCGTGAAATCAAAAGACGAATTTTCTTCGTTGATGTAAGGCACTTCACAAGAAAAAAAAATTTAACTCCGAATACAACATCCTCGTACTCAAACGGAACTTTGCATATTGCCATTGTCGTAAGACGTCGGACGCAAGTTAAGACGAATTTGCATAGGGGGGGGAAACACACAGCAATAAAAGCAATCGGCGGCACTCGATAGATTTGCATATCGTTTTCCTGTGAAATACGAACATACAGCTTTTTATACCTGTGTTGATGTAAATAAAAAAGCGATGACACGTTTAAGACATCTGCAGTGTGTATCAGTGTTCTTGTAAAGATTAATTTCACAAATACGCACGCACGATTCTGCCATTTTTCTAATATCAGAGGTTTTTTTTTCTGCTCAGCGAATGTTTGCAATTCGTTTTAAAATCTCGGTAACTTTGTCTTAATTTGTAACCACAAAACATCATTCATTACGGGCCATTCTCTCTGTTTATTTAACTAACTTGTGAGAATATGATTTGTTTTTGTTATTAACATCCACATATCGCTGGGGCTTTTTTTTTGGGGGGGGGGGGGTAAACGACTCCCTTCAGCAACTCGATGGGCTATAAGCAGTCCCCGTTCCTAATTTAGAGCAATTGGCTCCAGGGAAGAGAGACAGTATCGCAAGGCTTACAACCATCCATGCATTACAGGGATTCGAACCCGGAGGAATAATTGACAGAAGCCAGCTCTTAGATCACTGCGCTACCGGGGTGGCAATGATAGTTTGATAATTTTACTGCGAGGCAGTTAAAACCTATTACTTATATCACTAGCTACAATACAAAACTCATGCAAATATCTGAACATACAGTTTCTGGCATTTTTTTATTAAAAAAAGAATTGTGTTTATGATATCACTGTTTTTTTTTCCCCCGCCTGGGCACCATACCTCAGCAACTGTTAGTTCACTTTGAAAGTTGTTTTTGAATCGTGAAGCTTGAAATGTGAGAACGATGATCCTTGCATTCAGTGCTTTTTTTTTTTTTTTACGATGTATTTACTTGGCGCTAGAAAGCCTAAATGCAGATGCCATCGAATTCAAAGTACGTTTTTTTTCCATAACAGTTGCTTCTAAATATCAGATTGAAAAAATTCTTTCTTCCTGCCGATTTCTGCCATTTATAACGAAGACTATTTTGAACACTCCACGTATTTGGAGGATTTTCACTTTGGATCTCGCCCTTTGGATTTATCTGCTATAGTTAATATATAGCCAGTGCCGTTAATGCCCACCAGATGGAGACGTCTCAATAGCTGAGCCCATCTTACGGATTTATGATGTCAGAAACTGACAGAAAAACACACATAGCGCCGTGGATTGTTGGCCACCGTGGTGTAAGACTAACGCGCTCGGCTAGATATCGAGAGATCTGGGATTCGGATCCCCAGCGGTGACCGAATCGCAATTTTTTGGTTGCTATGTGTTGCTAAAACGTGGAAAGAGCGATGTCTTTGTTTATTCACGCTTTCTTTTTTAAGTAATGCATGGTTTTCTCTCTAGGAAGCGTAAAGCTAAATTGCGATTTACTCAACCTCTCTGCTTCTAAAAGTCAGATTTGGAAAATTTCTCTTAGCATCGGATAGTGTTTACGATGGGAAATGTCCTGCACATAATTTCAATTCCTTAGTAAAGAACGGTTTTACCACTAGGAGGCGTAAGCGTATATTTTTGTGTATCAGATTCATTTGCGGCAATATCTGCGCTTTTAAAAACTGTATTTAAAAAAATTATCTGTGGTCAGATACCGTTTACCACGGATTTGTTTTTTAAATATCTTCTACTTAAAAAAATGCACCTCGTTTTTCTTCCAGGGGGCATAGATTTTTATCGATATATCTGCTTCTAACAGTCACATTTGAAAAAATTCTTTGAGAGTCTCTGATGCGAAATGTTTCGCATATTTTAAAAATTTTTAACGCACAAGGGTGCCACAAGAGGGCGTAAGTTTACGCTCCCATTTAGAGAAAATATCGCTGGTCCAAAAATGCGATTGAAAATATTCTTTTTCAGTCGGGTACTGGTAACTACGAAAACATTTTGTATGCATTTTCGAACCAAAATAAAACACAGTTACTTAGAGGGCGCAAATATTTAATCTGTTTTTTATATCTCTGCTTCTAGATGTCCGATTCAAAGTCCAAAAACTCCGGATACCAGTTACCTTGTAGAACATTTTGCCTGTGCTTTTTTTTTTTTTTTTTTTGCCCTGTTTTCTTGGAACTCTAGATTGGGTTCATAGTCCAGAGAAAGAGCTATCAGATAGAACATTTAATAAAGAAATAATTTAATTTTAATCATTAATTATATTGCTGGAAAATCGTTCTAAAGAAGGTGTGAACATCCTCTGTAATATCGAATAAAGTGTACATCTAGAAAAAAAGAAAAGCATATCATGTTTGTTTTGATAGTTCAAGATACGTAACAGAAAAATACTTTTTTTTTTTTTAAATCTTATTAACAGGTAATAGTGATGACATAAATCATTCCTCGTAGGGAGTTCATTCATCATTCACGCAAAGGAATCCTTCACGAGTGATCATTCAAATGTAAGGCCATTCAATTTCCAGATTGTCACTACGATAATTGAGTAAATCATTCATAGCAAGGATTCCCGTGTTTACGACTAAAGCGCTTTCACCATGAATAGTTTTCCACAATAGTGACGAACGATTCTGACACACCATTCAAATGAATGGCATCATCCGCATTCTAAGTTTCACCATTATTTCCTATAGCTGACTCGCGTAACGGTTGGCAGGTATTAATTCACGACACTAATTTTCTTAGTGGGGATTTGATACCGAACTCACGCTGGCAGAATAAAGTTAAACTTGCTGCCACTTCAATGGGTGTTGCAGTAATGGCCGACTGAACGATCATTCACAGCGCTGACAGCCTGGGCTGTAATTTGAGTATCGCCACTGCCACAGGCGCCAATTAAGTGATGGCGTCGTACGGTGTTTAAGATACTGAATGTGTGCATAAGTTCTATCAGTTTTTGTAGGCTATACAAAGAAAGGAGAACACAACAAATAACGTACCTAGGATTTCACATAATTGCCATCATTCTGTATGACCTCTTACCATCTGTCCATGAGTAGGTGAATCCCACGCCGGAAAAAACTCCTGTGTTTTAGAGTCAAAAAAGTCATGTAATGCCGTTTTCACATCACCGCAGATTTAGAGAGCGAAGGTGTTCTGTAATGATCGAAAAGGGTAGTCCGTAGGTGCCAGGTCAGGGGAATACGCCGGGTGAGATAAGTCTTCCTAATCAAAGTCCAGTAATTTTTGCCTAGTAATTAAAGCAGCATGAGGTCTAGCGTTATAATGATGAAGGATCACGCCTTTGCGATTGACGAGTGCTGGCCGCTTCGATGTCAGTTGTTCTCGCAAACTGTCCAACTATTGGCAGTAGAGGTCAGCATTTATCGTTCTGTTAGGTGCCAACACCTGCCAGTGGATATTCTCTGGACATCCAGCCAAACACTCAACAAAACATTTTTTTGGGATGCAGTCCTCCTTTTGAGGTCGATGGAGCAGGCTCCGCACCTTGGCACACAGTCCGTCGACGCTTTACATTACGGTACAGTACCCATTTCTCATCACTCGTTACAATTCGTCCCCAAAACGGTTCGTTTCTGTGACGAGAAAGCAAAGAAACACAGGTACGGATTCTCTCCTCTCGTTGCTTTGCAGAAATTTGGTGCGGAACCCAGCTATCGAACTTTGTGATGAACCAAAGCGCATTCATCCGTCTTTCGACTGTTGTTCTGTGTACCAACAATGTTTCCGCTAATTCCTGAACGGTTGAATGTGGGTAGTTTGTTATGGCTTGGGCCACATCCTCGTCAGAAACCACGGAAAAACGTCTAGGATGTGGTTGATCTTTACAGCTTCTGTCTCCGTCCCGGAATTTCCGAAATCAACGGCGACATGTGCTATCATTAACTGCATCCTTCTCATACACTTGACAGATGTTGCGGCAAGCTGCGGTTGCAGTACGGCTCTTATCGAACTCGTACAGTAAACAATGTTATCGCATGCCATGTTACATCGTCTGTGATTTCCATTACGAATGACTTACTCAGACAAATCTCGTGCCTCTATATGCTCTACTGCTCCACGCTTTATTGGCCGAAAATTCGTCATCCGTGACGTAACTACTCCGATCGCAATTTGCACCCATTACAAAAAAGGGTAGAACTTTTGCACACACTCACTAGTTAAATAAATATCAGTTAGTAAATGCACACATTTAAAACAGTAGCGGAGCACAAACTTTTTATACACTGCAATGCCAAAAGTCATGGGATAGCAGTAGGCAATATTTTAAGTGGGGCTGCCGTCGTACAAAGTCTTCGACGCACACCACGTTTTTTTTATCAGTTGCGAGGTGTAATCTCGTGAGTCAGACTGAACAACCGCCAGTAGGATAATGGCAAGCCGACATGAATTATCGGAGTTTTTATTTTTATTTTTTTATTGGAGGTTTTAACGACCACCGTGAGCAACTCAATGGGCTATAAGCAGCCGCCCGTCCCTAATTTTGGGTCACTGCTTCCAGGGAAGGGAGAGAGAGCCAGTGCCGTAAGACAAACACAACATCCATGCCTCACCGGGATTCGAACCCAGACCCCTTTCAGACGAATGATCAGAGTTATCGCTTAGACCACTGCGCCACCGGGGCGGCAATTATTATCGGAGTTTGAACGAAGCATGGTAGTGGGAGACAGACGGATGGGACATTCAATTTCCAAAATTGTGCAAACATTCAACATTCCTCGATCCACGGAGTCATGTGGTACCGAGAATACCTCGTGGAAAGAATCGCCACCCACCATCGACTGACCTCGGGTGCTTAATGGCAGTGACCAGCGGCGTCTGACCAGGATTGTCCATGCTAACAGCCAATCGACAGAGGCTCAAATAACATCCAATGCAGGAGGTACCAGAAACATATTCAGGTCAGCGCAGCGTAATTTACCATCCATGGGGTATGGTAGCAGAAGACCCACCAAAGTGACTTCATTAACACCGCGACATCGGACACAGTGCCTTCACCTGGACTCGTAAACACGGTAATTGGACTCCAGAAAGATTGGCAACATGTGACGTGGTCCGATGAGTCACGCTATCAGTTGTTGCAAATAATCATTGGCGCAACTGCTTCCTACTGACTCACCTTCAAAAGTAATTTTTCTGTAGTTATTCATTATCTGCGCTGTATGAAAGTACAGAGTGTTTATAAATGAAGTATACAACTTCAACTTACTTTAAACGTCAAGAGACGTGGCAAGTGTTAAAGTTTATTAAGTCAGAAGACAGATGGCGCCAGGCGTCTCATGTAATAAAAAATCTCGTCAAACACGGAATACAACAGACATGGCTTCCCCAGTGGAGAAAGTAGCGTGTGTGTTTTGGTTTGTGGAGTCAAAATCTCTGACAACAGTTCAGCGTAAGTTTAGAACGTAATACAAGAGACAGCCGCCGACACGAAGGGGCATCGAACAATGGGTAAATAAATTCAAAGCAACAGGAAATGTCTTGAAAGGCAAAAAGCACTTGAAGACCTTTGATTTCGGACGAAAAGGTGAAAGACGTGCGTAAGGCTTATCAAAGGAGCCCGGAAAAGTCCGTCCGCGTTGCCAGTCGTGAAATCGAAATACCGCTAGCAACGGTTCACAAGGTTCTGCATAAAAGTCTACGACTATATGTTAATAAAGTGCAAAAACTTCGACCAATTGATCAACCATGTCGAAAAGCATTTGCGGTAGACATGCTTAATCGCATTGACGAAGGCCCCACACTCGTTTCACGGATCTGTTTCAGCGATGAGTCGATATTCCATGTTTCTGGCGGAGTGAATAAACATAACTGCCGGATCTGGGACACGGAAAATCCCTACGTGGTCGTAGCACAGGAGAGATGGAAGAGAGAGTGATAGGGCCACTCTATCACTCTCTCTTCCATCTCTGTCCAAATGGAAGAGAGAGGGATAGGGCCACTCAATCACTCTCTCTTCTATCTCTGTCCAAATGGAAGAGAGAGTGATAGGGCCACTCTATCACTCTCTCCTCCATCTCTGGCCAAAGGGAAGAGTGATAGGGCCACTATCACTCTCTTCCATCTCTTGCCAAATGGAAGAGAGAGTGATTCGGCCACTTTTTCTTCGCTGAACCAACCGTTACTCGAATAACGTACCTGGACATGTTAGAACAACTCGAAATTCCACAACTCCAGGATATTCAAGACAATTACCAGCAAGATGGAGCGCCGCCGCACTGGTCTTTGGATGTACGCAGATCTTTAGGCCACCAATTTTAAAGGCGTTGGATTGGACGTGGGGGTCCGACGGCTTGGCCACTCCGTTCTTCTGATATCACTGCATGCGATTTTTTTCTTTGGAGCTTTATTAAGGACAATGTGTACAAGAAAAAGGTTACACGTATAACTTAGCTCAAAGAACGCATTACTGCAGCCTTCCTCCTTGTTACACCTGACATTATGCAGCGCACGTGTGTGAAACTGGACTATCGTTTAGACATCCTGCGAGCAACCAACGGGCACATGTGGAGACCTACTGACATTAAAAAAAAAGACTTTTATGTTTTGACATTAAAAGTTGGTATTTATTGTAGTTGTTTTTTAATGGCATGCTGAAGTTGTATGCTTCATTTATGGATACCCTGTATTTACGCTTATAATGAAAAACAAAAGTCATTTTCATAAACTAACGAAAATAAAAGTTCAAAGAATTTTCAACAGCGTGTATTTCCCAGGAGGAGGGTTGCTTAGGGGAGGGGATGGACCCACTGCTAGGCCCTGGGTCCGTCCCTAATTTGTTACAGGTATACGGCTTCTTCAAATGACGGATATACCCACACTAGAAGAATAAACATTTGCATATTTCAAATGAAAATAAAAGACATTAAAAAAAGTATTCTGTCAAAGGAGAATGAATTCGGCGAATACCCATATGCGAATGAATGCCAAATAAAATATTTTGTTTTTCTTGTCTTGCAAAAGAACATCGAAAGACGTCCAATAATGATCAGCTATTAAAATGATGGAAAAATATCGTGCTGCCTTATTCTTTGCAATAATATGGCAATGACTCCAGAAAAAAGAAAATTCCCTGCAGCTAACATTTAAATGATTCAGCTGAGTCAGGTTCTCGACAGAAGCAATACCCAACTTCCGAAAGATGCAGTATTATGCCGAAAAAGCGCGAGAAGGTACTCCGTTCCTTTCCCAGAGGCGTCGTTCCAAGCAAAGCTTCTCTTACTTACGAATTCTGGAGTAAAATATTCCCAGTTTCACTGGGCATCTAAAAAGAAAACATCCAGACTTGACACGGTGGCTAGTTGCTTATCGCTAATTTCTGTGTGTTGTTTGGACGGATCAAAAGAAGACTGTATGTTTACACAATACGCGTCAAAAGGTGTTCACACATCACTTCATCTCTGTTTTCCTTCTTTTATTTTGTTGTAATTTGTTTTTCGTTTTACTTGGAGTTCATTTGGTATCAAGCTGTCTTCGTACGATATAAAAACCCAGCTTTCAAAATTGCAGACTAAAACCATATTTATTTACAAGTCTAAAAATCAGTTAAAAAAAGACAAGATCTTTCGGAGCTCACTAGGCCCCATCATCAGGTCAAGTGCCGACAAGACACCTGGGGAGCTTACATTATAAGCACCTGCGGTAGACCCACAATACATCTAGTTACCGGCCTCACCAATCGGTGATGCCAGTTCGATATGGTTAAAGTTCAAAAATCGATGGAAATCAAAATAATTCCTCACATAGAGCCAAGAACTGGCGCAATGAATGGCAGCGTATTGGTGTTTTCTGACGAGTCGCGATTCAACTTAATGACCCAAGATGAACGTATCCTTTTACGTAGATACCGTGGTCAACGGCTTCTGGAAGAATGTATGATGCAGCGTCATGTGGGCCCGACACCGGGGGTTTCGGTGTGGGGTGCTGTTGGGTTACATTCACGTTCTGATGTGCGGTGCTGTTGGGGTTCATTCACGTTCTGGTGTGGGGTGCTGTTGGGCTTCATTCACGTTCTGGTGTGCTGTGCTGTTGGGCTTCATTCACGTTCTGGTGTGCGGTGCTGTTGGGCTTCATTCACGTTCTGGGGTGCGGTGCTGTTGGGCTTCATTCACGTTCTAGAATTGGGTGCTGTTGGGTTCCCTTCACGTTCAGGTGCTGTTGGATTTCATTCACGTTCTGGTGTGCGGTGCTGTTGGGCTTCATTCACGTTCTAGAATAGGGTGCTGTTGGGTTCCTTCACGTTCTGGTGTGGGGTGCTGTTGGGTTTCATTCACGTTCTGGGGTGCGGTGCTGTTGGGCTTCATTCACGTCCTAGAATAGGGTGCTGTTGGGTTCCCTTCACGTTCAGGTGCTGTTGGATTTCATTCACGTTCTGGTGTGCGGTGCTGTTGGGCTTCATTCACGTTCTAGAATAGGGTGCTGTTGCGCTCCCTTCACGTTCAGGTGTGGGGTGCTGTTGGGTTCCATACACGTTCTGATGTGGGGTGCTGTTGGGCTTAATTCACGTTCTGGGGTGCGGTGCTGTTGGGCTTAATTCACGTTCTGGGGTGCGGTGCTGTTGGGCTTAATTCACGTTATGGGGTGCGGTGCTGTTGGGCTTCATTCACGTTCTAGAATAGGGTGCTGTTGGGTTCCCTTCACGTTCAGGTGTGAGGTGCTGTTGGGTCCATTCACGTTCTGGTTTGGGGTACTGTTGACTTCCATTCACGTCCTCGTGTGGAGTACTGTTGAGTTCCATTCACATCCTCGTGTGGGGTACTGTTGAGTTCCATTCACATCCTCGTGTGGGGTACTGTTGAGTTCCATTCACGTCCTCGTGTGGGGTACTGTTGAGTTCCATTCACGTCCTCGTGTGGGGTACTGTTTGGTTCCATTTACGTTCCCGTCTACTGCGCATTGCAGAAACCATGACCAGTGAGCAGTACATCACGACAGTTGTGCAGGCTGAAGTGCTGCCATATCTGCAGACGGTCTCTGGTGCCATCTTTCAATAGGACAATGCCCGACCACATGTAGCATGGAATGTCTGACATCTCCTAGGAGCCCGACATGTGCTAGTCTCCCTTGGCCAGGGCGGTAGCCTTATTTGTCGCCCATTGAATAATTGTGGGTTATGATAGCTCGAGGCCTGGATCGTGAGGCTCTGCAGCCAGTTAACCAAGACGAATTGTGGGAATGGGTCGAGACAGTATGGAATGACCTTCAGCAGTGCGACATCCAGAACCTCTTCTCGTCGATGCCACGCCGAGTACGAGCCATTATCCCCGCTCGTCCTAGAGACAGAGGAACTGGAACCAATGGTCCTAACTCAGGGGCGGGTGGTTGCTCGTAGCCCATTGAACAGCTCACGGTGGTCGTTAAGCGTATTGCTTCGATTTTGCACCTATCTACCTCACTCACTCCACTCACCTCATTCTCTCTCCGAGTGGACACACACCATTCATACCTCACTGGGACTCGAACCAGGGACCCAGCTCAGACGACTAACCAGAAACTGAACAATAACTACAACAAAAAGGCCGAACTAACCAGCTTCTGACCACTCCGCCAACTGGAGTTGCGCCTAATGTTATGGCCAAAAAAGTTTGTTTTTTCTGTTAATGTAATTTATTTCAGAATAAAACTGAGTCAGGCCACAGGTGTATGAGGAGTTCTCGTCTCTAAACAGATTTTTCAGAGGTGTTATTAACAAACATCGCACGATCCCACAGAAAACGAGACTATGAGCGATCGTCGGATGCATCCGCCGTGACGTGGATTACACTATCATGTATCTAAGAACAAGTGATATCTCCGACGGGTGATGCGTTGGGGAGATATAGAGATAGAAGCTTACACGGCACTCCTATGGGCATTCGTGCAGGCTTTTAAATTAAGAGACGTAGATCTTCGATTACTTTGCCTTCAAAAGGGAGCGATAACTTTAATGGTTACATTATCTTCACGAGTCATTCAATTCGTGTTATCGAGAAGACATTGTAGTTTTTGGCGGCGTCACGAAATGCAATTACATAACAAACCATTTGGCGACACGCTCCAGATAAAATGAACTCTGAAAGAAAAAGACAGTTTAGATGTGTACTGAAGTCGTGAGAACTTGGCCAGTTAAGCCTACAAAAGAAAAAAAAAACACTAACATTTTCACCATATCTATTTCTTAACTTATCAATTCATCTGCAGCTTTTTTGGGGATGGAGGGGAGACGGGGGGGCATACTGGATGATAATGAGCAGTTCAGAGTGCAAAAAATAAATCAGCCAATGGTCCGCGTTAATAATTCTCCATATGCTTTTAATTTTTTCTCTGCAATTTTCATCCTGAATTTTTATATAGTATTGAAAACTTTATTAAAACCTTTATAATTTTAACGTTCAGTGGAAGTCGAATCCAACACTGCACATCAGTTAATTTTTTCAGTTGACTGGTTAATCTATTTCATTATCGGAACGAAAAGATTTATTGCATCCCACTATTTAATACGTTTTTCTTTCTTTCTTTTTTTTTCTTGACAGTTTCTGAGATCCCATACCCCAAGTTTATAATCTCAAGAATTAATTTATAAAAATATTCAAATCATGAGACAAACTCGTTCTTATTTTCTCCATCAATAGTCATAGGGAAACGGCAAATAATTATTAACGTGGTACACGTTAATAATTCTCCATATGCGTTTTACTTTCGTCTCCGCAATTTAGGCTTTAATTTTTATACAGTACTAGCAGGGGTATCCGGTATTTCCCGGGGAAATATTACTATTCGTGGAATCACCAAGTTCAGCGGGTAAAAGTTAATGAATGAAAAAGGTATGCATGTAATTTTCCAGTAAATTTATTTTAATTCATTTAGGTTATTGCTTTTTGGTAAACAATATTTTTTGGTTTTTCCATTAGGTTATTGCTTTTTGGTAGGAAGAGGAATGGAAATACTTACCTTCGAGGAGACATCTATAGAACTGCCGTACATCTGGCGTGCACTTCTGAGAACCCCGCGATGCTGAAATGCAGTGTACTTATGTTATGTTGCGTGCATGCGACTTGATATTGGTCATCCTTTCGTTTACCGTTTTGAATATGTAGAACTATCTACATTACATTGTATTTCTGCCTAATGAAGCCGCCCGTTGGATGACGAAAGCTAACGTTTATTCATTTGTCTCTTTAATACACCATTAAACTGATATTTTTGCACTTTATTGATATGTACGGTCTCTAACTTAGACCGCAGATCGGGTATTGGAGTGTTAAATTGTGTTTCAGTTTTTAAAATTAAAAGATGGAACTTTTTACAAAAGTTTGTAAGCCCCCCCCCGTTGACTCCTGGCTCCGACCCCATCCGACAACCGTCTACGATCTAAGTTAGAGAACCATGAGATAGTATACCAAATTCGGTGCTACGGAAATTTTGTGTGGGGCCACCTTGACCCTGGAACCAGACCCCTTGCAAACACCGTGTACGGTCTAACTTAGAGCACCTTGAGATAGTATACCAAAGTTGGTGGTTCTAAATTGAAAACTTTAGATTTGTATAGCGAACATACAGACAAACATTCAACTTTAAATATATAGATTGAAGAACCTCTTAAACCTTTGTAATTTTAACGCTCAGTGGAAGTCGAATCCAGCACCGCACCTCAGTTAATTTTTCAGTCGACTGGCTAATCTATCTCAATATCGGAACGAAAAGACTTATTGCATCCCGCTATTTAATACTTTTCCATTTTATTTGGACGGTATCCGAGCGCAAGTATCCCATGTTTACAACCTCAAGGACGAATTTATAAAAATTATTCAAATCATGCGTTCTTATTTTCTCCATCAATAGTCATAAGGAAAAACAGCAAATCCGTGCTAAGGTGAAGTCGGAAAGCATCAAAGTGCTGAATTTAGGTAGTATTAAAAGTGACGTTCGTTTTTTTTTTTTTTTTTTTTAAGGGTGGCCCTTAGCAAAATTTTAGAAGCGTCCACAGTTGAAGAAAGATTTGGAACCCTTGCTACACTGCTGACCACCTAAAATGCAACACCAAGAAGGACACGAGATAGCAAGGCCAAATTTACTGGACACATAACAACAAATACAAAGATGAAACGATTGGGCTTACAGGCCCGTGCGACTTGCGGAACACGCAGACATCAATATTTCGTGTGGCCACCATGGCTGGCAATAACGGCCGCTACACGCCGCGGCATCGAACGAAAGAGGCTTTGGATGTGGGCTTGGGGTATGTCGGTTCAGGCCGCTTCCACACACGCTGCCACAGTTCATCAAGCGTAGCCGCAGGTGGTGCCTGCCGGTCCACTCGGTTGCCGATCAGCGACCAGACGTGTTCGATGGGCGACATATCGGGAGAACAGGCGGGCCACGACAGCAGTGACTCCTGGTGGGCCGTGAAGAATTGTTGCACGATGCGCGCCATGTGCGGGCGCGCATTGTTCTGTTGAAACGTGGCCGCTGGCAGGTCCTGCAGGTAAGGAAGGACTACAGGCTCCAAAATGTCAGAGATGGTGTGGTGGCTGGTGAGTGTACCGGTGATGCGTACCAGAGGGGTGCGGGTATCATATCCAATTGCGCCCCAAACCATAACGCCAGGCGACGGACCGGTATGGCGATGCATAATGCAGGCGTCATACAGTCTCTCGCCACGGTGCCGCCACACGTGGATCCGACCATCGTGGTGTTGCAGGCAGGAGCGGGATTGGTCGGAGAAGACAATGTCGTGTCATTCCGTAGTCCAGGTGTGGCGTTCAACGGTCCACTGCCGCCGCACTCGCCGGTGGTGTAACGTCAATGGTAATCGGAGTAACGGGCGCCGTGCGACAAGTCCCCGCTCCTGCAGACGACGTCTAACGGTACGTGCTGACACAGGTTGTTGCGCAACACACCCTAATTCCTGCGCTAACGTTCGTGCTGTGGCGGTGCGAGCCGTCAATGCCCGCCGCACAACATGCCGGTTCTTTCGTTCGGTTATGCGCTGCGGCAATCGCTCACGTCAGTCCGTCCGTCCCTCCTACACCCACCGAATCCATATTCGCCTCACTGTGGCCGGATGTCGTCCCACACGGGCGCCGATGTCTCGGTACGATAGACCGCTGTCGCGATAAGCCACTATTCGTCCTCTGTCTACCTCCGAAACGTGCTGGAATGACTGCCGTATTCTGCGACGAGGCATCAGGAAGCTTCCCACGCACAGGTCCGGCAGCACAACACACTTCCACTACTTACACCCCGCCTCCTGTGCACCCTTCTTATCAGGCCAATCGGATGCTTCCTTCTTAGTGTTGCATTTTGGGTGGCCAGCAGTGAATTTAAAACGATTTAATAATATCATTTTAAAAAGGTGGCAACACTTCTGTTCTTCCAGCTTATCAAATATGGTACCTTTAAGGTCATATAAAAAATGTTGTGCTATTTTTTTTTTTTTTTTGTGTGTGGTTTCACAATATCTTAGTTACATTTACCTATCGATAATGTCTCTTAGGGGTCATTTAGAAATGGCCTACCGGTAAATGTCCCTTAGGTCTAACATAGTGTGACAAAGGGAAAAAAATCACGCTCTTATTTTTTTATTTGTTGTTACTCTGGTGTGGGCATCAACAGAAGGGATGCCATGATTGCAACAATGAAAATATGCCTAGTTTTGTGCTGTCTATAATCAAAAACATCTTAGAGGATTATTTTCCATTCTAACATTCTAAAATGTCCGTGCGATTAAATATGTCGAGTAAGGAACAAGTTGTGTAGAACCCTTTTCTTGACGTAGGACTACGTCTAACTCCGCGGATAGTATGGGGTGACTTACGGCCGACCGCCTATGACAAAAATAGGTCCCAATCGAAATCATTATAGCGTTAAAAATACGTGCCGTACACTAATCATGTTAGCGCAGTCGTAAACAGCATGGGGCCAATTCGCCGTCTGCGCAATACATCGTGCGCTCGAGATGCTGCAATATTTCTGGGTGTGCCGCTGCGTTTGTCTCAGTCTATCTCGGCAATAGTGAGCGCAACACGACTGTGCGTGATATCGTTTCAAAGCTCTCGACGAGATCTATTCAAATATACGAAGAACATTTCGCAGTAGTTTGAACTGAACATTTAAAAAATTGTTTTCTTGAGAACCGGTGAACACTTCGGACAATATCGCGGTTTATCTGGACAACCGTGAGTGCAAAACGGCTGTGCGTGGTATCGTTTTAAAGCTCTCGATGAAATCTATTCAAATATATAAAGAACATATAGCAGTGGTTTAAAATAAAATTTTGAAGAATTGTTTTCTTGTGAGCGGGCTAACATTTTCGACAATGCCGCGGAATTTTTAGAATGAACGCAAGCTAAAGTGGAGAATCAAAACAAGAGGCAAGAGCAAGTGAAGAGGAATGTAAGAAACCCAAGATGACAGAGCAGCACGTTGGGTAATTCGTGTCTCGATCTGCTTTGTGTTCGCAATATAGTGTCTCGGTCATTTGAGACTCGATCTGCTTTGTGTTCGCAATATAGTGTCTCGATCTGCTTTGTGTTCGCAATATAGTGTCTCGATCTGCTTTGTGTTCTCATTATTTGTAAAAATTATACAGTATATGCTACTTTTCATATCCTAGACATGTGTTGGCTATAACAAATTAAATAAACCCTTTGAAACTGTACTCGACTAGCTCATTTCAACTCTATTTGCCAGTCGTAGTCCTACGTTCCAAACTGATGGCTCAATCACAACTGAGCCAACATGTGTTTTTTACCCCCAATTTTTGCCCTGATGCTAACTATCAGCCAGGCACAGAGATTACGGCGGGTAAATTCTAAGAAATGAAATAATAAAACACAGTACGCCAAGTTAACCATATAAAAATCCCAGGAGACTCAAAAACGCCTTTTAACAGCAATGACAAGTAAGATAAATACATGCATTCGAAGGTTTCACAGTATTTCGTAGCATGCAGAATCATCCAAACAAAAGTGAGATATCATGCCGACAGACACAATTTGTGTGCGAGGGTGTGGGCTAGCAAGCAACTAGCAATCCAAAAATTTGTTCAGATTCCCGTGCACAAAAGGGAGTCACACAATTCCTAAATACAGTCGAACTGGTATATAATGAAGTTGAAGGGAGAGTTAGAAGATCCTGCATTAACGTATTTCCTTTTATCTTCTATTCGTCGTTTTTTCTTCTTTAGAGACCCTACTTTACCCTTCTTAGACCTTTGAATCCAGAGGGATCCTGTAACCAATTCAGTTTCATATTCTGTATATAGAAAGCCTGACACTCCAAATATTTGATACCATTTGACTCCTGTCACCCACGAAGTCAGAAGCTCTCGGCATTATATCGAAGAATATCTAACGAGAAGAAGTTAAGGTTCAGTGAGACGTAACTAAGGCAGCCATATCTTCAGGGAAAAAATGAAGTGCACAGAAGCCAACATACAGGCTGATGCCGGAGCAGACTGCGCATGCGTATTTCTGTTGACTTCAATTCTTTGGGTAAAGAACAGTCAGCCGAGCTACTCACAGCACGTGATTGTTACCTTCTCGGTAGCATAATCACTTCGCAAATCAGATATGTTAGTTTTGTTACGCCAATCGGGTTAGTTAAGGCTTTTGTTTGTTCTTTAGTTTTTCAGAAACATTTTCAGTTATGCCAAACACTAGGGAATGTCTGCATTTTGTACGGTTCCTTAGGCCTAACTGTAATATTTGCTGAAATTTAATTTAAATAGTAATACTAATGTTATTGCATATTTTTCTCACGAAAATAAGGGATGGGCGGGATATCAGAAAACAGCAACAACAACAAAAAACTGCTCTAAGTAAATAGTCATCAGATTGAAGGAAACCATCGTGAATCAAAGAAAAGCTTCACTGCCGTAGTCCACCTAAAGTGTTTTGCTCCTGAATGTTAACTTTCCCGCAGAGCATATTATCTCTTAAGATGTGGTGGCGCTGTTGCCGCCTGTTTTACGTTATCTCTATGAGAGTTGACCTTCTTTAAGCGTTAGATATTCTTTGATTATATTACCTCATTAGGAGAGCGATTTCATGCTCCTCGGATCCGGAGAGCATGAAGAAGGAAATTTCCTTCATCAAAAGTTTGGCTTCACAGTACGGATATCCACGGTACATCGTGGGTAAGTTGCAGCAACGTATCCAACTATATAACAGTACAGAACCATTGCGAGATTGAAAAGCAATTTGGTAGGTTGGATTGTTACCGTATATCCCAGGAATTGTTAACGTACTGAAGAATGATTGTAACAAATATAATATAGGCTTTGGGCAGAGGTATGTGAATCTTCTGTCCTTGGTGAAAATTGATAGAGACAAGACGGATATATTAAACCGTTTTGGTGTCAATTGTATACCATTAAGAGGTGAGACTGAGACGAGAGTGGTGTATGTGGGTTCAACGGCTGGAGCAGTACGGTTTAGAATGGCCGAACATAGATACAGTATCCGCTCGGCCTCAAACGCTATGGCTCTTTTAAAAATCACTGTGTGAACGATATGTATGTGACACAATGGGACAAAGTAAAATTTTACATACACCTAAGGCAAAATCGCAATTATTACTGAATGAGAGCATGTATATCTATAAATTAAGCCAAAAATCTTGTAATGATGATTTTCCATATGTAATAGCAGCACCCTGGATACACTTTCTGGACATTGTAAAAAGAACACAAGTGTGTGAGAGAACATTGAATGAGACTCGACGCATGCGTACATAGCACCGGACTTGTTCGTGTGTATATGTATATATAGACACTGTTGAGTTAGCAAATGTAGCCTTGGTTTTAACGATTTTAAGGGTTTGATTTCATCTGAGGAAATGTATAATATATACCCGAAAGATCTAATGGAGTCAAGTGAATTTTATACTTAATAGTAAAATTTTAATCGTGTGTAAGACTTCTGTGTTTCTGGTTTGTGAGTAAGCACGATGAAAATAACAGTATTTGTTTTTTCTTCTTTGTAACATTCTCTGTTTCACATCTTCCCTTAGGCATCTTCATTTTTTTCTTGTGCTTTTAAATGGTCAAATACTTCCACGTTTTTGCCTATTACTTCCGTTAGTTGCCACATGCTAACACTTATTTCCTATGTTTTTGTGATATTTCATTCTCCAATTATTTTCATTGGTTGCATGTCATTATACATGTCCATATCTGTCATAACCAGGTAATAAATCCCTCTCTGATTTGATAACTTTATGGCCACCTCAAATTAATGGTTGCTTTAGCTTATTAAACAAGTTGTTACGAAAGTAACAGAATAACTAACAGTGGGGTAAGCTTCATACAAAAGCAAACAGCAATACATTCAGTAATAAAATTCCTACATTACGCGATAATTAACCGTCTATTCGTTTTAACTTAAATTCGTCTCTGTTAAATAACTGACAAGAAATAGTTTCAGGGAGATAACATCGCTGAAGACCCATGCAAAATGTTTAGCACACATGCGCGAAGCAAATGACAAACACCTTCCGCAAGAGTTGCATGAAATAAAGCTGGGGCATAAAACACGTAAAATGACTGCGACAGCTGAGAGTAATTACTATGATAACAGTTTGCGAAGGACAAAGCTCATTCTGAAATCATAATTAGTCAAATAGAATGTGATGAATGGGCTTTGAGCCAAATGGCAAATCATATTCGTTAACACAGTTTGTGTAACACAATACTGACGTTGGTAAAAAATAAAAGTTTATATGGTGAAATAGTCCGACTAAAGTAGATATGCACAGCAACTGAGAAACGAGACCTAACTTTTTTTTTTTTTATTATTTATAATCACTAATACATTGGCGTGTAAAATTTAACGATAACCACGTTTTGACCGGGAGGGCCACGGATGGCCTAGTGGTCAACGTTTGTAATTTCCGCGGATAAATCTCTTGTTCGATCCCAGGCAGGTACGAACGCTCGAACCACTAAATATCCGTCGTTCGTCAGGTGGCCTAGTGGTCAATGTTCGTGACTGCCACGGAAAAGTCTCAGGATCGATTCCAGACAGTTACGAACCACTAATATAGAACCATTCGTTCTATGGCCTAGTGATCAACGTTCGTGACTGTCACGGAGAAGACGTCGGATTCGATCCCAGGCAGGTACGAACGCTCGAACCACTAAATATCCGCCGTGCGTCGGATGGGCACGTTAAGCCGTCGGACCCGGAGTACTACCCCCCCTCCCCACGTTTATAAATAAGGGCGCCTTCCTCCCCCTTTCTACCTTGCTTCCGTTTGACTTTTCTGTCGGGCACTCCTCACCTAGCTTCGACCTCAGACCCTTCTAGGACGACTGGTCATAAGCCAGTGCTTAGACCACTGCCCCACCGGGGCGGCCTACCCATACTGATCTTAAAAGCAATAACGATTTACTGGACGATGTAATCGCTCTGTCCACATTATTTTATAAAGAAACGCATAGCAAGTGAAAAATTGTTGTGCGACACTGCTGAGATCGAACCCCAGATCTCTCGATAACTATCCCGGGTGCGTTCCTTTACGCTACGGTGCCAACAATTCACAGCACTATGCGTGGTTTATCAGTCAGCATCTAACTACACAAATCCAGATTGATGGGCTCAGCAACTGATGTGTCGTCATCTAGTGGCATTCAACAGAGCAAGCTGTTTAATTGCAGCATATAAATCCAAAGGGCGATAGAAATGGTGAATATATTTCAAATACGTGGAAATAAATATATAAATAGACGATGTAATCGCTCTGTCCACCTTATTTTATAATCAACGCATAGCAACCGAAAAATTGTTGTGCGACACCGCACAACAATTTTTATAAATAGATTTTATAACAGAGATTATAAATAGAGCGATTACATCGTTTATTTATATATGTATCTCCACGTATTTGAAATATATATTTAACGATTTACTGATTTACTGGATCAAAATAGCAGTTCATGAGTCAAAATAATGGGTAGACTTAAAAAAGGGGTCTATTGAAAGAGGTGGTATGAAACCGTTGTGCAATAGATGATCAGTGACCAAATGAAAATAATTATCTGGTACAACACCGTATTTTGATACATTAATATCAAAAGTGAATTTTTAAAATCCTTTCGCTCTTAAATTGCTGCTAAAATTTGCTCACGGCTGAAGTAGTTTTACAATGCATAATTCAACAGTTCTTATTTTATCCAGGAGTTAACAGAATTTTTTTCATAAGGGAATCTATGAGATACAGGGTGTTTCACTATGTAGCCCCCCCCTCCCCTCCCCCAAAGAATCAGCCATATTTTGCAACACACTCTATTTAGGAACATACCACGGGGTTCACAACATACCTTAGTTCATGGGGATGTAGCACCACTCACAGTAAATACTGAAAATATCATCCATTGACATTCAAACACATTCGCAGGCGACGTTGCATATTATCAAAGGTCCTCCACAGCATGCCTTCTGTTTTTTTGCTGGTTTTTTTTTTTATTGAAGGTCTAACGACCATCGTGAGCAACTCAGTGGGCTACAAGCAGTCACCCCATCCCTAATTTAGGGTCACTAGTTCCAGGGAAGGGAGTGAACAAGTGCCGCAAGACAAACACAACATCCATGCCTCACCGAGATTCGAACCACGACTGGTCATAACCCAGTGCTAAAACCACTGCGCGACCGGTGGGGGGGGGTCACAGCATGTCTTTAATTGTCAAGATTGCTGCACTGATGTTGCTTTCTAAGTCTTCTAACGTGCGAGTCTTATTGCTGTAAGCACGACACTACAAATATCCCCATAAGAAAAATCGGGAGGAGACAAATAGGGTGAATAAGGTGGCAACACTCCTTTGAAACTTCCTCTTTCTCGGTCACCGAAGAAAGAGGAAATTTCACTCATGGGCGATGTAACGTTTTTCTGGTGCTTTTCTTCCCTCAACCTTCTTCAGGAATTCACGCTGTGTTATCTTTATAGACTTTATTATCCAATAACTTTTCAAAATAAACCTCCTCTCCGCAACGGTATACACAGCCATCCTGAACGACGTTCAACGGCACAGTAAAACACGCAGATTGCCTCCGGACAAAATTAACGTGCCCGGCCATCTGGTGGGGTGACGCCACAATGAGTCATCGCCTTATTAGGAAAATACCTCCCGCGCATCTCTCAAGGATCAAGGTGACTTGTAAACCAAACGTCGTGTTCCTATATAGAGTGGGAAGAAAATAGATTGCTCTTTGGGAGGGACAACCTAATGAAACACCCTGTATTTTCGTGTGGGTGCGTGTGTTTGTGTAGTGGATCGCGAGATTAAAATTTTCGACCTGATTTCGTTGACCAAATCCGCCCCTGGTTGTAATCTTTAGTGCTTTCTTTGGCTGCACTTCCGTAAGTTTCGGAGGCAAAGGAGAGATTTAAATCTCTAAATGTAAAGTTTTTTTTTAATATATTGGGCGACACGGGATTGAGTAAATATGAGCACATTTATTAGCACGGATTAGAACGTAGGCACTCATCGTGTACATCAAAGTTTTCGTTTGAGCGTCTGTAGTTCAAACGCATTATTGGGGTTGGAGTTTTCAAGTGTACTATATAACTTTATTTTGCGTCAAGAAAACAACTGCAAAAAGGAAAACTGTCAAGAAAACTTCTCTACCTCTTTGGTTTCCAAAAGTGTGGCGTCTCGGGTGACTTCCAAATTGATGAAGATTCCATTGGGAAGTAAAACATCAATAACTATTTTTTCCTGGTCAGGTTCGTGAGACCAGACGTCAAGCACCAAAGATGTCGGAGCCATCTGCTACTGTCGTTAATTCAACCAAAAAACCATCGTATTTCGTTCATTCTGTAAGGAAAAGAAAAATATGTAAAATTGCAATTGAAGAGTGAAAGAATGAGCCAAACCTTTCTTCATTCAATTTAAACTGTTATTAAAATTCACTGCACTGCAAACCATTAATTTTTCAGAAAACATCTATACTCGGGGCAAGGTTAACCTAACTGTGGAGTTAAAGTTAAGGAGTGTGTACTTCCCACTGCATGATACACTGAGTGGCCACTTTATTATGACCACCCCACAGTTTTAAGCAAATGAGCTATGGCTGCAGGCTGTTGCCGCCAGAGGGCGAAACTAGTATAAAAAGGGAAGCCTAGTGCTTGCGATAGTAGTAGAAGTGATTTTTGTATGACGAGATGGGTAAAAAATGCGATTTGACGGACTTTCAACGTGGGGTGATTGTAGGAGCTCGGAGCGAGTATCACCAAAACAGCCGCATTCGTGAAATATTCCACAGCAGCTGTTGTTAAAGTGTTTAAAGACTGGACTGTCAGCCAAAAAACTGGGTCTCTACGTGCAACGTGTGGTCGTCATCGACTAGTGACTGCTCGGGCGGAACGGAAAGTGTCCAGACTGGTAACAGACAGCAGAAGTGCAACAGTGCAGCAATTTACAGACCATCTTAATCAAGAATCCCCTCAAATGATCTCTGCGTGCACTGTTTGCCGTACATTGCATCGGACGGGATATGGCAGCCGAAGGCCTGTTCGAACATCTTTGCTGTCTGCAGTTAACAAGAGAAAACACACTCCACTCGCGTAAAAATGGTTCCATTTCGATGAAATCTTAATATGCGGTAGGGGACCACCTGGGGACGAATTCTGTTGAAAATGGCCGAAATGGTGTCAAAGGTCAGGACATAGGAGCGGGATTCATTTCATTGCCCTTATGCATCATAACGTACGTAAAAATGCTTCGATTGCGACAAAACTTTAACATGTTGTTCCGGAAGTACACTGAACCGGTTGTGTTGAATATCATCGAAATGGGGGCACAGGAGCGAGATTTATTCCACAGCCCTTATCCTCATGACTTGACTAAAAATGCTTCTATTACGACAAAACATTAGTATGTTGTTCCGGAGGTATACTGAACCGGTTCTGTTGAATATCATCGAAATGGGGTCAAAGGTCAGGACACAGGAGCGAGATTTATTCCGCAGCCATTATCCTCATAACTGGAGTAATGATTTCTGTTATGTTGGACAGCGTATCATAATCAATGCATTGCATGATTTTACTAACTTGTTTAAACTGTGTGTCTATCTGTCTCTCTGTGCGAGTGCTTGTGTGTAACATAAATATCTCTGCATCAACATCAGTACGACAGATTACACACGGTTTGTTTGTTTTTTAAACCTTCTAAACCAAAAGTTTCCACATCACACCGACATATCCTAATGTACAAATGTGTGTGTGTGTGTGTGTGTGTGTGTGTGTGTTATCACTTATATTTATACCAAGTGACGGAAAAAAAGGGACTTAACAAGCGCAACGGTCTGCTTCTTCCACATAAAGATAGATACAATCAGGGCGCCAAAATCCGGGATATTTGAAACTTGGTTTTCTATCCCTCAGACTGAAATTAGCTCTGAATTAGAGGAAAGTTTGCATATTCCATAGTTTCTAGCAGTATGTCGAAAGTGCATTTTACCGGAGAAGGGGGGGGGTATTTTGAAGACCAATAAAATAAGTTTTCTTAAATATCACTTATTGTTCATGTTTGCCGTGCAGCCACCGAACTTCATTGACTCACCTTGTATGCAAATTACAATTATCAATAACAAACGAATTGTAATATAAAGATAATACACCGAAGAGCTGAAACATTATGGCCACTTGTCTAATATGATATTAGACCTCCAAGTGATCCGGCGAGGTATAGACGCTACAGGATTTTTAAAGGTGTCTTGAGGTATATGGTACCAGTGTTGGAAACGGGTCAAAAATTTTGGAAACGGACCCGACCCGGACGTCACATGATTTGACCCGACTCGGAAAAATCTGCTTTGAATTGTAAATTCTAATTATGTAGAATTATAAGTTGAGTTTCGGATTTATAGTTCAAGGCATATGCTTCCGGGTCAGATCCAATTATGTGACGTCCGGGTGGAGTTGTCTGTTCTTATCAAAGTCTCTGCGCAGTGGGTATCGTAAGTTACACAGTGCGTCAAAGAATTTTTAAGACTGGCGCTAGATTTCAGCCTACGGTGGCGCCACTAGTGTAATCGCGAATGCGTTATAAACCGTGACCATCTGCTTGCTTTCTGCCAAAAGCACTGCGCAGTTGTTAAAGTAACTCAAACGAAACGGCCGTTCATTAGAGAAGTAAAATTTTTTTCATGTTGAATTATTAAGATGGAACAAAGGGCTCTTATTAAATTTAACGCAAAAATTGGTAAAAGTGTCTCGGAAACGTACCAAATGATGAAACAAGTTTACGGTGAGTTTTGTTTAAGTAGATCAAATGTTTTCCTGTGGCACAAACGTTTTTTGGACGGAAGAGAGACGCTAGAAAATGATAAGCATACCGGAAGACCAAGTTCATTAGGACACCTGAGATTATTGAAAAAGTGCGTGATTTCGGGGCAAACAATCGATGTGCGTCACTAAGAATGATGGAAGAGTCTTTAAACATCAACAAAGAAACGATTCGGACCTTCCTGCATGAAGATTTGGGCAAAACAAAAGTCTGTGCTAAATTTGTTCCACACACGTTAACCAATGAACAAAAATCAAGGAGAAGTGCACATTGCAGAGACATCATTTCAGCCGCTGAAAATGATCAAAACTTCTTAAAATCGATTGTTACAGGTGATGAAACACGGTGTTTTCAATATGATACTAAAACAAAGCGACAAAGTGCGGAATGGAAGTCAAAAAACTCACCACAAGCCAAAAAAAAAAAAAAAACAGGAAAAGTTCCATTGAAAATCAAAACAATGCTCATTACATTCTACGATAGTAAGGGTTATTATCCATAAAGAATTTGTTCCAAGTGGACAAACAATTATTGGTAAGTTTTATTTAAATGTTTTGAGGTGTTTGATGGGCAGAATTCGTCGCATTCGTTCAGAATATCGGGATGAAAACAGTTGGTGTTTGTTGCACGATAATGCACCCAGTCACACCTCAATTCTTGTTCGTAGATTTTTGGCGAAAAATAACGTCTGTGTTTTGATTCATCCACCGTATTCGCCTGATTTAGCACCCTGCGACTTTTCTTTATTCCCAAAACTTAAAATTACGTTAAAAGGGTGTTATTTTGATGATATTTCGACCATACAAATAGCTTCGACGCGTGCTTTGGAGGCAATTCCGCAAAGTGAACTGGAACAGGCATTCGAATTATTATTAAATCGCTGTAACAAGTGTATTGAAGCCGGAGGGACTTATTTTGAATAACAAACCAAAACCAATTATAATTTATTGTTTCTATTTCATTTTACAGACCCAGTCTTAAAAAATTCTTTGTCACACTGTGTATATAGAAATCATATAATTATATTACGGAGCATATAATTTACTAACTTACAGAAAGTGTTAAACCTGTCGTCCTTCACATAACATAACTGTTCTACACATATTTTCAAACACGTCTACGAGACTCAAAAAGTCCCTTCGCAATAATGTTAAGGCTGTTCCATTTAATTTTGATGGTGCTACAGTCAAAATGTTTGAATTACGTAACTCGTTGTATGTTTAATTTTTTTTTTTTTTTTTTGCTATTTTCTTGATAAAATATCAAGCTTCAGAATATGTTTCACAGCAACACCAATTTTCACCAGCTTCCGATGAGTTGAAAGTTTCCAAAATGTGGATGTTGATTTCATCATTGCCCCTCGGAAGGTATGAACGCTCACATTTTGAAGGAACATTCACATTTTGGAAACTTTCAACTCATCACAAACATGTGAAAATTTGTGTTGGTGTGAAACGTATTCTGGTTCCTTAATAAGACGAAACGATTTCCAGCATTCACTCTTACCCTTTTTGTTTTCAACTAGGACATGTTTGTTGATCTGGACGCCTTTTTCAATCTCCCTAATATTAAATTCATCCATATTAGCAAACAAGGCATCAATTCCGACACGACATGCAATGTCGTGTCGGAATTAATGCTTTATTTGTTGCTAAATGCTCAATGCAAAGACGAACGAAACGTTAGCACGGCAAACTTAAACCTCG
Organism: Macrothele yani; assembly: GCA_039090855.1. Taxonomy (NCBI): domain Eukaryota; kingdom Metazoa; phylum Arthropoda; class Arachnida; order Araneae; family Macrothelidae; genus Macrothele; species Macrothele yani. Next base: position 39,274,617 of record CM077028.1, read on the forward strand.
GAGTGCTCAATGCCAAAAGATGCGATGTGAAAAGTAACTTCTCAGTCTTACAATGTGACATGAAGAGTGTGAGAGAATGAATTACCAGTGAAGCAGGCGACAGGCGTTTGCCCGTAGCTTGCTTCTGGACAAGGTCTGTGGATACACAGGCCCATTTTCAGCAGAGTTCGCTTACTGTGTGTTGTGACACATTACTCCCTCATTCCGGAACGTCGCCAGTTCTGAAATTACCTCGAGTTACGTCACATTATCCCTTCTGTTGGTTCGTACCATACGGGATAGCCTTCGCTCACCTCTAGCTTCGAAGAGCCGTAGTCGGCCAACACCTTGCCGGCGGTTCGAGGTTTCCCTCCTCGGCATTGACAGCAATTTCTGAAGGAACGGCATGCTGGTAGACTACGCATTTAGGATCAAAGAAAATAAATTATCATCATAACCTTCCTGGCTGATTTGGTTTGGCGGACTTTTTTCGGAGGAGGCGAGCCTGTGTATTTCCAGACACCCTTTTGCGCGCTTTGTGAAGGGGTCGAAATAGCGGACCCACGTTTCATCGGCAGTTATTACTGTGTTTAGAGAGTTTGGATCCTTTGCGATCATTTCTCTGGCTGATAATTGTTCTCTCGTCAGGTGATGAAGTACTCATCTGGAACACACACGGTTCAGCAGTAATTTGCCGCGTAGAACGCGGAATGCCGACGTCTTTTAAAATATCAGTTGATGCCGCTTTGCCTTCACACGTCATTCGTCGATCTTCTTTCTGGTCGACCAGACTTAGGAGCCAGTTCTGCAGACAAACGCCCTTTTTTTGAAATCATGGTGCCATCTAAAAAACGTTGATTCACTCAAACATTTATCTTTGTCAGTTTTTTTCATTAAATGAACTCTTTCTGGAGCCGTTTTACCCAAACGGTAGCAAAATTTCATCGCGTACGCATTTCACTTCTTAACTCCGAATCGCTCTCCTCCATAACTGTATGGCAAAATGCAGACGTACCTTAAACAACTACCCAATAAAAAAAAAACAGAATCGTCTGCCACGGCTAATAGCTGTTGCCATAGACACTTCCTTAATTCAGTCAGCCGTATGCGTGGTTATTTTCCCCCTTCGCACTGTTGCCACCTCAGAAAAAAATTATCAGTTTTTATGGAACGACCTTTGTACATATATATTGGAATACAGCACATTTATATTACATCTGCAAATTTCAAATGAAAAGCACTGCGATTTTCCTGCCTTATCTATTACTCACATTGGAATTTAAATGGGCTCCATATGAATCAGTTTTTATTTTTATTTTTTTTGCATTGCGATTCCGGGCCCCTTCTAAAATGTGAGGCCTTGGGCGTGGGCCTCGCTGGCCTACACGTAAACCAGTGCGTGATTAATAGATCTCAGTATCAGTTTTTATTTATATTGTTTCATGACCTTCACACGCACCGTCGTCGTTTACCTGCAGTTGCTGCGATTTGCATAAAGTCACGCTGGTAAATTTTCGTTTCCTTTAAATTCATCTTTTTTTTATATATATACATCGACTGAAGCACCTACTCCTTTAAAGACAAATTTCGTGGTATGGAATTTGAAAATTCGTTTACATTATGAAAAACTTGCCCCCCCCCACTCCACTCCACTCCCTTGAAATTTCTTCACGCCACCGTAGGGAGGGCAGGCTCCACATTTAGCAACTAATAGCTTATGGGATTTGATTCAAAAGTGTGTGATATACACTGAGCGGCCACTTTATTATGACCACCCCCTCAGTACTTCGTTGGGCCACCTTTCACCTTTAATACTGCGTCGATTCTTCGTGGCATGGACTCCACGAGATGTTTTCTTTTTTTTTTTTTTTTTTTTTGATTGGAGGTTTAACGACCACCGTGAGCAACTCAATGGGCTATAAGCAGTCGCCCGTCCCTAATTTAGGGTCACTGGTTCCAGGGAAGGGAGAGAGCCAGTGCCGTAAGACAAACACAACATCCATGCCTCACCGGGATTCGAACCCGGACCCCTTACGGACGAATGATCAGAGGCCATCGCTTAGACCACTGCGCCACCGGGGCGGCCCACGAGATGTTGATAGGTGGTTTATGGAATCTGAGACCATGCTTGATGAACAGCACTTTCCAGGAATGTGAGATTGCAGGGATGTGGATCCAGCTGTCTGATGGCTCGTTCAACTTCATCCCACAAATTCTCAATGGGGTTGAGATCTGGAGATGGTGGGGGCCACCTAAGCAAAGTAAACTCACGGACATGTTCCTGAAACCAATCCTGTGAAATACGAGCACTATAGCAGGACAAATTATTTTGTTGAAAGTAGCCATCGCCATTGGGATAAACCATCCACATGACAGGATGCACTTGGTCCGCAACGATGTTTAGATATGATGTGCCAGTCAGACGGTGATCAACACGAATTAAAGGGCCCAAAGCATGCCAGGAAAACATTCCCCGAACCATAACGTTGCCTCCACCAGCTTGAAGGGTTGTAGCAATTCATTCGGGGTCCATGCTTTCGTGCTGTTTCCGCCAAATTCTCACTCGGCCATTTGCATGGTGCAACTGAAAACGTGATTAATCGGACCTCATAATTGGTTTCCAATTATCGACTGTCCAATCCTTGTGCTCCTGTGCGAACTGGAGACGTTTTCTCTTGTTAACTGCAGACAGCAAAGGTGTTCGAACAGGCCTTCGGCTGCCATATCCCATCCGATGCAGTGTACGGCGAACAGTGCCTGCAGAGATCATTTGAGGAGATCCTTAATTAAGATGGTCTGTACTTTGCTTCACTGTTGCCCTTCTGTTGTCTGTTACCAGTCTGGACACTCTCCGTTTGTCCCGAGCAGTCACTATTCAATGACGACCACACGTTGCACGTAGAGACCCAGTTTTTTGGCTGACAGTCCAGTCTTTAAACAGTTTAACAACAGCTGCTCTGGAACATTTCTCGAATGTGGCGTTTTCGGTGATACTCGCTCCATGGCTCCGAGCTCCTACAATCATCCCACGTTGAAAGTCCGTCAAATCGCATTTTTACCCATCTCGTCACCCAAAAATCACTTCTACTACTGTAGCAAGTACTAAGCTTTCCCTTTTTATACTAGCCTCGCCCACTGGCGTCAACAGCGTGCATCCATAGCTCATTTGCTTAAAACTGTCAGGTGGTCATAATAAAGTGGCCACTCAGTGTCTACTCTAATTTAACTTTCCTTTTTAACTTCTTTCTCTATGTAAATTTGAGTTCGTTCTTCTTAGCATTTCTCAAACTTAACGTGATATCTTCTCTCTCGCTAGAGCATGGTTGGCAATACCCCTGAGGTCGGAACGAATGACATGTGGATGACTGAGACGAGAACTTAAAGATATATATAATGTTTTGAGAAGCAGCAGGGTGGAAATGGTGGAAGTTATCATACTAATTGAGAGACCTATGTAAAATTGAAGCTTGAGTTATTTGATGACTGTGTGTTTTACTTTAGTGTTGGTGTTGATGTGTTTTTCTTAAAGAGTTACATTCGTTAGAATATTTTTACTAATGTTGCTGAAATCTGTCGAGCTAAAGACGCCCTTGATGAATAAAGACTAATAGTGAGTAACCTTTTCTAAAGTTATTTGAATGACTCCTGATTCTCTTAAAAGTGAATTTATTAAGAACTGATTTGTGAAATGTTCCGACAGAGCTATACTGTAACGTATACTCTATATTCACTTTTCCTTTTGATTTTACTATCTCTGGTTATTTTCTTTTACTATGTAAATTATCTTCTTACTGAACGAGATATTATTTCACCCGCTGAATGAGATCTGGCAATGAGTGTAAGTCATGACGTGGTGGTAGCCAGTATAAATAGGCGCGTTCAACGATACCTAAGGAGAGCGTTTGTTGTTGTAGGGAGAGCGTTTGTTGTTGTAGGGAGAGCGTTTGTTGTTGTACGGAGAGTGTTGGTTTATGTGAAAGAGAGCGTTTGTTTATGAGTATAGAGCTCCGTGTTATTTGAGTAGCTGTGTGTGATGATACCAATAGAAGTTCATAATAAAAGGTTTTACGTAAGTACGTCTTTCTCAGTTCATAGTACTGTCAGACCTCTGTCTGGCTGTTAGGTTTATTTCAATTAATATTACTAGTAACAACCAGCATAAGACTTTATTCATCTTAATTACTGCTACAACATTACTACCAGTTATAAGTGTGTTCAATACTATTACTACACTACTAGCAGGAGACTTTATTCATGATCTTAATTAACTAGTAACAACAACCATTTGAATTCACTATTTGAAGCTTAGTACAGGCAGATAATTCAGTAGCAGAAGCATTATACTTAGCTTAGTTGAAAGCTTTATTCATTAGCTTATACTTAGCTGGTAAAAGAGTTAATTCATTATAATACTGCTACGAACATTACATGTGTTGCTTTGTAATGGTGTTTCATATTTTTTTCCACTACAATAACTATAATCTGCAATCCAAAAAATAACAAAACTGCAATTGGCCAGAGAGATTGCATACCATCCCCAAATTCATTGCAAGTGTTTGACATCAAACGGATCGATCGCAGGTTTCCCCAAACGTTCCTGAAACCACGGCAAACCATTAACAAATTTAATTAATAAATGAATGAATTTTGTTTCGTTTGTGTGAGCAATTCGAGGGACGTATGGTGAACCTCACACGAACTGGAAAATCTGTTCGTTAAGAAATAAGCTCAGTTCAGCGCGATTAGATAAAGGAAGAACGGATGGGAAATTGAAAACAATGCCAAAACAGAGAAAATGTAAAAATCGATAACAAAAGGACAAAGCCACTGAATGGTCACAAAGCAAGAACATAAGATAATAGATTGATTCGCGGAAGCTGGAACGAAAACAAATGTCGATGCAACAAAAATTCCCAAGCTGACGAAGTTTCAAACCTGTCACAAAACAATTCCAATAATTAAACGGACCAATTCGTTTAACGAATAAGATTACATGGGCAAACGATCTTCTGCCGATCGATCATTTGGAGTCTGAGCATGAAAGACAAGCAATCCATTCCAATGCTTCACTGATCTTCACAGTAGAGTGATTTATTTTGGAAAGCGATGAATATGTATATTAGTCATCACTCAAAGGCAAACCTCATCTCAAGCGGATGACTGGTCGACAAATTCCTGGGGACATGATTTTGTAACTCATCCCGGAAATGCAAGAATTTTTATGCAGAATTGTTATTTCCGTTATGGCAAAAATGGAGCGAAGGATATATTACTGTGAAACGGGAAACGTCAACTCATAACTTTACCAAACCAAGACTTTTAATGTCCTCGAAATAGTATAACTATACTAATGATCCGGTTTTCTTGGCGTAGAATAGAAGTTAGGTTCCAAACTTTCGCACATCAACCAGATTGCTTTTTCAAGGAAGGTAGACAGCAAAAAGCCATCTGGTTGGTGCGCAAAAGCTTGGAAACTTTGACTTCCATTCTACGCCAATAAATTCGAATCATTAGTATAGTTATACTATTTAGAGTATAATTGGTGTACATTTCCTATTTATTTATCACTTTTAATGTCGTCAAAACATTTACGGGGTGTTTCAACATGAATACAAAAAATTCCACATTAACAGACACTTCGCAACGACTGTAACTTCTAAACAATGGCACATGCTGATTGATACAAAACAACTGCTGTAGAATTAACTTTAATGATAACCTCTGAACCTCTTTATGAGCGATCAACAGATATCCCAAATAGTCTCGAAGGAAATCCGACGGTCACTTTGTACACAAGCTTACGATTTTACGTAGATCTTTCCGTTAGGGAACATTTCGTACTACGATGCTTTGGAAGAAACAGGGGAAGTGGGAAACAACATATTTCGATGCGGGAACGCTGCTTAGGGCAGGTTGGGTTGGAGTAACAGAGGAATTTGATAACATGTTTACCTGGAGATCGCCTAATTCTAGAGAGAGTTACGACCCCATAACGTGAAAGATTGATACATTTCAATTTTTTAATCTGGCTTGTTACTACTTTTACTCCATTAAATATTCACCAGCAAAATGCTTTAATTCCTACTTATTTATTGTACTAAATCTCGAAATTGTTGTCCGAAGTATTTTGCTAAGGGAACGTTGCTTTGGGCAGATTGAGTTAAAGTAACAGGGGAATTGGATAACACATTTAGCTGGAGATCACGTAATTCTAGAGAGAGTTACGATACAATGATGACGCCTCGGTGGCGTAGTGGTATAAGCGATGGCTTCTGAACATTCGTCCGATATGTGTCCGGGTTTGAATCCTGGTGAGGCATGGATGTTGTGCTTGTCTTACGTTGCTGGCTCTCTTCCTTCCCTGGAACCAGTGGCCTTAAATTAGGGACGGGAGACTACTTATACCCCACTGAGTTGCTCACGGTGGTCGTTAAACCTCCAAACAAAGAAACGAAAACAATACGATAACGTGAAAGACTGGTGCATTTCAGTTGCTAAAATCCTGCTTGTGTTACTACTTTTACTCCATCAAATATTCGGCAGCAAAATACTTTAATTCTTACTTATTTACTGTACCAAATCTAGAAATTGTGTTCTTTAAGTTCAATTTTTGGTAGGATAGAATTGTGATCTCCCTACCATTAGTGAAAACTGACCAGGTTTACTACTTCAAGAATTTGCTCAACTCAAATGATTTCTGCCAGATGGATTGTTTGCTGTGAAACAATCTAAATTTTCTTAGGTATAACGAAGTAAATTTCTCCGTCATATTTGGTCCACGCCGGGGATCGAACCCGAGTCCACTTATTCCGGATCAAGTCGCTCTACCAACTGAGCTACGCAGACGTTCGTTCCCGCTGCTGTCTGCCTTTATGTCGTACGCGTCCTGCGGGGCAGGCACGTCCCCCCACCGGCCGGGGGCATGGCCCACGGGTCACCCGTGACCGTGAATCGTTGCAGGTAGCCATCCGGCTGTAGAACATGCACTTGAGAACTCCCAATCAATCTGGTGTGTGAAATGCAACGGCACACACATTTGTTTTTCGAAGCGCTGGAGAAGGGATTCTCTTATTTTTCCTATCTCGCGGTGTGGAAAGAACATCACACCATTGCGAGATCTTTAACGGCCGGGTCATCCGGGAAGTTCGGGCACCATTATAACGAAGTAAATTTCTCCGTCATTTTTTGTCCGCGCCGGGGATCAAACCCGAGTCCTCTTATTCCGGAACAAGTCGCTCTACCAACTGAGCTACGCAGACGTTCGTCCTCGCTGCTATCTGCCTTTATGTCGTGTGCGTTCTGCGGGGCAAGCACGTCACAAAGGGGCTGTGGTTATTTTTACACCATTTCGCGGGCAAACCTGATTTTCTCCCATGTAAGTCAAGTTCCTCCAGGAATCCTGAGGGCAATCTCTCAACAATCGCATAAAGCTCTTTTCTTCTGTTGTCAAAAATTTTGACGTGTTTGGCTCTTCTCTGAAAGTAAGAGCCGCCCCAGTTTCCAAGTGGTACGAAGCGCTGGGTTCTAATTTTTAGTCTGAGGTGGTTCTGGGTGCGAATTCCGGGTAAGACGTGATTGGTGTGTTTGTCTTACGGCACTGGCTTTCCCCCTACACTGAAACGAGTGGTCTTAAATTAGAGACTGGCGACTGACTGTAACCCACTGAGTTACTCATGGGAGTCAAAACCCCCAAACAAACAAAAAAATAGTGGTTAACAACGATAGAAATATCCCTCAAAATAAAAATCGCAATATTTGTAATGGTGACGAAACGGGTGTTTCCTCCAGCGGTGTCCAATAAAGCACTGTCTGTAAAGGCTGATGCCGGTAAAAGAAGCATACAGTCTAACGGAAAAGTATATCTACTATTCATGGTGCATAACGTAACTTTCTACTGTATAAGCTATTACAAAGTACTGTATGTCTTTTAGTACTTTGAAATACATGAGGTGTATGTAGCAGATATATTTTCTGTTATCCATAAGGAACCGGGGAATAAGCTAAGGGAATTGCTTTTGTTAGAATAGATGCCAGTTGCTAGATCAGTTTCGTAGATAAGGCCTATACTGCCATAAAACTCTTGCCACTCAGCCCTCACAACTGTTGAATTTTCCTCTATCGTTTTCTCTTCGAGCAGTACACACGCCGTCCACTGAATTAGAATCCTTTATGCAAATGCACGCAAACGTCACTTACGCAGCTTATATGTAAATTATGTGGTCACGTGCGTCACCACGTGATCTAGGCAACTATATAAGATAGATACTCGTCAGTAATATTCAGTATTGTTCATCACAATGGGAAAAACAAAGGATCTTCCAAATTTTGATAAAAGGCTTTTTTGTGTGCCCGGCCTGAAACAGGATTTCTGTGTACAAACAATTGACCGAATCACTCCATAACAGCTGTTCCTGACAAATATCTCAACGATCTATGCGCAGGGAATCGAAGAGGATTGGTATTGGTAGTCGCATGCCTGTACCGAAACCACTGATTTCTACGAAGAACCAGAAAGTTCGTCTACCGTGGTGTCAGGAACACTGTGACTGGACACTGGAAAAAAATCATGTGGTCCGACGAGTCCTATACGGAAACCACTGATTTCTGCGAAGAACCGGAAAGTTCGTCTACAGTGGTGTCAGGAACACCGTGACTGGACACTGGAAAAAAGCCATGTGGTCCAACGAGTCCTATACGGAAACCACTGATTTCTGAGAAGAACCGGAAAGTTCGTCTACAGTGGTGTCAGGAACACCGTGACTGGTCACTGGAGAAAAGCCATGCGATCCGACGAGTCCTATACGGAAACCACTGATTTCTGCGAAGAACCGGAAAGTTCGTCTACAGTGGTGTCAGGAACACCGTGACTGGTCACTGGAGAAAAGCCATGCGATCCGACGAGTCCTATACGGAAACCACTGATTTCTGCGAAGAACCGGAAAGTTCGTCTACAGTGGTGTCAGGAACACCGTGACTGGACACTGGAAAAAAGTCATGTGGTCCGACGAGTAGCGGTACATTTTGTTGTATACCAACGAAAGGCAGAGAGTTTGGTTGCTTGTCAAGTACGCACAAGATTCTGAAGGTGGTGTAATGGCGTGAGGCATGTTCTGTTGATATGGAACTGGTCCCCTGATTCTGCTGGAAGGTCGGGTGTTCTCTAATGATTATCTGGACATTGTTGTCGATCAAGTCTATCCTGTAACATTCGTTTTATATCCAGCAGGTGTCGGCTGTTTCCTAGACTACAATGCCACTGTCCATCGCTCAAGATGTGTTCAGCGAGCATGACAGCAACTTCCACCAACTTTCCTGATCACCACAAAGCCCGGATCTGAACCCTATTGAGAATGTACGGACACGTTAGAAAAACAGATCCGGAAGCAAAATCCTCTTTCGTCAAATCTGAACCAGCTAAAGGAATGTCTGGTGAGCGCCTGGTATACTGTAGACGTAGATGCATTCTAACACCTTGTGAAATTTACGCCAAATCGCATACGTGCTGTAATTCGCGCTAAAAAAGGTATAATCTGGTATTGAATGAAAGTTTCTGATTCAGTGGCCAGTACGTGTGTATCATATGCCCCTTATTTCAGTTGAGCTTTATTCAGCATTTAGGAAAGGTATTAGAATACTACACTGCTGGCCACCCAAAATGCAACACCAAGAAGGAAGCATCCGATTGCCCGGAAATTCGCTGCATGCGTCGCCCGCGAGAGGACATGCAAACGATTAGCACTGCAGGGCATATGCAAATCATGTGCGCCCGGCACGCCACCGATAAGCCCTATAAGAAGGGTGCACAGAAGGCGGGGTGTATGTAGTGGAAGTGTGTTGTGATGCCGGGCCTGTGCGTGGGAAGCTTCCTGGTGCTTCGTCGCAGAATACGGCAGTCATTCCAGCACGTTTCGGAGTTCGACAGAGGACGAATAGTGGCTTATCACGACTGCGGTTTATCGTGCCGAGATATCGGCGCCCGTGTGGGACGACATTCAGCCACAGTGAGGCGAGTATGCATTCGGTGGGTGCAGGAGGGACGGACGGACCGACGTGAGCGATTACCGTAGCCGCGGCACACCGCCGTACGAGAGGACCGGCATGTTGTGCGGCGGGCATTGACGGCTCGCACCGCCACATCACAAACGTTAGCGCAGGAATTAGGGTGTGTTGCCCAACAACCTGTGTCAGCACGAACCGTTCGATGTCGTCTGCAGGAGCGGGGACTTCTCGCACGGCGCCCGTTGCTCCGATTACCATTGACGTTACACTACCGGCGAGTGCGGCGGCAGTGGGCCGTTGAACGCCGCACCTGGACTACAGAATGGCAAGACATTGTCTTCTCCGACGAATCCCGCTTCTGCCTGCAACACCACGATGGTCGGATCCGCGCGTGGCGGCACCGCGGCGAGAGACTGTATGACGCCTGCATTATGCATCGCCATACCGGTCCGTCGCCTGGCGTTATGGTTTGGGGCGGAATTGGATATGACACCCGCACCCCTCTGGTACGCATCGCCGGTACACTCAGCAACCACCGCTACATTTCCAACGTTTTGGAGCCTGTAGTCCTCTCTTACGTGCAGGACCTGCCAGCGGCCACGTTTCAATAGGACAATGCGCGCCCGCACGTGGCACACATCGTGCAACAACTCTTCACGGCCCACAAGGTGTCACTGCTGCCGTGGCCAGCCTGTTCTACCGATATGTCGCCCATCGAACACGTCTGGTTGCTGATCGGCAACCGATTGACCCGACAAGCACCACCCGCGGCTACGCCTGATGAACTGTGGCAACGTGTGGAAGCAGCCTGGACAGACATACCCCAAGCCCACATCCAAAGCCTCTTTCGTTCGATGCCGCGGCCATCTGCCAGCCACGGGGGCCACACGAACTATTGATGTCTGCGAGTTCCGCAAGTCGCACGCTTAATAGTTTCATCTTTGTATCTGCTGTTACATGTCCAGTAAATCTGGCTTTGCAATCTCGTGTCCTTCTTGGTGTTGCATTTTGGGTGGCCAGCAGTGTACAGTGTAAAAAATAAGTGGTGTGAATTCATGGAAAATTTCTGGAAATAACGTGCAGCAAAGTTGACGGTAAGTGTCAGTCTTTTGACGGAATTTCCGTCTTTAAGGTGGAGGTCAAGTAATTTATTTATTTATTTAGTAATTTATTTATTGGGGGTTTAACGACTACCGTGAGCAACTCAATGGGCTATAAGCAGTCGCCCGTCCCTAATTTAGGGTCACTGGTTCCAGAGAAGGGAGTGAATCAATGCCGTAAGACAAACACAACATCCATGCCTCACTGGAATTCGAACCCGGACCCCGTTCGGACGAATGATCAGAAGCCATCGCATAGACCACTGCGCCACCGGGGCGGCCAAGTAATTTTGCTTCCTATATTTCCAATTGAAAAACTTTTGTACACATTTCCTTCACAATTAATGTGTTCCCAAGGATAAAAATTTTAACATCGATTAAAATAATTTCATATTATAACTTGGAATACTTAATATTTCCTAAAACATAACCATAATTATATTAAAAATCAATAACTTTTCCTTTGGTGGTGTTGAAACCAGAAAAAAGATGGCGCGACCTGTACTTTGATGACGTCAGTAGACAAACAAATGCTGGATTGCATAATTATGGTTATGTTTTAGAAAATATTAAGTATTCCAAGTTATAAAATGAAGGTATTTTAATCGATGTTCAAATATTCATCCTTGGGAACGCATTAATTGTGAAGAAAATGTGTACAGAAGTTTTTCCATTGGAAGTATAGGAAGCAAAATTACTTGACGTCCACCTTAAGAGTGCCCGTTTTTTTTTTTTTTTTTTTTTTACTTCCACAGATTTTCCGTAGTCAGTAAAAATCCGTTTATTTCAGAATAGTCAGTTTCAAGTTTTCCCGTATTTAGACAGAAATTTCGCAAAATTCCAACACGCTGAATATTTCAGCCCCTAAAGCGAGGAAATTCTTTTGTGCCGATGCTGGGGATCTAGCCCAGCCATTGGGGTTGAAGCCGCGCGTATTAACCACTGAGCCAGAAAGTCACAGGAATCAGACTCATGTTAACGGTAAAACTAATTAGGCGGCGACGAACTTTTTGTTATCAATGCGAGGGATTTAGGCATTTAATTTTTTATTGGTGCTTATTTTTTTGAATACGTTTGTAACAATATTATTTATTTTTGTAAAACTTATCACAAATTATCTTTTTTCAACGTGTTTTTCGAAGTAACAGAATGATTTAGAGTTTGAGATCTTTTTTTTAACTGACAATAACTTTCATTCATCTTTAAAAGATGCAATGTACTATTTTACAGTGTTATTTCACACAACTTCTAAATGTAAAATGTTCTCTTGATCACTATAATAGCTTTTGTCTTAAGGACTCCAAAGACTGATACATAGGCATCATACAACCTATACAATAAAAATTAAATACTCTGTTTCTTACGGTAACACAATATATCTGGTGAACAAAATGGGGAAGAGGAGAAGAAATATCCTGTGCCACAGTAACAGAAATTCATACGATATATTATCCGCAATATCCGATCTCGCTGTAGTACTTCAAAATCAAATACTTCGACAGACTATTGAAATTTAACAGTTAATCAAACCTCAAGTATACCCGTGAATCTTCACTGCAACCTATGATGTATTACAGCATATAATCGCATTGGCGATACTTCTGGAGATAATGATAAGAAATATAGCAGACCTTTTTATTTTACTGAAAAAACTAAAATCATATAAATTTATATATGTTACATAGTGATTTATAGTCTAATGTTTAAAAAAATAATCGTCAATGTAAAAATCTGAAGTAATTATACCGACCACACTGGAAATTTACAGTTCTGCTAGAAGGAAAATCATAGCTTGTTTTACATGTTTAATACAGTATAAATATGGCCATTACGTATTTGTTTTAATATGAGCTTTAATACGAATACTTAATTTTTTTTTTGACATTTATCTCCCCATCGTTCAATAGGCTAGAATGGGAAAATCAAATCAGACTGCTTCTTTAACCATACCCGTCAACTCTGTAACAATTCAACACCTCTTCCTGTCCGCAAATTCCACCCCTTACCCCTCTTTCTCCGCAAAATTCATGTTCCGTAAAATCCACGGAACCGAAGATACCGTTCTGTCCTGAAGAAAAAATGTGATATTAAACCAAGCAAGACGTATTAAAGATGCAGTCAAGGAGAGATTTAACAACGGCCTCAAAAATTCACTTGAAGATCCGATGAAGCTCGAGAGAGGGCGCAAAAAATCACGGCTTACAATCTGATTAAAACTGGAAGTTAAATTTTGCACCAATTTTACAGAATTAGTTTCTGGTACAATGTCCTTCACACCATACTTTGTCATTTACCTATTTTACAGAATTTGTTTTTGCACTCATCATCAAAAAAATAGTTGCACCCAGAAAGAAGCAACCAACAGGAATGAAACTTGGTGGGTATAGGTTTGACATCGTGAGACATGTAAATGATTCAAGTATCACGCTCGGCCCCGTAGGTGACGCAGGCAAGGAGGGGTCGTATACGCTGTGCCTGACCGGCTATATAAGGTCGTCCCGTTGCGCGCGCTTGCTATTTTGATTCGTGCTGTTGTGTTGGTTGCATCCTTTGCAAGTGAAGTATGTCTTGAAGAAAAGTTTGGAAGCAATTCGAGCAGTTGGAGGAGTTCGAGAGGAGCCGCATCGCTCGGCCTGCGGAAAGTAGGATGGTCGTATCGCCGTACTGAGCACCATACCTGTAGTGCGTATATCACCATAGCACGCTGTTGGCGGCAGTGGATAGAAGAAGGCAAGCAGCAGCGACAGGAAGGGTCTGGGAGACCTAGACGAACCACGGAGAGAACAGGCGGGTTGCCCGACACGCGAGGAGTAATACAATAGCCACGTTTGTGGATACTCAGCGAGCAGTGGTGCCCTCCACATGCATCGTCCGATTAGTGCCAACACCACTGGCAGATGGCTGCACGACGTAGGACTACACGCAGGTCGTTACGACGACTGTCCTTAGCACCATTGCATCGTCACCAAAGACAGCAATGGTGTCGTGCCAGACTGTCATTGAGCTACTCAGAATGGCAGCGGGCGAGCTTCAGTGACGAGTCCCGCTTTTGTCTTTGAGACTACGACCAACGAATCCGTGTGTGAACGAACCATGTTCAGCGCCAAGATGAACGGTTTGCTGTCGAGCGTCACACGTCCAGTAGATCTGATGTCATGGTGTGGGGTGCAATTGCTTACGATGCCCGATCACCTTTGCTGTTCATTATAGGCACTTTGACAGCCTAGCGTTACGTTCATGAGGTCCTGCATTTTCTGACCGCTCACTCCGGTGTGACTTTCCAACAGGACAACGCTCGTCCGCATACTTCTGCTGTCTCGAAAGTTTGTCTTCAAGGCACGGGGACACTGCCATGGCAAGCCGCAACGGCAGACCCATCGACGATTGAAAAAGTGTGGGATGCTATTGGACGCGCTATCGGAGCCGCGGGTGGCCTAGTGGCCAACGTTCGTGACTGCCACGGAAAGGACCTCAGGTTCGATCCCAGCAGGTACGACCGCCCGATCCACTAAATATCCGCAGTGCGTTGGATGGGCTCGTTAGGCCTTCGTACCCCGTGTACTGGTGCCCCGGTAATAAATAAAGACGTCTTCCTCCCCCTTTCTACTTCTCTTCCGTGTCACTTTCCTATCGGGCGCTTTAGCCCAAATCTCCTAGCTTCCTATTTCTAAGGGTTGCTTAAGACCTGGGGTCAGACACTCCCTTCCTAAAATCCTCTACATATGATCATTTCATTTGGACGCGCTATCCACACTCCACACCTACCGCAGAATTTGCAGGAACTGCGTATGAAGATTTAAGCTGTATGGAATGTCTTATCACAGGACACCATTAGGAACCTGTACGTACAACCGTACAGCATGCCATACGTCTCCATGCCGAGACGTATGGCATGCTGTGTTAGCAAACATGGCGGCCCAACGCCATACTGAGAGACACTACTTATTGGCGTGTAGCTCAATAAATATTGCCCAATATATATGCATTATGTTTAATCATTTATTGTTCCTAGTCACCTTTACCGTGCTCCCGAATAGCATTGCAATTTGACAACTCCTTCCGGGTGCAACTATTTTTTTATTTTATTTATTTATTATTATTTTTTTTTTTTTTGACGAGTGTTTGTTTCGCCAGTTTCGGTAGTTTTCACGGCATAAAATTCGCATTTCTTCCTCGAACGTTTCAGGGGATGTTAGTTGCTCACATTCAGAAAGAAAGTGCGGTTGTACGTACGTTGAAAGATAACGATGTTGCGCACATTATTGAAGATTATCTGGGGACCATTCTATCATTACTGCAAGCTACGACTTCCAGGTGCATTTGGTTCATTTTACGTGGTACCGAAAGTCCGAAGCAACAGGGTAACGCTGTACATATATAGTCACAAACGTGACTGCGCCTTCCACGTAGAGATAACAGAAGGCATTGGGGTGTGACGTTAATTTTGTTTTGTCGAGCTGTGTGTGTGTGAAGATAGAAATTCAGATGGGGCGCAATATTTTGTGGTTTGCCCTGGGCGAAGAAACGCCCAGTTACGCCTCTGGTGGCTAGCATGATTTCGCATCGAAATTTTCTGTTTTAAACAACAAATATCGAAAACTGTACAAATTGTATACTCAGACCTTTCTTATCGCACCATGTTAACATAACTTTCTAAGTCTGTCGTATGCGGGCTTTAGAATTTCATGTACTTTTTCTGAATGAAATGTAATACGTATTGCATTAAGCTGTCGTTTCTCTACACGACAGTGATCATGTACTATCTCCTTAAGTTCTATCGAGTCAAGATAGACACTTCGTGACTATATAAAAAAAATCCTGCGATCATTTTTTTTATGCTATGCATCTTTCCCAACTGAAGTAAAGTAAATCACAAGTAAAAAATAAATACGATGTAACCAAAATGGGTAACGAAAAACAACTTAGCAACAATATTTCATTTCATTGCTACTTAACGTATTTTACTAAACTATTACCGAACATTATTTCATCACATTTCACATAAATGTAACAATATCTAATTGCAACTTGCGTAAATTACTATAACCTGATGCTAAATGTTATAAAAGCCATTACAAAAATCCATTTTCTTATGTTGTGTACCATTCCCGACGTTAGCAAACTAAATCCCAAGTAAAGCATTTCAGTGTAACGAAAATTTGTAACGGAAGTAGTCTGTGAGCTACCTAAGTTGATTCTCTCAAATATCTCGAAAACGGTGCGTCGTAGTGAAGTTTGGCCTCTTCTTGACCCCTATTCCAGAGAGGATGTTTCCTGCTTTTGACGAGAGCTTCAAAATTATGTATAAGACCTTGGGATGTACGTTGCAGGTATACTAGACCAAAATTTACAAATCCCCTTCACTAAAACACTTGCGATTCAGTTTTTCCTTTCTAGAGGTCAGATTTTAGCTTGCGCATACGCAGATGGACTTCCGTAGCTACATCACATTTCATCGGTGTCAGGGTAGTTTCTTAAGTTCGTCTAATCTGAATAATATATATTGTTTTTGAAAATCTAAACAGTCGAAATATTTACTATTGCCGCCACTATAGTTTAGTAAATATTTACTTTTATGACTCGCGTATCTTTTCTCATTGGTTTTATGACAATAACATTCGTTAATCCACTTAAGTACCGCTCAATGCCATGAAGTACTCTAGAAACACTAGTCTTATTTCACAACCAGAAAGATCTTCGCATGCGAAAAATGCATAGCATAAATTATCCACAAAGAGTACCAGGGTACTCTATTTTTTTCCTCTAATAAGATCATGCAGCTCTTCCACAAGCATCTTTGATTCCATCCCCTGCCTATCTTACTCTCTATCTTCCCCTCTTCTGCTTCCTCAGACTTTTCTAACAATGATTGATTTTTCTAATCTCTCGTTGGCAAGCATCGCGTGTCTGAAGCATGGGAGCTTTCGCTTGCAAATCATATCAAGGGAGCAGTCGGGCTTGATTTGGTCCATTTCTGAGTTTCTTTTTATTCTTGTGGTCCACAAAATTTTGAGTAACCATCTCGTGGTGCATAATTCAAAAGCATCAATCTTCTTTTCCTCCCTCTGTCACAGTATCCAGCTTTCACGACCGTACATTACTACAAGAGAGATAATAACTAAGGATTCCCATCTTTGTTGTTGCTGAAATGTCATTATCCTTCATAATCTCCCGTAACTCGGTCATCGTCATTGTATCAAAGGATAATCTCCACCTAATCCCTTCAGCACAAGATCAGTCATTGTCTGGTCTGGGGGCCAAGAGGAAGGAATTGTCTACAATCTCCATTTCCTCCCCGTAAACAGTATAGGACGGCAGTTCTTAATTTTTAGTCTTAAATTTATATTTCCAATTACACTCTTGATATCTTCTGGATTTTGACCAATTTTCCCTAAAATAAAAAAGCAGTATGTTCAGCAAATCTCAGATTGTTCGAAATTTGACCTACATCATGTGAATACCTGCTACTGTCTTACCTAAACCTATCATTAAATAAACTGACTAAACGAACAGGTTCTGTGGATTTTGCGGACAAACAGGAGCGAGCAGGGAATTCGTGGACAGGAAGAGGGGTTGAAGTATTACAGAGTTGACGTTTGCTTTAGCTTCAGAGTTAGCATGCCTTTAAAACTGCCAGCCGTTCCATATTCTTTTAAATAATAATTTTCTGCATTTCCATTACGGTCGGTATAATTACCACAGATTTTTACTTTAATGATTTTTAAATATCATACGAAATCACTGTGGAACATATAAATTTATGATTTTAGTTTTAGCAATAAAAAAACATCTTCTAAATTTCTTTTATCACTATCTTCAGAAAGTATCGGCAACGAGATAATACAATGCATCATAGGTTACATCGAAAGCATACCTCTGTTAGTTTACAACATCGCTCTTACCCATCTTTCAGATAGAGGTTTTATTGTCAATTTTGGCATTTCGACCCTGTTTGGCGAGTCCCTGAACAGGGTAATTCACAAAATTAACCGCTCGCCCTCTCTGTCCACAAAAATTACCGCTAGCCCCTATGTCCGCAAAAATAACCGCTAGCCCCTATATCCACAAAAATAACCGCTAGCCCCATGTGTCCACAAAAATAACCTCTCGCCCCTCTGCAAATTCCACCTCTTGTTTACAAGATTAACCGCTAGCCCCTGTTAGTCCACAAGATTAATCCGCTCGCGCCCTCTTTGTCCACAAGATTAACCACTCGCACTTTCTTGTTCCACAAGATTACCTGCTTGCACCCTCTTTGCCCACAAGATCAACCGCTCACCACCCTCTTTGCCCCCAAACTCCATCGCTCGCCACCCTCTTTGCCCCCAAACTCCATCGCTCGCCACCCTCTTTGCCCCCAAACTCCATCGCTCGCCACCTCTGACCACAAATGTCACCGCTCGCCCCTCTTTGTCAGCAAAGGCCACCGTTCGCATCATTTTCCCGCAAATTCTACTGCCCATTTGTCCACAAAGTTCACCGCCTCTTTGTCCGCAAAGTTCACCGCCTCTTTGTCCGCAAAGTTCACCTTTCGCCCCTCTTTGTCCACAAAATTAAGCACTCGACCCCTCTTTGTCCACAAATTCCCACCGTTCACCCCCTCTTTGTCCGCAAATTCCCACCATTCACCCCCTCTTTGTCCGCAAACTCCATCGTTCGCCCCTTTTTGTCAGCAAAGGTCATCGTTCGCATCCTTTTTCCGCAAATTCTACCGCCTCTTTGTCAGCAAAGTACACCACTCGCTCATCTTTGCTCGCAAGTTCCATCGCTCGCCCCTCTTTACCCGCAAATTCCATCACTCGCCCCTCTTTGCCCGCAAATTCCACCGCTCGCACTTCTTTGTCCGCAAAATTCACGAAACCAAACATGGAGCCAGAATGACTCATTGTTGCAAATCAGTTTCTTAAATTAAAATTCTCAGTCATTCCAAGTTTAGTTCTTAGATCAGCAACCCGTAGCCAATAAATTAATCAATACTAATTCACATAAACGAATAAATCCTTTATCAATGCTCCGTATTTTGTTTAGAATTTATATGATCTATATTATTGAATGCTAGGTATATACTGTATATCAGCTGGCGTTACTTATATTCACTGCCCAACGAGATATCTGTGATAGAAAAAATTCAACCGTTCAATAAATCAACTACTATCATTAACATCAAACAGCTAAAGAAACATAAGTCATTCCCTCGTCCTAGAGGTATAACAAGGGAATAAGTTTACGGTCACAGAAGAGAACGCAGCATAAATTAAAACGGACAAATGCGAGCGAAGGGGAAAAAAAAAAAAAAGAGGACAATATCAAAATGCATCTAATGTAGCAAACGAAATGAAAAACTAGCAAAAACCGTTTGGTTTCCCTATCGTACGCTCTATTAAGGAACTCGTAGCAGCAAAAACCTAACATTGAAATAGCAATGGGTTATCACAAGCCATGTTAAAAGCCTGATTATGCAGTGCCATGCATGGGTGCCCTGCGCCCGCAGGACATTGGGTTGCTTCACTCCATAGGGAATGTAGCCCTTATTGTTTTGGAATCGGCACCAGATATTCGTGTCGAGGGCGCAGACTGACATCGCACGAGGTCACGGCAACGACGGAAGAGAGACAGGTGCAATGGTCTCTAAAAAAGCACAACCATATTCATGTGTTGCTTTCTCAAACCAAACGGAGTTTTACAAACTCTTTTTGTTTCTTTATTTCTTACTGACTTATACACTATTCTTTTATGCTCATAAAATTGGACAACCAGAATTACGCAAGATCCCCTTTAAACACGCGAGATTTGTATTTACGAAGCCATGTAAATAACATACCGTCGTGTAACGTGTTTAGTTGAAATCATAATAGTTTTTAGCTGAAATTCTTGCTACTGAATTAATGTCTTTTGGTTGAACTCTGAACGAAATACTCAAGTTGAAAGTAAGCGGCCAGTAATCACATTGAGATCAACTGTTCATTCTCCACAAAGTGAAGTTTCTATATCCCATACACTACAGTAGACTATACTCACGCTGTAATATATACATATATAAACAAAGGGATAAAGAATAATGGAGATTATTTAACTCACTTTCGTTTTGTTGATAAAGTAGTCATTTTTGCAACTACTCCTTCGGAGCTGCAGAGTATGATCAAAGAACTTGCTGACGAGTAAAGAAATGGGATTAAAAATGAACTTTCAGAAGACAAAAGTGATGTACAATGCTTTTACAAGAAAAGAAGATTTGTTGATTGATGGAAAAAGGCTTGAAACAACCGATACCTACATTTATCTTGCGCAGCAGATATCACGTGAGTGCCACATTGACGAAGAAACTAATCGGCGTATAAAATTTGCCTGGAGAGCTTTTGGAAAAAACAGTAAAATTTTTAAGAGCAATATGATATGTCTTAAAAAGAAAAGTGTTTAATCAATGCATCTTTCCAGTGCTTACGTACGGAGCAGAGACCTGGATTTCAAATAAAAAAGACACAAAGATTTCAGCAACTCAAACAAGCATGGAGAGATGCATGCTTGGTGTAACCAGTACAGATAAGAAGAGGAACTCGTAGATAATGAAAATGACAAGAGTGGACGACATTATGACCAGAGTGAAATCACTGAAATGGCAATGGGCTGGACATGTTGCCAGAAGAACAGACCACCGATGGACAACTGAAATTTTAGACTGGATTCCAAGGGACAGGAAAAGACCCAAAAGAAGACCCCATGGGAGATGGATGGATGAAATTCGAAAGCATGCCGGAGTGACATGAGGAGACAGGCTCAAGACAGACAATTGTGGAAGAAACTTGGGGAAACCTTCATTCAGCAATGGATTGATAATTGTTGACAATGATGATGAAATGATGTATATATAACATTTGCCTTAGACAACAGAGATCAAGCAAGGGTCACATTGATGAAATAAACTTAATCGGTGCATAAAACTTGGCTGGGGTGCATTTGGAAGAAATAGTACAGTTTTCAAGAGCAATATGCCATTATGTCTGAAAACAAAAATTGTTTACTCAGTGCCATCCTTCTAGTTTTCACACATAGAGCACCTTAACTAAAAAAGACATGCTGCATACAATGGAAAGAATCATGGAGAGATGCATGCTTGATGTAACCAGGAAAAAATAAGATGAGGAACTCGTGGATAAAAAAAATGACAAGAGCGGAAGACAGAATGATCAGTGTAAAATCCGTGAAATGTGAATGGACTGGACTCGTTGCCAGAACGGACCACCGATGGACAACCGAAATTTTAGACTGGATTCCAAGGGACAGGAAAAAGACCCAGAAGAACAACACATGGGGTGATGCATGGATGAAATTCGAAAGCATGCAGGAATAACATGGAGGAGACTTGTTCAAGACAGACAATTGTGGAAGAAACTTGGGGAGACTTTCATCCAGTAGTGAATTGATAATGGTTGACAGTGATGATATACGTATATATCGTATAGTTATAACATTTTATTCGTCTACAAGCCTTTTTATGTTTCCGTTACTCCACTACTCCATCCCACCCATGACGCATTCAACGTACAATTTAAAAACCAAGTGGTGTGAATTCACGGAAAATTCCTGAAAAAACATGCGACAAGGTTGCTGGTAAGTGTCTATCGTTGAACGATATTTCCGTTTATAAATGTTTTCGTTTCTTCTAACTTTCTTATTTTGACAGAATTCCCGTAGTCAGTATTTCCGCTTGCTTCAGAAAACTCCATTTCGGATTATTCCGTATTTATACAAAAATTTAGCAAAATCTTCAATTTCGACTTTTTAAGCCCCTCTTGCGAATCCTGTTTCCCTTTGCCTCTGTTCGGTTTCAAACCAGAGACCTTTTTTACGGGAATCGCGCTTGCTACCATTAAACCAGAAAGACCCGTAACGTACAGTCGCGTATATAGAAGAACTCTAATCACGGAATGATTAAATGTTTGTTAATAATGTAAGTAAATTATTCATTTTACTTCCTGTTGGAGATCATTATTTTTCTGAATAGATTTGCACTAAAATTCTACCTTTGAGCCAAAAAGACACGTATAAAGTAGAACTCTAACCGCGAAATGATGAACTGTTTTTGTTATTAATGTGGGTGAATTAGTTACTTTATTTTCGGTTGGAGCTTATTTTTTTCAATAGGTTTATAATAACTTTACTTTTTCTGTATGAAGACTTATTGAGCGAAGCGTGGCCGAAGGCCGAGCGG
Organism: Macrothele yani; assembly: GCA_039090855.1. NCBI lineage: Eukaryota > Metazoa > Arthropoda > Arachnida > Araneae > Macrothelidae > Macrothele > Macrothele yani. Next base: position 39,296,904 of record CM077028.1, read on the forward strand.
AGCTGTCCTTACGAGACTCGAGACAAAGTTGTTAGGGTATAGGTACGAGATGACACATCCGATCAACGTAACTTTTTGCATGCGATTGGACATCGTCCATGGTCAGGTTTTGACGCCTTCCGATTCCTGAAATTCCGTATCATTGAGGAACAATCGTCCAAAAACTTGCATTTTTAGGGGGTTTTCCAGGTTTTGAGAATGGGTCGTTTGTTACCTATCTCCTCCAAAGATCTTCAGCCGATTGCGGTGACACTTGTCATAGACAAAGGGAAGGACATGGTGAGTGACATAGTGTTGGTATCATGGTGATTCGTCGTGTCGTGTAAAAATAATGACCATCAAAAAACTGACCAATTTTGATAATTGAAACAATCCGCTCTATATACGAGACTCGGGACAATTAGTTGTTCGGGCATAGTTACGACATGAGACATCCGATCACAGTGATTTTTGGCATGCGACTGGACATCGTCCATATGGTCAGGTTTTGACGCCTTCCCATTCCCGAAATTCCGTGTCATTGAGGAATTTCAATCAAAATTATTAAAATTGGACAGGTTTTTTTAATGGTCATTATTCCTATAGGACACGACCAAGCACCATGATACCAACCCCATGTCACTAATCATCGATTTTTTCAATAATATTATGAATTCGCTCTCGGTTTGACATATGTAAGGTTGTCGAGAGTAAAAAAGCTACATGGCCATTTACTTGAACCGTTTCACGAAAGTAGGCTCACTAAAATTAATTAAAAAAAATCGTTTGAATTGAAAAACGAAGAAATGGAAAGACTCCGTCTGTTGGCTCAACACCTGTTTAATCTATCTATAATAATAAAATGAAGTTTGTGTATGGGTGTGTGTCTTTCGCGATACAAAATGAAAAACGTTGTTCCCGATCTGAGTAACTTTCAGTTTTGTTTACATTCAACCTGATCACAACCAACGTGAAAGCGTGAAGGAAAGTAGTTCATGATAAATTTTAGGCATTTATTTTCTAGAATGTTTCGTACTTTTGTTCTGAAAGTCATAAATTTTAGGCGTTCGTTTTTTAGAATTTCTTATAATAGACGCTTTAATGAGCTTAGATTTTGCAATAGCTTCGTTCAAAATTTGCCAACTATACCCGAGTTATCGGTTACCGTTGGTGGCTTGTCCTAGTCGTTTTTTTTTTTTTTTTTTTTTTTTTTGCATCGTGATTTTTCGAAGCAACTGAATGCTTTAGAACTTGAGATCATTTTAAACTCACAACGACTTTAAATTATCTTTAAAAAAAGGTGAAATCTCCTACTTTATAGTACACTGCCCAAAATGCAACGCCAAGAAGGACACAAGAGAGCAAAGCCAGATTTACTGGACACATAACAACAGATATAAAGATGAAACGGTTGAGCTTACAGGCCCGTGCGACTTGCGGAACACGCAGACATAAATAGTTCGTGTGGCCCCCATGGCTGGCAATAGCGGCCGCTAAACGCCGCGGCATCGAACTAAAGAGGCTTTGGATGTGGGCTTGGGGTATGTCTGTCCAGGCTGCTTCCACACGTTGCCACAGTCCATCAGGCGTAGTTGCGGGTGGTGCTTGCCGGGCCACTCGGTTGCCGATCAGCGACCAGACGTGTTCTGTGGGCGACATATCGGGAGAACAGGCAGGCCACAGCAGCAGTGACACCTGGTGGGCCGTGAAGAATTATTGCACGATGCGTGCCACGTGCGGGCACGCATTGTCCTGTTGAAACGTGGCTGCTGTCAAGTCCTGCAGGTAAGGGAGGACTACAGGCTCCAAAACGTCGGAGATGGTGCGGTGGTTGCTGAGTGTACCAGCGATGCGTACCAGAGGGGTGCGGGTGTCATATCCAATTCCGCCCCAAACCATAACGCCAGGCGACGGACCGGTATGGCGATGCATAATGCAGGCGTCATACAGTCTCTCGCCGCGGTGCCGCCACACGCGGATCCGACCATTGTGGTGTTGCAGGCAGAAGCGGGATTCGTCGGAGAAGACAATGTCGTGCCATTCCGGAGTCCAGGTGCGGCGTTCAACGGCCCACTGCCGCCGCACTCGCCGGTGGTGTAACGTCAATGGTAATCAGAGCAATGGGCGCCGTGCGACAAGTCCCCGCTCCTGCAGGCGACGTCGAACGGTACGTACTGACACGGGTTGTGGCGCAACACACCCTAATTCCTGCGCTAACGTTCGTGGTGTGGCGGTGCGAGCCGTCAATGCCCGCCGCACAACATGCCGGTCCTCTCGTTTGGTGGTGTGCCGCGGCTGCGGCAATCGCTCACGTCGGTCCGTCCGTCCTTCCTGCACCCACTGAATCCATACTAGCCGCACTGTGGCTGGATGTCGTCCCACACGGGCGCCGATGTCTCGGTACGATAAACCGCTGTCCCAATAAGACACTATTCGTCCTCTGTCGAACTCCGAAACGTGCTGGAATGACTGCCGTATTCTGCGACAAGGCATCAGGAAGTTTCCCACGCACAGGTCCTGCAGCACAACACACTTCCACTACTTACACCCCGCCGTCTGTGCGCCCGTCTTACAGTGCTTCTCGGTGGCGTGCCGGGCGCACATGATTTGCATATGCCCTACAAATCATCTTCTTGGTGTTGCATTTTGGGTGGCCAGCAGTGTATATATACGAAAGTTTCACACATAACTGGGAAACGAATTTATCCGAAGAAATAAAGCTTCTCAAATACATGGAAGGTAATACAAATTTAGGCATTGGCTCTACTGTGCCGTATTTTCACTGTTGTCGATGTAGCCACTCTTTCAGAAAAATTTGAAAAATCAAATCTGAAACGTTCTCAGATTTCCAAGTTACATCTGCTTAGCTTCAGCTGCTTGGAACTTCCTTGTCTTGGGTGGTGTAACTGATAGCATGCTCGACCGGGAGATGCGAGTTCGATTCCCGCTCCAGGGCAATGTAATTTTCAAGTTTTTCTGAAAGAATGGCTGAATGGACAACAGTGCACATACGGTACATCAGTGCCAATGACTACATTTTATATACGAGGGTTGTACCGAAAATAATGCAAAAGTGGGCATAACTTTTTTATTAACTGACAGAGGTCGTTCAAATTGCACATGTTGGTAGAGCAACTCTTTCTCTATACAAAGGTACTACTCGATGTAGTCTCCATCACAAGCGATGCATTTGCGCCGTCGTTGAACCCAACTCTCAAATCCTCTTTGAAAAAAAAATTCAGATGTTGACTGTTGTACCCACTTCTTCACATCCACTCTCACCTCGTCTGTGTCATCAATTCGTTATCCCCGAAGACTTTCCTTCACTGGACAGAACAGGTTGAAGTCGTAGGGTGCCAGAGCTGGGCTACATGGTGGATGGGGGACCATCGACCAGCCTAATTTGCTGATAGCCTGATTTGTTGCCAAAGATGTGTGTGGTCTTGCATTGTCATGGCGAATGTGGATATTTTTCAGATTCCCTTTCGGTCTTTTCCTCCTTATGGCTTCTCTAAGCTTCTTGAGAGTCTCAATGTACCTCTCGCTGGTCACAATACGGCCACGTTCCAGAAAATAAAGCAGACTGACACCTCTTCCATTCCAAACAACAGTCACCACGACTTTCTGAGCTGATCGCTGGCTCTTGAACTACTTAGGCCTTGATGAAGAGGTGTGATGCCATTCCATGGATTGATTCTTCAATTCCGGATAGTAAAGATACACCCACGTTTCATCACCTGTCACCAGATCGGGAAAAAACGTGTCTTCATTGGCTTCAAACGCTTCTACTGATCAGAGAAGACTTCCACCCTTCTCTCCTTCAAATAGAGTGTCAACTGCCGAGGCACCCACTTTGCACACACTTTCCGATACCCTAAATCTTCCACCATCTTCTGTATGGCATTGTGACCACAGTCCAGTTGTACAACAAGCTCTCAGATTGTTACTAGTCTCTCAGCCCGAATCAATTCATCCACTCGCTGGCGATTCGTGTCAGTGGTCGCAGATGATGGTCTCCCACTGCGTGGTTTGTCCTCAATGCTGGTTTCCTCTTCTTTAAACTTCATCCATCTGTGCACATTGCTCTTGTCAATGGTGTCATCTCCGTAAACGTTCCGTAGCCTTCTTTGGATGTCTGATAGCTTGCAAACTTCCTTCGTCTAGAACTCAATTACGGCAGGTTGCTTCTGCTTGGAATCCATTATTTACCTGCAATGAAGAAAGGTTACTATACAGGAATAGTTACTCTACCAATATGTGCAATTTGAACGACCTCTGTCAGTTAATAAAAAATAGTTATTTCCACTTTTGCATTGCTTTCGGTACAACCCTCGTATATTTCCACTCTCCAAAAATTAGTAGACTTGCCGAGCCCCTATGCGGACAGGAGTTATCGTCCATTAACCAGTCTCAGTTTTGCGAATTTTAACGTGAAAATTATGTCAGAAGCTGACCGATAAACTCACATAGCGCCGTTGGTTGTTGGCCAACGTACACACTGCTAGATATCGAGAGATCTGGGATTCGGATCCCCAGCGGTGGCCAGATAATAAATAATTTTTCGGTTGCTATGTGTTAATAAACCGTGGAAAGAGCGATGTCTTTATTTATTCACTGACGCCACGTATTAGGAGGATTTTCACTTTGGATCTTCCACTTTGTATTTAACTGCTATAATTAATATACAGCCAGTGCCGATAATACCCACCAGATGGAGACGCCTCAGTAGCTGAGCCCATCTTACGGATTTATGATGTCAGAAGCTGACAGAAAAACACACATAGCGCCGTTTATTGTTTGCCACCGTAGCGTAAAGGCTAACGCGCTCGGTTAGATATCGAGAGATCTGGCATTCGGATCCCCAGCGGTGACCGGATAATAAACAAAATTTTCTGTTGCAACGTGTTAATGAAACGTGGAAAGAGCGATGTCTTTGCGAATTTTAACATCCTCGGTGTTTTCGGTGCGGTTGATGATCCTCAGTTTGCTGAATTCCGGTGTCGCACGATTGGTCGACAGTAACGATTGGTCGGCAGCACGATTGGTCGGCCGTAACGATTAGTCGACAGCACGATTTGTCGAGATAACCATTGGTTCAGAGGATCATGGTTTACATTCGCAGCTGTACCTCTCAGAACGTACTGACCTCTCAAAACGTAACGTTCCTTTTTGGAAATAATAACTTTCAAAATGTAGTCTTCTGAACGTACAGCATTATAACATATTTCCAAATAGGCCCCCGTGTCATCTTTTGTGAAATCTATATAGAGGGCCTTCTGAACGATGTTATTTCCGAAAGGGCCCGGGGCACTTTAGGTATAGGCACCTAGGGAAACTGCCACACATAATTCAGAAACTCGGAAAATTGCCACACATTCAAAGCGATTCTCAGACGAACGGCGATTTGTGCTCATCCCCTTAATGAAAAGCATGTGGCAATTTTCCGGCGGGGCAATTTTTCTGGGTGTGGCAATTTTCCGGGTTGCTGAAAGATGTGTGGCAATATTCCGATGGGGCAATTTACCGCCAAACTGTTTGTCCTTATTCAATTTTTTTTAATTTTTTTCCAAGTTCCGTTGACCATTTTATGTCGACCAGTCGTTACTGTCGACCAATCGTTATGTCGATCAAACGTGCTGTCGACCAATCGTTACTGTCGGCCAATCGTTACTGTCGACCAATCATTACTGTCGACCAATCATTACTGTCGACCAATCGTTACTGTCGACCAATCGATACTGTCGATCAAACGTGCTGTCGACCAATCGTTACTGTCGATCAAACGTGCTGTCGACCAATCGTTACTATCGGCCAATCGTTACATACGCGCTGAATTCCTCGTCAAAAGTTAACTCTTTTGCGTTTTGCCAACTTTGAAGGGTTCGGCAAGAATCCACCCACCTAAATTTTCCTTTATAGCCACATTTAAAGTTTCGTTTTGTTTTTTAACGTTAATCGTTTTCTTTTCGTCGCTATTTTCAAAACCTACAAATTAACCAAAGAAAAAGATCTTACACTCACTAGAAGCTACGGAAGCAAAAAAATCACAATGTAGTTGAAAGAATGGTGACAGTTGACAACGAAACGAGACAGTGAACTGATTCACTTTTAGGAACGGAGTTATTGTGAGAATCAAAGGAAGCTGTTTTGTCTCCTGAGAAAATATCTACCATATTGAAACTACAAATAAATAGATGTTTAATGGGGATCTAGAGCAGTGCTACGCAACCGGTGTGCCACCGCAAGGTGAAAGGTGTGCGCAAACTTTTACCTATTATCCTATTGTAAGAAATTATTTGTCCAGTTTCATTTTTTAATTTTATCCCAGTTAACTGGGTTTCATATGCCTGTATTTCATTCTCTGCAGCTGCACTGATTAAATAAGATGATGCTTGTTTATTCTTTTTATATGCCGCTAATTTTTATGTATTCTAAGAAATTAAGTGTAAATTATTTACTTACAGTTGTTGTTATATCGTAGTTTTGCTTATTGATACACTGCCAGACAATTGCTAAGGACGGATGACAATAGCTACCATAAAATGGAAGGCAGGAAAATGTGGAAATTAGCATAAGTGCGGGATACAGTAAGACGTGTTGTGCGTATGCAAATTTTGGATTGCCGAACTTGTTCGTGACGTCATAGCGCTCATAAGAGATATAAAGGATTTGACGCGTATTGACCGTTGTTGTTCAAACGCAAAGTTGAAAGGGAAATAATCAATTGACGAACTTGCAATTTTCAGTATGTCTTCCCGACATCATCTAGATGATTTCACGCGTGGCAGTATTATTGGCAAGATTGAAGAAAGGCGAAAAATAACAGATGTTGCCAGGGAGTTCGACGTCAGCCAGTGTTGTTTCAAGGCTTTGGAAATCATTTCAAACAAATGGAGAGTGTAGCAAACGTCACGGGGGAGGTCGTGTTCGCAGTACGACACCTGCAGAAGATCGGTACATAGTGCTATCAACAAAAAGACACCGGCGCAGCACAGCTAGTGAATTAGCAAATCAGTTTATGGCTGCTACTGGCAAGCGGATCTCCCGAAAAACTGTCGCCAGACGTTTGCATGAAGGAGGACTATATGCCCGCCGTCCTGATGTGTGCATCCCATTGTCCAGACGTCACCGTACCGCCCGTTTGCAATGGTGCCATCAACATCGCAATTGGACTGATAACGACTGGTCTGCTGTCCTCTTCTCAGATGAGAGTAGATACAGTCTATCGTCTGATTGTCGACGACAACTGATCTGGCGTGATAGTGGTACTGCATATTGTCCAGCAAACATACAGGAAAGGGACCGATATCCGACATGTAGTGTCATGGTATGGGCTGGCATCATGATCAATGGCCGTACGTCCCTCTATGTGCTTCCAACTGGGACTATGACTGGCCAACGATACATTAATGATGTTCTGCTACCTCATGTTTGCATGTTCCGTGGTGCTGTCGGTGATAGATTCATTTTCATGGACAACAACGCAACATGTCATCGAACAGTCGCTGTCCAGGAGTGTCTTGAGAGCGAGGATATTCAACGCCTCGTATGGCCAGCACGTTCCCCAGATCTGAATCCCATTGAAAATGTGTGGGATGCTTTGGGGAGTCTTGCTGGTCGCCAATGCCCTCCAATAAACAAGGACACCCTCATCCGTGCACTGACAGAGGAATGGGATAAATTACCCCAACAGCTGCTTGATAATGTTGTGCAAAGCATGACACGACGTGTGGAATCTTGCATCGCCCTCCATGGTGGCCAAATCCCGTATTGACATCTTACGCCGGAACGCCTGCGGACGGTAATTGCATTTTTTTCACGTTTACGTATTCTGCACAAAATGGCCTGTTTGTCCCTTGAACACGTTCCAAAGCCTTCTGGATTTCAGAGCACAATAAACTGTCTTTCTTGTAATGTCCTGGCATTCTGACATTTTATTTCACTTGGCATCCAACCACACTTACTTTTTTATGCGCTATATAGCCGTTTATGATCCGTCCTTAGCAATTGTCCAGCAGTGTATATTTGTATATCTCACCTTTCCCGCTGCGCTATTCGGCTTCTTTGTTACACTTGCCGCATGTTCTTTTCATTTAAAAGGGCTGGGATTAGCAAAACTTTCCCTATCTTTTATTATTTTATTACGTTGTTTTGGCATTGGTCCCTGTCTGTTAGTGCTTCTTCAACTTTACTACTTTTTTTCTGTACCGATGCACCCCCACCCATTGTTATAGACTTTATTTTAAATAAGTCGGTATGTGTGTCCCTTCTTTCCTTTGAAGAGTAGGTCCCGCGTCTTACATTTATTTCAGTTCTATCACAGCTGTGCTCTGAAATAGTTCGAAAAATGTGATTGCTAGTCAGTCTCGCTATTTTCTATTACTATTAAACTAATTTATTTTTTCAAGATGGACAAGTTCCTTGTACGGAGTGTTCCGTACTAACACACTGGCGTGCAAAAATTAAGGACGAGACGGTTTCTCGAATGTAACGTCGTGCAGAAGTGCTCCACATCGACTCAAATCATACCATAAGATCCCCAAGATGTAAGAATATGGGACAAGTGAGCAAAACCGTCCAAACAATGAATCCAAAGGATACAAAGGCACTTTATTGAAAAAGGTAGCTTCGAGCACAACTAGACAGAAGACAGAAACGTCCATGTGACAGGCGGCTGCCAAAAAAATCCAGTCTTTAGTAGGGGATATGATCACCCCTGACTGCGTTGCAGGATTTACAACGTCTGTCCATGCTGAGGACGAGGTTGTCAAGGAGCTGTTGATGCATCGCGGCCCATTCCTCTTGTAGCGCCAATCGCAGCTGCGGAATCATTACTGGCGGCTGGTGACGTGCTGCCAAGCGTCTCCTGAAAAGGCCCCACACGTGTTCGATTCGATTTAGGTCCGGGGACCTTGCGGGCCAATCCATGCGTTGAATATCTTCACTCTCCAACAGCTCTGTAACAGCCACTGTACGGAGAGGTGTAGCATTGTCGTCCATGAAGAGGAACTCAGGACCCACAGCACCTCTAAACAGACGCACGTGAGGCAGGAGAACCTCGGTACAATAGCAGACACCAGTGATTGAACCTCCTTGGAAGATATGGAGGTCAGTACGGCTACCAAGCATGATACCTCCCCAAACTAGAACTCCGCCAACTCCAAACCTGTCCCTTTCGATGGTGTTGGAGGTGTGATTGCGTGTTCCCTGCTCTCTCCAGATGTGTATAACGTCCAGAATCGCTCGTCAGACTAAATCGGCTCCCATCCGTAAAGAGAACTCGACCCCATTGCTGATGTGTCCATGTCTTGTGTTCCTGGCACCACAAAAACCGCCGTCTCCGATGAGTAGGCATTAATGGCACACACCGTACTGGTTGACGTGGAAATAGACCACCTTTGTGCAGCCTCCTGGCCACGGTAAAACGCGATAACGGACGTCCAGTAGTAAGTTGCATGTGCCTTGCGATTTCTCCCGCTGTCTGCCGTCTGTCTCTTCTCGCCTGTAGGACAATATACCGGTCGTCCGCCGCCGTGGTTGCTCCACTGCTAAACTCTCGGACAGCTGTTCCTGTCGTTTGAAATGCTCTCCAAGCTCGTGAAACGATGCTGTGGGAGCGATCCCGAACTCCTCGGCCACACTAGTCACACTTCGACCTTCTTCCAACTTCCCAGTGACGCGACCTCGGGTAAAGTCATCCAGATGTCGTCTACTGGATTGCCTGTTGGCCATATCGCACGGTGGCAGCAATTCGACGTCGTTCAAACCGATGTACACCGTGCAATAACTTTCACCGAATTGCTGAGCGTACACCGCCCGTGTGCTTTATACTCTTCCGACATTTCCCCCTACGTCATGCTGCATATATGCACATGCCCTACCGTACCGGACCCTAGTCTATCTCCTGAGTGGTCTTTCGGTCCGTTCTGCCTGCTCGTTTCGCTGTTATGCTAATTCCTCCTCTTCGTCCTTTATTTTTGCACACCAGTGTAATAATAGGTTGATTACATTACGTATTTATATTAATAGTGTCATATCAAACGTTTTTGAAGGGATTAACATTTTGGTGTGCCGTGCTGAGTAATGGATAATTTATGGTGTGCCGCGAGTAGAAACAGGTTGCAGAACACTGATCTAGAAAACGAAATGCCACCCTACTTCCGTCTAAGGAAATTAAAGAAAATCTTCAGGGCAAAAGCTTGCATCCCCCCCCCCCCCCTTGAAAGTTCAAGAACTGTCTTATGACGAAGATTCCCGTCCGTTATTCGGAGAGTTTGCTATCTGGAGGCAAATACACAGAATTCTATAGACTTCGAGACTGAGTATCACGAAACTGCCCATCCATGCCTAACTGGGATTCAAACCCGGTCCCATCTTAATCGGATGATCAAATGTCAGCGCTTAGATCACTGTTCTACAGGGGTGGCATTAATTTTCAAAATAACTCATGAAACTTTTTTCTCCCAGATGATATAACTCAGTCAACGGCTCAAGAAATATAACATCTCGATCTCAGCATTTTTTAAAATAAGAGTCAAACTTGTGTAATATTTCAAATGTGTTAATTCGCCGAACTGCAAAAAGAACATCGTCACATGACCGCAGTAGAATAAAGGTGACACTTTTCTACATCTTTATGCTAATAACCAGTGCACATCACCTCACGAACGTTCATTTAGTTCATGAATAAGCAATTTACGCACGTCGTTTGTGTACGATAAGACGTCCTACTCTAGATACATACGTATACCTCTGAGAGCTCTTTGCTTTTATCTTAATCCTAATGCGCTAGCGGTATGAACTCGTAAAGGCAGACTTCATCTTAGTAGCTCTCACTTTGCATACATTAACCCAGCTGATGCACACACACACGCAGTGTTCTTTTTAGTTCTTTCTTTAAAACTCCACACGTTGATAATATGCAGACGGAAATAGTTTAAATGACAGTTGTGGCTGTATTACGCATGACATATTAATGCTCTTGTACCCGATTTAACGATTCTAATTTTTTCTTGAAGAATGCTTCACAAACGGAAATAGTTTTAAACAAAAGCACATCCTCCAAGAAAGAGTAAAAAGGTATTGTTCCCTAACTTACTGAAAGTCTGTTTAAAAATCAAGTTAGCCGTCTGGGTGGCTCTGTCTCCTCCCTGGAATCAGTGGCCCTGAATGAAAGTCAGAATACTACCAAATAGCTGAGAGTTGTTCGTAGAGGTCGTTACACCCCGAATAAAAACATCATGTTAAAGTTCTCCAATTTAGGCCACAACGTGTAAAAAGAACGTTGTAACAAAATGTTTTGCAGTCACTCTCGCTTGAAAATGGAGAAAGAGTCACTATGTTCTCAAATTCAATGAATTTAGAATGAGATTGATCACACGAATCTGCTCAAATGCATTGTTTCTTCGATTTCTCCATTCCATTGGCGGTTCAATATTTTCTTCCTTTACACTCCTTTGAAGGCCAACAAAAATTTCTTCAGTCATATCAGGAACGGCAGTAACACACATCGCTATTGATGAAAATTCAGTTTACAAGTTCAGTGAAATGAAGGAACAGAGCACCTGCCTGTGGGATTAAGAAGAATTAATTTTTCTTAATTCCACGAAAAGGAGGGTTAAATTGGCATACACGTACAACTGTGAGAACTGTTAGGTGTATGCCAATTTTTACTTTATTTTTTATGTTATGCCAATTTTATTACCTCCTAGGCATATTTACTTTTTGAACGCCAACACCTTACATGTAAATTTCCGTTCTGAAATCCACATTGGGACCTCAAAGTATCTCCGCACAGTTTGGCACCAACCGACAGCGCAAAAAGATTAACATAAAGTGACACTTTTGCAGAGACAAGACGACTACGACATACACTGAAGAGCAATTGAATTAGAGACAGCTAGCGTTATGCAAATATGGCGCTGTGGGCGGCCCTGTAAACGAAAACGACATGACGTATGCAACAATCCGACAATATAAGGAGTGATGCGACGGGAATCAGTAAGAGTCGGACGCAGTATGGGTAAGACGAAGGATCTAAGGGCGTTTGATCATCGGCAAATTGTCGGGGCCCGACGAATGAGTCACTCCATCTCGGAAGTCGTGGAGGCGCTGGGATTTTCACGAGCCACTGTGTCACGGGTGCACCGTGAGTACATCGAATCCGGTAAAACCATCCCTGCAAGGGCCAACTGTCGTGGACAACAGCGTGTGGATGAGCGGGATCATCGTCAGATAGCTCGCATTGTAACAGCGGATAGACGGGCCACAGTGCAATAAATCACTCTGCAATTTAACGCTGGTGCACAAAAACGTGTAAGCAGCCACACCATCCAGAACCATCTCCTTGCTACGGGGTACAGAAGCCATCGTCCCACAAGGGTACCGCTGCTGACCGCACATCACAGGGTGCGAAGATTAGCATGGGCGCGGGAACATCGCCACTGGACCCTAGACATGTGAGAAAATGTTGCCTGGACTGATGAGTCGAGATTCACGTTGGTGCATGCGGATGGTAGGATAAGAGTACGGCGCAAACCACATAAAGCGATGCATCTTCTTGCCAGCAGGGTACTCTTCAAGCTGGTGGAAGTGGCATTCTCCTCTGGGGACTGTTTACGTGGACTGAAATGGGACCGCTGGTACGTGTGACATCATCCCTCATAGGTCAACGTTACCGGGATATCCTGGACGACCATTTGCTCCCGTTTGTGCGTCTTCAACATCCCACTGGGGACCTCATCCTGCAACATGACAATGCACCGTGCCATCGCTCCCGAATTATATCCGAATGGTTGGATGAACACTCCACCGACGTGACCTCGCTTCCTTGGCCAGCTAGGTCACCGGACCTCTATCCCAACGAGCACATCTGGGATGCCATCGAGTGAGATGTTCGATGTTTCTGACCCCCTCCATCAAATCTTCGTGAACTGCGGGAGCTTTTTCAGGAGTCGTGGATCCGTATGGCTTCCCAACGCTTCCGGTGTCTTGTCGAGTCCATGCCGAGACGAATCGCCGCCGTCATCAGGGCGAAAGGTGGGGCTACACGTTACTAGACTTAGATCTCTAATTCAATTGCTCTTCAGTGTAGTCAACGAATGGTGTGAGGACAACAATATAGTCTGAAAAAGGTGTGAGGACAATAATGCAGTCGGCAAAAGGTGTCAGGACAAAGATATAGTCGGCAAAATGTGTCAGGACAACGACAGAGTCTACAAATGGTGTGACAGTAGCGATATATAGCTTGCAATTAGAACAACGATGTAGTCTACAAAAGGTGCGAGGGAAAAGTCATAGTCTGAAAAATGTGCGAAAGCTACGATGTAATCTGCAAGAGATTGAAGATAACGATATAGTCTGCAAGAGATTGAGGACAACGCTATAATTTGCAAAATTAACAAAGATACTAGACAAAACCCGTCGGATTCGACGGTTAGTTTTTTTTTTTTTTTTTTTGACTGAAGGTTTAACGACCGCCGTGAGCAACTCAATGGGCTATAAGCAGTCGCCCGTCCCTAATTTAGGGTCACTGGTTCCAGGGAAGGGAGGAAGCCAGTGCCGTAAGACAAACACAACATCCATGCCTCACTGGGATTCGAACCCGGACCCTTCACGAACGAATCATCATAAATAAGCCAGCGCTTAGACAACTGCACAACTGGGCTGCCAGGTTCGTGATCAGTATCATGACTGCACCCTCTTTCAGTCGTAAAATGAAGTCCATTCATCTCGATCGTGTGCAAACATTCAACTGGATAGCGCACTCTTTCACTCTCATCTTCAGTCACAATTGTGAAAATGTTGTTGGAATGAGATTCGCGTTGCGAATACTCTTCATTTTCTCTTGTCTGAGACATAGTTGCGACCCATTGATCGCTCACGCCTTCCAGTAAGGCTCTTACGTTGTTGTTTTTTCTGCGAGAGAGACATTCTGTTAAGGTATGCAGTAAATTATTTACTTATTTTAGGACTGATCATAGAACACCATGCACACACTTAGTCTGACACTAAACTGAGCGCCTGATGTAGACAAGGGTCGCATGCTCCTCCCATAAATTTTATATTGGAAATTTGCCGCCCCGCCACGCCCGAGCCGTTTTCCCAATCTCAGTTTCTTCTTCGACTGGCACATCTACACGGTAAGACCTTTATTTTGATATCTGAACCATATTTTTACGTTTAGCCGTTCTCACAAAATAGGTCTCACAGTAAAAAAAACTTGTACAATGAAGATATAGATGGCGAAACTCAGTATGTACATTCTAAATATTTTCACTAACAATGGTCAACGGAATGTTTATTTACATTTTTACATAATGCGAAACGTCTTACCCTACGTGAATAAACTGGATCGAATGAAAATTAAATTGTTTATATACATCACACAGTCCAACGGTATAACGCAATCAGGTCTTCGAGAATGTTCGCTGTCCCGATGAGAAGAACTTTGATACGAATGCCTGCTAGAGTTGCTTTGTGCAATGGTTCGCTCAGAAAAGAGAAGACTTCGGTCTTTGGATTATATCCGTCCCTCCATGCGTCCGCCTTCAACAGCGCGTGAGTCAACCGCAGGCGATCGAATGTCAACCGCACACTTCTCCCATAGACTTTACATGGGAAATGTTCTACCCCAAAACTCCCGAACCGTTGCCCCAATCTCATTTTTCTCTTCGACTGGCACATCTACATGGTAAGACCTTTACTTTGATACCTCAACCATATCTTTACGTTCAGTAGTTCTCTCAAAATAGGACTCACAGTATAAACCCTTATAGAATTAATATATAGATAGCTTTCAAAAGGGAGTATTTATGGTAAGAAGAGCTGTTATATCATGCTCTTATAAGGATACGTCTGTGATTAGTTCAGTTAATATTTCAAATTGTGTTTGACAAGTGCGGACCTGTATGCCTCATGGGGAATAGAAATAAAAAATGTAGGTCCTTTGCTTAACGTTTTCTGCATTCTGGCAGTCAATGTTCTTTTTTAGGTATGAACATTTAAAGTTACTGTATATATAGGCGATTTGGCACGCCACGGAAGCATCGAAGTATGATGTAGAGTCTCCTGGGAAACCCGAGCCATGTGCGGACGGGCGTTATCTTGTTAGAAAATGGCTCCGGGCAGCCTAGCCAGGAAAGGGAGCACATGAGGTCACAGGATCTCCTGGGCTGTCAACGTCCCTCGGATCACTGCGAGGGAAATCCGGCTGTCATACGTGATGGGTCACCAGACCACCTCACCTGCAGTTCAGGACGGGTGCCGCTGTACGGTCAGTTGGGATTGTAGCGCTCACCTGCGGTCCTCCACACTCTGACACGGTGGTCGTTCGTTCCCATACAGAAACGGGATTCGTCGTTAAACACTATACGACGCCAGTCCGTAGTATTCCATGTTGCGCGCTGCTGACACCACTGCAATCGACGCCGACGATGGTCAGGTGTTAATGGCAGAAAACGTAAAGGCCGTCGAGAGTGCAGATTCGCCTCTACCAGGCGTCTGGAAATGGTTCTAGCTGACACAGGAGTGTCTTGTACAGCTGCCACATGTTTCTGGATATTAGACAAGGACGTCGTTTCATCTGTGTGCGCAGCTCTCACGATCCCACGGTCCTCTCTGCTGGTGGTGTGTCTGGGTCGTGCGAAGCTAGTCCGCCGTATCCGGGTGCCTTCCCGTGATCATTGCTCCCAACACAATCGCACCGTACTGTCCGACCGCCCAAATGGCGGCTGATTCGGAGCACCACCCACCCTGCCTCTCTCATTCAGGCGATACAGCCTGGTTCAAACTCCGTGAGTTGCCCATACGCACATCTACGGCGGCTCTTCGTTCTTCAGTATGTCTATTGCTCAGGGATCTTACCTGACTCTTACCGTGCACTTCGGCACGCATGTGGAATCCCCTGCACGGCGCCTTATCAGCCCCCAAGGATTGCGATTGCAGCGCCAGTCTTGGACGCGCGAGTATGCGCAATCGCACATAACTTTAATAATTTGCATGTCTGCCCTCCCCGCAGCTATTCGCCGAGTTTCGCGTTCATCGCTCGGTTTTTTCTTGGTGCGCGGATTTTTATGGCAATGAGTGTATATATACAGTATATAACAGGATTTTTAGTAGTGAACTCACGTTTCTTTGATGTCACAACCTGTAGCAAATCTGAGAATTTAGTGTTGTTCCAGGAAAGAGGGGTAAAACTTATAAAAAATAGCATTCGTGGTTTTCACGTAAGTATATATATAGTAAAGGTACTTGAAAATAGAATTGAATTTCATTTCTTCTTTCCAACACGTTTCTGCTTCATTCATGAATTTATCTACACATTTTTTCCCATAAACATTGTTATAAGAAATGGCTATTTAATATTTCTCACTTTATTTTCGTTCAGATATTTTTTTTTTTGATAGCACAAATTGGTGTTTCAAATTAAGAGTAACACCGGTAATTCATACAGTAAAAACTACATTTAGAACTGGAATTCATAAACAGTATCAGTCTATAAGAACGACTATTGGTCGCAAATAAGTAAATGCAATAATAAAGGACTGAAAATGCAGCATTCTCAATGCCATCATCTATTTGATTTTTATATTAACTCGAATTATCGAAAATAGCTTATGTTATTTAAAAACTATTTTTAAAATATGCAAGGAGTGATCTAAACGTGTTACAATGCTAATTTTGTAGAAGCTCTTACTTCGGTGGTTAAGAGATTACAAAATTTTTTGGTGCTGCGCTTATGCCGATGCTGCTCTTGAAACATTTCTTTTATCGCGATTTTGTCATGTGCAGCGCTTCGTCCAAAAATTACGGTACTTTGTTGCTATTTTGTTCTGAGCCCAGGTGTTTTTTTTTTTTTGTTTTTTTTGATTGGAGGTTTAACGACCACCGTGAGCAACTCAATGGGCTATAAGCAGTCGCCCGTCCCTAATTTAGGGTCACTGGTTCCAGGGAAGGGAGAGAGCCAGTGCCGTAAGACAAACACAACATCCATGCCTCATCGGGATTCGAACCCGGACCCCTTTCGGACGAATGATCAGAGGCCATCGCTTAGACCACTGCGCCACCGGGGCGGCAAAGCCCAGGTGTAGGGAGGAAAATACATCTCTTGAAATCCTGGCTTTGCTAAATTCTTCCACAACCACCGTATAAGTCCTGATTTGGCACCGTTAGCCTAATTTTTTTCCAAAGCTGAAACCCCACCTTGGGGATCAGCTCTTCATTCCAATGAAAGTATTCTAAATTAGGTCAAGAATTGGTTACATGCCCAGAATGAGTTTGCTTTTCCATGAAGGATTTGACAAAATTTGATTTATCGCTACGAAAAGTGTGTAATCATACTTTGTTACTGCGTGTAACAGAGACTAATGTGTGACTGTATCTCACCATGATATATTACTTGGCATGCTTTTTTATTTAAATAAAATATCTCACCATGATATGTTACTTGGCATGCTTTTTTTTTATTTAAATAAAATATCTCACCATGATATGTTACTTGGCATGCTTTTTTTTTATTTAAATAAAATATCTCACCATGATATATTACTTGGCATGCTTTTTTTATTTAAATAAAATATCTCACCATGATATATTACTTGGCATGCTTTTTTATTTAAATAAAATATCTCACCATGATATATTACTTGGCATGCTTTTTTTATTTAAATAAAATATCTCACCATGATATATTACCTGGCATGCTTTTTTATTTAAATAAAATATCTCACCATGATATATTACTTGGCATGCTTTTTCTTATTTAAATAAAATATCTCACCATGATATATTACTTGGCATGCTTTTTTTTATTTAAATAAAATATCTCACCATGATATATTACTTGGCATGTTTTTTTTATTTAAATAAAATATCTCACCATGATATATTACTTGGCATGCTTTTTTTTATTTAAATAAAATATCTCACCATGATATATTACTTGGCATGCTTTTTTTTTTATTTAAATAAAATATCTCACCATGATATATTACTTGGCATGCTTTTTTTATTTAAATAAAATATCTCACCATGATATATTACTTGGCATGCTTTTTTTTTATTTAAATAAAATATCTCACCATGATATGTTACTTGGCCTGCTTTTTTTTTATTTAAATAAAAAATTGGCAAAAAAAATTTTGAATCACCCTCTCACACTAGAGAAAGACAATGGGGCTATTAACAAAATAAAATTCCCAAAACATAAGTGCCGTCAAAAGCACAAATATGTCAAAAAATAAGTGCTGTCAAAAGCACAATGAAGATGCCAAAAATGTGTTGTCAAAAGCACAACGAAAATGTCAAAAATGTGTTGTCAAAAGCACAAGGAAGGTCTCAAGCAAAAGCGAGGATGGCAAAAACTAAGTGCTGTCAAAAGCACAACGAAGATGTCAAAAATAAATGCTGTCAAAAGCGCAGTGGAAATGCCAAAAACGCCTTAGAAATGTAAATTTATTATAACCAAATAAAAATGTTAAAACTGAAATAAAGTAATACTGAAGAAAAGCGGAAGGGATATGCATTTTTTTTTTTTTTGTTATTAGCTTTTTTTGACCCTGTCCAAATTTTTATTGTCGACATTTTGATCGTCAATATTATGACCACCAACGCAGGGCCGCTGACAGCGGGCCCTGTTCCACGGAAAGCAGTAATCCCGGGCCCGAATGACAGATTTAAAAAAAAAAACTGCGTGTAGATAGATATTGTTCATTTTTTCTGTAATATAATAATAAAAAAGTAAAACGAAATACAACAAAGTAAATTAATAAATGGGGGGGGGGGTAGCTGGATAGGAGAAAAGAACATAAACGTAGTCATTCTGATGATCAGAATTAAGGGTACAGTATATTCGAAGGTAGGGTGGGGGATTAAAGCAAATTGTAAACTTGTAACGGAAAATGCATCTCGCTTACGCATAACTCCCGGGTATATCTCCAGAATCTACCTTTCTTCTCGGTTAATACAAAGATGACCGAAAACAGCGCTTCAGCAAGAGAGCCTCTCTAAATAAATCCTCTTCGCTTTTGCTTGAAATGTGTCTTAAGAAAGGAAAGTATGAAGATAAATTTTCAAACATGCGGTGATTCATAACTGACTGCTTTGCGCTCACCATAAAAAACGCCATGTTTCAGTAAGGTTTTGTTTACTAGTTTGGATAAGTAACCGTCATCGGGCGGAGCTGCGTTTCACTTTTCAGTAGGGATGAATCAGTTCCTGCATGCCACACTGTTTCAGGACACGGGTTTCTGAACTTGACGCAGCGCATATTTTTTATTCTGAGAAAAAAAAACTACGTACGCCTACTGATCGCGTGAAACAGTCAACTCTTGCCTCAGAGAGCAAGTACGAATGCGATTCATCTGTCATTTTCTTAGAACTGATGCCAGAAAATCTGTTAGATAAAACAACAGAGATCAAACCTAGAATTTCCATATTGAGGTGATGCGGATACAGGACATTTTAAATGAGCTTTTGTACAATTCTGTTTAAACAATCTATGACATCATCACCAACCATTCTCAGTCCACTGCTGGATGAAGGTCTCCCCAAATATCTTCCGCAACTGTCTTGAACAATTTTCTTCCATGTCACTTCTGTATGCTTTTGAATTGCATCCACCTCCCAAATGGAATTATGTACCTTGGTACCCAATACAATATTTTTCCGAGCGATATACCCGTATGTCTCAAAAAAGATTGAAACAAGCTTTTATCTCTTCAACGGTTGATCACAGGTACATACTTTTAATCAAAAAAATATCCAAAATAGCGTAAAGACTTACGACGTGGTAGTTGTACCCCTATGGGTGGTATTTGCATAAAAATAGAAAAAAATTATACAGCCTTCACATCACAGGAAAAAAAGTTCAGTAAAAAAGTTCAATCAAAAGAAGTTGCTCAATGTTCTAATTAGTTATTTCTTGATATACGAGTTCCTTTTCCTGCCTTATTTCGTTACACCAAGCATGCTTCTTTCAGTTGTCCGTAGGCTCTTTATGTGCTTTTTAGTCAAGGTCCATTTTTTGATCCACTAGTTCCGTTTTCTACCTTATTTAGTTACACAAAGCATGCTTCTCTCTATGCTACTTTCAGGTGTCTGCAGGCACTTTATGTGTGTGTGTGTGTGTGTGTGTGTGTGTGTGTGTGTGTGTGTTTTTTGGTCAAAGTCCATGTCTCTCACCTATAAGTAAAGACTGGAAGGATTCATTGATTAAACATTTTCCTTTACAGACGTGACCGAAAACTATTGGTCTTCAAAATGCTCTTCAAAATTTTATTTTTTGAACTAAATGCTCTCTAAGTTTTATACACCTATTAATTTCCTCACCAGTGTAGGCATTTTTTCTTAAGTTTTTTAACTACTACCGTGAGCAACTCTACGGGCTGTCAGCCGTTGCTCGTGCCTAATTTAGGGCTACTGGCTCCAAGGAAGGAAAGAGCCATTTCCTTAAGACTAACACAACGTGTTTGCCTGACAGATTCGAACCCAGACGTAACTAAGTTGAATGATCAAAAGCCAGCACATAGACCTCTGTGCAGTATAGCTTTTGTTTGATATCTGTTGCCCAAGGTAAACCGTAGATTTTGGCTACCTCCAGATTTTCCCCATCAATCGATAAATCTTCAGCTCTTGTAAAAGCATTGCACATCAATGTTTTCTGCGAGTTTAGCACTAATACCACTTTTTTTTTTTTTTATCAAGTTCCTTTATCATATTCTTCAGCTCTGAGAGGGCACTAGAAAAAACAAGAAAGATGACACCGAATTTTCGGGTGTAATGAGCACGTCTTTTGAATCCCTTCTGACGCAAATTAAATTTATCAAAGCTATTCAAAGGCAATGGAACCGGTATGGAAGACAATAGTATCTGCCACAAGAAGGAAGTTTTTCCAATCGGATTTTTAATCCCGCAGATATTGCTGTAAACGGAATCATGAACTTACGCCCTCTGGTTGCACACTTATGAATTAAGAAAAATTTGAATTTATGAGAGAAACATTTCGCAGCGGAAACTCTCTTCAAGAAAGAAAATTTTTCAAATCGGACTCCTCGAAGCAGGGATATGGAAAAATATACGACATGCATCTACGCCACCTGGCTGGAAAACCATGCATTATTTTAAGAAGTATTTTTAAAACGTTTTTCGATGTGAGCGGTATCGGTCGAAGAAAAAAAAAAAATTGTAGCCGAGTTTTCAGGAGCTCAGATTTTGCTGCAAATACACCAGAAACAGAAATTAACACTTAGGCCCCCTGGTGGCCGAACCATTCTTTACCAAATATTAGGAATTATATGAAAAACATTTCCCATGAGGAGCTGTATGCGATACAGGAATAATTTTTCAAATCGGAGTTTTAGAAACAGAAATATCGGAGGAAACACAATTTACCTTTGCGCTCCTTAGCGGAAAGTCTATGATTTACTTGATTTTTTTTAATTTTTATGAAAAACATTTCGCATCGGAAACACTATTCAACAAAGAAGGAATTTTTCAAATCTGACTCCTAGAAGTAGAGATACTGAGAAAAGTAAGATACACATCTATGCCCCTGGGTGTAGAAACCATGCATTATTTTAAGAAGAAAATATTCCTGAAAGGTTTGTCGACGTGAGTAGTATCGGTCCACAAACGAAATTTTTTCAAACGAGGTTTCAGACGCTCAGATTTTGCGGCAATACATCAGAAGTGGAAATTAAGGCTTACGCCCCCTAGTGGCCAAAACATTTCTTACCAAAAATTAGAAATTATATGTAAAAGATTTCCCATCAGGAGCTGTGTGCGGTGCAGAAAGAGCTTTTTAAATCAGAGTTTTAGAAGCAGAGATATCGGGTAAAACGCAATTTACCGTTGCGCCCCCCAGCGGAAAGTCAATGATTTACTTGAAAATTTCGAAATTACATGGGAAACATGTCACACCAGGAACCCTATCCGATATAGAATTTTTCAAATCGGACCATTAGAAGCAGAAATATTAACAAAAATAAGATACACATCTACGCCCCCTGGCGGAGAAACCACGCAATATTTCAAGAAGAAAATATTCGGAAAAGGTTTGTCGACGTGAGTGGTATCGGTCCACAAACAAATTTTTTCAATTGAGATTTTAGAAGCTGATTTTTTGGCAAATACATCAGAAGCAAAACTTAATCTTTACGAAGAATTAGATATTATATGCAAAAGAGTTTGAATCAGGAGCTGTATCCGCGGAAGAAAAAAATTCAAATAGGAGTTTCAGAAGAAGAGATATCGGTGAAAACGTAATTTACTTTTACGCCCCCTAGCGGAAAATCTATGCGTAACTTGAAAAAGTAACTATACCTAAAATGCTCTTCGACATAAATGGAATCGAAAGATAAAAAAAAGTTCAATCGGATGTTTAGCAGCAAATATGTGGAATGAAACGTATTTTTGAATTCGACATCTGCATTTACGCCCTCTAGCGGCGAAATTGTACATCGTAAAAATAAACGAAATAAAGGATCATCATTCGCATAATTCAAGCTTCCCAATAAAAAAATTTTTCAAATCGGACTAATAGTTGCAGAGATATGGTGTCTACAGACGGACGGACAAACCGATAACATAAGCACGATCTTTTTTTTACAAAAGACGCACTAAAAATACCTTTGTAGTCAGCAAAACGAAAGTCGGTTAAACTTATGTTACATTAACAAATAGAAGGCATCGCTCTTTCCACGTTTATAAATGAGTCACGGAATAAACCTCATGCCTTCACCTGGAATCGAATCCAAGGACTTCCAGTTACGCACCGGACATGCTTCCTCGTGCAGTGGAAGCATGTCCGGCGCGTAACTGGAAGACCCTGGGTTCGATTCCAGGTGACGGCCGATGAGGATTATTCCGTGACTCACTTATAAACGTGGAAAGAGCGATGACTTCTATTGAATGTTCCTAGTCCACGTCAATTGTGTGTATTAATTAACTTTTATCTCTTAGTCTTCCCAGTTCAAAAAAAAGCTGAGGAATATGAATGCTAACACTGCTGTTGATAACTATGCTAAATGATAATAAAAGAACACTAATATCGTATATTGCGGCTTATAAGAACAGACTCCCCCCCCCCCCGCAGAAGTCCAGGCTTCGACTTATGTGATTGTTGAAATTTCTGAATGAGAAAAAGAAATTAAATATACGTAACCCCTTGAAGACCCCGTGGGTAATATTCACCCAAGACTTTGCAAAGCCGCCAGAACTACAGACGGTGTTCAGAAAGTAATGCCTCCATATTTATATATAAGTGCAAAGGAAAGGTATCAAATTGAAACAAAACAAGGACAAAACTCAGAAATTCTACTTTAATGTACATATTTTATTTTTCTACATAGTCCCCCACCCCCTCACGTTTGAGATACAGGTACGCCAACGTTAAACAAGTGTTTTAAACCAGTCTCTGAAAAATCTTCAGGTTGTTCTCTGAACCATTTCCTCGTGGCTGCTTCAACATCTACCTCACAGGAGAACTGAATTCCTTTCAGACGTCTCTTGAGAGAAGAAAACAACCGGAAGTCGGACGGCGCCAAATCTGGGCTGTAGGTAGGGTGTTCACAAGAACTTCAAGCACGATTTCCTGTATGGCCCCTGAAGTGAAAGCACTGGCGTGGGTTTTAGCGTTGTGTTGCAGAATTTTTTCTTTATTGGGGTTTTTTAACGATCACACCATTAGCAACCCATGTGTTGCGAAATCATTGGCTTTTTTTCCTCCACGTCCGGGGCTTATTCTTTGCTTTAACTTTCGAAAGTTATGCACGTACCTCTCAGAGTTGATAGTTGTCCCTTTGACCCATCTCGGACGAATGGTCAGAAGCCAAAGCTTCAGGGCAGTATTTAAACGGGGGCAAGATATTTGTAATCAATGCCCCCCGAAAGTGTTCCATTTTTAAATCAGTTGTTTTGCTAAAAAATGCGCCTTACATTAAAAAAATCGCATTAAATTAATAAAAAATGCATCAACTTACATTAGAAAAAAGTGCTTTAATTTTTTTCTTCTATTTTTCTTTAACATTTTATCCTGGTCAATTTTAAAATCTTCCGTTGTTTTCTTGACCCGCCTTAAAAAAATTTTTTATATGCGTCCCTGAAACGCTTCCCACCATTTAGCCACTCAGGCGCCCCCTCCCCCCTGCCTTACAGGGGTAATAACAAAGGGCATCCTGAAAGTAATGCCTCGCCCCTCATAAGATTTTTATTTGTAGCAGCAAAAATGTGAAACGTGGTGGAAAAATTATTGTCCATCACTTTCTATGTATTTCCACCATCTTTGAACCCATTGGGGAAATCCATTTTGGAAAAACTCCCGAGACTGTCGTTTCACCCGTGAGTTCACAGCCAGTTTAACCTCTGTCACATCGAAGAGACGTTCCCCACGAAGGGTGTTTTTCAAAGGGGCAAACAAGAAAAAGTCTGAGGGGACCAAATTAGAACTGTAGGTGGGTTCGGGCATCACCGTACACCCCCTTTTGGCAATAACCTGTGAAGTCTCCACTGAGGTGTGAGGTAGAGCTGAGTTCAGGCTCAATTTTTGGAGCCCGTGTTATATCAGCCCGAACCTACCCTAACCCGAATTTTATATTGCAAGATAGAGCCCGTACCCAAACGAGCCCGAATTTTATATTGCAAGATAGAGCCCGTACCCAAACGAGCCCGAATTTTATATTGCAAGATAGAGCCCGTACCCAAACGAGCCCGAATTTTATATTGCCAGATAGAGCCTGTACCCAAACGAGCCCGAATTTTATATTGCAAGATAGAGCCCGTACCCAAACGAACCCGAAAACTGGATAACCTGTTCAACCATTAAAAAAAAAAAAACATCTCCTTTTCCACACTTCCACTCTCTCCTCTTCCTGAAATTAACCAATGTATTTCTCAAATGGGAAGTGAGGAACGGACCTCTATCTATATTTGCAGTGAAACTGTACGATTTTCTTTGCCCGTTCGTTTCCAACTGAAGTGCTTCGAACGGCCGGACATCCAAAATGATCAGTCGCTGCTACAATTGTATGTTGCTCAAATAATGCTAATATTATCGCGCCATAATGCGCTACATTATGTACGTTGCTAAATAGAATTAGCAGGGAGCTACTGCGTGGAGTTATGGAGTAAATTATCGTAGGCATGTTATCAACTATCCAATATCTAAAGTTCTTGAAAAAGCTTTTCTTCTCTGCAGGAACACACTAATGCGCGGCCTATGGCAGTTTCTACCCAAGCCCGGAATAAATAGCTATCTCGAATGCCCACTCCCCAACCAGAACCAGTTGCGGAAGAATTCCCTTTAGCAACTACACTATCTAACAACAAGTAATTGGACACCTGTGATAGCAAATGAAAACGAAGTCTATTCACCTTCAATAGTTGGTGGAGCCTCCACGAGCGGCAGTTACAGCTGCGACCCTCCGGGGCATACTCTCAACCAGGCGTTGTACGAAGGCCAGCGGTATTTTCTTCCACTCGGCTTGGAGAAGACAGGTCAGTTCCTTCACCGATTTCGGACGGTGGGGGCACCCCTTTAGTCGACGCTCCAACTCGGCCCAGAGGTGCTCGATAGGGTTAAGATCCGGGGTCTGCGCAGGCCAGTCCATTCGATTAACCCCATTGTCACCATACCAAGCCATGGTGGACCTCGCAACATGACAGGTGGCATTGTCATCCTGAAAGTAACATGGGTCCACCCCGTAAAACTGTTGCAGTAAGTCTCGGCTTTGAGTCTACCAGGATTTGCGACTAAGGGTCCCGTGCCATACCAGGAGAAACACCTCCATAGCATAATTCCACCGCCGCCGAACTTCACAGTTGCCACAAAACATTCCGGCAAGAGGCTTTCTCCAGGCAGACGCCAAACCCAGACCCTGACATCCGAACGGTAGAGGGTGAACCTTGATTCGTCGCTCCAGAGAACCTGTTTGCATTGTTCAACGGTCCACTATCGACGTTCTGTGCACCACGTTAGCCGAGCAGCGCTCTTGGATTTGGTGATCTAAGGCTTGAGGGCGGCAGCACGTCCATGATAACCGAGCAGATAGGCTTCCTTACGGATGGTATTCATGGAAAGAACACTCCCGGATACCTGTTGAAACTCCTCGCGGATGTGACCCATCGATTTGGTGTGGTTCTTCCGAATTTATCTGGCCAGCACCCGTCGGTCTCTAACTCCCAGTTTTGTGGGTCTGCCGGGTCGGGGCACATTCCGACAGTCACCTCTCATCTTCCACTTGCCGATCACGTAGGCCACAGTCGATTTTGGGTACTTCAACTCGCTGGATATGTCACGTATGGATCGGCCATTTCTGCGATACTCGACGATTACAACTTTCTCGAAATCAGAGAGCTCCGAACTGCGTGGCATCTTGCATGCGACTGGTTGAGTTGTTGTTTCCCACACGATATTTAACGGCGGCGGCCGTGACGTGCGTCAGGACCGCAGATATCGTCGATTGCAGGGGTGTCCAATTAATTATTGGTAGACAGTGCATATTAGTATATATTATACATAATGATACCAAAAATAAATTTTAAAACCAAACTGCCAAAATAAAACTTTAACCCCTTTGTGTAATTGTCTAGACACGATATCATTTCGGGTCACTGAAACAGTACCTCAGTACTCCATTGTTAGCCCGTCAACGAGGGGGTAAGCATATGCTTATATACAATCCTGAGGAACGTCATCGTTAAGTTCGTATACGAGTAGTTGCAAAAATAAAAAATTAATGGGAATTTTACGAAAAAGTTGTTGGTGACCCATCTTACAGACTTCCCATTAGTAGTTCAACCGTTTATTACAGTTATGTATTTTATTACGATTCGTGTTATATGACAAGAAAAAAATTTTAGTCACAGATTTTTCAACCGTGCATGGCACGGCTTACGGACTAGTATTATTTAATACTACATTGCCACCGAGCTTAGAAATTGGAGTGTTATTCTGACCAATTTTCTTAGAATGTACTGATCATTTAGCACTTTAGTTAGGTGTTTAATGCTGAGTTGGGTAAAATCGTAATTGAATTAATCGGTAATGCATTACAGCGTAATGGTAATGGGAACAAGAACTTGGCATTACCATTACATGGTAATGGTGAACTGGTCATTAGAATTACATGGTAATTGTAATGACATGTAGCAGTCACCCATTCGTAATGGTTAACTATATGTTGGTAATTAACCAATAACTTATGGGTAACAATACAACGTGAATAAACCAGCAACCAGTACACCCTTACACGTTGTGTAGGTTATTTGACAATTGTTCCACTCCTCGGACCTCAAATGCGTGTATGTAGGTATTGGAGATTGTACGACTGACATGCCCCGTCTTCGCCGCAAGTAAAGTGATTTGAGCGAAATAATACATATGAAGTAAGTACGAATGGGATGTTTTTTCGGTTAGAGAATAGTACAAAAATGAAGAAAGATCAATGCCGTTGCATGCAATCTTAGTGTTCAACAAAGAACAAATCATCTTAGTCTTCAACAAAGAACATAACGTCTAACCCATTCTTGCCGCTTCTAGAACATTCTACACGACACTTCAGTCTCTGTCTGCTTTGTTACAAGGCCGACTTTTCTAGACGTAGCTTTTGACACACGTACATTTCTATAAACTGTTAGTTTGTAATTATTATTGGCAAATTGTGTAATTTCATTACCAAATAATTCTATTGCGTTGGAATGGCATTATTAAATAACTGAATTTTATCCTCTTCGTTGTAATGCATTACAGATTAATTCCATTGCGTTGGAATGGCATTATTAAATAACTGAATTTCATCCTCTTCGTTGTAATGCATTACAGATTAATTCCATTGCTTTGGAATGGCATTAAATAACTGAATTTTATCCTCTTCGTTGTAATGCATTACAGATTAATTCCATTGCGTTGGTTTTGCATTATTAAATAACTGAATTTTATCCTCTTCGTTGTAATGCATTACAGATTAATTCCATTACCTTCTGCAAACTATACTTGGGATTTTTTTTTTTTTTTGGAAGGCTTAACGACCACCGTGAGCAACTCAATGGGCTATAAGCAGTCGCCCGTACCTAATTTAAAGTCACTGGTTCCAGGGAAGGGAGAGAACCAATGCCGTAAGACACACACAACATCCATGCCACACCGGGATTTGAACCCGGACCCCTTTCACGGACGAATAGTCATAAGCCGGCGCTTAGACCACTGCGCCACCGGGGCGGCATACTTGCGATTATTACCTTTTAATGCATTACACGTTAATTGCAATCTGTACATCCATTACTTTGTAATGCATTTCTGCCCAGCTCTGGTTTTATGCGACTCCCAAGTTTTGCCCTTAAAATCCCCCCTCCATTAAGTTTAGTTTAACCCTTAACAGCCCATGTCTTATATTTGTCACATATCAACAACCCACGTCCGGTCTCTCAGACCTCCACATTTTTATCGTTTACTTCATGTTAACGTTTTACTTTTCATATTTTTTAATGTTTTGGGGGATCACTTATTTGGCCGCCCCGGTGGCGCAGTGGTCTAAGCGATGGCCTCTGATCATTCGTCCGAACGAGGTCCGGGTTCGAATCCCGGTCAGGCATGGATGTTGTGTTTGTCTTACGGCACTGGCTCTCTCCCTTCCCTGGAACCAGTGACCCTAAATTAGGGTCGGGCGACTGCTTATAGCCCATTGAGTTGCTCACGGTGGTCGTTAAACCTCCAATCAAAAAAAATATATATCTTATTTGTAAAATAATATAATACACATTAAAATAATCTTAATAAAAACCGCCAGTAAATTTTCAGAAAAATGAAAAAAACTTGATTTATTTTGAAACAATTGTACGTAGTTCGATAAGAGAAAAAAAGTTTCACGTGGTATACAGTAAATTGGGGATATCGTACGATTGGCGTAGACGACATGTATGTTCAAGAGATGACGCTAGTGCTCCAGGCAACTCTGTGAACTCCTATGCTCAGCGCGCGATACGCAGTGACCTTTCGAAATGGTGACGCAGTTGGAAAAGTGGTCTCAGGTCGAAGTGAGAGCAGTTATAACTGTCAGTGGGATGGAATCTGACGATATACGGCAGCAGATCCTACACTGTGTGCAGCATAAATGTCAAAGCAGTATTATAAACTAACCTTACGTAACATTTTAAAATACTGCGGTTCAGTGGTCATTTTGTAAAAGTTCCGACTTTTCTTCCGTAACAAAAGGCTTTCCACTTTGAACTTCAGCCATTTATTTCCTCCCTATCATGGAAAAGCCATCGGTATTAAATTTCGTGGTAACAGCTATAATAGTGTTTTAGTTATGGCGACAACAAATCACACACACACAATGAAAATAGTCAAGTCATGTTCGGGGGAGGCCAAAATGGGCATTTCTGTTGAAATCTGGAAATCAATTTGTTTTTGCATTACAATACTTTCATATACATTAATGGGAAACAGTAAAAATGCGCGGGTTATATTGTAAGGATGCCCCCCCCCCCCCAACCGACGCCGTTCGGAGGGCCCCAGTAACTCTAAATCCGCCGCTGGTTTGGAATAAAGTTCTAAATTTCAGTGCCTATTTTTTTTTTTTTTTTTTTTTTTTTTTTCTTATTACACGCGAATCTTCGGTCGAAACCCTTTTCTTTCTCTTTCGTAAAGGATATTATATAGTAAAATTCCCCAAGGTGTGAAATACAGTTAGATTTAGACACCACAGTGGCTTGTAATAAACTGCTTTAGTTAAGGTGGTTCCACCTTCTTTGCTTGTAATAACTGCTTTAGTTAAGGTGGTTCCACCTTCTTTACATATTTTCTTCTCAATGTATTCCCAAGGACGAAAATTTGCATATCGATAAAACTAACTTTAAGTCACAGCATGGGATGCTTAATTCTTGATAAAACATGACCATAATTAGGCAATTCAACATTTGTTTGTCTATTGGCGTCATCAATGTACAGGTCGCGCCATCTATTAACAGGTCGGAACATTACTCAAATGAAAATTATTAATTTTTAATATAATAATGATTATGTTTTAGGAAGCATTAAGTATCCATGCTATCTCTTAAAGTTAGTTTTTATCGATGTGCAAATTTTCATCCATGGGAATACATTAATTGCGAAAAAAATAAGTGAAGAAGTTTTTCCATTGGTAACATAAGGCAGGGATTTTGGGTGAAACCACCTTAATGGGAACGAAAATGTTTCTGATATTCCACATATGTTCAGCAATCTGAATTCCGTCGTACTTATTCATAAGCTTAAATATAAACCATTTTGTGCTGTTTTCAAGGACGCATCAAAAGTTGCGGAAATCTACTATGTTGGTTATTTCTCATCCTAGGGAGGGGGGTATGTGGTGGTTGTTTGTTTCCCGGTATTTCCTCTACCGTCTAGCTATGTCATTTCCTGCTCAACCAACCTGCCCCAGCCGTCCGCTTCCTCCCTCTCATCCGCACTTTCAAACTTCCGGTAGCGACATGCCACCATTAACATCAACACAATACAAATTCTGATAAACGCAGACGTGTGTTGCTTTTTTATTTTTAAAGCTGAATTTGCGAAATAAGTCATCCGTTAAAGGTGCTCCAAAAATAGGCTTAAACTGTGAAACAGTTAGTTACCTGAATGAATTACAGGTGTTATAATGTATTCATTGGGGGAGGTAGGTCGGAGGTTTAAAGATTGCAGTGATCATCTAAGGCAATAGGTAGTCGCTTGTCCCTAACTTAGGGGTTTTTTTCATAACTTTTTCAAGGAAGAGACAGAACCAGTGCCATGGAACCAACACGTCACTCATACCTTATTCGGGGCTCGAGCGGAATTCCGGGTCTTGTGATTAGCCAGAAACGCACGCCTCTAACCACTCGGCTACCGATGCAATACTAAAAAGCAGCGGGCTGCGTTTAAGTGATGTACTGATAATTTACATTTATAGAGATGGCAAACGTTAATAGCTGCGAATTTCCAACGTAAAGGTAATGTGGTTACATAGAAAAAACATGACTATGCCGCTGAATGCTAAGTAGGAAGCAAGTCTTAATTCAAATTCAGGATGGTACAAAATACAAAAAAATCACGTGATCTTCCTTGAAAATTTCACAGATACTAAGTCCACAGTTTCTCATTAATTTTTTTTTTTTTTACTCTTTCCAACCGTAGGTTCAACAAGTTAGTAAAATCATGCAATGCATTGATTATGATAAGCTTTCCAACATACCAGAAATAATTACTGAAGTTATGAGGGTAATTGGCTGTGGAATAAATCTCGCTCCTATGTCCTGACCTTTAACCCCATTTCGATGATATTCAACAGAACCGGTTCAGTACACCTCCAGAACAGCATACTAAAGTTTTGTGGCAATGGAAGCATTTTTACGTAAGTTATGACGCATTAGAGCGATGGAATGGATCCCGCCCCTATGTCCTGATCTTTGACCCCATTTCGCCTATTTTCAATAGGGTTCCTTTCCAGGTTTGTCCCCTACCACATACTAAAATTTCATCGAAATCGAACCATTTTTACCCGAGTTATCGTGCGGACGGACAGCCGGACAAAGCTGGAGCATATACGCTTCTTCAACCTACGGTTGGAAAGCGTAAACAAGTTAGTAAAATCATGCAATGCATTGATTATGATACGCTTTCCAACATACCAGAAATCATTACTCAAGTTATGAGGATAATGGCTGTGGAATAAATCTCGCTCCTGTGTCCTGACCTTTGACCCCATTTCGATGATATTAAATAGAATTGGTTCAGTATATCTCCGGAGAAACGAAGTTTTGACGCAATCGAACCATTTTTACGCAAGGTATGACGCATAAGGGCAATGGAATGGATCCAGCTCCTACGTCGTGACCTTTTACCCCATTTCGCCCATTTTCAATAGTGCTCGTTCTCAGGTGCTCCCCTACGACGAACTAAAATTTCATCTAAATCGAATCATTTTTACGCCAGTTATGACGCATAAGGGAAATGGAATTAATCCCACTCCTATGTCCTGACCTTTGACCCCATTTCGCCCATTTTCAATAGAGTTCGTTCCAGGGTGGTCCCCTACCACATATTAAAATTTCATCGAAATCGAACCATTTTTACGCGAGTTATCGTGCGGACGGACAGATGGACGGACGGATAGACGGACAAATCTGGAGCATATACGCTTCTTCAACCTACGGTTGGAAAGCGTATATGCTCCAGCTTTTGTCTGTCTGTCCGCACGATTACTCGCGTAAAAATGGTTCGATTTCTATGAAATTTTGATATGTGGTAGGGGACCACCCTGGAACGAACCCTATTGAAAATGGGCGAAATGAGGTCAAAGGTCAGGAGACAGGAGCGCGATCCATTCCGTTGCCCTTATAACTTGAGTAAAATTGGTTCTATTTCGACGAAATTTTAGTATGTGGTAGGAGACCACTGGGGACGAACCCCATTGAAAATGGACGAGTCACCCCGGTGGCGCAATGGTCTAAGCGATGGCCTCTGATCATTCGTTCGAAAGGGGTAGGGGTTCGAATCCCGGTCCGGCATGGATGTTGTGTTTGTCTTCCGGCACTGGCTCTGTCCCTTCCCTGGAACCAGTGACTCTAAATTAGGGACGGGCGACTGCTTATAGCACATTGAGTTGCTCACGGTGGTCGTTAAACCTACAATAAAAAAAAAATGGACGAGATGGGATCAAAGGTCAGGACATAGGAGCGGGATCCATTCCATCGCCCTTATGCGTTATAACTTATGTAAAACTGCTTCGATTAAGACAAAATTTTATCATGTTGTTCCGGAAGTATACTTCGCCGATTCTGTTGAATACCATCGAAATGGGGTCAAAGGTCAGGGAATAGGAGCGAGATTTATTCCACAGCCATTATCCTCATAACTTGAGTAATGATTTCTGGTATGTTGGAAAGCGTATCATAATCAATGCATTGCATAATTTTACTAACTTGTTTTATTTATTTTTTGGAAATAAATCGCTTTGGCCTCATAAGGTGGAGTTTGGTCCACCTTATGAGGCTAAAGCGATTATTTCAACAAGACCAAAAATATTGGGTAGGCACTGCTCCCCCCCCCCCCTCAGTGAAATTATGAGGGGTAAGATTCACCTAGCCCCTCTATAGTCCGCGATTATGGTTCAGACCGCCCCCACGGAATGTTTAAATATGCATCATAGCTTTTTTTTTTTTTTTTTTTTGGTAGCACAATCATCACTTCTGAATAATCACAAAACCAATGCATTTGAGCCACCCCGGTGGCGCAGTAGTCTAAGACGCTGGTCTCTGATCATTTGTCCGTAAGGGGTCCGGGTTCGAATCCCGGTGAGGCGTGGATGTTGTGTTTGTCTTCCGGCACTGGCTCTCTCCCTTCCCTGGAACCAGTGACCCTAAATTAGGGACAGCCGACTGCTTATAGCCCATTGAGTTGCTCACGGAGCTCGTTAAACCTTCAATAAAAAAAAATGCATTTGAAAATAAGTTTTTGAAAAGTATGAAATTGATGCAAATATTTATGGTTTGATGTAGAGATCTGTACTGATCGGGCTTGGTTTGGGTACGAAGAAAGTAGTGACGGCTGGTTACTACGTGCGACCGTGCTGTATCACAGTTTAAAATGCTTGAATTGCGATTTGCATCACGTATTGTATGCATATGATTTGCTGCCTGAACAAAATCTTATATTTAGCCGGGCTGTGGCCAGAATTCCTGTTCGCCTTCTCGTAATGAGTGCTGTGTGTCAGTTAGCACGGCTACAACATCATGGCTCTCCTGCTCTTGGGTGTTTGTTCTCAAGCTAACCACAACGGTCTTTGCTGTGTGCTGAATTTTTCTGAGCAGAAAACAGCCAGCAGCAAACGGCGGTGAGATCCCCACTCCTTTCTCCTATCGAAACTGAGGGGCAATGCAAAGGGAAACTACAGGGTGATTCACTCGAGACTGAACGCTTATGTGGAATGTACCCTATACTGACAAAAGTCACCGGACATCCCTTCAAAAGCAAATGAACCGATCCGCTGCATTGTTAAGATGCGCGGTACAGCTGTAAACGATATAAAAACAAGCCTACAGGTAATCGCGATCGTATCGCACTGTGCGGTTGAGTGAAAATGTCGCGGCGCGAGAGAGCTGACTTTGAGAAAGGAAAGATTGTTGGGTGTTACATTAGTGGGTTTTCTATAAGAGAAACCGAGAGGCGTTTAAACATACACAAGTCAAATGTTTTGGATGTACTGAATAAGTGGATGACACATGAAGCAGCAAAATGTACCGGCAGACCAAAGAAAATCTGTGATAGAAAACGTCGAAGCCTCAGGAGAGTCGTTACAGCTATAATCGACGAGTACTGCGCAAGATCTCAATGTACAGATGAGTAAAAATGCTGGAGGAACCTCGGTATGCACACGTACCATTCGCGGAAAATTCCATTCCATGGTCGTCGGCTGCCCGTAAGCCTTTCATCTCCTCTCGGAATGTTACTCGTCGTTTAGCATTGTATAAAGAACATTTATGGTAGACCGTAGATCAATGGAAATGGGTCCTATGGACTGATGAATCCAGATAGACGATCCCCGTCAGTCTGATGGCCGTATGTAGATATGGTGGCAGCTGTGTTTACGCTGACCTATATTTTGTACTGTACCTATTTCAGCCTTGGTCTTGACAGCTGTGATTTCTTATATTTTCTGATTGCACCATTTCTATACTGCATTGCATATGTTGTACATATATCCCCTGCTAAGAATTCATCTCACTGTGAGTTCGATAACCTCTTGTTTGTACTGTTCAGGTTTCAGCCCTGAAGTTATACGTTGTGAATTCTCTTAGTTTCTGTTTGCACCATTTATATACTGTTTTTTGCTTATGTTGTACATAGCCCGCTCTACAGCTCATCTATTTGTTCTACATATAAAGCCGTAGTGCTGTCCCGTTATGCCGCTTCTGCTTATTATTGCATATATTTATTTGTTATGTAAATATATATGTCATCCTCATCTTGTAAATTACACACTTCCCATGCACACTGAAGTGCCAGAAAAACTGGAACACCAGTCTAATACTTGGTAGGTCCCCCTCGGGAGCGCAGGACTGCAGTAATACGACGGGCCATGGACTCCACTAGCTTACGGAAATATAATGTAGGCAATGCGCACCATATTTCCTGCAGAGCATTCCATAATTCGGGTGTATTCCGAGGTCTCGGATTCCTGTGTTCGATAGCGCGTTGCATGGCATCCCTAATGTGTTCTATCACGTTCAGATCTGGGGACTTGGGTGGGATGGCAACACGCCAAACTCAGATGAATGCTGCTCTAACCATAATGCGGCGTCCCGGCACTTGTGTGAAGGTACATTATCCTGTTGGAACAGGCCCAACCCATCAGCATGAATGCAATACATGAACGGGTGTACCTCGTCAGAAAGGATGCGCACATAGCGTTGGCCGGTCACAGACGTTTGTAGACGTACCAGGGGTCCCAGTGAAGTCCAGCTAAACACACCCCATACCATTACGGACCCCCTCCCCACCAGCCCGTAGATTTTTTTTTTTTTTTTTGATTGGAGGTTTAACGACCACCGTGAGCAACTCAATGGGCTATAAGCAGTCGAACGTCCCTAAATTAGGGTCACTGGTTCCAGGAAAGGGAGAGAGTCAGTGCCGTAAACAAACACAACATCCATGCCTCACCGGGATTCGAACCCGGACCCCGTTCGGACGAATGATCAGAGGCCATCGCTTAGACCACTGCGCCACCGGGGCGGCACCGTAGATTTCCCTGTTGACAGGCGGGATCCATGGCTTCATGGGTTTGCGACACACACGAATCCTTCCATCTGCCCGATACAGTTGGAAATGCGACTCGTCAGATCAGGCTACTTGTTTCCAGTAATCAAGTGTCCAGTGGCGGTGTTACCGTGCCCAAGTGAGGCGCATAGATCTGTGTCGTGCACCCATCAAGGGGACTAGAGTTGGGCATCGGCTCCCAAAGCCCATATTGTGCAGGGTACGTTGCATAGTCCGGACGCTGATGATTGTTGATGCTCCAGCATTGAATTCCGATTATACCTGCGAGGCTGTTGCACGCCTATCGCGTAAAACGATGCTTGACAGCCGACGATGGTCACGTTCACCCAATGTCTTTTTACGGCCACACTGGTATCGTAGGTTGGAGGTTTTCCCGGAATTCTTGTAGTCACGGTACACCCTTGCAATGGTCGTACGTGAAAACACGAACTTCATTTCTACCTCCAAAATACTACGGCCCATTTCACGAGCGCCAAGTAATATTTATTACTTGTCATTCTCCTGCCGAAAACAGCTCTGACGGCGGGCAAGGATGTCTATTGCTTTATATACGCACTGGCGGACGCAACCGAGTACGCGCATAGGTGATGTTGCTATGTATTTTGCATAAGCTCGTCTGTACCAGTTTTTCTAGCACTTCAGTGTATATACACACACATCAGTTCTTCATTATTTCCTGGCGCAGTCATAACCCACCGTTTTTATCATTCCTATGTGTTTTCTTCTGCTTGTTTTTGTATATCTTTTTGCCTTCCTCATATGTACATAGCGCTCATTCCCTGTATATATACATCTATTATGATTGTTATTTTCCCCGGCATGGTGTTGCCCGGGCTCGTGTAACCACAGCTCCTCTTTATTGCCCAGAATAAATAATTTGAAAAGCCGGGGGAACGCTATTTATCACAGTGTACTGTTCCTACGGCAAGTTTGGAGCTTTGGAGCTGGCAGTGTACTCTTGTGGGCGGGGGGTCGAGGTATGGTCCCGGCCCATTGGTTATCGTGGACAAACCTGTTAACCAGCACGTCTACCTCGATATTCTGGACAATTATGCCCTACCAACTCTGTGGCAATACTATGGAACCCAGCGTTGTTGGTACCAGCAGGATAATGCACCGAAAGCGTTATCCTGCTGGTACTACCAACTGCTACTGCGTGGTTTGACGATAATTCCGTATTGTGAGAGGACTGGCCAACAAAGAGCCCTGATCGTAATCCCATAGAGCACCTAAGTTGATGAATTAGAGCGCTGCATAAGAAGTTTGGAAGCAAGGCCTACTACTAAACAACAGTTAGCGGCAGCATTATGTACTGAATGGAAGCGCATACCTATCGCTGAGTTCCAAAACCTTGTCGAAAGCATGTCTCAAAGGGTCAGTGCATGCATTAAAGTCAAAGGCGGGCCGACACCGTACTAATGTATGTCAATAAATGCTATGTTGTGTTGTGTCCTGTAACTTTTGTCAATATAGTGTATGTCCGGCCTCTACAATAATCTATTGGAATGTCTAATTGTTTTAATTTCTCTATAACAACTGTAAGTAGATCTTGTGCTTTGTGGCTTTCAATCTGAATGAACATTACAAAGTGCTCCACTGCTTTGCCACATTTTTTAACATTGTACTGTAAACGTCAATTGATCCGTATGCGGAATGTCTGGCGTAGTGTCGACGCTAATGGCATAATACTTAGAGGCTTTCACCTCATCCACTGTAGCTTGAGAAACCCTTGCAGTGAGCCGTTGAATGAGTTCTTCGATGATAAATATTATGGGTTTCATCGGCCCTTATTGCAATATCGTTCAAGGTGCTCTTCCATGAATGGATCAAACTTTGCCAGCAATTCAATTATTCCTAAGAAATTTCCATTTTGCAGTGATGTAATGGATTCATTGTTTCCTCTGGAAGGCAAACTTCGCTGACATAAGAATTTTGTCACTTCATTGACTCGCTTCAGAACTTCTGTCCGGTACTGATACTCCTTTCCGCACTGACTTTGCAAATGAGCGGACACTCCTGATTTTTCTGTCCAGTACTGATACTCCTTTCCGCACTGACTTTGCAAATGAGCGTACACTCCTGATTTTTTCTGTCCAGTACTGATACTCCTTTCCGCACTGACTTTGCAAATCAGCGTACACTCCTGATATTCCTTTCCGCACTGACTTTGCAAATGAGCGTACACTCCTGATTTTTTCTTTCCGCACTGACTTTGCAGATGAGCTTACACTCCTGATTTTTTCTGTCCAGTACTGATACTCCTTTCCGCACTGACTTTTCAAATGAGCGTACACTCCTGATTTTTTCTGTCCAGTACTGACACTCCTTTCCGCACTGACTTTGCAAATGAGCGTACACTCCTGATACTCCTTTCCGCACTGACTTTGCAAATGAGCGTACACTCCTGATTTTTTCTTTCCAGTACTGATACTCCTTTCCGCACTGACTTTGCAGATGAGCGTACACTCCTGATTTTTTCTGTCCAGTACTGATACTCCTTTCCGCACTGACTTTGCAAATGAGCGTACACTCCTGATTTTTTTCTGTCCAATACTGATACTCCTTTCCGCACTGACTTTGCAAATGAGCGTACACTCCTAATTTTTTTCTGTCCAGTACTGATACTCCTTTCCGCACTGACTTTGCAGATGAGCGTACACTCCTGATTTTTTTCTGTCCAGTACTGATACTCCTTTCCGCACTGACTTTGCAAATGAGCGTACACTCCTGATTTTTTCTGTCCAGTACTGATACTCCTTTCCGCACTGACTTTGCAAATGAGCGTACACTCCTGATTTTTTTCTGTCCAGTACTGATACTCCTTTCCGCACTGACTTTGCAAATGAGCGTACACTCCTGATTTTTTTCTGTCCAGTACTGATACTCCTTTCCGCACTGACTTTGCAAATGAGCGTACACTCCTAATTTTTTTCTGTGCAGTACTGATACTCCTTTCCGCACTGACTTTGCAAATGAGCGTACACTCCTGATTTTTTTCTGTCCAGTACTGATACTCCTTTCCGCACTGACTTTGCAAATGAGCGTACACTCCTAATTTTTTTCTGTCCAGTACTGATACTCCTTTCCGCACTGACTTTGCAAATGAGCGTACACTCCTGATTTTTTTCTGTCCAGTACTGATACTCCTTTCCGCACTGACTTTGCAAATGAGCGTACACTCCTGATTTTCGAGAACATCTTCTCGACCAAGGAACAGCGCAATTTCAATACTGCATGCTGTTTTCTTGCATTTCCACACCACGAGTGGCATTTTTCCAGTCACTGAAGCCATTCAAAAAATGGTGACTTTTCGATCGAGAAAAGCTTGCATAGTAAGTAATACATATTTGGAATAAATTAGCCAGTCTCGTTCAACCTTTTCTCCATTCGGCATCATGAAAGAACAAATCTTTGGAAAGGTAGCGGCGCTGATTTTTGGTACATATACTCTCATTGATTCAGGAAACTTACCAGCTATGTTTCTATCTGGAAACTTTATTGCTGCAAGATGATCAATTCTTCCTTGACATTAGATTTCCAGTTAGCTGGATCTTTATCAAATTTGAAGACTGCTGGTGCTGCTACATCCTTGGATGTTGATGGTTGGTCTTCAATTTCAGTAACTTGCGCAGAGGAATGAGACTTTTTGGCCGGGGGGAGGGCAAATGGAACCTTAGAGGGGGCAAGTTTTCCATTTGCTATATATACCGGATGATCCAAAAGTCTTGCACATTTTGAAAACGTAATAACTCGCGGAGTTTTGAGAGTAGGGCAACGCGGTTTGCGTAGAAATGATCAGAATGACATCGGGTTTTTTATGAAATCACATACATTTTTACTCATTTTACTTGCATTTTTCATCGCCTGATGGCGCAGCAACCACAGGTTGGAATTGTCGAGAAAAATAGACGCCTGATTGTACCAGGTGTTCAATGTGATGGCCGTCCTGTTCCAGCACTGCTTGCAGACGAGAGAAAACACCATGGACGGCATTGAAGAGCATGTCCGGTGGTATAGCTGCCACATGGTGTCGAACGGCATCTTTCAGCATGGCCAATGAAGTGGGGCGACATCTGTGCACTTGTGATTTTAGGTAACCCCTCAGAGCCAGAAATCACAGGGTGTCAGGTCTGGTGACCGAGGAGGCCAGGCCTTCGGAAAGTGTCGGCTCAACACACGATTTGCGCCAAACGTCTCTTGCAGCAGTTGCTTAACGGAACGTGCGATGTGGGGTGGTGCTCCATTTTATACCCACTATCCCAGACCTGTTCGCCTATGACGCCATCTGGCGATGAAAAATGTAAGTAAAATGAGTAAAAATTTATGTAATTTCATAAAAACTCCGATGTCATTCTGATCATTTCTACACAAACCGCGTTGCCCTAATCTCCAAACTCCGCGAGTTATTACGTTTTCAAAATGTGCAAGACTTTTGGATCACCCGGTACACAATTTTAACTACTATGTTTATATATATGGAAGTAATTACTATATATCTAGCACAGGGGCGCATTTAAAGGGGCCCTCTCCCCCGGAAAACTTTTCATTTTTTTTTGTTTTTGGTTAAAACGCGACTTACATTAGAAAAAATGCCTTAATTTAATGGAAATGTATCAACTCACATTAGAAAAAAAATGCTTTAAATTTTTCTTCAATTTTTCATTAACTTTAATTTTGTTCCAGATGGTGGATTTCAAAAACTTTCTTTTTTTGCCCCCCCCCCCTCTGCCGAAGAAAAATTCTATATACATACCCGATATAGTAATTACTTTTTAAACATTTCAGGAATAACAAACTGTTTTCAGCTAAAGGAGGGAAGGGGAGGTTCCGCAGGCTTCATATTTTTATCAGTTAAAATGCATTTAACGCACTCTTGTTCCTGAATCACTATTCCCAGACAATTAGGTATGATTAGTCTACTTATTATATTTTGAACAGCACCATGCGTCGTAATACACTTTTTAATAAAATAAATTATTATAACTAGTACCATTTGAACAAATATTTAAAAAAATAAAATTGAAGAAATTTTGTATCATAAAAAGAAACGAAACTTCCTTTTTCATCATAGCCTGAATTTATTAAAATTTGGCTCGGCAACCTAAAATGTCTCCGGGAGAGAGGGGGGGGATTGTCGTTTCCGGGAGGGCTTCGCCTCCCGGGATGTATGCCTGAAAGAAACACTGACTGTGCCTGTACACCCGACTCCACTGATTCCGCCCCAGTAGCTGTAGAGTCATCATTTCTCTCTGGTTTGTAAAACGTGATCATCTTGCGAACCTTGCCATGCAGTTTGGTGGCCTCACTTTCAGCTCTCCGTTTTCGACCCAGGTGACCGCTTTCCTTTCAATACAAATTGATCTTCGGACACTGTTACGTCTACTTCGGGGGCTCTTTCGTC
This sequence comes from Macrothele yani, assembly GCA_039090855.1. NCBI lineage: Eukaryota > Metazoa > Arthropoda > Arachnida > Araneae > Macrothelidae > Macrothele > Macrothele yani. The sequence continues at coordinate 39,338,072 of CM077028.1, forward strand.
GTTTTCCACAAATGAACACACACTGGTCACTGAAAGACACAAATAAAACCTTATCAGGTATAATAAAGAGCCAGATCTGTCTGGAACGCGTGACGTTACATCAAGTAATGTCTGCATTGTTGCGCAATTACACGCGGTTAGTTTTAGATGGCAAGTTTGATCGGGTCTGTGGGCGGTGAATCTCTGACAGATTATTTTTTTTTTTTTTTGATTGGAGGTTTAACGACCACCGTGAGCAACTCAATGGGCTATAAGCAGTCGCCTGTCCCTAATTTAGGGTCACTGGTTCCAGGGAAGGGAGAGAGCCAGTGCCGTACGACAAACACAACATCCATGCCTTACCGGGATTCGAACCCGGACCCCTTACGGACGAATGATCAGAGGCCAGCGCCTTAGACCACTGCGCCACCGGGGCGGCCAGATTATTTCCATTGCACTTGGATAGAAAAAAAAAAAAAAAGTTAAAAACGCATCTTTGCGAATATTTTATGAAACTGGCTGAAATTTTAATGAACACCATAAATCGCTAATAAGAACATGACCTCCAAGTCCCGCCTGAACCAGTAAAAAAACTTTAATTAGCCGTCAAAAATTTTTATTAACCATTACTGCGTAGATATTTCTGTTTACCGATGAAGTAAATATGCCATGCCTATTTAAAAAAGATTTTAACCAATTCCGGTGAAATTTTGAAGGACTCTTCCTATTACCAATTCATGATGTTGAACAAAATTTTAGCCTGTTTCGCTATGATTTTGCAAAGTTCGTTTTTGCATTTTTTTTATGCACAGTTCTGATTTAATAAAACCAAAGCGAGCAAAATTGCATCTAAAACAGATGTCACCCTAACAGAACATTGTCGATAATTTAATAACAAAAGAGGGCGGGCACGGATAAACGATAAACCCCGAGACGATGGTGACAGTTGATGAAAGAAAACGGGATCATGCATAACAATGTTTAACCCTTTAAGTGGCCAATGTACCTGGAACCAAATGGTGTCCAAAATATTCTGCGCACCCCAAACAGAAATGCTCGCATAGCGGCCAGGTTTTACCAAAGCTACGCCAAACAATCCCTTCCTCCCCCTCTTCTGAGCAGCATCAACCGAAAACCTGTCAAAGATGAAAAGTTATCCCTCCTAGACTTTTGGAAACCAAAGCATACTGGTAAAGGACTAATCCGCTCCCTTTTAGTCTTCCATGATCCAAAGCATACCGGAGAAGTACTAATCCCGCTCACACAGACATCATACCACTGTATAACGAAGTAAATTTCTCCGTCATTTTTATCCGCGCCAGGATTCGAACCCGGGTCCCCTCATTCCGGAATAAGTTGCTCTACCAATTGAGATACGCGGACGTTTTATTCTGATTCCTATCTGCCTTTATGTCGTGTGCGTCCTTCTGGCAGGTACGTCACATCTCCTGGTACGTTACATCATCTCCCCCTTTTTTCTTTTTTTTTTTTTTTTTTTTGAAGTGCTGGAGAAGGGATTCTCTTATTTTTCCTATCTCGCGGTGTGGAAATAACATCACACCATTGCGAGATTTTGAACGGTCGGGTCATCCGGATAGTTCGGGCGCCATTAGGACGAAGTGAATTTCTCCGTCATTTTTGGTCTACGCCGGGATTCGAACCCGGATCCCCTCATTCCGGAACAAGTCACTCTACCAATTGAGCTACGCGGACGTTTTATTCTGATTCCTATCTGCCTTTATGTCGTGTGCGTCCTTCTGGCAGGTACGTCACATCTCCTGGTACGTTACAACTGGGTAGGAGTAAGTGACTCAAGTTTCTCCTTTTTTAGGTTCTATGGCATTGTTATAGCCCTTTTTACAGGTATCAGTCAGAATGAATTAATATCAATCATCCCTCAAGATAACCAATTTAAATAACAAATCTAAGGGGGGAAACAACGGATTCTGAGTAGCAGGTTCACTTATCCCAGTCGCGTTCGGCGCACTTCTTAGATAGCGAATATATTCGTTCCAGATTATTTCAGCCCATTCCCCCTCTAACCCCGAGTTAATTCGTTCCAGCCGGTTAAAGGGTTCTAAATATACACTACATCATCATTACTACGCATGACCAAAGTACAGGGTATGATGCATTGCTTTAAGCATATCAGCCAAAATAATATTTTATGCACAATAAATAAATTTTGCGCCCCTAAAAACCGAGCGCCCTACAGCCTCATGGATAATCTAGCCCTGCCTATAATCATTCCTGGGTGAGAAATGATAGTCAACTGTACGAGAAAGCATAGAATGGCTTCGACAGTGCAGATCTGATTGTTGTTCAGCTTCTTAAGTTACATGTGCTTAGTTTCAGTTGCTTGGAAGTTTTTTTTTTGTTCTGAGGAGTAATAACGGCATACTCGAATGGAAGTCGGGAGATGCAATTTTCATGTTTTCTGAAAATCTGGATACATGAAATAAAGCAAAAGTTAACTACAATACGACTTAGTTCGTTTGACTAAGTTCAGTGGTGTTCTCTACCCTGCTATGGTAATCTTGAAGTGGACACTAGTATATGATGGCCAATCAACCCCACTCTTATCCATTACACAGTCGTATCAGAATAATATGACCACCTACCTAATAATGGGAATAACCACCCGCATGACAGCGGCGAGACGGCATGGCATGGAGGCAATGAGGTCCTAAAAGGTTGCCCAAGGCACACGTGGGATCACTTGTGGGACCCAATATATTATTACCATGGGCCGGGTGATTTCGCCGACCAAGGGAGAACGGAGACATCGTTGTCGTGTTCCTGTAACCAAACACGCACCCCCTTAGAGACGTGGCACGGTTCATTGTCCTGTTGGTAGGCACCATCACCACCAGGGTAAACGTACAACATGAAGGGATGCATGTGGTCAGCGAGGATGGACAGATAGCCATTGGCGTTCAGGAACCCATCCAGTGGTACTAGCGGTCCCAGGTCATACCAGGGAAACATCTCCCAGACATGCGCACTGCCACCCCCGGCCTGTACTTGACCGACAAGCGAGTCCGGGTGTTGATTCTCGTGTGTCTGACGTCATATCCGCCACCGCCCGTCACTTCTGTGGAGTAGAAACCTCGATTCGTCGGAGAAGGCAACTTTTCCCACTCTTACACTGTCCAATGACGGTAGTCCCGTGCGAACTGCAGGCGTCGTTGCCGATGGACCTGGGTTAACATGAGCACCTTGACGCAGCGTCAACTCCGAAGACCCATGCGTAACAGGTTCAGCTCTACTGTTACCGGGGACACATACCTGGGTGCCTCGGCGGGCATTTGCGTGGTCAGTTGCTGCTGAACTGTTGCACGTCGATTTCCTTTTACCAGTCAACGGAGGCCACGTTCTCCTCTGGCGTCGAAGGCCTTTGGGGGTCCACAATTATGACGTCGGGAGGTACTATGTGTGCCAGCGGTCCATTGTTAACACATTCATACTACAGCACCCCGCGAACGGCCCACGAAGTCTGCTGTTTCTGAGATGCTTCTACCCTTGGCGCGGTAGCCGATGATCATTCCTTTTTGAACGTCAGTCAGATCACTACTTCTAACCATTGTCCTCACGTGACGCACTATGGCTGATATGTCCTGCCCGGCCGCTAATAACTCCGTGTGGTCGACTTGTCACGTGTACTCTGACACCCCTGGGTCGGTACACTGACTCCGGGGGTGGTCATATTATTTTGATACGACCATGTATGCTAACCTAGAGCACAAAGCGATTCTCCTTTAGATATATTCCGGAATCCGTGTTCCACCCACATTTATCTCAAAAGAAACGATTGATAAATATTGGTTTTATATTTCAAAATAATGGGTAGACTTTAAAAAGGCGTTTACTCCGGGAGTGAAGTAGCAGTACTATAGTGCAGTAGGCGATCAGTTACCGAACAACAAAAAAAATAAAAAAAATCATGAAAAATATCTTTATTCAGTGAGCTTTTAGAATCGTGTATATACAGCAATATGTGTTTTAATAAATACAAATATTAATTGCGTAAGGAAATTTCTATGTAGCATGCGCGCATTTCAGAATGCGGGCCGCGGATGGCCTAGTGGTCAACGTTCGTGACTGCCACGGAAGAGTCTCAGGATTTATCCCGGGCAGGTACTAACGCTCGAACTACTAAACACCATCTGTGCGTCGGATGGGCACGTTAACCAGTCGGACTCCCGAGTACTGGCTTCCTGGTTATAAATAAGGGAGTCGGGCTCCTTCCTACCTCGCTTCAGTGAGACTTTCCTGTCGGGCACTCTATCCCAAATCTCCTGGCTTCTAAGAGTTGTTTAAAATCTGGGGTCAGACACACTCCCTTCCTGAAATCCTCTATATAAATATCAAATTTCATAATGATCATGTTGCTTTAGTGGGCAACTGAGTCTTTAACAGACTCTTTTTTTTTTTTGTCAAAATCAGCTATTGAAAAGAAGAAAAATTGTCTGCCATTTTAAGAATGCTTTTATGATTGAATGTAGCATGGTTTGACGGCACATTAAATAATACGTGGATTTCAAAAATTCTTTTGCTATTAAGCTGTTGGTAAAAACAAAAAAACAAAAAAAAATCACCACCGAATTCGTTCGACAATGCATATTTCAGCAGTTCTTCATCCAAGATCTAGCAGAATTTTTGCATAAAGGAATTAATGAGGTGTTCCCCTGTTGGTGCATTGACTTAAATTTCCGGCCTGGTTTGATATACCTAATTCCACCCCTTAGAGAAGGCATTCAAGTTTTACATGATTTCAGTATCAAACTCAAGTTTACAACTCAATGATTTTTTGTTATTTTTTTTAATGTGGGTTTAACGACCACCGTGAGCAACTCAATAGGCTATAAAGCAGTCGCCCGTCCCTGATTTAGGGCCACTGGTACTAGGGAAGAGAGAGAGCCAGTGCCGTAAGACAAACAACATCCATGCCTCACGGGATTCGAACCCGGATCCATCTCGGACGAATGGTCAGAAGCCAGTGCTTAGACAACTGCGTCACCGGGGGCGTCCAATATAGTATGTTCATTGTCTTTCAGATTACATCTGATAAATCAATGAAGGAAATAAAATTCATCTAGATTACATCTGTTAAACTTTATTAGTACTGAAGATTCTATCAGAAACAAAGCAAAGCTACTGTCGATAGAAGGGTGCTGTCTCGATTAGGGGTTCCTGTGGCGATAGGTCTTTTCTCCTGAATATTGTCTATCTGCATCGGAAGAAATAAATCATTAGGTAACTACAATAGATAAGGAAAACGTATCCGTCTGTCTCCAATTAACGCCAGAATGGGAACATACGACATTTGCTACGCTCTGTTGCGCACAAACACTGGTCGACTCGGTGCCAAATTCATGTTTATCACCTCTTGAAAACTTCACACGAACTAAATAACCAACAGAAAAAAAAGGAAGATAAGTAAAAGTCGTAGCAGTTAGTTTTATTACTACAACGGTGGATCGAAAAGTAACGCACACTTTTTTTTTTTTTTTGACAACAGTTTAATAGGTAGGCAAAACAAAACATATACAAAGCGAAACTACATTTCTTAGCTATTTTTCAACATAAAAACCGAGACGCTAGAGACATTTATCCCAGCGTGGTACCAGTTTCACTATGCCTTGTTCATAAAAGTCCGTTTTCTGGGCGTATAGACTTTTCTTAGCTATTTTTCGACATAAGAACCGAGACGCTCGAGATATTTATCCCAGCGTGGTAACAATTTCAGTATGCTTTGTTCATAAAAGTCCGTTTTTTGGGTGTATAGACATTTCTTAGCTAGTTTTCAACTTAAGAACCGAGACGCTCGAGACATTTATCCCAGCGTGGTACCAGTTTCACTATGCCTTGTTCATAAAAGTCCGTTTCCTGGGCGTATAGACTTTTCTTAGCTATTTTTCGACATAAGAACCGAGACGCTCGACGCATTTATCCCAGCGTGGTACCAGTTTCACTATGCCATGTTCATAAAAGTCTGTTTTCTGGGAGTATAGACTTTTCTTAGCTATTTTTCGACATAAGAACCGAGACGCTCGAGGCATTTATCCCAGCGTGGTACCAGTTTCACTATGCCTTGTTCATAAAAGTCTGTTTTCTGGGAGTATAGACTTTTCTTAACTATTTTTCGACATAAGAACCGAGACGCTCGAGGCATTTATCCCAGCGTGCTACCAAGTTTAGTATACCTTGTTCATAAAAGTCCGTATCCTGGGCGTATAGACTTTTCTTAGCTATTTTTCGAAATAAGAACCGAGACGCTCGAGGCATTTATCTCAGCGTGGTACCAGTTTCACTATGCCTTGTTCATAAAAGTCTGTTTTCTGGGTGTATAGACTTTTCTTAGCTACTTTTCGACATAAGAACCGAGACGCTGGAGGCATTTATCCCAGCTTGCTACCAGGTTTAGTATACCTTGTTCATAAAAGTCCGTTTTCTGGGTGTATAGACTTTTCTTAGCTATTTTTCGACATAAGAACCGAGACGCTCGAGGCGTTTATCCCAGCGTTGTACCAGGTTTAGTATACCTTGTTCATAAAAGTCAGTTTTCTGGGCGTATAGACTTTTCTTAGCTATTTTTCGACATAAGAACAGAGACGCTAGAGGCATTTATCCCAGCGTTGTACCAGGTTTAGTATACCTTGTTCATAAAAGTCCGTTTTCTGGGCGTATAGACTTTTCTTAGCTATTTTTCGACATAAGAACCGAGATGCTAGAGATATTTATCCCAGCGTGGAACCAGTTTCACTATGCCTTGTTCATAAAAGTCCGTTTTCTGGGCGTATAGACTTTTCTTAGCTATTTTTCGACATAAGAACCAAGACGCTCGAGGCGTTTATCCCAGCGTTGTACCAGGTTTAGTATACCTTGTTCATAAAAGTCTGTTTTCTGGGAGTATAGACTTTTCTTAGCTATTTTTCGACATAAGAACCGAGACGCTCGAGGCATTTATCCCAGCGTTGTACCAGGTTTAGTATACCTTGTTCATAAAAGTCCGTTTTCTGGGCGTATAGACTTTTCTTAGCTATTTTTCGACATAAGAACCGAGATGCTAGAGATATTTATCCCAGCGTGGTACCAGTTTCACTATGCCTTGTTCATAAAAGTCCGTTTCCTGGGCGTATAGACTTTTCTTAGCTATTTTTCGACATAAGAACCGAGATGCTAGAGATATTTATCCCAGCGTGGTACCAGTTTCACTATGCCTTGTTCATAAAAGTCCGTTTTCTGGGTGTATAGACTTTTCTTAGCTATTTTTCGACATAAGAACCGAGACGCTCGAGGCATTTATCCCAGCGTTGTACCAGGTTTAGTATACCTTGTTCATAAAAGTCCGTTTTCTGGGCGTATAGACTTTTCTTAGCTATTTTTCGACATAAGAACCGAGATGCTAGAGATATTTATCCCAGCGTGGTACCAGTTTCACTATGCCTTGTTCATAAAAGTCCGTTTTCTGGGCGTATAGACTTTTCTTAGCTATTTTTCGACATAAGAACCGAGACGCTCGAGGCGTTTATCCCAGCGTTGTACCAGGTTTAGTATACCTTGTTCATAAAAGTCCGTTTTCTGGGCGTATAGACTTTTCTTAGCTATTTTTCGACATAAGAACCGAGACGCTCGAGGCGTTTATCCCAGCGTTGTACCAGGTTTAGTATACCTTGTTCATAAAAGTCAGTTTTCTGGGCGTATAGACTTTTCTTAGCTATTTTTCGACATAAGAACCGAGATGCTAGAGATATTTATCCCAGCGTGGTACCAGTTTCACTATGCCTTGTTCATAAAAGTCCGTTTCCTGGGCGTATAGACTTTTCTTAGCTATTTTTCGACATAAGAACCGAGATGCTAGAGATATTTATCCCAGCGTGGTACCAGTTTCACTATGCCTTGTTCATAAAAGTCCGTTTTCTGGGCGTATAGACTTTTCTTAGCTATTTTTCGACATAAGAACCGAGACGCTCGAGGCATTTTATCCCAGCGTTGTACCAGGTTTAGTATACCTTGTTCATAAAAGTCCGTTTTCTGGGCGTATAGACTTTTCTTAGCTATTTTTCGACATAAGAACCGAGACGCTCGAGATATTTATCCCAGCGTGGTACCAGTTTCAATATGCCTTGTTCGTAAAAGTCCGTTTTTTGGGCGTATAGACTTTTCTTTGCTATTTTTCAACATAAGAACCGAGACGCTCGAGGCATTTATCCCGCGTGGTACCAGTTTTAGTATATCTTGTTCATAAAAGTCTGTTTTCTGGGCGTATAGTCACCTTCGGATACCCAATTTGACTCCGTCAGCCGTCCAGAAATCTTTTCAAGGGACCAAACAGATAAAAGTCCGAAGGAGCCAGATCCGGACTGTAAGGTGGGTTCTGGCCAGCCAAACTGCGTAATTTTCTCTGTCCTTTCTGGTGGTCTGTCTAATTCTTGGGCACCCATCGCGCACTGACCTTGCGAAATTGCTATTTGTCATGCACAATATCGTACGAAATGTTGAACATGCACTATACCGTACGAAATGTTGAACTTCTGTGCCAATGTGCGCACATGAATCATCTCCGGTCACTCAGAATTGCCCGTTCAATGCTTCTCACAGTTGCAGTCGATCGGAACGTGGAAAATCGGAAAGATTACCACAGCCCTCTACAAAGAAACTGCGCCATCTGGAGATGTTGCTGCGGTCCAGCCAATCACCACCATACATTTCGACCATTTCTCTGTGAATTTCCGTTGGAATTTTCAATTTAACCCACAAAGATTGGACTACACTGCGTTACTCTTCATTCGTAGACAACGCTAACAAACGCAACATCTTTGTGCCGTCGTTTACACCTGATCCATCCAAACCGGTCTCTAGCGTGGTATACAAATTCGTTGTTTGCCAAACTGCAACCTGTAAACAGAAGAAAAAAAAATTGCTGTGCGATACTTTTCGACCCTTTGCATTGCAACAGAAATTTCAGAATCTAAAAACGAAAGATGAAATATTTCTTTTTGGCATTACTGCTACCCAGGGCCCTATTTACTAAATGCGAAGCCCAAAACACGCACAGTTTTGGAGGCCACCCATACAGGAGCGGATTTACTATTGGGCCAACGTAGGCCATGGATCAGGGCACTTCAAATTCAAAACGCCAAAACTTTGGGGGTATATGTATAACAAAAGCCGTTTCACCTTATTACAGAAAGAAAACGTGGCAATGAAATAGCATTTCGCATTTCTACAGATAAGGGAGTTATATAATACACTTAATACTTAATTGTTATGATTTTATTAGTACACATGCAATTTAACTATTAAAAGTATACGTTCATTTTGAAACAAGGAAGACAAAAATCACAGGAAAATGCAAGTTCAGCAAAACGGAGAAGTTTCTTCTTCCTGGAAAGCTAAAACTCCGAATTTTAAAGAGAGTGAGGGGAAGGGGTCCTGGCACATTTGACAGAGATCGCTGAGAGCCAGGCGTGAATTAGTAGAGTCTTGGCGGTTGGAGCTGATTGTTTTGAATTAGAGTCTTGGTGGTTGGAGCTGATTGTTTTGAATTAGAGTCTTGGTGGTTGGAGCTGTTTGTTTTGAATTAGAGTCTTGGTAGTTGGAGCTGATTGTTTTGAATTAGAGTCTTGGTGGTTGGAGCTGATTGTTTTGAATTAGAGTCTTGGTGGTTGGAGCTGATTGTTTTGAATTAGAGTCTTGGTGGTTGGAGCTGATTGTTTTGAATTAGAGTCTTGGTGGTTGGAGCTGATTGTTTTGAATTAGAGTCTTGGTGGTTGGAGCTGATTGTTTTGAATTAGAGTCTTGGTGGTTGGAGCTGATTGTTTTGAATTAGAGTCTTGGTGGTTGGAGCTGATTGTTTTGAATTAGAGTCTTGGTGGTTGGAGCTGATTGTTTTGAATTAGAGTCTTGGTGGTTGGAGCTGTTTGTTTTGAATTAGAGTCTTGGTGGTTGGAGCTGATTGTTTTGAATTAGAGTCTTGGTGGTTGGAGCTGATTGTTTTGAATTAGAGTCTTGGTAGTTGGAGCTGATTGTTTTTACAAGGTATTTCAACAAATTTCCGGGTGACAGTGAGAAACCCGAAATGTGTTTGTCAAATTTTAGATACTGCCAATCGGAATGGTGAATAAACTCCTATGAAGCAGGTTTTTACAAGATCAAGGCTCCCAGGGTAATACGGATGACAGAGAAGGAGAGCTAACTGGGTGCACAATACATTCTGCAGCGTGCAGGCCCTATTTAATTATTTCTCTGAATTCGAACAAGAATGGATTATTTATCGGTCGGGTAATTTTTCTGAATTCGAACAAGAAATTCTGTCATTATTTAGATAGGCCAATGACAGACTCAAGTGTTCCTGTTGCGGTTATGCAGCAAAATTATTAGGGCGAGGAGGGGGCGAAAAAAAAAGGATAAATTAAATTTTTCCGAACACTAACGTCAACGTTATCCCAAGGATTTATTTACCTATGCATACATATCAGTATCATTTTTGCAACTACCCCTCCTGAGTTGCAGAGTATGATCAAGGAGCTTGCTTACAAGATTAAAGAAGTGGAATTAAAAACGAACTTTCAGAAGACAAATCTAATGTACAATGCTTTTTGAAGGAATGAAGATTTTGCTATTGATGAGGAAAAACTTGAGGTAACCCATACCTCCATTTACGTTGGACAACATATCAAGCAAGGATCACATTGATTAGGAAATTAATCGGCGTATAAAACTTGGCGGAAGAGGATTTGGAAGAAATAGTACAATTTCCAGGGGCAATAAGCCATCATGTCTTAAAAGTAAAATGTTTAATCAATGCATCCTTCCAGTGCTCACGCACGGAGCAGATACGTGGTTCTTGATTAAAAAAGACATACAGAGACTGCAGATAACTGAAAGAAAAACATGGAGAGATGCATGCTTGGTGTAACCAGGAAAGAAAAGAAGAGGAACTTGTGGATAAGGAAAACGACAGGAGTGGACGACATCATGACCAGAGTGAAATCACTGAAATGGCAATGGGCTGGACATGTTGCCAAAAGAACGGACCATCGATGGACAACTGAAATTTTAGACTGGATTCTAAGGAACAGAAAAAGATCCAGAAAGAGACAACATGGGAGATGGATGAATGAAATTTGAAAGCATGCCGGAGTAACATGAAGGAGCCAGGCTCATGACAGACAGTTGTGGAAGAAACGTAGGAAGACCTTCACCCAGCAGTGGATTGAGAATGGTTGACAATCATGACACATCACCCATCCATAATTATTTGAGGACAGAGTTCTCAGGACAGAACGAGTGCATCTGCAACTTTGACACTTAATTCAAACATTGTAGAGAAATTGACATTTAATGATATATTAAAAGACTTTGCCACGAAGAAATCCAGAAAAAAATTTTTTATTGTAAGTAATTTTACTAATTGATGTTTATTAATTTCCTTTTTTCTCAGCCATTCAATGGATTTACAATAAAGATATTTAAAAAAAGCACTAGTCTATACTTAAAAAGAAATCCCAAAAATAGCATTGGTTTCGTCGAAAATTTAAATGCAAAATTTTCAGGCATTTTTGGCTGTTTTTACCAAACTGCATTTTTTCAAGTTGTTAGTCGATATTTTATCGTATAGCAAAAGGCACAAATTATTTTTCGAATTCTGAACAGCTTAAGTTTTGATCCAAACTTAATTTTTCCCATTAAAAGTCTTTAAAAATTGAAACATCAAATATCGATTTCTCAAAACATCAATTTTGCATATACGTGTCTTTGGCATAAGAGTGACGATATTTTCTTCTAGCAGCTGCATAGGTACTGAATGACAGCAGTATTGACAATGGAAGGTATTTTTAAGCATTTGGGCATGTTAAACATCAAGTTTTACTTCATTCGAAATGTTTTCTTCTTCACTAATTTCAGAGAAATATAAACTGAACTACATAAAATAAAGTAAGGAAACACATTTGTGAATGAATTCAAAGCATGTATTGTAAATCTATAATATGTTATCTACATGTAGATATGGTATTTAAAACCATTTTTACAGTTGCAAAACCAAAAATGTCACTTGGCATCGAAACAGAAAGATAAAGCATGGTACGGGAACTTAGATTCTAATGAGAGGGATGGGAGATCTTGTCACGTATATTTTATTTATTTGTGTTCCCTATCTCTTCTCGGAGTACTTGGAGATGTTTCACAGAGCACCAAGTGCTCCGCGAGCGCAGTTTGGAAACCACTGGTTTAGACAATGAAACATCTATCGCATTATTAATTACTCAGTTATCAAAACAATGCCTATTAATTCTATACATAATAACAAAATACTTCTTCGACTTAAACCACCTATTCGTGAAAAACAAACGCGTGGAATTTTTTTACATTACTGAACAGTCTAATTGGCTCAAATAGTTGCTTTTAGACCCTCATGAGTGTCTTCTAAATTAAGACACTTTGTTCCAAGATAGAGTCGAACCTGCACCTGCAAGCAATGAGAAATCCCAAAAGGGAGGTTTTTCGTATTTACGTAGTTGTCCCTGGAAGATTAAAAAAAATTGTGCTGAAAATTGCAACCGCTTATAAAATGCAGCTAGCAAGAAATGGTATATTCACAGTGCAAGCAGCAGTGAGGGATTGTTGGCTGGATTTGTTTGCTCACTTTTGTATTTGTACGGTTTAACGACCACATGAAGTACTATGGGACATAAAGCAGTCTCCCGTCCCAATTTAGGGCCACTGGCTCCAGAAAAGAGCCGCAAGATAAGCACACCACTCATGTCACATCCGGGACACAAACCGCCTGATCCAGCTCAAACGACGAGTCAGAAATCTACACCTATGACCCGTCACCCAGCGGGACGGCAATTTCTCTACCTTCACAGTAGTCAAGCTTTTCTGGTTTCCTTTCAGATTGCCACTGGAGTTCGTGGAAGCGACGGTTGTTCCAGAGCTGCTATTGTAAAAAGGTATTTACTACCTTAGAATTCACGTTAGCTTACTAGAGAAAATATTAAATCATGAGCTGACGAGCTAGTAATATCTAGGTGCGGCCGGTTCTAATTAATATTCCACCTACTTGGTGGGTAATATACTGTTTATATAATCAGATGAGCTGACATGATTGGCTAGTTAACTGTTATATCGCACAAATTTGGTTGCCGCAGCCAAACCGTTCAGCACAACGCTTCTCGGAAAAGCAAATATTGGACTAATGCGTTGTCACAACACAAATTACTGGTTCTTGTGTGGTGGTGATTACCTTTAGATATGGCTCCAGAGTTTCTATATACCAGGTGTCATGGACGTAGCAATCTGGCGGAAAGGGCTAGGAGAATTGCCTTGAAGTTGCGTTTACATAGCAAGCACATTATTTTTATTTAAATTATACGTTGGAGTTCAATAAAAATAATAAAGCTTTCTAAAGATGTCTCCATCAGCTGAGAATTTTAACGACCGATGCCATTTATTAAAAATATTTGACAACAAACATTATGAAGTACATAAGATTAGTTTTATCTTTGTTTAATGTGACAGATGAAGATTATAGGGGATAAAAATCACCCCCAAAAACACCTCGGCGCTGCCAATATTAGCATGACATCCAGGGCCGTAGCCAAGGGAGGGCCAGGCCAGGCTGAGCCCGACCTGCGTTTCCTTTTGCCCGTCCTACCGACTCACACAATAGTGCCCGACAGCTTTCACATCTTTTGCCCGACCGCTTTCATATCTTTTGCCCGACCACTTTATGTCCTTCGCCCGATCTCAATCATCAGCCACCCACTCCTCCCAACTTGCTTGTCTGGCTACGGGCCTGATGACATCAGGCCCAAAGAAGAACAAACATCTGGTAGCATGACGTCAGGCCACAAGAAGAACAAACAACTGGCAGCATGACGTCAGGCCCCAAGAAGAACAAACATCTGGTAGCATGATATCAGGCCCCAAGAAGAACAAACATTGGTAGCATGACAACAGAACCAACGGCGAAAGCAGCACAACATACGCCACTAGTTCAATGGAAGAACAGTACGATTTTTAAGAGCAATATGCCATTACGTCTTAAAAGAAAAGTGTTTAATCAATGCATCTTTCCAGTGCTTACGTACGGAGCAGAGACATGGATTTCAACTAAAAAAGACATACAAAGACTGCAGACAACTGAAAGGAGCCTGGAGAGATGCATGCTTGGTGTAACCAGGAGAGATAAGAACTCAAGGATAAGGAAAATGACAAGAGTGGAAGACATGATCAGAGTAAAATCCCTAACATGGCAATGGGCTGGACATGTTGCCAGAAGAACAGACTGCCGATGGACAACCAAAATTCCAGACTGGGTTCCAAGGAACAGGAAAAGACCCAGAAGACCACCACACGGGAGATGGGTGGATGAAATTCGAAAGCATGCGGGAGTGACATGGAGGAGACTGGCTCAAGACAGACCGTTCTGGAAGAAACTTGGGCAAAGCTTCATCCAGCAGTTGACTGATAATGGTTGACAATGATGATGATGATATGCAGTAGATTCCGGTTAACTGGAACACATCGGGACTAAAGCACTTTGGCCCAATAAAGTGGCTGCCCTAATTATGCGAAACTGTATCTAAAAGAGATAATTTGAGATGTTCAAGAATTGTCCCAAATAAAAGCCTACCTCAATTAACCGGTGGTCCAGTTAACTGGTATGTACTATAAAGACACCGTGCAAAAAATTAGTCACTGCAGCGATATATGTAATTGTTCAATATGATGTATTTCTGAGGTTATAATTAAAAATTTATGTAAATATTTCTGGGTTATATAATAATAAAGTATGTGTTATTTCCTTTTACAGGCAAAATTTTCAGCTGAAATTTTTTAAAATTAAAACCAATAGGTCGAAAGACAGGTATAAGTGACTGACAAAAAGGTGTCATAAAGTTTGGCTAGTCAAAAGGACTGAATTTGCAGGTGTTAGCAAAGAACAGTTATGCGTGTTTATAAAGATTGGTCAAATTCGACTGAGAAAAAAAAAACGTGTGCAAGAAACACCATGACTGGCGGAGAATTCGCACCGGGTCAACGAAAACAGATTTCAAACCAGGCTGGAACCAGAGGTGGAAACAAGTCAAAAAGTTTGGAAACGGACCCGAAACAAGCTTTGAATTCTAATATTTATATCTATACAGGAAGTTCAAAAAGTCTCTCCGCAGGGGGTATCTTGCGTAGGTTATACGGAAATCAAACAGAAGTATTATGGGAACGTATAATTTACTCACTAACTTACAGGAAGTATTGAAACTGTCGTCCTTCATTTGCATGCTATAACTTAACTGACTGTTTTGCACGTGTTTCCAAACACATCTGCGGTCATCAAAAAGTCCCTCCGCAGTAATATTAAGATTGTCCCACCTAATTTTGATGCCGCTAAAGTCAAAATGTTTGAATTAGGTAACTCGTTGAATGTCTAATTTCATTTTTTGTCGTTCTCTTGATAACATATCAAGCTTCAGAATATATTTGAGAGCAACACCAATTTTCACAACCTTATGATGTGTTCAAAGTTTCTAAAATGTGGATGTTGTTTACATCATTGCGTCTCAAAAGGACAGACATTCTTCCTTCTGAGGAAGAATGTCTGTCCTTTTGAGACGCAAATATTTGCATGACAAAATATTTTGCAGTCCGCGGGCACCAGTATCGAGCACAAAATTCCACAGGGCCCATTTTTCTTTGAAAAAAACATTTTTTTAGCTGTCCAACAATGTAATGAAAATAAAACTGGGTTGAAATCGGATCAGGAACACCTTCACCCGCCCCGTTTGATCCGCTGACCTGTGATTAGTTTCCATATCTGGCAGGAACTCCGCCAATCTGTTAATAATTGACCTCACACGTCTATATCTAAACGAACATTGCGTAGGGAACTTAATCGAATGGATATCTGGAGTAGAGTTGCAAGATTGAAACCAATGTTAACTTCAGCTCACAAAAAAGCTGGATTAGCTTTGACCAAAGCTCACAGGATCAGTGGAAGGCTGTCATGTGGTCTGATGAATACAAATTTCGTCTATACTCGAATGAGGCAAGGCGTAGGGTCAACAGGAAGTATAAAGAAACAATCAATCCTGAGTGTGTTCAAAGAGTTATTGCCAGAGGAGGTGGGTCTGTAATACTGTGGGGTTGTTTCGATGGTTGTGAATTAGACCCACAAGTAGAGGTGAAGAATTGGATGAATCAGCATGCTCACAGAGAAATTTTAGACAATCAGGTGTTTCTGTTTGCACAACATTTGCAGGATCCTCATCAAGTAACTTATCCGATTCACCAGGATGACAACTGCAGGTTTCATGGAGCTAAAACCATTATGGATAGGTGTGAAGAGCATGATACAACTTTGGGACGCATGGACTGGCCAGCTAAATCGCCAGATTTAAATTCCATCGAGAATTTATGAGGCCACTTTGAACGAAGTGTACAAACCAAACTTCAGCATCCTAGGAATCTCAATGAATTGAGAGACACTGTTCTTAGGAGGGTCAAAAATTGACTCAAGTTATTTAAATCGTCTTGCTGAATCTTTTCCAGCAAGAAGTAATGCTGTGATTTCTGCACGTGGTGATGTAACTAAATATTAAAAGTAAATTTCTGGAGGTGACTCTTTTTATCCGATGCCTGTACAAGCAAAGGCGCAACCAGGATAGTGTTTTGAAGGGTTAAAACCCCCACCAGATCACAAAGTTTTCTTTGTTTTTTATTCTAGGATTCCCATCAGCAGTTTATATATATATATATATATATATATATATATATATATAATGTTTCTAAGCTTGATTCAAGTTTCGTCCCACTGAGCGCTCTTAAGGCAAAATGTAAACGTTCTGGATTTCCACGTTGTCAGGCTTTCTATCTGTAATCTGACGCTGCTACCGCACAAACACCACAATTCCTCGACTTTTTCCACTACCTATACAATCCCATTGAGACAAGTAAGATAAATTTGTCATTGCAGAGTCATCTGAGAAGGTTCGGGACTGGAAAAGACACTAATTTATAACTCCCGACCCGTACCTGTTCTAGGAGCGTCCCACGAGTGGAACAGGGGGGGGATTGTCCCACTAGTGGAACTGAAGAGTTAAAAAAAAAAAAACTTCTTTTAACGACATTATTCAACTGAGTTGAATAATGTTCGTTAAAGGATGGCACCGAAATTTTACCACTGTTTTGAATAAAAGTCACCTGAAAATCTTAGAGCTGATCAAGCGCTTTATTGAGTAGGCAGAAAACAAGCAACTTCACATACCGAAGAACTTTCTTGAATTTAGAAACTAAGAGGGAAAAAGCAACTGCCAAGTTGGACGAAAGAATTAATATATGTCTTAATGGACTGAAAGTCACTGGAGATATTAAAAAGTGTTTACACACGCTTTCCTATGTTCATAAATTAGAGTAACAGGACTGAATTCCATACGTATGGTACTGTTCCATACATAAATATGTTTAGAACAAAATATAAAATAAACTGCATAAATTCCATACATAAATTACTGTGTAGAACAAAATGTAAACTACATAAATCTGATGCTTCAAAAGCCATTAAAATTTATACTTTTTTTTTTTTTTTTTGAGGTTTAACGACCACCGTGAGCAACTCAATGGGCTATAAGCAGTCGCCCGTCCCTAATTTAGGGTCACTGGTTCCAGGGAAGGGAGAGAGCCAGTGCCGTAAGACAAACACAACATCCATGCCTGACCGGGATTCGAACCCGGACCCCTTACGGACGAATGATCAGAGGCCAACGCCTTAGACCACTGCGCCACCGGGGGCGGCTTATACATTTGCACTGAGATAGATCTGTGAAGAGCTACTTTTTCGCTTAACTTTGGAAGCCGACGACGACTGCGCTGGCTGCTTCCCTTCGTTCCACTAGTGGGACGATTTTCCCCTTGTCCCACTGGTGGGAATTCCACTCTTGGCAGTAACTCAGCTGTTCTAGACCAGTAGAATGGAAATACTTTAGGATTTTCTGTTACTTGCAGCTGGGCACTAAACTTCGTCCGGCAAAGTGAATGTTTGTGGTCAAGCTTCCAAAAACATGACCAGCCCCTTTTCTGGAAGTAATTGTGAGCATTCAAAGAAACATAAAACCAGAATAAAAAAAACTGAAATATACGTAATAAAACGCTGTCACCATTGGTTATTCAATGGCGACGGCGTTTTTTTTTTTACGTGTACAACCCCAATCCCCCATATCGCTCCTAAAGATGTATACCCCTCTATATCGTTAAACAATAAACACTGGTGAGCCAGTGTTAGAAAGGACATTTATTCAATAAATATGTATCATAGGACATTTGACAGTAGACACTGGTAAGTCCAGACAGCAAGGACATTTATTCAGTGTATTGCCTATATAGTTGCGTTAATGATAAAATGCTTGCATTATTTTGTATCTGATTATTCCTACTGGAATTTATTATTTCATATTTTTATTATAAATTACTTTAATTTCTAATTCGCTCAATAAAGATACTTATTCTTAGGACACCAATTATATATCTATAATACTAAGGCCAAAAATTTCCTCTAAGATATCAATAATATCGATATTGCATACAAATTACTGGCGTACTGTTCATATAGCTTGGGGGTTATACCCCTCCAGAAAAATTTCCAGTTGTGCACTTGTATATAAAGCATAACTCACGCCACTTTGGGGGGGGGCTACGAATTGCAGAAGACTTGCATTTAATGGGTACAAAACATGGAGATAAGTTCATTACTCTTTCAAATGCACAGGATTTTTTAATGAAATAAAAAACTGGTCTTCATAGTCTGGCGATTCAACACCAAATTTTGGTCGCAATTTTAACGTTACGAAGCTGAGACTACCTGGTTTTTAAAATGCTTTATTTTTTTGTTGTTGCTGTTGAAAGTTCAACGACCACTGCGAGCAACTCGATGGGCTATATGTAGTCGCCCGCCTCATATTCAGGGCCACTGGTTCCAGGGAAGGGAGTGAACCAGTACCCTAACCCTAGAATATACAGCAGGGTGCTACATCACCCCAGTAGTTCATTATTTGCTCACAAATAACGCAATGTTTGCTAAGGAAGGTTGTTGTTTCCTGATGAATTGAATGATTTCCCCCTGGGGGTTCTCTAGTACCCCGCCTGAGGCGACAAAATAGTCTGCGCATTCTAGGGTTCAGACAAACACGACATCCATGCCTCACGGGATTCGAACCCGGGCCCATCTGGGACAAATGGTCAGAAGCCGGCGTTTAGACCACTGCGCCACTGAAGCGGCTAAAAATGTTTTATCTGAAAGCACATAAAATTTAATTATTCGCAGATATGTAAAATATAGGAGCAATTACAATCTTGCTGCTCTCAAATTGCGCATATATATTACATACATGGAAAGTCGTTCAATGTATTTCACGTTTATATATTTACTCCGAGTTACGAGATTTAATTTATGTAAATAATCGTAACTTCCTTCGATCATGGAACCATTATTTAGAAATTAAAAACTTGGACACAACTACTGAAGTATCTATTAATTTTGAGGCAGAATTTCAACTTAAATGTTTTGCTTATTCTGCCTTTTACATCAATTCAACAGCTGATATTTTCGCAAATGTCTTTTTAGTAAACAACACTGATACTTCTGCCGACAAACCTTCACGATCACCATAAATATGTCTTTCCTAGGAAATTACTGCCGTTTAAAATAAATAAACTTACCGAGTCTGCATACGTCGAATATGAGGATTTCCGTTCCCGTTTGGCGATCAGGATTAAATAAAAAAGTTATCATTTGAAGGAAGGGAAATCACCATAATAAGAAGAAAGCCTTTATGAATTCTTAACAGGAATTCGATCAATTTTAGAAGTACGTTTTACTTAATTGGTCATTTCTTTTAAGTGCTCAACTGCTTAAAACGTGCGGTTTACTTGAACTTCCTAAGCTTGACAGCAGCCTGTCAACAAACGAAGCGGAAGAACCAGCTGAGAGTTTCCGGCGATTGCTAAACGCTATCCAATCGCAGTAAAAAAACGTAAAAGCATTACATCATTACTTACCTCCTACTGCTTTGCCAGACATGCTGCTTGCAAAACCAATCTTACAGCAGTGAAAACTCCAAGGCGTTGTTTAGGGGCTCCGCGGGCAAGCGTGGGACGGCGGCGGTGTGAAAAAGTTGTGTTTAAATCCACTGCGGACACTGGCGCAGACAACGCGTGTTCACCCTTGGAAGGTCAGTATGTATTTTGACTTGAGCGGCTGATTAAACAGACGCCGGCTGCGAGCTTGCAATCTTATCTACTGCCACACGCGCGCCGCATTTGCTGCACCCGATACCGATACTACCAGTCTTCTTCCAAAATCAGGACATTTCCAGTGATAAACCAATTCATCAAAATCAGTTGCATTTCCAAACGAGATAAAGCGATGTTTGGAATGCCGGTTTAAGAATACCAACAAATAAGACCTCTCTGTTTTTCTTTGTTGTTGTTGTTGTTATTTGTTTCCGGGTTTAATTACAAACACAGACACACGCGCATGAGCAATACAGGAGGTCATCTGTCCATCTGTCTTGTTCGGGGGAATGGGGGGGGGGCTTTCATACCTTGATCGGGATCCATGCTTAATTCGTACGCAATGGCGATGGCAGCAGCTCACAGTGGAGGTCTACTGGGGAAGGAAGTACAATATCTTTTGCAGAAATCCTGGCCAAAAAATCCGTTTCACATAGATTTAACCCGAAGTTGATTATGTTACCCCTCCCCCAACAGTGGCGCCCCCCTCCCCTGGGCTGACAGAACGGAAAATTATTACGTCAAAGTTTGAACCAAACATCACGATACGCGAACTACATATAATCTATTTCTTAATTATATACCGTATAATTATAACATACAATAATTATAAGGGAGTAGTTCTGTTAAATAAATTCAGAAAAATCTAACCAGGAAAAGAATTTTATCTGCTGCTTCTTGTAATCATTTAACTTTCTTGTACAATAGTAACTGGATGAGTATCTCCTTCTTAATTGTTGTGGCACCTGATTATCTTTCCCGGTAAATTTAGGGGTTGTCCCCCACTTTGAAAAAAATTATGTGTGCCACGGCCCACGCCCCCTCCCTCGAAAATTTCTGGTTGCGCTACTGCCCCCAATAAAAAAATAATTCAGGTAGATATTGCATGTAGTTTTATTCATTGTAGTCCAGGGAACCATAGGTACAAACAGAGGCGTAACTAATGTCGGGGGCGGCTGCTCCGGGCGCAGCTCTTGAGGGGCAAAAATCACGGCTTGCAATCTGATTAAAACTGGTATTGCCGCCCCGATGGCGCATTGGTCTAAGAGCTGGCTTATGACAATTCGCCCGTGAAGGGTCCGGGTTCGAATCCCGGTGAGGCACGGATGTTGTGTTTGTCTTACGGCACTGATTATTTTTCTTCCCTGGACCCAGTGACCCTAAACCAGGGACGGGCGACTGCTTATAGCCCACTGAGTTGCTCACGGTTTTCGTCAAACCCCGAAAAAATAAATACAAAAACTGGAATTGAAAAACTTTTGCGCCAGTTTCTGTTACAGTTATTTTCGTGCTATTGCTTTTTCATTTGTCCATTTACAGAATTCGCTTATAATATTAATACAAACATTTAACGTGGACCGGGAACATCAAACAAAGATCTTCGCTCTTTCCACGTTCATAAGTGAGTCACGGAAAAATTCTCACTGGCCGCCCCCGGGAGTCAAACCAGGGCCTTCCAGTTACGCGCCGGACATGCTTCCGCTACACCACAGCGGCCTCGAATTCCTCCAGACTCACACAACTGCCAAGCCAATGTGGCACGTTGCTCCTTGAAGCCCCGCACAATGCTGGGGATTCACCAAAGATGGTAAGCAGCAACTGAAGAAATAATTAGAAGGCGAATGAATAATTAATACAGAAATTTAACGTGGACCAGGAACATCAAACAAAGATCTTCGCTCTTTCCACGTTATAAGTGAGTCACGGAAAAATTCTCATTGGCCGCCACCGGGAGTCGAACCCAGGGTCTTCCAGTTACGCGCCGGATATGCTTCAGGAGATTCACCAAAGATGGTAAGCAGCAACTGAAGAAATGATGAGAAGGCGAATGAATAATTAATACTGACATTTAACGTGGACCAGGAACATCAAACAAAGATCTTCGCTCTTTCCACGTTTATAAGTGAGTCACGGAAAAATTCTCATTGGCCGCCACCGGGAGTCGAACCCAGGGTCTTCCAGTTACGCGCCGAATATGCTTGTGCGGGACTCCAAGAAGCAACCTGCCACATTGGCTTGGCAGTTAGCGTGTGTGAGTCTGGAGGAATTCAAAGCCGCTGTGGTGTAGCGGAAGCATATCCAGCGCGTAACTGGAAGACCCTGCGTTCGACTCCCGGTGGCGGCCAATGAGAATTTTTCCGTGACTCACTTATAAACGTGGAAAGAGCGAAGATCTTTGTTTGATGTGACGCTTATAATATGTTTCTCCAGTTTCGTTAATCTTGGCATCTTAAAATTCGCATTTCTTCTTAGAAATGTTGAGGGGATGTTAGTGACTCTCATTAAGAAATGAAAGTGCGGTTGTATATATAGTCCATCCAGCTAAAGAAGAAATACGGCTTTCGTCGACAACAGCGGAGCCTGCTGTTTTTCTTTAGTTGGGTACGTTGCAAGATGAAGATGGCGTTCATATTGTTGATTCTCTGGGGGCTGTTCGATAAATTCATCCAGATTTTCAGAAAGATTCTCTGGGTGGTATTCGATAATTACTGTGGTTGCAACCCACGATTATACAGATGTGATATAGCACAAACGCACATTTACTAGGTTTTTGTAGAAATAAAGGAGTGGTATCTTTGACTGGTTTTTGAAAAAGCTACAATATTCTCTGCATTTCTTCTAATTTGTTCCCATCTGGAGTTGACTAGTTTTTCGGAATTCATTATATACACTATATTGACAAAAGTCACCGGACAACCCCTTCAAAAGTAAATGAATGGATTTGCTGCGTTGTTAAGATTGCGCGGTAGAGCTGCAAACGGTATGAAAACAAGCCTGCAGCTGACCGTGATCATACCGCACTTTGAGGTTGAGTGAAAATGTCGCGGCGGGGGCGAACTGACTTTGAGAAAGGAAAGATTGTTGGTGTGATATTAGTGGGTTGTCCATAAGAGACCAGGAGAGGCGTTTAAACATACCCAAGCCAACTGTTTTGATGTACTGAATAAGTGGAAGACACATGGCGTGCCTGAAGCAGCAAAACTTACCGGCAGACCAAAGAAAATCAGTGATACAGGACGTCGAAGCCTCAGGAGAGTCGTTACAGCTAATCGACGGAGTACTGACAAAACTCAGTGTACAGGTGAGTAAAAATGCTGGAACCTCGGTATGTACACGTACCATTCGCAGAGAACTTCATTCCATGTGTTACCGTGGTCTTACGGCTGCTCATAAGCCTTTCATCTCCACTCGGAATGCTACTCGTCGTTTAGCATGGTGTAAAGAACATTTATCGTGGACCGTAAATCAATGGAAACTGGTCCTATGGACTGATGAATCCAGATACACGATCCATCAGTCTGATGGCCGTGTATAGGTATGGCGGGAACCGGGGAACCCTATTTACCACCACAGTGTACTGTTCCTACGGTCAAGTTTGGAGCTGGCAGTGTACTCGTGTGGGGGTATTTTTCGTGGTATGGTCTGAGCCCATTGGTTATCGTGGATTAACCTGTTAAACAGCACATCTACCTCGATATTCTGGACAATTACGCCCTACAAACTCTGTGGCCATACTATGGAACTTAGCCTTGTTGGTACCAGCAGGATAACGCACCGTGCCATAAAGCAAGACTGGCCAGCACAGAGCCCTGATCTTAATCCCATGGAGCACCTATGGGATGAATTAGAGTGCTGCATAAGAAGTTCGGAACCAAGGTCTACTACTAAGCAACAGTTAGCGGCAGCATTGTGTACTGAATGGAAGCGCATACCTATCGCTGTGTTCCAAAACCTTGTCGAAAGCATGTCTCGAAGGGTCAATGCATGCATTAAGGCCAAAGGTGGACCGACACCGTACTAATGTATGCCAATAAAAGTTATGCTGTGTTTCTCTTCTAGGTGTCCGGTGACTTTTGTCAATATATTGTATATACATTGAAGTGCCAAAAAAACTGGGATACATCTCTAATACCGCGGTGGTCCTCCTTGCGATTGGATAACGGTAGCAACTGGACGGGGGAATGAACTCCACGAGCTATCTGTACTACTGTGAAAACAGTGCACACCATGCTTCCCGAAGAGCATCCCACAATTCCGTAATATTCGCCGGTGGAGAATTCCGGACATTGACGTCACGTTGAACAGCATCCCAAACGTGTTCGATGGCGTTTAAATCCGGCGAACGAGAGGGACAAGTCAGCATGCCAAAACTCCGTGGAATGTTCCTCCAGCCATAATCGGGCGACTGCGAACGTGTGCGGTGGGGCATTGTCGTTCTGAAAGAGGTCGGAGTGGTTGCATGCCATGAGGGGGTTCAAATGATCCTCAAGAATGGTTACGCATCCTCCACAGGTCAGAGCGGTCTGCAGGCGTATGAGTGGACCTAATGCGTTCCAGCTGAAAACACCCCACACCACAACAGAGCCACCGCCGGCATGCACTCTCCCTTGTAGGCATGCGGGATCCATTGTCTAGTGGGGCTGTCGCTGCACTCGAAGTCGTCCATCTGCCCGAAACTGTTGATCGCGCGATTTGTCGGACTAGGCTACACGTTTCCAGTCACCCTGGGCCTAATGGCGGTGTTCCTGAGCCTAGGTGAGGCGCACAGCCTTGTGTCGTCAGGTTAGCAATGGCACCTGTGTGTGCCTTCGGCTCCGGAACCCCATAGAACGCAGGGAACGTTGCACTGTCCGAACGCTGATACTACTGCTGGCCCCAGCATTGAATTGCACTGTGATTTTTGGGGAATGTTACACGCTGGACGGATGTTACGATGAGTGCCAGACGCCGCTGTCCACGATCGTCCAGGGCTTTTCTATGATATTCCCAAAGGTCTCAACCAAACGTACCCAAACAGACAAATTCCTGAATCAAATACTCAGCTGTCATTG
Source organism: Macrothele yani (assembly GCA_039090855.1). NCBI lineage: Eukaryota > Metazoa > Arthropoda > Arachnida > Araneae > Macrothelidae > Macrothele > Macrothele yani. Next base: position 39,363,175 of record CM077028.1, read on the forward strand.
AACTTGCCCTGAATACTTTACCAGATTTGCGATCAGGGAAAGTAAACTGGCGGAAAGTGAAAAAAGAACACCAAGAAGGAGACGTCTGATACCAACGATATTTATACAGCATAATAACGGAATACAGAGGATAACGTGATCAAAACATTATGGCAAAATACAGCTGTATTTGCTGGTAAACTGAAAAATAACATTTCCATGTAACATGGTTAGTACGAGGTTGAACTGCCATGAACTGCGTCACACTGTGCAATTCAGGCATGGAGTCTGTCGTACAGATGTTGGATGTAAGTTTGGGGTATTGAGTTCCAAGCATCCTCAACCTGGACGCGTAAATCGGGGATGGTCGTGGCTGGCCGTGGAGACCGGATAAGTCGTTGCCCCATAAAATCCCACTCGTGCTCAATGGGGGACAAATCCGGTAAACGTGCAGGCCATGGAAGTTGTCTCACACCCTGAAGTGTTTGTTGCGTTGCATGTGCCATGTGTGGGCGTGCATTATCTTGCTGGAAAACACCACGATGGACCGACCTTACAAATGGCACAACAACAGGCTGAATGATGTTGTTGATGTAGGAGGTGCTGTTTAACGTACCCTGTACAAACACTAGCAGTGTACGGGAGCGATAGCTGATCGCTCCCCACACTAGGAGACCAGGTGTAGGCCCTGTGTGTCGCTGGCGGATGCAAGAAGGGTGGAGACGCTCCACTGTGCGTCTGCGAACACGCATACGGCCATCAGAGGCTCCCAAGCAGAATCTGCTTTCATCGCTGAACACGACAGATCGCCATTGCGTTCTCCAGTGCAGACGTTGGCAACACCACTGCAACCCTTCCTGACGGTGGGCTGGAGTCAGAGGTACACATGCCAGAGGCACACGTGCACTTAGTCCTGCATCCAGTAGACGGTTGCAGATTGCTCGCACAGTCACCTCAGGTGCAACGGCAGCTCGGATTTGCGTCGCAGTGGATGTTCTGCTTGACAACGCCGGTCTTCTTATGCGTCGATCGGTCCGCTCATCAGTCCGTCTGTGACTCCCGGTTCCACGTCTTCTCGTGTGGGAATGTTCCTCGGACCATCTACGCCACCATCGTACCACCACCGATACTTCCCGTCCAATTCGCTCCGCAATACGACGATACGACCACCCGGCCTCGCGGAGTCCGATAACTGCTGAAATCGTACACGTCTTCCATGTCCAGGCATTGCAGCTTCTTCTCAGTTAGTGAACTGGGGGTACAGCACAAGGCTGCACACTGTTCTGCTGAAACCCATATTATGGGTCAGCCAAGGCACTATCATCATCGAGGAGAAACACACACACACACACATACACACACTAAAAAGAAAAGAAAGGAAAAGTAACTACTTACCGTATTTACTAAACTCGGAAGATGAAACACAAGCAATAACACTTCCAGGGAAGAAGTATCTCTGAAAACAGGGTGGATGTGCTTAGAGAAAAAAGTGGACCCACATCTAAGCACCTCCAACCAAAACAAAAGCATGAAAAGTCATTTGTCACACCCCTCCCCGCTCGAGAGGCATGACAAACACGCAGGAAGTGGTCTGAACTGTCGTCCGAGAGGCACAACACCTGCCACAGACAACAGGCAGAGCAAAAGCGCTGGCCAAGCATAGACAAATGCAGACAAAGACAATATATATACAGTAGAAAAGCATGTAAATACAATTCATGATGCAAACACAGGATCTAGACAAGCAAGTAAAAAGAGCATCGGTCGTCAGGCATGCCAACAGAAAACACATTCAGAACCGAAAGCAGAGCACATTATTGCGTAGGGAAACCAGCCGAGACCAACAAAGCCATCGGACGCGAAAAACGTCTTCCGGCCAGTGGTGAAAGTCGGAAATCACCCTCTCACGCAATCTGATCTTGAAAAAGAGAGCGACCACATCAGGCCTATTCGAATAGAGCCTAACGTGGTCAGACAGAACAGTATTATGTAACACAGTACAAGTAGTAGCAAGGATCACCTTTAAACCATAAGCACGCTGACCGAAAACAGGTAGCGGGTGCTTAAAAACAATAATTTTAAAATTACACATATTAACAGAAATCCATCTAGACAAAAGTTGCCAAACCTTTCGAACAAAATTACATTCCACAAATCGGTGGAATAAAGACTCCGGCTGTCCGCAGTGGGGACAGTCCGGGGAGTCGACGACTCCCCAACGAAAAAGGGAATCACGGGTGAAAATCACCCCATGGGCCAAGCGCCACTGCAGGTCACGCACACGACCTTCCACACCCGCAAACGCAACATTGGCCCATGCGACCCTCCAGTTCATCCCCAAGGCGGGAACCTGCGCTGAATGTGAGGAGCAAAGGATGGCAAGAATACATTATAAAGGGTATCGGGTTCATGCCAAGAGGAACACCTGATGTTCTGGCTAGTTAACAATCTAGCCTCACAAATGGTAGTGCCATGTGGTCCACCGGGCCTCGGAGCTCTAGGCCCAAGGTAGTTACAAGCAAAAGAAAATAACCTAAGATTATAGGAAATGAAATAACACGCGAATTTAAAGCTAGGATGTGAATCGCTTTTCAGGATGTAGGTTACATTAGAAACCATCAACGCGCGACACCACGCAAGAATGTGCCGAACACCCAGTCCCCCCCCCCCTCGATGGACTGGTTGAACCAGGCAATCCCGAGAAAGGACAGCTCTAGTTCCCCAAACAAATCGAAAAATTAGAGAATTTAGAGCCAAAAGGACCCTGTACGTCGGGGGTTGTAGGGTACCACAAAAAGCAATTTTGGAAACCAAGAGACTGTTAGCCAATTTAGCCATATTAAAAAAAGAAATTTGGCAGCCCTTCCACCGAGCACATTCCGACGTGAGCTTCTGTTGAACAGAGCGCCACGTCTTGTGGTGAACCCCCTTTTTATCAAAGTAAACACCGAGGATCTTTATGGGATCATCGGTTGAGCCTACAAACTGCAAAACGTCAGGTGACCAATCCCCAAAACACAAGGCTTTAGTTTTATCCACATTCAAAGCAGCGCCTGCACTGTCCGCATAAACATCATAAACATGAAACAAATTTCTCAAGGAAATCTCATCCCGAAGGAAGAGAACAACGTCATTTGCATACGCAAGGTATTTGAGCTCAGCTGTTGTAAAGCTCGAACCCGGAACTGGGATGCCAGAGATATTCGGTGCAGATTGAATCTTCTTAAGGAGAGTTTCAATGCTCAGTACGAACAGTGCAGCAGACAACGGGCAGCCTTGGCGGACCCCTCTCCGGATGGAAAAGCAGTCCGTAGGCTGACCGTTGACTCGGATAAAACTACAGATATCAGTATACAAGACCTTCACCATGTGAACAAAATCTTGGCTAAAGTTACAAGCCTCCAGCAGGGTCACAAGGTACTTGTGAGAGACCCTGTCAAAGGCTTTGCTCTGATTCAAAGAAAGGATACAGCACTTCAACCTCTTGCGGTCGAGGTAGTGAATACCGTCCCGCACGAGGACTAAATTTTGAAAAATTCTCCTCTCCGGGATTCCAGAAACCTGGCACACGCCTACAAGGCCAGAAATAACCCTAATCAGTCGGTTAGCAAGGACTTTAGCCAAAATCTTATAATCGTAATTGAGAAGAGTGATGGGTCTCCACTCTCCCAAATGACGACCAGGACCATCAGGCCGCTTGTTAACCAAAACGATCTGACCAAGCCGCATCGTCGTGGTTAACTGCCCAGTTGACAGAACATGATTAAAAACATCACATAGAGGTTCAGCAAGCAAATCAACAAAACGTTTATAAAATTCGACACGGATGCCATCAGTACCCGGACTGCGACCATTACGCAAGCCGGCAATGGCTTGCCTCACCTCAGAAATACGGACAGGACCCGATGTTAGCACAGAAGCCGCGGCGTCGAGTTGGGTCACGTCAGCGACCCAAGAGTCGACGGACGACTGCTGCACTTCATCAGATGCAAACAGGTCTCTGAAATGCGAGAAAACCAAATTGTGAATTTCTGGTTGAGAGGTCACGAAGCATGACTCATGCTGTAAGCCAGGAATTACCTGGGAAATAATTTTGTTTCTGCGAGATTTCGCAAAAAAACTTGCAAGTGAAATCTCGTTTTCTAAATTTTGTGAAATAGAGTCCTGTGTGCATCTTTGGCCGGTTTTACAATATAAATCTGTCAACTGAGCTTGAAGTTCAGCAATCAAACCAGCATTCTGCGCTCCCATTTGCTGCCCGGCCATGCACGCAACATACAGACAAGGCGAGTTCGCTCTAAAAGCCGCTGACGAGCCGAAAGTTTCCCCTGAAGTTGTAAATAAGACTTCACTTTAAGTTTAACCCCCTCCCACCACTCACCAGTGTGAGGAGTCTCAGATTGAATTGCACCCCGAAGCAACCTCTCAAGGCCCTGTAGGATGTCGTCATCTTCGAGAAGATTCAGATTCATCCTCCACAGGCCCTGAGTTCGTGTTCGGGCCCCTGTTAGAACGATCTCACCAGAAACGGCACGATGGTCACTCACACGGAGAAACACAGAATTAACATCACAATGAACAAAAGACACAATGTCACAATCCCCAGGGCCCCCCACAAGAATCCTGTCCAAGCGGGCCCGAACCGAGCCATCTGTCCAAGTCCAGTCGAAGACCCCAGGGTGAGTAGAACGCTAGGCGTCCACCAGCCCCGCCCCAACATGAACCCGGAGAAGACAGCCCGGGACGAGTCCCCCTGCCAGGTACCACCCTGTTTACAAGAGGCTCCGTTACAAGATTATAGTCACCCCCAAAATGAGGAAGTCTTCACCACCCCAAAAAAATAAAGGAAGACTCTTGAGGAATCTACCCCGTTGGGCGGGTTCCAATAGCGCATAGGCTGAAGTAACGCGAATTTTAAACTCAGCGAGGGCAAAGCTGACAGCAGCCACTCGACCCTGTAACGTACCAGGATATGTGACGTACCTGCCAGAAGGACGCACACGACATAAAGGCAGATAGGAATCAGAATAAAACGTCCGCGTAGCTCAATTGGTAGAGTGACTTATTCCGGAATGAGGGGATCCGGGTTCGAATCCTGGCGTGGACAGAAATGACGGAGAAATTTACTTCGTTATAACCCTCGTCATCATATTGAAATTTCAGTTGTCGACCCTTGAAGTTAGGGTTGACAATAATTCCGACGCCCCTGCGACTAGTCGGAGAAGGGGCGTCGGAATTATTGTACCAGCACGGGGCATTAGTGTAATGACGAAAATCCGAAACATGCCTAAAATTGTGAAAAAATGTTTCATGGACACACAGGATATCAATATCCTGGGTCGTAATCCAGCCGATGAGCCAACGCCTTACTGACCGGGACCGAAGTCCCTGAATATTTAATGTTGAAACTTTAAGGTTGAAGGTTAAGCAGATAATTGAAATACAAAACAAAGGTCAGTAAGGAGGGTAGATTCAAATTAGCCCACCCGTTTTTGAAACGTGGACCGGCACTTAGAACTGACGATGCCAATCTCCAGAGGTGGAACGGTTGTGGTTCCGGCGACGGTTCCGTCGGCGGCTACTTGGAGGAAGTTCCCCTTCCTCCAGTTGGACGGAAGATCTTTCACGACGGCCAGGATGAACACTTGCCGAACGGCTGCCGAGAGTCCCACCCTCCGAAGATGAAGAGGACTGTCGTTGTCGACGGAAGGAATGGTCAGCAGGACGAGTCTCTCTGGAAGGAGTAACATTGTGGATGGTAACAGGAACACGTCCCGGCGGCCTACTGGAATGGATGACGGGTACAACTTTGTCCCCGGAGGTGGAAGGGAGGGAGACAGTTCCGACAGGAGGGGTGAAAGCAACATCATCAACGGAATCTATGTAAATGTTGTCATCATCCGAAATAACCTCTGTAAATGCAACAGTGGTAACAAGTCCGACTTGGGCGTCAGGAGAATCAGGTGAATGAGGCTCAGGGACCTCGATACATACGTCGGCGTCCATGGGAGGCTCAGACTTAATAACAACAGCCGGTTCAACGGCAAGAGGCAGTGAGGTGACCTGTGTAGATGGCATTTCAAGAACCTCAAGATCTTGCACTGGTGAAACAGCAGAAGAAGCTCCAGGCTCGACGCAGCAGTCAACAACCAAGGTCTCTTGATTAACAGAAGTCACAACATTCTTGGAAGGTGGATCGCCATGTATGACAACCGGTAATTTCAAAGAAGCAACATGTTCCGGGTCCATGGTAACAACTGCATCAGGAACACCAGAGTCCCCGGGAACAACAATAGTACTGGTGGATGGTAGCTCTGGAAACTCCTCATTGAAAACAAGGGGAGCTGTTGAAGGCCTAGCTACAACATCTGCGAAGGATGACTGGGTGCATCTGGATTTGGCGTGAGAATCAGCACCGCACTTGGAGCAGGCTTGCTCACACGAGATCTCTAAGGGCCCTACCGTACTACAGTTGGGGCAAGCTCGGGACGGGCACTGAGGAGCAATGTGGCCAGCATTACCGCATCTACGGCATGTGCGTATCATGCCAGCATATGTAACCATAGCCTTCCAACGGCCCACTTGAAGGAAATTGGGTACTGGCTTTGTCATACGCAGGCGAACAATTCTTGTGCCTGTATAAACATGTTCCAGACCTTTGAGTGTGTGCCGCTCATTCTGAATGGGGGTGACAATCTCCCCATATCCAGTTAAGTGCCGCAGAGATCTTCTCATTAGGGATGTCAATGGGCACGAGTTTGACATAGACGGTACGAATGCAGTCATCTACTGGCGAAATGTTCACCTCAACGTCCTTGTAGGCTGTCAAGGGGTGCTCAAGGTAGTGCAGTGCTTGTGCAGCAGTTTGGAAACGCACTGTGAAAAGTCCATTATTAAGTCGCTGGACTGTGTGCAAATGTCCCGGATAGTCAAGTTTGTCGACTAATTCTTTAAGAATATTAACATTGGGGTACTTCCCATTATGAGTAACCTGAATGGTTTCAGGTCGGTTCAGAAAGTTCGCCATTCCGGAGGCACGGAACCCCGGTTGGCCTGGAACCGGAAAACAAAAATAAAGCTTCTAACTTGAAGTTTAAAGAACAAGAAATAAAAATAACTCACAGTCAAATCCTTGACGACCACAAACTATATGAGAATTACTTAGTGATGAAGCAACTCAACTCCATGCAGCAAAATTATGAGAAGGATTTCTCCCACGTACTTTGCTCTTCACTACTGCACGAGACCGACAATACGTAAGTACACCGTCTTGCTCTGGGTCTTCGCACGTGTCCGTACGCCGACGACTGATTACATTCACTTCGCCGTACTCCTTAAATACCACCGACGATAATTTGTATATTATGCCGTGCTGTGGCGTAAGCACTCACCGGTTGGTCCCGAAATTAACATCCCACCTACGTAAACTCGACCCCATTAACATATGTAAATTTCGTGATCATCCGCTAATTCCTTCTTGGTGTTCTTTTTTCACTTTCCGCCAGTGTATATGCCTCTGTGGATCACAGGCAGCGGGCATGGAACACTGCGTTCTGGACTGTGTTGGCCTAGCGGAGTTTGGAGATGCTCTGTTCACAGGAGCAAGAAAGACCCGGAAATTGGAACTTCTGGTCCAATCTTCCGTAAATAGGAGTGATATCATAGCCATAGAGGAAAGGCTGACCCTCCAGCAGAACGAGCTCTTCTCCAGTCTAAGGGGAACGAGGCGCAGGAGGTGAACGTGCACACCGAAAGCGACTCTGACTAAAAGCGAAGACTGAAGCAAGCAGGAAGACAGGTAAGAATCAAGGAAGAAAAACTGATAACACTGTAAATACTTTGTACTTCTACTCAACTTTGTAAATCCCGGCATAGGGATATAACTAAAAACTTTGTAAGTGTATTTCGTTTGAAGGAAATAAAGGGACAAGGTTTCCCAAAAATTAAAAGAATGTTCGAGTGAAAGACAATTCTCCCACACAACCCCAAAATTTTCGGCTTCGTCCGGTAGTTACACAGCGGGATCCTGGCAGGGGTTCGCTGGGTTGTTCTCTGGGTTGCCTCGCGAGCTGGTCGCTTTACAGCGCGGGTGGCTGGGGGTCTCGAATCGGCGCCTAACGGCGGGATGACTACCTCAGCACAAAACAATGCTTTAATGAGTCCCATTAGTCCCCGTTGATCCAAACAAAAATGGAGGTACGGGTCAGTGAAATCAGTATTTACGGGCACACCGGTCTCACACTCTGGGTTCCCCCTTCCCCCCCCCCTCAGTTTGTGTAGTCCAGGTACATTGTTGACCATGTAAATCGAAATTATGTGGTAATATCCGAGGTGAAGTGGCCCATCTCCCGGGCGCCGGCTGTCATACCTCGTTTGAAATCACTTAAATCCTGATAAGCTGCCAACTGGACTGTGAATGCTAGTACTTGAGCTTGCGGCGATATCTTCCTCTATATATTCGTCGTTTGCTGACTATACCATTTACCACATGGGTGTGGTGGCATGTAATGGAAACGGTAGCGCCCTTCCAATTTTTATTTTTTATTTTTTTTTGGCCCCTCAGTGTATATCACTACGCCAACCAGCCTTTCTTAACACAAAACATACTTGATGTGCCACCATTTGCAAGCTATGTGAGAATTAATTCCCTTACGGTTTGTTGAGATTATGATTCAATTGTGACGAACCTTAATGTTAAAGACACTGATTCAATCCAATATGCGAATCAGTGTCTTTTAACACTGAGAAGATTTGTGACGTACTACAGAGGTGAAAACATATGTCAAGACGACAAATCTGCAGCGAGACATTCTGTACGCGTAGCTCAGTTGGGAGAGCAACTTACTCCGGAGTGAGGGGACACGAATTCGATGCCCGTCGCGGACAAACTTGTGTTTTCAGGGATTCTTCGAAGCAAACTTGCAGGATGACGATATTTCAAATGCACTTATTAAATTAATTAGATTGTCCTCTGAAAACAATTAGACTGAAATCTAAAACACACAAAAAATAAAAGCGATGGTTTTAAAAGAAACTAGAGTATGTAAAATGATTTTATGTAATGCTATTAACTTTCGCTTGATAAAGTTTTCGTAACGTAACATGATTTCTTTTTTCATTTCCTTATAACTGAAATGCTAACTTTATCTATCGTCCTACTATTCAAAATAAATTTCCTAATTTGATGCATGCTGGAAGCTTCAAAGATGAAAACGGACATTTTGAAGTACAGTGCTCACTAAGTACACAATATAAACTATACTCTTTGTGAAAATTGCAACACCATGAAGGAGTAACGGTAATCATGTACGACATGCAAATGATTAGAAGTGCAAAGTTATTGCGCATGTCTGAGCTGGCAGCGCCTTCTGGGCAGTCGAGTGAGGAAATATAAAAAGAGGGCTGTTTAGCGGGTGGCCTAGTGGGCAACGTTCGTGACTGCCACGGAAAGGGCTTCCGGTTCGATCCCAGGCAGGTACGAACGCTCGATGCACTAAATATCCGCCGTGCGTCGGATGGGCACGTTAAGCCGTCGGACCCCGGGTGCTGGCCCCCCGGTTATAAATAAGGGCGTCTTCCTCCCCCTTTCTACTTCGCTCCCGAGTCATTTTCCTATCGGGCGCTCTAGCCCAAATCTCCTAATTTCCTATTTCTAAGGGTTGTTTAAGACCTGGGGTCAGACACTCCCTTCCTAAATTCCTCTACATATGATCACTTGATCATGCACACCAGCAGTGCATCGCGGACAGCGAGTTGTTAAACGGTCTCCAGGATTCAATAATGAATCCGCGACGACAAAGAGAGCAATATCACCA